>CM022299.1:265667426-266267426 GCA_011799875.1 Thinopyrum elongatum
CAGTTTAGTCCCCAGCTTAGCCCATAAACATCTCCAAAAGTGGCTAAGAAATTTAGTATCACGATCTGAAACAATAGTATTTGGCACACCATGCAAGCGTATAATTTCACGAAAGAACAAATCAGCAACATTAACAGCATCATCGCTTTTATGACATGGTATAAAGTGTGCCATTTTCGAGAACCTATCCACGACAACAAATATGCTATCCCTCCCCTTCTTTGTTCGAGGTAAACCTAAAACAAAGTCCATAGATATATCCTCCCAAGGAACATGATAGAGGCGAGGGTGTCCCGATCTTTCGATGAGATGATAGCTATCGTTTTTGGTGGAGTAGACTTTGACGATCCGACTACGAACGTGCGAGGACGTCGCGCCTTAGCAATCGCTAAACCAACTCCGAGAGGTTATTGACCACGCCGGAGCACAATCAACCTGACCACGAGGGTCTATCTCCTGCAAGCAAACGAAGAACAAGCAAGAAACTAAGATTTGCAATCTGGATATTGGGAATATAAGATGAGAGCTTTATTGATCAAGGTGGGGTTCTGTGACGTCTTGGTCTGGTCGTTGAACACAAACGAAGTACGCGAAGTTGCAGCTATGGCGAACTTTTAATCTAAACAAAACCCAAAGTCTAAACGGTGCCCTAAGGGCTGTATATATGGAGGAAGAGGAGGGGATTTCGTGGCCCTTGAAGGAGGGGTCCGAAACCAACCCTATCTCTTGTTTCCCCACACATACGGACTCTAAAAACAGCCTATACTCAAGTATTTCGAAATTACATGGGCCTGGCCCAATAATAAGGTGACGCAGCACCTATAATAGCCTCTGGACGAAATTTATGAAGTGACCTCTTGTATATTTCGTCCAAGGCTTCCTGCACTCATTATGGTGGCTTCAAAGTCCTGAAATCATCACTTGTAACTCCGTTCTTGTTCCCCTTGTGCATGCCATCATCTCCATGCTTGAACTTGCTCCAAGGTTCCTCTTTCTTGTCCAAGCTAGGCCCTTCATTTGTAAGCAAAACAAATGTATCCAATTTAGGCAGCATCATATTCTCATGAACTTTAGAATCATTACCAAGAAACGAAAGTACCTGATATTTTAATTGGCGTGCGCGAGCTCTAGTAATTGGTCCAGTATGTATAGTAATAGAGGCGAGGGTGTCCCGATCTTTCGATGAGATGATAGCTATCGTTTTTGGTGGAGTAGACTTTGACGATCCGACTACGAACGTGCGAGGACGTCGCGCCTTAGCAATCGCTAAACCAACTCCGAGAGGTTATTGACCACGCCGGAGCACAATCAACCTGACCACGAGGGTCTATCTCCTGCAAGCAAACGAAGAACAAGCAAGAAACTAAGATTTGCAATCTGGATATTGCGAATATAAGATGAAAGCTTTATTGATCAAGGTGGGGTTCTGTGACGTCTTGGTCTGGTCGTTGAACACAAACGAAGTACGCGAAGTTGCAGCTATGGCGAACTTTTAATCTAAACAAAACCCAAAGTCTAAACGGTGCCCTAAGGGCTGTATATATGGAGGAAGAGGAGGGGATTTCGTGGCCCTTGAAGGAGGGGTCAGAAACCAACCCTATCTCTTGTTTCCCCACACATACGGACTCTAAAAACAGCCTATACTCAAGTATTTCGAAATTACATGGGCCTGGCCCAATAATAAGGTGACGCAGCACCTATAATAGCCTCTGGACGAAATTTATGAAGTGACATCTTGTATATTTCGTCCAAGGCTTCCTGCACTCATTATGGTGGCTTCAAAGTCCTGAAATCATCACTTGTAACTCCGTTCTTGTTCCCCTTGTGCATGCCATCATCTCCATGCTTGAACTTGCTCCAAGGTTCCTCTTTCTTGTCCAAGCTAGGGCCTTCATTTGTAAGCAAAACAAATGTATCCAATTTAGGCAGCATCATATTCTCATGAACTTTAGAATCATTACCAAGAAACGAAAGTACCTGATAATTTAATTGGCGTGCGCGAGCTCTAGTAATTGGTCCAGTATGTATAGAAGCAGGGGCTGTGGGTGTAACAATGGTATTGATGTCCTCATCACCGCTCCTACTTCCTCGTCAGCCATGTCTTGATGTTCCGAGCCTTGCATCTTTGAAGAATAGAGGCAGCACAACCCTTTAGCAGGGAAGTGTGGTCATGGAAGAGCTGCAACATGTCCGTGGTGTCCGGGTGTAGAGTGATGATGGAGTTGTCATCATTGGTGGCCTCGTCGACCACCGACTGGTTTGGCGCTAAAAAAGAGCTACAATTGTCCATGGTGTCCGGATGCAGGGTGCTAATGGTGTTTTCATCATTGGTGGTCTCGTCCTTCCCACTCGGACGCCCTACATGATTCAGAATAAATGCAGGGCTAGACGACTTGAAATTAATAGTAGGTCACACAACTATAAAAGATTAAGGTGTCACACAGGTTTACATTTATATTTTTTTTCTTACACAGGTATGAACTCTCCAATTACTCCATTACATTTGTTTCTTGACATTTTCATTCCACTGCAATTGAGTGTACACAAACTTTCAATTGGTACATCTTAAATCAAACTTTGGGCATATATATACTTTGCTAGAACAAAAATTGAATGGAATAGGTCAAGATGTGAATACTGAAATATTGTACGTACATTTCCCAAAACAGTGTATCGAGAATGCATGCATACACATCAATGTTATTCAGATCAACTATACATCCGTCCAGAACACACACAGATACAAATAAGTTAGGAAAAAAACTAATGATACCCGGAAGAGACCGCCTAAGGCAGCAGCGAAAGCAGAGGAGCCAGCAGTGCGAGGCAGGGGCGGCAACGCAGCAACACAAAACTGAAGGATGAGAGGAAAATCGGTGGTGCAAAAGCCAAATCAAGAAAGCATGGAGAGAAAGGTGCAAAAATCATAAGACTAATCACCAGTAGCCACAAATCCGTTAGGCATGCTTAATCCCCAGCAGCCACAAATACCACCGCACATGCATGCCCTGAAAAATCACAGCCTAAGTCAACCATAGATTCCACACGCATGCATGAGGATGAGAGGGAACCGAATGCCTGGATGCATGGACTCTAGGGCGGGCTGGCCAGATTAGGTCTGCTCGGCGTGGCAGCACCTCATCGTCGTTTGTAGTCCTCCAATGGCTTTGTTGGCTCCCAGTGCATCGGCAGTTACCGAGCCGACGGGTATGGCACCGGCTCGTGGAGTGGGGCCGACTGAGACCACGACATCCAGTGAACCCCGCAAGCAGTCAAATCCCCCAAAGGATTGGCTCAGTGGAGCGAGAAATAACCACCAACACCCAGCAAAAGAATCACAGAAAAATCTCCCGTTTGCTCTCGTCCTCACGCCCCCCATATACACGCACAGCTTGCCCTCCACAGCCTGGACACGCCTCTCCCCTGCTGCATACAACCGCGAGCTCAAATTCGGAGCTACCTTCGACGCAAGAAAAGGGCAGAGACTGAACGTCGGCATGGGGAGGTCGCCGTAGTGCGAGAAGGCGCACACGAACAAGGGGGCGTGGACCAAGGAGGAGGACCAGTGCCTGATCGGCTACATCAAGGCACATGGCGAGGGCTACCGGCGCTCGCTGCCCAAGGCTGCGGAGCTCCTCCGCTGCAGCAAGAGCTGCTGCCTCCTCTCGATGTACTACCTCCGCTCGCACCTAAAGCATGGCAAATTCATCGAGTCTAGCCAGCGGCGGCTATGTATAACCTATGGCCACTCTGTCCATCGGATTGGCGGCGACTGAGACTATGTTCTGCGAGTGGCAGCTCTTCCCAGCGCCCGATGCGACGGCGTACGCAGCCAGCTGATACGGATCCCTGCGTCACGGCTACTCCCTACGGTTCTCAGCCTTTCTTTTCATCAACTCTCCCCCTGGCCTTTATCTTCTCAATTTGAGAACAGCATCAACCTCGGTTTGACCCTCCCTCGATCTGATCTCTCTCTCTCTCTCTAAGCAGCAGCATCGATTACGATCTTGATTTGATCGCTCTCGTGGTTCACCGGGAGCACTGTCGGATTTGATTTTGCATCAGGGAGGACATACAGGATACCTCCCGCATCGGAGAGGTTTGCTCGCTCGAAGAAATTAGCAAAGGTGTCATGTGGGCGACGTAAACAAGAAAGGATCGAGACATATGAAAGCCCAAGCGCCAGGCGGCCTAATTGGGTGACAGAAGAGCCCACCTAGGCGACGTAAACAACAATCGATCCAGACTTGTGACTATCGACGCAGACTTATTCAGACTTCTTTTAAATCTCAGCCATTAATCTTTGTAGTTAACACAAAATCAACAGATATAAAGAGATGACCTATGGAGAACTAGGAAAGGCTCCGTCCTTTAAACTCTCTCGCCCACATATATACAATCTTTGCCGTCCTCTGCCTCTTTCTTCCAGTGGGTGTATATCTTGTGTGTTGAGCGCACATATCTCTGTCCCGGCATTGCTCCGTCTTCACAAACTCTCTACGTTTCATTCATACATTGGGATGTGTTCTGAAAATTGCTTTAGACCGGATCATGTATAGTTATTGTTGGTTTTGTTGCATCCAACAAATTAATAACTATGAAATGCATTTAGATTTTCATTTGAGTTGGATTATGTGAGTTTGAACATATTGTGAAGTACTATAGACCTGGTATTCATGTTGGAATTCAACAACGATTCTTAATATTGAATTATATAAACCATTACATTCGAAGTCAATAGCTTAATATATTTATTTCACAATTATAACAAATAATTAACGCCACGACAAACTAAGAAAACAGATGTGTACACCCTCCATTTTTATTTAAGTTCGCACATTAGCATTGTCAAAGTCAAGTTTTGTAAACTCTAACAAAGTTTATAAACAAAAATATTAACGTATACAATAACAAATCAATACCATTAGATTCATTATTGAATTTACTTTCACATCATACAGATTTGTTATGGTAAATGTTTATATTTTTCTATAAACTTGGTCAAACTTTAGGAAGTCTGACTTCAGTCAACCTAATATGCAGAGTAAATAAAAACGGAGGGAGTACTAGTAGTACTCTTAGCTGCTCAGCCCAATCACCCAACACGCTAGACAGGGAGTAGGGAGTAGTACAGTGTTACAAATTTTCAGCTCGGCGGCAAAATCTCCCGCTTCCATCGAGATGTCGCGCGACTCATATTCGACCAATGCAAAGTTACCATCATACCCTTGGTCGAATAGGCCGACAGATACTGGTTGGTCGGGGGCTGTTTTGGTAACTTCACGTTCAACCCACCCATCCAACCCCACCCCGGTACCCAGAGTACTCCTCATTACTCCCCCATTTTCTATCCCCACCGCAAAATAGACTTCTCCACGGCACCATGACACCTTCGTGCCCCTCCCCTTCTTCATCGGCGCACTCGTCCACTGCAGCGCATCTGCCTCATCGACGAAGTCGTACGCTGCACTGGAGCCGGTCCGCCGTCGCCGTCATACACGGAGCCACTTCCCCAACACCGTCTTCCACTATCTCGGATCTGCTTCCCGAAAGCCGATGTCAAGCACAGCAGCACCACCGTCATCGACAATGAACTGACTCCTGTTGCCGACCATGATGCACTGACGGCGCCGCGACCTTCCTACTCCTCCTCGATTGGTAATGTGTATATTGATTCTCTTAGCAGTACATGTGCAGTTCTGATTATGTTCATACCTACCCTTCAAATTTCCTGGCTGCTATTGTTCCGATAAAAGTAATAGGTTATAGCTTGCATTGTCCAACAAAATATCATCTTGTAATTATGTGTCGCTCCTGTAATGCGCTGTGCTTGGGTAGGTTCTTCATCTGTAACCAGTAGTGTCGCAAATGATGGAAAGTTTTTTAGAATAGCAGGGAGGTGATCCCCCTGTTCTATTCACTCAAAATGAAACCACAACATAGTTTTAGCAAAGTTGAAGAGCCACATAGTAGGATATTAAAAATCACTCATGCTAACTTGGCAGATGAGTGCTTTAATGTTGCCCACAAGATGCGTGAGTATTACTATATTTTTCTTGCCATGTTGAGATTTTAAAACTACGAATGCGAACATGTAGAGGAGCAATGAAGACCAAATACGAGATGTTGGGGACATCTTCAAGGAACGTCGCAAGTTAAAGAGGAGCTGCACAAAACCTGTAAAACGAGCTTTGGTAAGTAACAACCTTTCAATTAGTTTGACATTGAGAACCTGACTAGCAGTGGTGGATGTTTTGTGTGTCCTCGATGGTTTCGTTAATGAAATCGGAGGGACCCCCTCTTTTGATCATTTTTTTTACTTTGACATGGTATATGTATGGCAGCAGTAGTGAACACAGGACCAGACCAGGCCCTGGCCAAGCCCCAAGCCGAAAACAGCATCAAACCATGTTGTCTGCTTGGCTAGGGTTCTTGCCATGTGTTGACACCAGATTTTGGCATGGTCAAGAACTTAATTAAGATGTCCTCAAATGGAGAAGTGATCTACGTGAAAATTTTCCGTATTATCAACGTGAACATCTTTGAAGTTCGTGCCATCTCCATTGGATCTTATCTCAAGGGCCGAAACTATACTCAAAGTACTAAGATTTTGGCACTCAGAGTACTGTTTGGCCAATTACGCCTCCAAGACGGCCTCATATGAGAAACGTTTCTACATGAATTGTCTTCGTATCGTTGAAACGGTCAATTTTGATATAAAAATCATCTTAATCCGAGGTCGTATGCAAAAGTTAGAGCCGAATATGTGCGGCAGCATCAGGATGGCCGGACACTCCGGGGACAATCATCCGGGTTCCAGATTTCTCTGCTGCAGACTTGGAAACAGCCGAAAAACCCCTTAAGATGAACTCTGATAAAAAACGTTCAACATGAAAGTTGTTCGTCTCGTTGAAACAGTCAAAATTGCTTTTGGGCTCGTTTTCATCCGAGGTTGTTTACCCCCTCAAAAAAGACCCGCAAGGTACAGTCAGTTTTAGACCGAACAGTTTGGAAAGTTCGGACAAAACCATCTGAATTTGACTAGGGTTTTGGATGTGAATCCAAGCCTTTTCCTTGCACGGGAAGTCCAGCCACCTCTTATATACCTAAGGGGTGACGGCCGATTGAACAACAACACATAATCGATCAATCCATGTACCACTGAAAGTGCATCTAGCCCCTAAGTGTGGTTTTGGTAATTGAATGACAATCTCCATGGACTAATGTTTTCAGTGAGATATATTTGAAGGGTTGTCCATAGATGGTGCCACAAGGATATTGGACTAAATCAAGGATGAAGTCCATATATATGAAGATAGTGTCTCAAGGATATTGGATGGAATCAAGGATGAAGTCCATATAGATGAAGTTATATGTGCTCTAAGCTTTGGTATTAAATGACAATTCCTATGGAGCATCAAGTGCATTGTATCTTATATGAAGATATGTTCCATAGTGATGCTTGAAGTTATTTGGGTTGTTATGTGAAGATTGCCATCAAAGCATCCGAAGAAGTCCTCATGGTATCCCTCTCTGGATACCCCTTGCACACGGGCTTGTACCGTGTGCACGGGGTCGAGTGTCAACTCTCTGGATACCCCGTGCTCACGGGGCCTAGGTGTTGGCTCTCGAGATCCCATATCCAGTGAGGTTTCAGTTCTTTGGAGGATCTCAAAGATTGACATATTTGGGCTTCTAAGGATCAAGGCTTGAGAGAATAATCAAAGAGAAGAATTTGAGTTATGGTTTCAAGACAAGATCATGGTGAGCTCATGTGTTGGGTTTCGGTTGATCAAGTCTTGAAGCAAGCAACTAGAGTGAAGAATTCATGGTGCCTCTCAAGAGCTTGTGATGGAGTTCTTAGAAGGGCAAGTGGTGACCAAGATGATATTCATAGTGGAACTTGATATGGTCATGAAAGAGTCTTTGGTGATATAGTCTTGAAGCAATGAAGGGAAATGAAGATTTCATTGTGGCTTTCAAGAAACCAAGATGGAGCTTGAAGTAAAGATGTTGGTTGACCAAGATGAAGCTCAAAGATTATATCTAAGTGGTCAACCCACAAAGCACAAACATTGTACCACATGAGATCAAGTGATCTAGTGGTATGGTAAGTAACTGTGAATTGTGCTTTGTTACCTAACCCATGCTATGTGTTTGTTATGTCTATGTGGGTTAGGTGTTTCTCATGGGCTTGCAACAAAAGGAAAGATTTCAAGTAGCCTATGTGTGGATGACATCAAGAGGTGATGGTCATCGGGTTCGAGGAGTTCAAGTGCAAGATGAGAAGCCGGAGGTTATATGCTTTGAAGCTTGTGGTCCACATCATGATAATGCACATGTGAAGGTGGGCTTAAGTTAAGGCTTCCCTCATTACAATATGAGGAAGCAATTCGAGTATCTTCACCAAGTGGTTGTGGACAAGAAAGGGATTCCAACTTGAGGCAAGCATTAAAGTCATCATCAAGCTCAAGTTGAATATGCAAGGCAAAGGTATAACTTAGCTAGGTTTTCCTAGTTTTGCCGGTCTCATAGTGCTTGGTGGGAGACCGGATTATAGGTTCGATAGCCGTACTATCAAGGGGGACTCTCGGGCAAGTAGCTTGATCGCATCGCATGTAGAGAGCTCAAACCTTTGCATTACTTGCATCATTCTTTCTTGTTGATCTTGGGTGGTTCTCTATGTGAGGACCTTGGGCTTTTCCATAGCTTCAAAACGAGCCCAAGATCATCGAATTCGGAGTCCGTATGCCAAAGTTATCATCGTTTGAGTGGGCTGCTGCTGGCTGTCCTGGGGTACCCCGTGGACACGGACCTGTACCATGCACACGGGACCCCGTGTGCACGGGGTCTAACCCCCCGTGTGCACTGGGTGCCCAGCAAATGCCCGTTGAGCCCCAACGGCTAGTTTCTGTGTTTGGCTATTTAAGGGCTGCGTCCCCCTCCGGTTTGGGGGCTGTTCACACACCTTCTAAACACCATTTTGAGCCTCTCTCCACCTCTCCCAAACCCCTATCTCCCCTCTATATGAAGGGGGATTTGTGGATGGATTTGTGAGCCATTTGTTGATCCTATCCATTGCATCCCCTCTCTTCAATCTCCTACTTTCTTGAGTTGCATCTTGTGAGATTGAGAGAGTGGGTTGAGCATTTGTTGCTTAACCTTGCATTGCATTTGTTGCATTGGTTTGAGCTCCCCGCATCGATTAGTTCGAGTGAGAGCTTGTGAGTTTATTACTCTTGGAGGCTTCCGCCTCCTAGACGGTTTGGTGACATATTGTGAAGATTGTGAAGTGGCCTAGGTGGTCAAGGTTCCCCCGGAAGCTTCCTTTTGCGGTGTGCTCCGGGGAAGGGTGTTGAAGTGGCCTAAGTGGTCAAGGTTCCTCCGGAAGCTTCCTTGCTTGTGGTGTGCTCCGGAGAAGTTTGTAAAGGTGTGGTGGTCGCCTTCAAGACCAACGCCGAGTGAATCGAGGCTCATCTGTTGGGGGTGACTCGAAAGGGAGAATACGGTGAGCCACTTGGTGGCGCCCCGAAGCTTTGGCTTCGGCACCGCTCTAACGGAGATTAGCACTCTCACGAGTGTGAACTTCGGGATAAATCCGCGTCTCCGACTCACTTGTGGTTATCTCATACCCTCACCCTTTACTTACCGCAATTCATACTTGCTCATATTGATATATCTTGTGCTAGTTGAATTGCTTAGTTGTTCCTACATTTCCATATCTTGTGATATAGTTTGTGCTTGCTAGTTTCCTTAAGTGCCTATCTTGTTTAGCATAGATTGTTGGTGCACTTAGTTGAGCCTAGCATATTTAGGTTTTGTGCTTGAAAGGTATCCATTTAGTTTAATTCTGCATTAGGATAAAGCCAAATCCGTAACAGTTTTAAAACGCCTATTCACCCCCCCTCTAGTCGTCATCTAGATCCTTTCAATTGGTATCAGAGCTTTGGTCTCTCCTTGCTAGGCTTCACCGCCTAGAGAGTAAAGATGTCGACTAGTGGTTTAGTGCACGATGACACTTTTTGTTTTAGTGGCACAAACTATCACTTGTAGAAAATTCGCATGCTTTGTCATTTCCGGGCCATGGGTCCAAATTTTGTGCGAATTGTTCTTGTAGGGGCTCCTCCGTGGAAGGATGAACTTTTTCCCACTATTGAAGAAAATGATAATATGCTTTGTGGGTATGGTGCTAAGAATGTCTTAATCCGATCTATATCCCTCGAAGTGTTTGAGTCAATCATGACTTGTGTGTCGGCTCATGAGATGTGGACCAAACTTGGAGTAATATATGGTGGGTCCAATCTTGATGAGGTTCATCATCTTATGGAGGAGTCAATTGAGGTGTTCTCCACATCTTCATATCATGAAGAACTCCATATTGCTTCTTCCTCCGTGTGCTTGGACATTTGAAATACTTCCACCTCACCATCATATGACATGTCCCAAGGTAATAACATGATGAGTGGAAATATCATTTGTGATGATGATGTTGTGCTCAACATTGATGATCTTTCATGCATAAATGCTAATGTTGTAGCTTCTTTGGACTTGAACACATCTAGCAAAAATGGCATACATTCTTGTGTTAATAGTCCATGCATATCATATAGAGATTCCTTGAATACTTCATGTGATGATATGCTTGATACTCCTTGTTTCCATGATATATATGCTTCTATTTCCTCTAGTTGTTGTTTGACTAACAATGTAGAGGAAATAAGGAAAAATAGTGCACACATCATTAATGAAGAAATTGCTAGAAGAGCAAAGAAGGACATCACCACATTGGAGAGGAAATGCTATGAGTGTCAAGAGGATGGACATGGATATCCTACTCTTGATGATGAAGAATCTCCCTCTCCAAAAGAATCATCATCAACCTCCGATGTTCACATGTGCCTCATGGCAAGAGGTATTACCGAGGTATCATCTACTCTTTGTAGTGATAATGATGAGTGTGATGATGAAACTAATATTGATATGAGTCAAGAAATTTATGAAATTGGTAAAGCTCTTCATGGGGTTAATAAGAACACTTATGTGATGTTTAAAGATCTTATTGCCCATTTTGGGAAGTGTAATGATTTACTTCATGAAGAGCAAGAACTTAATGAAAAACTTGACTATAACCTTCTTGATGCTCTAGAAACTCTTAGAGACTTAGAATCTTCTAAAGAAGAGATTGAAGTTGCTCATGATCAACTTAGAGAGGATTTTGAGCACCTTGACCTTGGCTACAAGAATGTCAAAGGCGAGCTCACCAAACTCTCTAAGTCCTATGAGGAACTTCAAGCTACTCATGTGAAGTCTCTAGTTTCTTCTAGCTCCTCTCATATTGTTAATAATGCTTGTGCTACTAACTCTACTTCTTGTGAAGCATCTATCTTGAAGGAGAATGTTGAGCTAAGGGCTCAACTTGGTTTGCTAACTAGCAATTATGGGGAATTAGAAGAAAGTCATGAAAAGCTCTCGGGCTCTCATGATGATCTTCTTATCTCCCATGAAAGGCTAAAGTTAGCTCATGAGGCTATTGTGACTAAGGTAACATCTTGTGAGCCTCATGTGGACATTAGCACTATTTCTACTCAAAATGCTTTATTGACATGTGCTAGTCCTAGTGATTCATCTAGACATATTATTGCCAATTCTTGTGATGAATTGCTCTCCTTGCGTTGTTGCTCTAACCATGAAGCTTCTACTTCCTCTAGTACTTTTGTTGATACTAACCTTGTAGAGGAAAACAAAGAGCTCAAGGCCCAAGTCACTAATTTGAAGAAATACTTGGAAATGTGTCATGAAGGAAATTCCACTCTCAACACTATCTTGAGTGTTCAAAAATCCCCTCATGACAAGGATGGACTTGGTTTCATCTCCAACAACAAGAAGTCCAAGAAAAAGAAGAAGGGACAAGACCAAGTCAAGAATGAGGCCAACATTACATGCTTCAAGTGCAAGAATGTTGGACACCATGTGAGATCTTATCCATTGAAGAAGAAGGCTTCAAATGTGAAGCAACAAGGGAAGCGGCCTCAAGTTCAATCTCAAGGTCAACCTCAAGTTCAATCTCAAGGTCAACCTCAAGCTGAAGAAAGGCCACTATCAATAATGAACCAAGGAAATGTTCCCCAAGTTGAGAAAGTAAAGAAGAAGAGAAGGGGGAGCACATGTTGCTATATTTGTCGTGAGAAGGGACACATATCTTCATCTTGTCCCAACGGTAACATCCCTAAGCCTCCTTTAGTCAATGATCATTATTCACTTAGGAAGGATGTTGTTGGCAATTTGTTTGCCAAGTTTGTTGGCGCCCAAAGTGGGTTGGAAATGGAAAAGGCCATTTGGGTTGCCAAGCCTATTGTGACTAACTTCTTAGGACCGAACTTGGTTGGGGACCATCAAGCTCAACCTTGATCAATAGGTGTGTGGAGGACATTGGAGATTTGGCTAGTTCATGAAGAAAAGAATATTCATCATTTATTTGTTCGAGCCAAGTCATGTGGATTATCTTCATATTATCTATCCAATGTTCCTCCTTGCGGTAACTTGTATTTTTATTGCTTACATTGAAAGTTACTCGCCCCTTGCATGCTTAGGTTTTGTATCTAGCATGTGCATTTATTTGTTGTGCTTCCTAGTATGCTTGATTTGTGTTATCTAGCATGTGTAGGTTGCATTGCACATCATATAGTGGTGTTTGTAGTCTTGAGCCTTTATTGTATCTTGTTTGGCTCTTGCGAGATATTAGTGGATCATCACATTATGGGGGAGTGTTATGTTTTGTGCACATCACAAACCCAAAATGTGAATATGAGAAATGCCACATAGTATTGATATTCAATTTTATCTAGTCAGTATGTGGTATGTCAAGCTCATTTGAAATTCAATTTCTCAAAGTATCCACTAATTATCTCTTGTTGGTTGATTATTTGCCTTTGTTGCGTGCTTCGTCGCGGTGTCCTGTGAGGTTCTTCAGTAAGTTTCTGGACACCCCGTGTACACGGGGTCTCTGACCTCCGTGCGCACGGGGTACCACGAAACTTACTGGACACCCCGTGCGCACGGGGTCCTGGACCCCCGTGCGCACGGGGTGGTGGTTTCTCCTCTGGACACACCGTGCGCACGGTGCTGACCTAGCCCGTGCGCACGGGGTCCAATGGGCAGAAATGCCCACCCGGCCAAGTACGCTATAAAGCTATCTTATGCTTTGGATTGATTTTGATCTTGTGCTTCTTCGGAATCTACCACCGAGTGTTAATTCCAAATACCATTTGTATTCTCTTACAATTGGTATTTCTTCATGTGGTAGAACTTTGTGATCATCTTCTTCTCGGCTTGTGCTTCAACTTGCCTTATCTCTCTGCTCATACTTTCTATTATCTACTTGAGTGAGATAAGCCTTTGAGCATGTTTGTAATGTATATCCTATATGCTCATTGGTTTTTGCTTAGTTCATTTGTTGTACTTTGTGTGCGGTCCTGTGTGGATTCGTCACTTGATATAATTTGGACAACTTGAATGCTTTATGTTATTATTGGAGTATTCTTCGTCTTTGTGTTCTTTCGTCCAAATTGTATCTCTTTGGATCTTGGTAGGCATGTGCATGCATATTTATTTATATTCTTCTCCATGCCTTGCTTGCTCTACTTGATCCTCTCTATAGGGTAAACTCCATAATATCCTTAATGGTTAAAGATGTGCATGAATTTCGAGTTCATATACATTTGCACATATTTATTGTGGAGTTTGCCCTATGTATTGTGGTTGTGCTAACTACTTCGGACCCAATATGTTTGGGGACCAAATTGTACCTTAATGTGTTTTAGGTACTTTGGATAAGCATTGGATGCTTGGCTTATTCACGAGGAAGGTGGAGACACCGTGGGAAATTATTAGAGCCAAGCTTGATTGATTCTTCGATTTGAGGGAGAAGATAAATGAAAACCCGGTTCTGTTGTAAGTGTTTCATTCTCATCATGAAAACCCGGTTAACTATATTTGGGTCTTTTTATTGGATATGCATCAAGCTCCCACACTTACTTATTCTCAATAAATCCACTGGATGTATTGAGGAAATGGCGAATGAGGAGTTTGATGAGGATAACGGCTTCCATGTAGAGCAAATTGTTTCAAGTGTTGTAGGTGATGAGGCTCCTTCCCAAGCTACAAGTACAACGGGGATTGGTCATATTCTTCCACAAGAAACACCCCATGTCCATGTAGAAGAAGAAGGAGTAAGAGCCCCTCTTGTGGATCCACCACAAGGGAAGTCATCACCCCCAACACAAGAGCAAGATACTATGGGAGATCATGTACCTATCCAAGAACAAGATCAAGTCCCTCATGTTCACGTGCTAGATCAAGGGCCCCTTGAACCAATGCTCTCTCGGTAACAAGTTCTTACTTCATGCATTTATTTAAATTAGAGTCAACATTATGTATGTTGCATCATGGCATGATTAGTACTTGTTGAGTTTGTGTTTATTGCAAAAGCTTAAACCTCCTTATTGCATCTATGAGAGTTTTGAGAAGAAGCATATCATGTGGATCTATAAAACCATGCTCATGGTTCACTTATCCCAAATATGCCAATTAAGCAACTTATTGCATACCAATTCCTCAAAGTGCTCTTATGTGCAATATTGATATAATTGCAAGAAACAGTCTTTTTGGTTGTGGAATTTGCTCTCATGCTGAGTAATTCATTTTTATGCAAATGGGATCAATTTGCGCCATGTGCCTTGTGTCATGTGCCATGTGACAAAGCTCTTATGCTAAGATCAAGTTTGTATAATAATGGATTCATTCTTGGATATCATGTTCTTATCTTTTGTATCTTTTTGTGTGTGCAAGTTTCTTTGTGGATGCTCATCTCGATGATTATTGGCCACGTAAGAAACTTATACACATGAGAAAGTGCATATCCCTCTTTGATATCCTTTATTCCTTGCCAGTCACTTGGATTGTCTCTTTTTATTCTCTGGTGAATCTGGTAAGAGGTTGAGTAGTGAGTGCTTGTATGTATTGCATATATCTTTGCACTCATGAGTTGTTGGATATATTTTGGACCCATGCTTAGTCAAGTGATGATCCTATTTTGTGCATGTTGTATCCAAATACAAAACTAAATAATGCACAAATCATGGGGAGCTTCTCTATGTTCTTTAGAACACTCCTATGATCATATCATAATATCTTTTTGGTGCATTCTATGGATCCTCAATATAGTGTGAATTTCTTCGTTTGTTCGTAACTGGATATGTGCATTTGATTCCACTCACAATATGAGAAATGCAAAACTAAGGAGGAACTCATACTATATTGGCCTTCTAGATTTTTCCTCCATTTTGGCACTTGTTGCCAATGGGGGAGAAGTTTAGAGGACCTATGGAGAACTAGGAAAGGCTCCGTCCTTTAAACTCTCTCGCCCACATATATACAATCTTTGCCGTCCTCTGCCTCTTTCTTCCAGTGGGTGTATATCTTGTGTGTTGAGCGCACATATCTCTGTCCCGGCATTGCTCCATCTTCACAAACTCTCTACGTTTCATTCATACATTGGGATGTGTTCTGAAAATTGCTTTAGACCGGATCATGTATAGTTATGGTTGGTTTTGTTGCATCCAACAAATTAATAACTATGAAATGCATTTAGATTTTCATTTGAGTTGGATTATGTGAGTTTGAACATATTGTGAAGTACTATAGACCTGGTATTCATGTTGGAATTCAACAACGATTCTTAATATTGAATTATATAAACCATTACATTCGAAGTCAATAGCTTAATATATTTATTTCACAATTATAACAAATAATTAACGCCACGATAAACTAAGAAAACAGATGTGTACACCCTCCATTTTTATTTAAGTTCGCACATTAGCATTGTCAAAGTCAAGTTTTGTAAACTCTGACAAAGTTTATAAACAAAAATATTAACGTATACAATAACAAATCAATACCATTAGATTCATTATTGAATGTACTTTCACATCATACAGATTTGTTATGGTAAATGTTTATATTTTTCTATAAACTTGGTCAAACTTTAGGAAGTCTGACTTCAGTCAACCTAATATGCAGAGTAAATAAAAACGGAGGGAGTACTAGTAGTACTCTTAGCTGCTCAGCCCAATCACCCAACACGCTAGACAGGGAGTAGGGAGTAGTACAGTGTTACAAATTTTCAGCTCGGCGGCAAAATCTCCCGCTTCCATCGAGATGTCGCGCGACTCATATTCGACCAATGCAAAGTTACCATCATACCCTTGGTCGAATAGGCCGACAGATGCTGGTTGGTCGGGGGCTGTTTTGGTAACTTCACGTTCACCCCACCCCGGTACCCAGAGTACTCCTCATTACTCCCCCATTTTCTATCCCCACCGCAAAATAGACTTCTCCACGGCACCATGACACCTTCGTGCCCCTCCCCTTCTTCATCGGCGCACTCGTCCACTGCAGCGCATCTGCCTCATCGACGAAGTCGTACGCTGCACTGGAGCCGGTCCGTCGTCGCCGTCATACACGGAGCCACTTCCCCAACACCGTCTTCCACTATCTCGGATCTGCTTCCCGAAAGCCGATGTCAAGCACAGCAGCACCACCGTCATCGACAATGAACTGACTCCTGTTGCCGACCATGATGCACTGACGGCGCCGCGACCTTCCTACTCCTCCTCGATTGGTAATGTGTATATTGATTCTCTTAGCAGTACATGTGCAGTTCTGATTATGTTCATACCTACCCTTCAAATTTCCTGGCTGCTATTGTTCCGATAAAAGTAATAGGTTATAGCTTGCATTGTCCAACAAAATATCATCTTGTAATTATGTGTCGCTCCTGTAATGCGCTGTGCTTGGGTAGGTTCTTCATCTGTAACCAGTAGTGTCGCAAATGATGGAAAGTTTTTTAGAATAGCAGGGAGGTGATCCCCCTGTTCTATTCACTCAAAATGAAACCACAACATAGTTTTAGCAAAGTTGAAGAGCCACATAGTAGGATATTAAAAATCACTCATGCTAACTTGGCAGATGAGTGCTTTAATGTTGCCCACAAGATGCGTGAGTATTACTATATTTTTCTTGCCATGTTGAGATTTTAAAACTACGAATGCGAACATGTAGAGGAGCAATGAAGACCAAATACGAGATGTTGGGGACATCTTCAAGGAACGTCGCAAGTTAAAGAGGAGCTGCACAAAACCTGTAAAACGAGCTTTGGTAAGTAACAACCTTTCAATTAGTTTGACATTGAGAACCTGACTAGCAGTGGTGGATGTTTTGTGTGTCCTTGATGGTTTCGTTAATGAAATCGGAGGGACCCCCTCTTTTGATCATTTTTTTTTACTTTGACATGGTATATGTATGGCAGCAGTAGTGAACACAGGACCAGACCAGGCCCTGGCCAAGCCCCAAGCCGAAAACAACATCAAACCATGTTGTCTGCTTGGCTAGGGTTCTTGCCATGTGTTGACACCAGATTTTGGCATGGTCAAGAACTTAATTAAGATGTCCTCAAATGGAGAAGTGATCTACGTGAAAATTTTCCGTATTATCAACGTGAACATCTTTGAAGTTCGTGCCATCTCCATTGGATCTTATCTCAAGGGCCGAAACTATACTCAAAGTACTAAGATTTTGGCACTCAGAGTACTGTTTGGCCAATTACGCCTCCAAGACGGTATGCAAAAACTCGAATCATCGAATTGTCTTCGTCTTCGTCTCGTCGAAACGTTTCTACATGAATTGTCTTCGTCTCGTCGAAACGGTCAATTTTGATATAAAAATCATCTTAATCCGAGGTCGTATGCAAAAGTTAGAGCCGAATATGTGCGGCAGCATCAGGATGGCCGGACACTCCGGGGACAATCATCCGGGTTCCAGATTTCTCTGCTGCAGACTTGGAAACAGCCGAAAACCCCCTTAAGATGACCTCTGATAAAAAACGTTCAACATGAAAGTTGTTCGTCTCGTTGAAACAGTCAAAATTGCTTTTGGGCTCGTTTTCATCCGAGGTTGTTTACCCCCTCAAAAAAGACCCGCAAGGTACAGTCAGTTTTAGACCGAACAGTTTGGAAAGTTCGGACAAAACCATCTGAATTTGACTAGGGTTTTGGATGTGAATCCAAGCCTTTTCCTTGCACGGGAAGTCCAGCCACCTCTTATATACCTAAGGGGTGACGGCCGATTGAACAACAACACATAATCGATCAATCCATGTACCACTGAAAGTGCATCTAGCCCCTAAGTGTGGTTTTGGTAATTGAATGACAATCTCCATGGACTAATGTTTTCAGTGAGATATATTTGAAGGGTTGTCCATAGATGGTGCCACAAGGATATTGGACTAAATCAAGGATGAAGTCCATATATATGAAGATAGTGTCTCAAGGATATTGGATGGAATCAAGGATGAAGTCCATATAGATGAAGTTATATGTGCTCTAAGCTTTGGTATTAAATGACAATTCCTATGGAGCATCAAGTGCATTGTATCTTATATGAAGATATGTTCCATAGTGATGCTTGAAGTTATTTGGGTTGTTATGTGAAGATTGCCATCAAAGCATCCGAAGAAGTCCTCATGGTATCCCTCTCTGGATACCCCTTGCACACGGGCTTGTACCGTGTGCACGGGGTCGAGTGTCAACTCTCTGGATACCCCGTGCTCACGGGGCCTAGGTGTTGGCTCTCGAGATCCCATATCCAGTGAGGTTTCAGTTCTTTGGAGGATCTCAAAGATTGACATATTTGGGCTTCTGAGGATCAAGGCTTGAGAGAATAATCAAAGAGAAGAATTTGAGTTATGGTTTCAAGACAAGATCATGGTAAGCTCATGTGTTGGGTTTCGGTTGATCAAGTCTTGAAGCAAGCAACTAGAGTGAAGAATTCATGGTGCCTCTCAAGAGCTTGTGATGGAGTTCTTAGAAGGGCAAGTGGTGACCAAGATGATATTCATAGTGGAACTTGATATGGTCTTGAAAGAGTCTTTGGTGATATAGTCTTGAAGCAATGAAGGGAAATGAAGAGTTCATTGTGGCTTTCAAGAAACCAAGATGGAGCTTGAAGTAAAGATGTTGGTTGACCAAGATGAAGCTCAAAGATTATATCTAAGTGGTCAACCCACAAAGCACAAACATTGTACCACATGAGATCAAGTGATCTAGTGGTATGGTAAGTAACTGTGAATTGTGCTTTGTTACCTAACCCATGCTATGTGTTTGTTATGTCTATGTGGGTTAGGTGTTTCTCATGGGCTTGCAACAAAAGGAAAGATTTCAAGTAGCCTATGTGTGGATGACATCAAGAGGTGATGGTCATCGGGTTCGAGGAGTCCAAGTGCAAGATGAGAAGCCGGAGGTTATATGCTTTGAAGATTGCGGTCCACATCATGATAATCCACATGTGAAGGTGGGATTAAGTTAAGGTTCCCTCATTACAATATGAGGAAGCAATTCGAGTATCTTCACCAAGTGGTTGTGGACAAGAAAGGGATTCCAACTTGAGGCAAGCATTAAAGTCATCATCAAGCTCAAGTTGAATATGCAAGGCAAAGGTATAACTTAGCTAGGTTTTCCTAGTTTTGCCGGTCTCATAGTGCTTGGTGGGAGACCGGATTATAGGTTCGATAGCCGTACTATCAAGGGGGACTCTCGGGCAAGTAGCTTGATCGCGTCGCATGTAGAGAGCTCAAACCTTTGCATTACTTGCATCATTCTTTCTTGTTGATCTTGGGTGGTTCTCTATGTGAGGACCTTGGGCTTTTCCATAGCTTCAAAACGAGCCCAAGATTATCGAATTCGGAGTCCGTATGCCAAAGTTATCATCGTTTGAGTGGGCTGCTGCTGGCTGTCCTGGGGTACCCTGTGGACACGGACCTGTACCGTGCACACGGGACCCCGTGTGCATGGGGTCTAACCCCCCATGTGCACGGGGTGCCCAGGAAATGCCCGTTGAGCCCCAACGGCTAGTTTCTGTGTTTGGCTATTTAAGGGCTGCGTCCCCCCTCCGGTTTGGGGGCTGTTCACACACCTTCTAAACACCATTTTGAGCCTCTCTCCACCTCTCCCAAACCCCTATCTCCCCTCTATGTGAAGGGGGATTTGTGGATGGATTTGTGAGCCATTTGTTGATCCTATCCATTACATCCCCTCTCTTCAATCTCCTACTTTCTTGAGTTGCATCTTGTGAGATTGAGAGAGTGGGTTGAGCATTTGTTGCTTAACCTTGCATTGCATTTGTTGCATTGGTTTGAGCTCCCCGCATCGATTAGTTCGAGTGAGAGCTTGAGAGTTTATTACTCTTGGAGGCTTCCGCCTCCTAGACGGTTTGGTGACATATTGTGAAGATTGTGAAGTGGCCTAGGTGGTCAAGGTTCCCCCGGAAGCTTCCTTTTGTGGTGTGCTCCGAGGAAGGGTGTTGAAGTGGCCTAAGTGGTCAAGGTTCCTCCGGAAGCTTCCTTGCTTGTGGTGTGCTCTGGAGAAGTTTGTAAAGGTGTGGTGGTCGCCTTCAAGACCAACCCCAAGTGAATCGAGGCTCATCCGTTGGGGGTGACTCGAAAGGGAGAATACGGTGAGCCACTTGGTGGCGCCCCGAAGCTTTGGCTTCGGCACCGCTCTAACGGAGATTAGCACTCTCACGAGTGTGAACTTCGGGATAAATCCGCCTCTCTGACTCACTTGTGGTTATCTCATACCCTCACCCTTTACTTGCCGCAATTCATACTTGCTCATATTGATATATCTTGTGCTAGTTGAATTGCTTAGTTGTTCCTACATTTCCATATCTTGTGATATAGTTTGTGCTTGCTAGTTTCCTTAAGTGCCTATCTTGTTTAGCATAGATTGTTGGTGCACTTAGTTGAGCCTAGCATATTTAGGTTTTGTGCTTGAAAGGTATCCGTTTAGTTTAATTCCGCATTAGGATAAAGCCAAATCTGTAACAGTTTTAAAACGCCTATTCACCCCCCCCCCCTCTAGTGGTCATCTAGATCCTTTCAACCACGTTTTACCTTTACTTTTATCTCTCTCTCTTGTTCTTCTTCTTCCTCGTTCTTTGTCTGTTCTTGTTATTGCAGGGCGGCGAACCACGAGGCCCTAGGGGCGGTCAGGCCGACCTAGGGTAGCCCATAGCCGCCGCACGCCCTGACGAGGTCCCTTCCAGGCGTGTGGGGTTTCGGGTCTACAAAAGCGCCTGCTGGATTGCTTGCGTACCGCGCTTCTGGCCGGGTCTCCTTCAACGTGAGCTGCGGTGCATCACCCCCAGCATCGAGGGTACACGGTGACGTGTTCGTGTGCGAACACCATGCAATCTAGCAGTGTGGCAGATTATTAAACAATAATAGGCGAGACAAACAATTTCCTGTACACTTGATTAGGCTCTCAATCATTTCTAGGATCTCAATTTACTCGGTGGACCCACCATGCCGTAGGATGAATCTTTTGTAATTTAGTGTTGAATCTAGTCAGTCAAACGTTCCTACATACGCCCTGGAGATCATCTGGTTGCCGGTTGTTTTGCTACAGCGACCCTTGGCTTAGTACACCCCTCTTCTGGTTTTTCTATTTCTCTTAGCCTTATGTTCTTTGATGTATTTGTCGTAGTTTCTATAAGCTGGCTCTGCTTGATATGTAATAAGCATAGTCTTAATCGTCCTAATGCTTTCCTTTTTAGCTTGATGTAGGAAGTGGTTGTTCTCACCTTGCAGTCTGTTTTTATATTTCTCCTTTTGAATTCACTTCTCCTAGTCCTGTTTATCGGGCTTTTACTTAATGGATCTAGGGAGCTCTGACTATTGATCTAAAAAATAAGTAACTTCTTCATGTCAGGAAGCAATTCGTGCGAGGCGGGAAGTACGGTCAACCTCGAGATCATGTTTCCAAAATGAGGTTGGATTACACACAAGGTGCCATTTCCCTAATGATGCCGGATTAGACACAAGGTGCAAATTCCCAGATGATGCTGGATTACTCACAAGCCAGGTGGAGTTGTCAAGTGTTTGTGTCCTCGTTGCTCTAGTAAAGGTTGAAAGAAAGCGTGCAACAGCCCTTGAGAATGTAGCTGAGTTCCTGAAGAAGCGAAAAGAGTAATCAGATGCTCTCTTCACCCAAGCCAAAGAAGAGATGGAAGAAGCCAGAAAGAAGCTAGCAGAGGCAGAGCAGGCTAGGCGTCTCCTTCTATCTAAAACTATTGTCAATACAATTTTTCATTCATAATAGCTAGGTTCAAATGTTTATCCAGTCAGCATGCTTGTTGTGATGTCCGTGCATCTACTGAGATGTATGTAAGTCAGTGATGCCGAGATGTGGCACAAAATAATTTTTTCCGGGTCATGTAATAACATCCATTACTTTCCGAACAATAGCAGACGAACCATTGGACATGGTATAGTTCACATGCAAGCCCAACATTCCAAGTTCATCTTCCACATCAAAGTCATGTTCACAGATATCTGCACATTCATAGATAATGTCAACAACCATGATTCACTTCAAAGCAAAAAAAGTGAGGAGAGTTATAAATAAAGAAAAATCTCTAGTTCTTACTACCAGTGCAAGCACAATAAAACAAGACCATACGAAGTTAATTATATTTTGGACATTTTTTAATTAAACGTGACTAACTTCTGGAAGCATGTATACTCTCTAATGCCAGCCACGGCTAGGGTCCATGATGTTTTGAGCCAAATTGGGCAACACACCGGGTGTCTATGCTGGCGATGCGGTGGTCATAGCCTTCATGGGTTCGGAGAGGCGGCGGCTCCCGTGGTCTACTATTCCTCGGTGTCGGCAGTGGCCGCGGACGTGTTGGCCACCTCTGCCGGCATGCCACAGTTCCACCAACGTTTGCGTCGGATGACGCGGCCAACCATGGTGCACTGGACGCCGTGGTCCCCCGTGTGCCGGCGTGCAGGAACTGGCCACTCCTCTGCGAGCAGCCTTGGAGCTTCGAGTTAATGCACCAGGGGCCAGCTTCGAGCGGCGCCTTACTCCTCCGCTTTCCCGCCTGTAGCCTCTCCCATGGTACTGATGGCCTGGGGCGGGGAGGGAGGTGGGGGACTGAGTTGCCTGGCTCGTCGGGGCACCCAGCCGGCTTTTATGCCAGAGAACTCGTCTTCCTGCTCACTGTATGCTATGGATAGTGTGGAGAAAATGGTGCAAGGAGGATATGGGGAGCGGCGGTGTGGTGCGGTTCTTGCCAGGCATCTGGCCTCATTTAAATAGTGGGCGGACAAGAGAAGCCAGCCGACGTGTGTTCTAAAATGCCGGCTGGCTCGCGGAAGGACATGTTGCCGGCACACGCGCAGATTCAATGGAGGTAGGCGGGGCAGTCTGAAGCCGGTTGAATGCGGCGAGGAGGTGTGTTCAGCTTGGCGTGCAGGGAGTGGGGCCCTCTTGGCTGACGTGCCGGTTCAATGCCTGCGCTAGTGAGAGGCCGCGTCCGTGTGAGAGCAATCACTCCCTCCGGTCCTTTTTTGTTTGGGTATAATAAAATCTCATTTTCCATTCACATTTTACAAGTAAAATTCGTGAACAAACTTTGACCCAAAATACGATGGGGACTAGTAAACCAGGACGGAGGTAGTAGTGATGAATTCCATTTTTGCTCCATACCAATCGTTCTAAAAACTAGTATAACGTCCATTGAAAATCGGAACTCTTACCCCACTAAAAAATGATATTTTAAATGTGGCAACTCGATTAGTGGCGACTGGCAAGCCACCGCCTCAAGGTCGTTCACCTGTGGTCCCCGACCATCAACTCCTATGGATCAAATTATCACGCGAGCTGACTATTCCTACAAAGGTGCGCTCCACCATGTACCCGGTACCCGCTGAAGGAAATATGTCCTAGAGGCAATAATAAAGTTATTATTTATTTCCTTATTTCATGATAAATGTTTATTATTCATGCTAGAATTGTATTAACCGGAAACATAATACATGTGTGAATACATAGACAAACAGAGTGTCACTTGTATGCCTCTACTTGACTAGCTCGTTGATCAAAGATGGTTATATTTCCTAACCATAGACATGAGTTGTCATTTGATTAACGGGATCACATCATTAGGAGAATTATGTGATTGACTTGACCCATTCCGTTAGCTTAGCACTTGATCGTTTAGTATGTTGCTATTGCTTTCTTCATGACTTATACATGTTCCTATGACTATGAGATTATGCAACTCCCGTTTATCGGAGGAACACTTTGTGTGCTACCAAATGTCACAACGTAACTAGGTGATTATAAAGGTGCTCTATAGGTGTCTCCGAAGGTACTTGTTGAGTTGGCGTATTTCGAGATTAGGATTTGTCACTCCGATTGTTGGAGAGGTATCTCTGGGCCCACTCGGTAATGCACATCACTATAAGCCTTGCAAGCATTGTAACTAATGAGTTAGTTGCGGGATGATGTATTACGGAATGAGTAAAGAGACTTGCCGGTAATGAGATTGAACTAGGTATTGAGATACCGACGATCGAATCTCGGGCAAGTAACATACCGATGACAAAGGGAACAACGTATGTTGTTATGCGGTTTGACCGATAAAGATCTTCGTAGAATATGTGGGAACCAATATGAGCATCCAGGTTCCGCTATTGGTTATTGACCGGAGACATGTCTCGGTCATGTCTACATAGTTCTCGAACCCGTAGGGTCCGCACGCTTAAAGTTCGGTGACGGTCGGTATTATGAGTTTTTGTGTTTTGATGTACCGAAGTTGTTCGGAGTCCCGGATGAGATCATGGACATGACGAGGAGTCTCGTAATGTCCGAGAGGTAAAGATCGATATATTGGAAGGCTATATTCGGACATCGGAAAGGTTCCGAGTGATTCGGGTATTTTTCGGAGTACCGGGGAATTATGGGAATTCACCGGGGAAGAAGTATATGGGCCTTATTGGGCTTTAGGGGAGAGAGAGAGAGGCAGGCCGCGCCCCCCCCCCCCCCCAATGCCTAGTCCGAATTGGACTTGGGGGAGGGGCTGCGCCCCCTCCTTCCTTCTCTTCTCTCTTCCCCTTCCTTCTCTCCTACTCCTACTACTTGGAAGGGGGGGAATCCTACTCCCGGTGCGAGTAGGACTCCTCCAGGGCGTGCCATAGCTAGGCCGGCCCTTCCCCCTCCTCCACTCCTTTATATACATGGCCAGGGGGCACCCCAGAGACACAACAATTGATCATTGATCTCTTAGCCGTGTGCGGTGCCCCCCTCCACCATAATCCACCTCGATCATATCGCAGCGGTGCTTAGGCAAAGCCCTGCGTCGGTAGCATCATCATCACCGTCACCACGCCGTCGTGCTGACGAAACTCTCCTGTGAAGCTTTGCTGGATCGGAGCTCGCGGGACGTCATCGAGTTGAACGTGTGCTGAACTCGAAGGTGCCGTGCGTTCGGTACTTGGATCGGTCGGATCGTGAAGACGTACGACTACATCAACCGCGTTGTGCTAACGCTTCCGCTTTCGGTCTACGAGGGTACGTGGACACACTCTCCCCTCTCGTTGCTATGCATCACCATGATCCTGTGTGTGCGTAGGAAATTTTTGAAATTACTACGTTTCCCATCAGTGGCATCCGAGCCTGGTTTTATGCGTAGATGTTATATGCACGAGTAGAACACAAGTGAGTTGTGGGCGATACAAGTCATACTGCTTACCAGCATGTCACACTTTGGTTCGGCGGTATTGTTGGATGAAGCGGCCCGGACCGACATTACGCGTACGCTTACGCGAGACTGGTTTTACCGCTATGCTTTGCACACAGGTGACTAGCGGGTGTCAGTTTCTCCAACTTTAGTTGAACCGAGTGTGGCTACGCCCGGTCCTTGTGAAGGTTAAAACTACACTAACTTGACGAACTATCATTGTGGTTTTGATGCGTAGGTAAGAACGGTTCTTGCTCAGCCCGTAGCAGCCACGTAAAACTTGCAACAACAAAGTAGAGGACGTCTAACTTGTTTTTGCAGGGCATGTTGTGATGTGATATGGTCAAGACATGATGCTATATTTTATTGTATGAGATGATCATGTTTTGTAACTGAGTTATCGGCAACTGGCAGGAGCCATATGGTTGTCGCTTTATTGTATGCAATGCAATCGCCCTGTAATTGCTTTACTTTATCACTAAGCGGTAGCGATAGTCGTAGAAGCAATAGTTGGCGAGACGACAACGATGCTACGATGGAGATCAAGGTGTCGCGCCAGTAACGATGGTGATCATGACGGTGCTTCGGAGATGGAGATCACAAGCACAAGATGATGATGGCCATATCATATCACTTATATTGATTGCATGTGATGTTTATCCTTTATGCATCTTATTTTGCTTTGTTTGACGGTAGCATTATAAGATGATCTCTCACTAAATTTCAAGGTAAAAGTGTTCTCCCTGAGTATGCACCGTTGTCAAAGTTCGTCGTGCCGAGACACCACGTGGGGTGTGATAAGCTCAACGTTCATCTACAATGGGTGCAAGCCAGTTTTGCACACACAGAATACTCGGGTTAAACTTGACGAGCCTAGCATATGCAGATATGGCCTCGGAACACTGAGACCGAAAGGTCGAGCGTGAATCATATAGTAGATATGATCAACATAGTGATGTTCACCATTGAAAACTACTCCATTTCACGTGATGATCGGTTATGGTTTAGTTGATTTGGATCACGTGATCACTTAGATGATTAGAGAGATATCTATCTAAGTGGGAGTTCTTGAGTAATATGATTAATTGAACTTAAATTTATCATGAACTTAGTCCTGGTAGTATTTGCAAATTATGTTGTAGATAAATAGCTCGCGTATAGCTCCCCAGTTTTATTTTTGATATGTTCCTAGAGAAAACTAAGTTGAAAGATGATAGTAGCAATGATGCGGACTAGTTCCGTGATCTGAGGATTATCCTCATTGCTGCACAGAAGAATTATGTCCTTGATGCACCGCTAGGTGACAGACCTATTGCAGGGGCAGATGCAAACGTTATGAACGTTTAGCAAGCTCGATATGATGACTACTTGATAGTTTAGTGCGCCATGATTTACGGCTTAGAACCGGGACTTCAAAAACATTTTGAACGCCACGGAGCATATGAGATGTTCCAAGAGCTGAAATCGGTATTTCAGACTCATGCCTGTGTCGAGAGGTATGAGACCTCTGACAAATACTTTGCCTACAAGATGGAGGAGAATAGCTCAACCAGTGAGCATATGCTCAGAATGTCTGAGTACTATAGTTGCTTGAATCAAGTGGGAGTTAATCTTCCAGATAAGATAGTAATTGACAGAATTCTCTAGTCACTATCACCAAGTTACTGGAACTTTGTGATGAACTATAATATAAAAGGGATGACAAAAACGATTCCTGAGCTCTTCGTGATGCTGAAATCAACGAAGGTAGAAATCAAGAAAGAGCATCAAGTGTTGATGGTTAACAAGACCACTAGTTTCAAAAAAAAGGTCAAAGGGAAGAAGGGGAACTTCAAGAAGAATAGCAAGCAAGTTGCTACTCCCAGGAAGAAGCCCAAGTTTGGACCTAAGCCTGAAACTGAGTGCTTCTACTGCAAAGGGACTGGTCACTGGAAACGGAACTGCCACAAGTATTTAGCAGATAAGAAGGATGGCAAAGTGAACAAAAGTATATTTGATATATATGTTATTGATGTGTATTTTACTAGTATTCATAGTAGCCCCTGGGTATTTGATACTGGTTCAGTTGCTAACATTAGTAACTCGAAACAGGAGTTGCAAAATGAACGGAGACTAGTTAATGACGAGGTGACGATGTGTGTTGGAAGTGATTCCAAGGTTGATAAGATCACCATCGCACACTCCCTCTACTTTCGGGATTAGTGTTGGACCTAAATAAATGTTATTTGGTATTTGCGTTGAGCATGAATATGATTGGATCATGTTTATTGCGATACGGTTATTCATTTAAGTTAGAGAATAATTGTTGTTCTGTTTAAATGAATAAAACCTTCTATGGTCATACACTCAATATAAATGGTTTATTGAATCTCGATCGTAGTGATACACATATTCATAATATTGAAGCCAAAAGATGCAAGGTTAATAATGATAGTGCAACTTATTTGTGGCACTGCCGTTTAGGTCATATTGGTGTAAAGCGCATGAAGAAACTCCATGCTGATGGGCTTTTGGAATCACTTGATTATGAATCACTTGATGCTTGCGAACCATGCCTAGATGACTAAGACTCTGTTCTCCGGAACAATGGAGCGAGCAACTGACTTTTTGAAAATAATACATACTGATGTATGTGGTCCAATGAATGTTGAGGCTCGCGGTGGGTATCGTTATTTTCTCACCTTCACAGATGATTTGAGCAGATATGGGTATATCTACTTAACGAAACATAAGTCTGAAACATTTGAAAAGTTCAAAGAATTTCAGAGTGAAGTGGAAAATCATCGTAACAAGAAAATAAAGTTTCTATGATCTGATCGTGGAGGAGAATATTTGAGTTACGAGTTTGGTGTACATTTGAAACAAAGCGAATAGTTTCGCAACTCACGCCACCCGGAACACCATAGCGTAATGGTGTGTCCGAACATCGTAATCGTACTTTACTAGATATGGTGTGATCTATGATGTCTCTTACTGATTTACCGCTATTGTTTTGGGGTTATGCTTTAGAGACGGCTGCATTCACGTTAAATAGGGCACCATCTAAATCCGTTGAGACGACTCCTTATGAACTGTGGTTTGGCAAGAAATCAAAGTTGTCGTTTCTTAAAGTTTGGGGCTGCGATGCTTATGTGAAAAAGCTTCAACCTGATAAGCTCGAACCCAAGTCGGAGAAATGTGTCTTCATAGGATACCCAAAAGAGACAGTTGGGTACACCTTCTATCACAGATCCGAAGGCAAGACTTTCGTTGCTAAGAATGGATCCTTTCTAGAGAAGGAGTTTCTCTCGAAAGAAGTGAGTGGGAGGAAAGTAGAACTTGATGAGGTAACTATACCTGCTCCCTTATTGGAAAGTAGTTCATCACAGAAACCGATTCCTGTGACTTCTACACCAATTAGTGAGGAAGCTAATGATGATGATCATGAAACTTCAGATCAAGTTACTACCGAACCTCGTAGGTCAACCAGAGTAAGATCCGCACCAGAGTGGTACGGTAATCCTGTTCTGGAGGTCATGTTACTAGACCATGACGAACCTACGAACTATGAGGAAGCGATGATGAGCCCAGATTCCGCGAAATGGCTTGAGGCCATGAAATCTGAGATGGGATCCATGTATGAGAACAAAGTGTGGACTTTGGTTGACTTGCCCGATGATCGGCAAGCCATAGAAAATAAATGGATCTTCAAGAGGAAGACGGACGCTGATAGTAGTGTTACTATCTACAAAGCTAGACTTGTCGAAAAAGGTTGTTGACAAAGTTCAAGGAGTTGACTACGATGAGACTTTCTCACCCGTAGCAATGCTTAAGTCCGTCCGAATCATGTTAGCAATTGCCGCATTTTATGATTATGAAATTTGGCAAATGGATGTAAAGACTGCATTCCTGAATGGATTTCTGGAAGAAGAGTTGTATATGATGCAACCTGAAGGTTTTATCGATCCAAAGGATGCTAACAAAGTGTGCAAGCTCCAGCGATCCATCTATGGACTGGTGCAAGCATCTCGGAGTTGGAATATACGCTTTGATGAGTTGATCAAAGCATATAGTTTTATACAGACTTGCGGTGAAGCCTGTATTTACAAGAAAGTGAGTGGGAGCACTACAGCATTTCTGATAAGTATATGTGAATGACATATTGTTGATCGGAAATAATGTAGAATTTTCTGGAAAGCATAAAGGAGTATTTGAAAGGAGTTTTTCAAAGAAAGACCTCGGTGAAGCTGCTTACATATTGAGCATCAAGATCTATAGAGATAGATCAAGACACTTGATAAGATTTTTCAATGAGTACATGCCTTGACAAAGATTTTGAAGTAGTTCAAAATGGAACAGTCAAAGAAGGAGTTCTTGCCTGTGTTTTAAGGTGTGAAGGTGAGTGAAGACTCAAAACCCGACCACGGCAGAAAATAGAAAGAGAATGAAAAGTCATTCCCTATGCCTCAGTCATAGGTTCTATAAAGTATGCTATGTTGTGTAACAGATCTATTGTATACCCTACATTGAGTTTGGCAAGGGAGTACAATAGTGATCTAGGAGTAGATCACTGGACAGCGGTCAAAATTATCCTTAGTGGAATAAGGATATGTTTCTCGATTATGGAGGTGCCAAAAGGTTCGTCGTAAAGGGTCACGTCGATACAAGTTTTGACACTGATCCAGATGACTCTAAGTCTCAATCTGGATACATATTGAAAGTGGGAGCAATTAGCTAGAGTAGCTCCATGCGGAGCATTGTTGACATAGAAATTTGCAAAATACATACGGATCTGAATTTGGCAGACCCATTGACTAAACTTCTCTCACAAGCAAAACATGATCACACCTTAGTACTCTTTGGGTGTTAATCACATGGCGATGTGAACTAGATTATTGACTCTAGTAAACCCTTTGGGTGTTGGTCACATGACAATGTGAACTATGGATATTAATCACATGGTGATGTGAACTGTTGGTGTTAAATCACATGGCGATGTGAACTGGATTATTGACTCTAGTGCAAGTGGGAGACTGAAGGAAATATGCCCTAGAGGCAATAATAAAGTTATTATTTATTTCCTTATTTCATGATAAATGTTTATTATTCATGCTAGAATTGTATTAACCGGAAACATAATACATGTGTGAATACATAGACAAACAGAGTGTCACTAGTATGCCTCTACTTGACTAGCTCGTTGATCAAAGATGGTTATATTTCCTAACCATAGACATGAGTTGTCATTTGATTAACGGGATCACATCATTAGGAGAATGATGTGATTGACTTGACCCATTCCGTTAGCTTAGCACTTGATCGTTTAGTATGTTGCTATTGCTTTCATCATGACTTATACATGTTCCTATGACTATGAGATTATGCAACTCCCGTTTACCGGAGGAACACTTTGTGTGCTACCAAACGTCACAACGTAACTGGGTGATTATAAAGGTGCTCTACAGGTGTCTCCGAAGGTACTTGTTGAGTTGGCGTATTTCGAGATTAGGATTTGTCACTCCGATTGTCGGAGAGGTATCTCTGGGCCCACTCGGTAATGCACATCACTATAAGCCTTGCAAGCATTGTAACTAATGAGTTAGTTGCGGGATGATGTATTACGGAACGAGTAAAGAGACTTGCCAGTTCCTTTGTCGAGCAGCTCCTGTACTTGACGCATAATCTCCTTCGTCTCCTCTGGATTGGTACGGTATGGCGCACGGTTTGGCAAGGAAGCACCGGGAATTAAGTCAATCTGATGCTCAATCCCGCGAATAGGTGGTAATCCCGGTGGCACGTCTTGTGGAAAGACGTCAGCGAACTCCTGCAAAATGTTAGTGACAGTAGGAGGCAAAGAGGAAGGCACGTCCTCGAATGAAAATAATGCCTCTTTGCACACAAAAGCATAGCAAACAGATTTGCTTAAATCTAGCTCATCAATATCAGATTTGGTGGCAAGTAAACACGCATTTTTCAATTTAATTTCAGAAGCAACACTAGATGGTTTATTATTAGGCTTCATTTGTTGCTCAAATTCTTTTGCCACAATCTGATTTTCACTCTTATTTTTCTCCTGTTTTGCTTTACTAGCTCTATTAATATCATCTTTCAAAATAGAATCAGGAGTCATAGGAAGCAAAGTAATATGTTTATCCTTATGAACAAGAGTATACTGATTGTTTCTACCATGGTGTACAGAATTTTTATCAAATTGCCATGGTCTACCAAGTAATAAGGAACATGCTTGCATGGGTACCACATCACAATCAACATAATCAGCATATGTAGAGATACTAAAATGCACACGAACAGTACATGTTACCTTAACCTTGCCGCTGTTGTTGAACCATTGGATATAGTAAGGATGTGGATGTGGTCTTGTGGTGAGAGATAGCTTCTCCACCATCTCCATGCTAGCCAAGTTGTTGCAGCTCCCTCCATCTATGATGACGCGAACAGAACGTTCCTTCACAACTCCCTTTGTATGGAACAAATTATGCCTCTGATTTTGCTCAGCTTGTGTGACCTGCACACTCAAAACACGTTGAGCAACTAAACATTCATACCTGTCAGCGTCTTCAGGAGCAATGTATTGCGTCTCATGATCAGAATCATCTCCACCGTGTTCTTCACTTGTAATAAGAGCCAAAGTCTCCTCATCATAGTCACTAGCGGACTCATACCCACCATCCTCAGTAGCAATCATAACACGCGGAGATTGGCATTCTCTCGCATAATGACCTCTTCCCTTACAACGACGACAAATAATATCATGTGTGTGCCCTGTTGATGTGATAGAGGCGAGGGTGTCCCGATCTTTCGATGAGATGATAGCTATCGTTTTTGGTGGAGTAGACTTTGACGATCCGACTACGAACGTGCGAGGACGTCGCGCCTTAGCAATCGCTAAACCAACTCCGAGAGGTTATTGACCACGCCGGAGCCCAATCAACCTGACCACGAGGGTCTATCTCCTGCAAGCAAACGAAGAACAAGCAAGAAACTAAGATTTGCAATCTGGATATTGCGAATATAAGATGAAAGCTTTATTGATCAAGGTGGGGTTCTGTGACGTCTTGGTCTGGTCGTTGAACACAAACGAAGTACGCGAAGTTGCAGCTATGGCGAACTTTTAATCTAAACAAAACCCAAAGTCTAAACGGTGCCCTAAGGGCTGTATATATGGAGGAAGAGGAGGGGATTTCGTGGCCCTTGAAGGAGGGGTCCGAAACCAACCCTATCTCTTGTTTCCCCACACATACGAACTCTAAAAACAGCCTATACTCAAGTATTTCGAAATTACATGGGCCTGGCCCAATAATAAGGTGACGCAGCACCTATAATAGCCTCTGGACGAAATTTATGAAGTGACATCTTGTATATTTTGTCCAAGGCTTCCTGCACTCATTATGGTGGCTTCAAAGTCCTGAAATCATCACTTGTAACTCCGTTCTTGTTCCCCTTGTGCATGCCATCATCTCCATGCTTGAACTTGCTCCAAGGTTCCTCTTTCTTGTCCAAGCTAGGCCCTTCATTTGTAAGCAAAACAAATGTATCCAATTTAGGCAGCATCATATTCTCATGAACTTTAGAATCATTACCAAGAAACGAAAGTACCTGATATTTTAATTGGCGTGCGCGAGCTCTAGTAATTGGTCCAGTATTTATAGAAGCAGGGGCTGTGGGTGTAACAATGGTATTGATGTCCTCATCACAAAGTAATATGTTTATCCTTATGAACAAGAGTATACTGATTGTTTCTACCATGGTGTACATAATTTTTATCAAATTGCCATGGTCTACCAAGTAATAATGAACATGCTTGCATGGGTACCACATCACAATCAACATAATCAGCATATGTAGAGATACTAAAATGCACACGAACAGTACGTGTTACCTTAACCTTGCCGCTGTTGTTGAACCATTGGATATAGTAAGGATGTGGATGTGGTCTTGTGGTGAGAGATAGCTTCTCCACCATCTCCATGCTAGCCAAGTTGTTGCAGCTCCCTCCATCTATGATGACGCGAACAGAACGTTCCTTCACAACTCCCTTTGTATGGAACAAATTATGCCTCTGATTTTGCTCAGCTTGTGTGACCTGCACACTCAAAACACGTTGAGCAACTAAACATTCATACCTGTCAGCGTCTTCAGGAGCCATGTATTGCGTCTCATGATCAGAATCATCTCCACCGTGTTCTTCACTTGTAATAAGAGCCAAAGTCTCCTCATTATAGTCACTAGCGGACTCATACCCACCATCCTCAGTAGCAATCATAACACGTGGAGATTGGCATTCTCTCGCATAATGACCTCTTCCCTTACAACGACGACAAATAATATCATGTGTGTGCCCTGTTGATGCCATAGATGAAGAAGAGCTCTGGGCAGGCCCAGAAGGTGTACTCTTGGCAGATGGTGGTGGTGGTGCCTGTTTTCTTGTATCTCGGTTGGAATTGGCGGCTGAAGTCAGTGGTGCTGCAGTAGGACGTGTGGGGGTAGAGGAGGCACGCGGTGTCCATGATGAAGATCGACCTGCAGAAAAATTAGTTCGCGCCAATGACTGTCGATCCTGCACTTCACGTTCAGCTTTACAAGCAAGATGGAATAAACGAGTGATATTATTATACTCCTTATACTCTAGAATGGTCTGAATCTCTCTATTTAATCCACCCATAAAACGTGCAAGCATAGCTTCATTCTCCTCAACAATACCACATCTAATCATGCCAGTTTGTAATTCCTGATAATATTCTTCTACAGAATTTTTTCCTTGTCTTAAGCGCTGCAATTTTTGAAGTAATTCACGTTGATAATATGGTGGAACCCAACGAGTACGCATAGCAGTTTTCAAAGCAGCCCAAGTAGTTGGAATAGTATATAATGTACAATGTTCAGACCACCATACACATGCAAAACTAGTAAAAGCACAAACAGCAGCAGCAACCCGTCTCTCCTTGGGATATTGTAAACATGTAAAACGTTGTTCAGTTTCTAACTCCCAAGTAAGATATATATCAGGAACATATCTACCCTCAAATGGTGGAATATTCAATTTCAGTTTAGGAAGATGGTCATGATCTCGTACCTGAGCTGGTAATGCAGCCCTACCATTGCGATTATTGGCATGTGGACGACCTGGTGCTGGTACGTAGTTCTGATTTTGATCAACCTCATCCTCGTAATCGCCCGCATAATCGTCCTCCTCAGCGGCAGCAGGAGCCATAGAAGCATCAACAGTAGGTGCAGCGGCACCAGAAGTTTGACCAGGCTCAAGGGGAACGCGCTGTGCTCGTCCCACTTGATTTGGAAGGTGACGTTGTTGTTGTTGTAGGGGTGCGACAGGTGCAGCCGGCGGTGGTTGTGGAAGACGCGCGAGCAATTCATTAAACTTGTTATCGAGCTTTGTTTCAAACGTCTTCTCAATTCCATCTATCTTCTCCATGGCCTCTTCAAATCTGTTTAGCACATCTTGCACCTGTCCACTCATCATTTGCTGAAATTTATCATGTAGCTGTTTGTTCGTCATGTTCTCCCAATCAGTCTCATCGGCTTGTAATCCTGCCATGGTTAGTAGCAATAGAAACACACAAGAATATGATCCTACAGACTACTAGGAAGTGGTGGTGGTGGTGTATCACAAATCCGTCAAGCGAATCTCAAATGCTTACCAGTTCTTACCGAGCAGCAGGTGGTGATCGGCCACCGTTGTAGTCAAAACTCTCAAAGATTGGACAGAGCGATTCCAAGGTGGTGTCAAATGCATGACGTAGATGTATGTGGAGCTGGGAAGGCTTATGATATGGTAGCAAAAATGTCAGCAATAATCAATTCAGAGATGCAAAGTTGAATAAACGCTCAACGACGGTACTGTGCTGGTCCTAGGCTAGACCGTACTAGAGACGCGAGCCTAGAACACTAACAAAATCATGGCGCGGCACATAAACAAGGGAAGAGCACACTCTAAAATTTTTTTTTTGTTTTTTTTCCCGCTCTTTTTTTTGCGCTCCTTTTTTTTTGCAAAAAAATCACTATAATGGCGAGTGTCTCAAAACTCTTCCCAAGTCAAACTATCAGGATTGGCAAAAAAAAAATTGATAATTTTTTTCGGAAATCAGGGCAGCGATGACGAAAAAGTGCGACAAAAAATCACTATGATGGCGAGTGTCTCAAAACGCTCCCTGGGACGTAAAAATAGGATAGGGAAAGAATATTTTTGACTGCCGAAATTTTGGCCTAAAAACTGCCCGGGGGTCTCCAGACTCTTTTTTTTTTCCGAATCCTACTCAGGCAAGGAAACACGAATCGGAAAATAGATGGGTCTCGAAAACAAACCTAATATGAAAAGAACTCGGATTGTGGTGGATATATGGTGGTAGAATATGGCAGCGGTGATGGTATATGGCAGCGGTGGTAGGATATGGCAGCGGTGGTGGTATATGGCAGCGGTGGTGGTATATGGCAGCGGTGGTGGTATATGGTGCGGCGGCGGCGTGACAAACTGTGACAGAACTCGAAACTCTAAAGGACTAGACGCTAAGACCAGCAACTAGACACGACGATGCAGCCGCAAAATCAACAAAGCAAAAACCCTAAAAAGATTATGCAAAGGCTCAGATTGGTTCGGATATGATGAACTAACCCTAATTATTTTTTTTTGCTTTTTCGTGGACTGTAGGTATGAAGAACAGACTCGATCTAAACTACAAAAAACTATAAAATCTCACCGAGCAACCTGAAAATCTGATACCACTTGATAGAGGCGAGGGTGTCCCGATCTTTCGATGAGATGATAGCTATCGTTTTTGGTGGAGTAGACTTTGACGATCCGACTACGAACGTGCGAGGACGTCGCGCCTTAGCAATCGCTAAACCAACTCCGAGAGGTTATTGACCACGCCGGAGCACAATCAACCTGACCACGAGGGTCTATCTCCTGCAAGCAAACGAAGAACAAGCAAGAAACTAAGATTTGCAATCTGGATATCGCGAATATAAGATGAAAGCTTTATTGATCAAGGTGGGGTTCTGTGACGTCTTGGTCTGGTCGTCGAACACAAACGAAGTACGCGAAGTTGCAGCTATGGCGAACTTTTAATCTAAACAAAACCCAAAGTCTAAACGGTGCCCTAAGGGCTGTATATATGGAGGAAGAGGGGGGGGGGGATTTCGTGGCCCTTGAAGGAGGGGTCCGAAACCAACCCTATCTCTTGTTTCCCCACACATACGGACTCTAAAAATAGCCTATACTCAAGTATTTCGAAATTACATGGGCCGGGCCCAATAATAAGGTGACGCAGCACCTATAATAGCCTCTGGACGAAATTTATGAAGTGGCATCTTGTATATTTCGTCCAAGGCTTCATGCACTCATTATGGTGGCTTCAAAGTCCTGAAATCATCACTTGTAACTCCGTTCTTGTTCCCCTTGCGCATGCCATCATCTCCATGCTTGAACTTGCTCAAATGTTCCTCTTTCTTGTCCAAGCTAGGCCCTTCATTCGTAAGCAAAACAAATGTATCCACTTTAGGCAGCATCATATTCTCATGAACATTAGAATCATTACCAAGAAACGAAAGTACCTGATAATTTAATTGGCGTGCGCGAGCTCTAGTAATTGGTCCAGTATGTAAAGCAGAAGGGGCTGTGGGTGTAACAATGGTATTGATGTCCTCATCAGTTCTCGAACCCGTAGGGTCCGCACGCTTAAAGTTCGGTGATGATCGGTATTATGAGTTTTTGTGTTTTGATGTACCGAAGTTGTTCGGAGTCCCGGATGAGATCATGGACATGACTAGGAGTCTCGGAATGTCCGAGAGGTAAAGATCGATATATTGGAAGGCTATATTCGGACTTCGGAAAGGTTCCGAGTGATTCGGGTATTTTTCGGAGTACCGGGGAATTACGGGAATTCACCGGGGAAGAAGTATATGGGCCTTATTGGGCTTTAGGGGAGAGAGAGAGAGGCAGGCCGCGCGCCCCCCCAAGGCCTAGTCCGAATTGGACTAGGGGGAGGGGCTGCGCCCCCTCCTTCCTTCTCTTCTCTCTTCCCCTTCCTTCTCTCGTACTCCTACTACTTGGAAGGGGGGGAATCCTACTCCCGGTGGGAGTAGGACTCCTCCAGGACGCGCCATAGCTAGGCCGGCCCTTCCCCCTCCTCCACTCCTTTATATACATGGCCAGGGGGCACCCCAGAGACACAACAATTGATCATTGATCTCTTAGCCATGTGCGGTGCCCCCCTCCACCATAATCCACCTCAATCATATCACAGCGGTGCTTAGGCGAAGCCCTGCGTCGGTAGCATCATCATCACCGTCACCACGCCGTCGTGCTGACGAAACTCTCCTGTGAAGCTTTGCTGGATCGGAGCTTGCGGGACGTCATCGAGTTGAACGTGTGCTGAACTCGGAGGTGCCGTGCGTTCGGTACTTGGATCGGTCGGATCGTGAAGACGTACGACTACATCAACCGCGTTGTGCTAATGCTTCCACTTTCGGTCTACGAGGGTACGTGGACACACTCTTCCCTCTCGTTGCTATGCATCACCATGATCCTGTGTGTGCGTACGAAATTTTTGAAATTACTACGTTTCTCAATACCCGCGCATGCAGCAATCATGGACCTATGGGTTTATTTGTTTACTGTGCCTTATGTAACTCTTATGTGTGCGAGACAGCGAGAGACCGATTGTGTGCGTGCACCTCTTCTCTTCGTATATGTACTCCAGCGTTTGTCTCGTGTCCAAAAAATAATACAGTAATAACTAGCGATGTGCCAATGCGTTGCAACACATTCAAAGTAGAGTAGTACATATTCACCAATTTGATAGAAAATAGTCTAGTTTTGATATACATATATCACTAAAAATATCTAATGTTTCACTCAAAATATATTCCTTTGGCTGTTTTGATGAGATAAGGGAGGAATGTGGTTGGTTGCAAGATTCAAGAAGTGGGATATTGTTGCAAAAAGCCCATGTGTGTGTGAGAGAGAGGGAGAGAGGAGGAGGACAGAGTGCGTGTGTGACAAAGACACGAAGAGTGTGTGTGTGTGTGTGTTATACGTCTCCATCGTATTTACTTTTTCTAACACTTTTGCTGTTGTTTTGGACTCTAATTTGCATGATTTGAATGAAACTAACCCGGATTGACGCTGTTTTCAGCAGAACTACCATGGTGTTGTTTTTGTGTAGAAATAAAAGTTCTCGGAATTGGACGAAACTTTTTGGAGATTTATTTCAGAATAAATAAAAAATACTGGAACCAAGAACCACCGAAGGGGGGGGGCTGGCTGCCCACAAGACACAAGGGCGCGCCACCCCCCAGGCGCGTCCTGGTGGGTTGTGGGGCCCTCGGGGCTCCGCTGACCCTAATTCCAACTCTATAAATTCCTATTTTTGGAGAAAAAATAGGAGATGAAGTTTCATCGCGTTTTACGATACAGAGCCATCCCCACCTCCTGTTCTTCATCGGGAGGCCAGATCTGGAGCCCGTTTGAGGCTCCAGAGAGGGGAATCTTTGGTCTTCGTCATCACCAACCCTCCTTCATTGCCAATTCCATGATGCTCCCTACCGGGAGTGAGTAATTCCTTCGTAGGCTCGCTGGTCGGTGAGGAGTTGGATGAGATTCATCATGTAATCGAGTTAGTTTTGTTAGGGCTTGATCCCTAGTATCCACTATATTCTGAGATTGATGTTGCTATGACTTTGCTATGCTTAATGCTTGTCACTAGGGCCCGAGTGCCATGATTTCAGATCTGAACCGTTTATGTTTTCACCATTATATCTATGTTCTAGATCCGGTCTTGCAAGTCATATGCACCTATTACGTGTTATGATCCGTAAACCCCAGGGTGACAGTAATTGGGATACTTTCCGGTGATGACTGTAGTTTGAGGAGTTCATGTATTCACTTGGTGTTAATGCTTTGTTCCGGTTCTCTATTAAAAGGGGGCCTTAATATCCATTAGTTTCCTTATTTACCCCGCTGCCACGGGAGGGTAGGACAAAAGATGTCATGCAAGTTCTTTTCCATAAGCACGTATGACTATTTTCAGAATACATGCCTACATTATATTTATGAACTGGAGCTAGTTCTGTGTCGCCCTAGGTTATGACTATTATATGATGAATATTATCCAACGAATTCACCGATCCAATGCCTACGAGTTTTCCACATATTGTTCTTGCTAAGTTACTATTGCTATAGCTACTGTCACAACTGCTGCAAAATTATTGCTATCAATGTTACCGTTACTGTTACTATTACCACTGCTATCAAACTATCATATTACTATGCTACTGATCACTCTGCTGCAGATATTTAATCTCCAGGTGTGGTTGAATTGACAACTCAACTGCTAATACTTACAAATATTCTTTGGCTCCCCTTGTGTCGAATCTATAAATTTGGGTTGAATACTCTACCCTCGAAAACTGTTGCGATCCCGTATACTTGTGGGTTATCAAGACCTTTTTCTGGCGCCGTTGCCGGGGAGCATAGCTATATTTGTTGAGTCACTTGGGATTTATATCCATTTATCACTATGAAGACTCTGAAAGATCCAAGAACCAAGGTCGTTCCCTCTAAGACGAGGGGAGGTAAGGAACTGTCATCTAGCTCTGCACTTGATTCACCTTCTGTTTTGAATAGACTTGCAACACCACCACATGCTATTAATCCTGATATGTCGCAAGTTTTTGATGATGCTACTTGATGAGGACATCAATACCATTGTTACACCCACAGCCCCTGCTGCTATACATACTGGACCAATTACTAGAGCTCGCGCACGCCAATTAAATTATCAGGTACTTTCGTTTCTTGGTAATGATTCTAATGTTCATGAGAATATGATGCTGCCTAAATTGGATACATTTGTTTTGCTTACAAATGAAGGGCCTAGCTTGGACAAGAAAGAGGAACCTTGGAGCAAGTTCAAGCATGGAGATGATGGCATGCGCAAGGGGAACAAGAACGAAGTTACAAGTGATGATTTCAGGACTTTGAAGCCACCATAATGAGTGCAGGAAGCCTTGGACGAAATATACAAGATGCCAATTCATAAATTTCGTCCAGAGGCTATTATAGGTGCTGCGTCACCTTATTATTGGGCCAGGCCCATGTAATTTCGAAATACTTGAGTATAGGCTGTTTTTAGAGTCCGTATGTGTGGGGAAACAAGAGATAGGGTTGGTTTCGGACCCCTCCTTCAAGGGCCACGAAATCCCCTCCTCTTCCTCCATATATACAGCCCTTAGGGCACCGTTTAGACTTTGGGTTTTGTTTAGATTAAAAGTTCGCCATAGCTGCAACTTCGCGTACTTCGTTTGTGTTCAACGACCAGACCAAGACGTCACAGAACCCCACCTTGATCAATAAAGCTTTCATCTTATATTCGCGATATCCAGATTGCAAATCTTAGTTTCTTGCTTGTTCTTCGTTTGCTTGCAGGAGATAGACCCTCGTGGTCAGGTTGATTGTGCTCTGGCGTGGTCAATAACCTCTCGGAGTTGGTTTAGCGATTGCTAAGGTGCGACGTCCTCGCACGTTCGTAGTCGGATCGTCAAAGTCTACTCCACCAAAAACGATAGCTATCATCTCAACGAAAGATCGGGACACCCTCGCCTCTATCAAGTGGTATCAGATTTTCAGGTTGCTCGGTGAGATTTTACAGTTTTTCGTAGTTTAGATCGAGTCTGTTCTTCATACCTACAGTCCACGAAAAAGCCAAAAAAAAATAGGGTTAGTTCATCATATCCGAACCAATTTGAGCCTTTGCATAATCTTTTTAGGGTTTTTGCTTTGTTGATTTTGCGGTTGCATCGTCGTGTCTAGTTGCTGGTTTTAGCGTCTAGTCCTTTAGAGTTTCGAGTTCTGTCACAGTTTGTCACGCCGCCGCCGCACCATATACCACCACCGCTGCCATATACCACCACCGCTGCCATATCCTACCACCGCTGCCATATACCATCACCGCTGCCATATTCTACCACCATATATCCACCACCAATCCGAGTTCTTTTCATATTAGGTTTGTTTTCGAGACCCATCTATTTTCCGATTCGTGTTTCCTTGCCTGAGTAGGTTTCGGGAAAAAAAAGTCTGGAGACCCCCGGGCAGTTTTTAGGCCAAAATTTTGGCAGTCAAAAATATTTTTTCCCTATCCTATTTTTATGTCCCAGGGAGCGTTTTGAGACACTCGCCATCATAGTGATTTTTTGTAGCACTTTTTCGTCGTCGCTGCCCTGATTTCCGAAAAAAAAATTGTCAAAAAAAAATTTCGTGCCAATCCTTATAGTTTGACTTGGGAAGAGTTTTGAGACACTCGCCATTATAGTGATTTTTTGCAAAAAAAAAAAGAGCGCAAAAAAAATGAATTTTTTTTAGAGTGTGCTCTTCCCTTGTTTATGTGCCGCGCCGTGATTTTGTTAGTGTTCTAGGCTCGCGTCTCTAGTACGGTCTAGCCTAGGACCAGCACAGTACCGTCGTTGAGCGTTTATTCAACTTTGCATCTCTGAATTGATTATTGCTGACCCTTTTTGCTACCATATCATAAGCCTTCCCAGCTCCACATACATCTACATCGTGCGTTTGACACCACCTGGCAATCGCTCTATCCAAGCTTTGTGAGTTTTGACTACAAAGGTTGCCGATCACCACCTGCTGCTGGGTAAGAACTGGTAAGAATTTGAGTTTTGCTTGACGGATTTGTGACACCACACCACCACCACTTCCTAGTAGTCTGTAGGATCATATTCTTGTGTGTTTCTATTGCTGCGAACCATGGCAGGATCACAAGCCGATGAGACTGATTGGGAGAACATGACGAACAAACAGCTACATGATAAATTTCAGCAAATGATGAGTGGACAGGTGCAAGATGTGCTAAACAGATTTGAAGAGGCCATGGAGAAGATAGATGGAATTGAGAAGACGTTCGAAACAAAGCTCGATAACAAGTTTAATGAATTGCTCGTGCGTCTTCCACAACCACCGCCGGCTGCACCTGTCGCACCTCTACAACAACAACAACGTCGCCTTCCAAATCAAGTGGGACGAGCACAGCGCGTTCCCCTTGAGCCTGGTCAAACTTCTGGTGCCGCTGCACCTACTGTTGATGCTTCTATGGCTCCTGCTGCCGCTGAGGAGGACGATTATGCGGGCGATTACGAGGATGAGGTTGATCAAAATCAGAACTACGTACCAGCACCAGGTCATCCACATGCCAATAATCGCAATGGTAGGGCTGCATTACCAGCTCAGGTACGAGATCATGACCATCTTCCTAAACTGAAATTGAATATTCCACCATTTGAGGGTAGATATGTTCCTGATATATATCTTACTTGGGAGTTAGAAACTGAACAACATTTTACATGTTTACAATATCCCGAGGAGAGACATGTTGCTGCTGTTGTTTGTGCTTTTACTAGTTTTGCATGTGTATGGTGGTCTGAACATTGTAGATTATATCCTATTCCAACTACGTGGGCTGCTTTGAAAACTGCTATGCGTACTCGTTGGGTTCCACCATATTATCAACGTGAATTACTTCCAAAATTGCAGCGCTTAAGACAAGGAAAAAATTCTGTAGAAGAATATTATCAGGAATTACAAACTGGCATGATTAGATGTGGTATTGTTGAGGAGAATGAAGCTATGCTTGCACGTTTTATGGGTGGATTAAATAGAGAGATTCAGACCATTCTAGAGTATAAGGAGTATAATAATATCACTCGTTTATTCCATCTTGCTTGTAAAGCTGAACGTGAAGTGCAGGATCGACAGGCATTGGCGCGAACTAATTTTTCTGCAGGTCGATCTTCATCATGGACACCGCGTGCCTCCTCTACTCCCACACGTCCTACTGCAGCACCACTAACTTCAGCCGCCAATTCCAACCGAGATAAAAGAAAACAGGCACCACCACCACCATCTGCCAAGAGTACACCTTCTGGGCCTGCCCAGAGCTCTTCTTCATCAATGGCATCAACAGGGCACACACATGATATTATTTGTCGTCATTGTAAGGGAAGAGGTCATTATGCGAGAGAATGCCAATCTCCGCGTGTTATGATTGCTACTGAGGATGGTGGGTATGAGTCCGCTAGTGACTATGATGAGGAGACTTTGGCTCTTATTACAAGTGAAGAACACAGTGGAGATGACTCTGATCATGAGACGCAATACATGGCTCCTGAAGACGCTGACAGGTATGAATGTTTAGTTGCTCAACGTGTTTTGAGTGTGCAGGTCACACAAGCTGAGCAAAATCAGAGGCATAATTTGTTCCATACAAAGGGAGTTGTGAAGGAACGTTCTGTTCGCGTCATCATAGATGGAGGGAGCTGCAACAACTTGGCTAGCATGGAGATGGTGGAGAAGCTATCTCTCACCACAAGACCACATCCACATCCTTACTATCTCCAATGGTTCAACAACAGCGGCAAGGTTAAGGTAACACGTACTGTTCGTGTGCATTTTAGTATCTCTACATATGCTGATTATGTTGATTGTGATGTGGTACCCATGCAAGCATGTTCATTATTACTTGGTAGACCATGGCAATTTGATAAAAATTCTGTACACCATGGTAGAAACAATCAGTATACTCTTGTTCATAAGGATAAACATATTACTTTGCTTCCTATGACTCCTGATTCTATTTTGAAAGATGATATTAATAGAGCTAGTAAGGCAAAACAGGAGAAAAATAAGAGTGAAAATCAGATTGTGGCAAAAGAATTTGAGCAACAAATGAAGCCTAATAATAAACCATCTAGTGTTGCTTCTGAAATTAAATTGAAAAGTGCATGCTTACTTGCCACCAAATCTGATATTGATGATCTAGATTTCAGCAATTCTGTTTGCTATGCTTTTGTGTGCAAAGAGGCGTTATTTTCATTCGAGGACGTGCCTTCCTCTTTGCCTCCTGCGGTCACTAACATTTTGCAGGAGTTCGCTGACGTCTGATAGAGGCGAGGGTGTCCCGATCTTTCGATGAGATGGTAACTATCGATTTGGTGGAGCCGACTTTGACGATCCGACTACAAACGTGCACGACGTTGCGCCTTAGCAATCGCTAAACCAATCTCCTGAGGTTACTGACGATGCTGGAAGCACGATCAACCTGACCACGAAGGTCTATTCCTGCACGCAATCGAAGAACAAGCAAGAATATGATAATGCAATCTGAATATTGCGAATATAGATGAAGTATTGATAATGGTGGGGATCCGAAAGCGGTCTTGGTCTGGTCGTTGGACACAAACGAAGTACACGAAGTTGGAATGGCTAACTTTTAACTAAACAAATCCCAAAGTCTAAACGGTGCCCTAAGGGCTGTATATATGGAGGAAGAGGAGGGGATTTCGTGGCCCTTGAAGGAGGGGTCCGAAACCAACCCTATCTCTTGTTTCCCCACAAATACGGACTCTAAAAACAGCCTATACTCAAGTATTTCGAAATTACATGGGCCTGGCCCAATAATAAGGTGACGCAGCACCTATAATAGCCTCTGGACGAAATTTATGAAGTGACATCTTGTATATTTCGTCCAAGGCTTCCTGCACTCATTATGGTGGCTTCAAAGTCCTGAAATCATCACTTGTAACTCCGTTCTTGTTCCCCTTGTGCATGCCATCATCTCCATGCTTGAACTTGCTCCAAGGTTCCTCTTTCTTGTCCAAGCTAGGCCCTTCATTTGTAAGCAAAACAAATGTATCCAATTTAGGCAGCATCATATTCTCATGAACTTTAGAATCATTACCAAGAAACGAAAGTACCTGATATTTTAATTGGCGTGCGCGAGCTCTAGTAATTGTTCCAGTATGTATAGAAGCAGGGGCTGTGGGTGTAACAATGGTATTGATGTCCTCATCAGGAGTTGTGAAGGAACGTTCTGTTCGCGTCATCATAGATGGAGGGAGCTGCAACAACTTGGCTAGCATGGAGATGGTGGAGAAGCTATCTCTCACCACAAGACCACATCCACATCCTTACTATATCCAATGGTTCAACAACAGCGGCAAGGTTAAGGTAACACGTACTGTTCGTGTGCATTTTAGTATCTCTACATATGCTGATTATGTTGATTGTGATGTGGTACCCATGCAAGCATGTTCATTATTACTTGGTAGACCATGGCAATTTGATAAAAATTCTGTACACCATGGTAGAAACAATCAGTATACTCTTGTTCATAAGGATAAACATATTACTTTGCTTCCTATGACTCCTGATTCTATTTTGAAAGATGATATTAATAGAGCTAGTAAAGCAAAACAGGAGAAAAATAAGAGTGAAAATCAGATTGTGGCAAAAGAATTTGAGCAACAAATGAAGCCTAATAATAAACCATCTAGTGTTGCTTCTGAAATTAAATTGAAAAGTGCATGTTTACTTGCCACCAAATCTGATATTGATGAGCTAGATTTCAGCAAATCTGTTTGCTATGCTTTTGTGTGCAAAGAGGCGTTATTTTCATTCAAGGACGTGCCTTCCTCTTTGCCTCCTGCTGTCACTAACATTTTGCAGGAGTTCGCTGACGTCTTTCCACAAGACGTGCCACCGGGATTACCACCTATTCGCGGGATTGAGCATCAGATTGACTTAATTCCCGGTGCTTCGTTGCCAAACCGTGCGCCATATCGTACCAATCCAGAGGAGACGAAGGAGATTATGCGTCAAGTACAGGAGCTGCTCGACAAAGGTTATATACGCGAATCTCTTAGTCCTTGTGTTGTTCCTATTATACTAGTGCCAAAAAAGGATGGTACATCGCGTATGTGTGTTGATTGTAGAGGCATTAATAATATTACTATTCGTTATCGTCATCCTATTCCTAGGCTAGATGATATGCTTGATGAATTGAGTGGCTCTACAATATTCTCCAAAGTTGATTTGCGTAGTGGATACCATCAAATTCGTATGAAATTGGGAGATGAATGGAAAACAGCATTTAAAACTAAGTTCGGTTTATATGAGTGGTTAGTCATGCCTTTTGGGTTAACTAATGCACCTAGTACTTTCATGAGATTAATGAACAAAGTTTTACGTGCTTTCATTGGACGATTTGTGGTAGTTTACTTTGATGATATATTGATTTATAGCAGATCTTTGGAGGAACATTTGAACATTTACGTGCTGTTTTTATTGCTCTACGTGATGCACGTTTGTTTGGTAACCTTGGGAAGTGCACCTTTTGCACCGACCGAGTATCTTTTCTTGGCTATATTGTTACTCCACAGGGAATTGAAGTTGATAAAGCCAAGATTGAAGCTATTGAGAGTTGGCCGCAGCCCAAAACGGTCACACAAGTGAGGAGTTTCCTTGGCCTCGCTGGTTTCTATAGGCGTTTTGTGAGAGATTTCAGCACCACTGCTACACCTCTCAATGAGCTTACAAAGAAGGATGTGCCTTTTGTTTGGGGTACCTCACAGGAAGAAGCCTTCACGGTATTGAAAGATAAGTTGACACATGCTCCTTTACTCCAACTTCCCGATTTTAATAAGACTTTTGAGCTTGAATGTGATGCTAGTGGAATTGGATTAGGAGGTGTTTTATTACAAGATGGCAAACCTGTTGCATACTTTTCTGAAAAATTGAGTGGGCCTAGTCTAAACTATTCTACTTATGATAAAGAATTATATGCTCTTGTTCGGACCTTAGAAACATGGCAACATTATTTATGGCCCAAAGAATTTGTTATACATTCTGATCATGAATCTTTGAAACACATTAAAAGTCAAGCAAAACTGAACCGTAGACATGCTAAATGGGTTGAATTTATTGAGACTTTCCCTTATGTCATTAAACACAAGAAGGGTAAAGAAAATGTTATTGCTGATGCTTTGTCTCGTCGTTATACGATGCTTTCACAACTTGACTTTAAAATATTTGGTTTGGAGACCATCAAAGATCAATATGCGCATGATGCTGAATTTAAAGATGTATTGCAGAATTGTAAGGAAGGGAGAACATGGAACAAGTTCGTCGTTAATGATGGATTTGTGTTTCGTGCTAAAAAGCTATGCATTCCAGCTTGCTCTGTTCATCTTTTGTTGTTGCAGGAGGCGCATGGAGGAGGATTAATGGGACACTTTGGCATGAAGAAGACGGAGGATATACTTGCTACACATTTCTTTTGGCCAAAGATGAGACGGGATGTTGAGCGTTTTGTTGCTCGCTGCACTACATGTCAAAAAGCTAAGTCACGACTCAATCCTCATGGTTTATATATGCCTTTGCCTGTACCTAGCGTTCCTTGGGAGGATATATCTATGGACTTTGTTTTAGGTTTACCTCGAACAAAGAAGGGGAGGGATAGCATATTTGTTGTCGTGGATCGGTTCTCCAAAATGACACACTTTATACCATGTCATAAAAGCGATGATGCTGTTAATGTTGCTGATTTGTTCTTTCGTGAAATTATACGCTTGCATGGTGTGCCAAATACTATTGTTTCAGATCGTGATACTAAATTTCTTAGCCACTTTTGGAGATGTTTATGGGCTAAGTTGGGGACTAAACTGCTTTTTAGTACTACATGTCACCCCCAAACTGATGGACAAACTGAAGTAGTCAATAGAACATTGTCTACTATGCTTAGGGCTGTTTTGAAGAATAACAAGAAAATGTGGGAAGAATGCTTGCCTCATATTGAATTTGCTTATAATCGTTCATTGCATTCTACTACTAAGATGTGTCCTTTTGAAATTGTGTATGGTTTCCTTCCTCGTGCACCAATTGATTTGTTGCCTCTTCCATCTTCGGAGAAGGTTAATTTTGATGCTAAACAACGTGCTGAATTGATCTTAAAAATGCATGAGTTAACTAAGGAGAACATTGGGCGTATGAATGCTAAATATAAACTTGCTGGAGATAAGGGTAGAAAACATGTTGTGTTTGCACCTGGAGATCTTGTTTGGTTACATTTGCGTAAGGATAGATTTCCTGATTTGCGCAAATCAAAGCTAATGCCACGCGCTGATGGTCCTTTTAAGGTGTTAGAGAAAATAAATGATAATGCATATAAACTTGAGCTGCCTGCAGATTTTGGGGTTAGTCCCACTTTTAACATTGCAGATTTGAAGCCTTATTTGGGTGAGGAAGATGAGCTTCCATCGAGGACGACTTCATTTCAAAAAGGGGAGGATGATGAGGACATCAATACCATTGTTACACCCACAGCCCCTGCTGCTATACATACTGGACCAATTACTAGAGCTCGCGCACGCCAATTAAATTATCAGGTACTTTCGTTTCTTGGTAATGATTCTAATGTTCATGAGAATATGATGCTGCCTAAATTGGATACATTTGTTTTGCTTACAAATGAAGGGCCTAGCTTGGACAAGAAAGAGGAACCTTGGAGCAAGTTCAAGCATGGAGATGATGGCATGCGCAAGGGGAACAAGAACGGAGTTACAAGTGATGATTTTAGGACTTTGAAGCCACCATAATGAGTGCAGGAAGCCTTGGACGAAATATACAAGATGCCAATTCATAAATTTCGTCCAGAGGCTATTATAGGTGCTGCGTCACCTTATTATTGGGCCAGGCCCATGTAATTTCGAAATACTTGAGTATAGGCTGTTTTTAGAGTCCGTATGTGTGGGGAAACAAGAGATAGGGTTGGTTTCGGACCCCTCCTTCAAGGGCCACGAAATCCCCTCCTCTTCCTCCATATATACAGCCCTTAGGGCACCGTTTAGACTTTGGGTTTTGTTTAGATTAAAAGTTCGCCATAGCTGCAACTTCGCGTACTTCGTTTGTGTTCAACGACCAGACCAAGACGTCACAGAACCCCACCTTGATCAATAAAGCTTTCATCTTATATTTGCGATATCCAGATTGCAAATCTTAGTTTCTTACTTGTTCTTCGTTTGCTTGCAGGAGATAGACCCTCGTGGTCAGGTTGATTGTGCTCCGGCGTGGTCAATAACCTCTCGGAGTTGGTTTAGCGATTGCTAAGGCGCGACGTCCTCGCACGTTCGTAGTCGGATCGTCAAAGTCTACTCCACCAAAAACGATAGCTATCATCTCATCGAAAGATTGGGACACCCTCGCCTCTATCACTGCTTCTACTATGAATGATAATTATGATGATGCTAGTACCTTGCTTGATGATAATGTGCCACTAGGTGAATTTCTTGATGAACAAATTGCGAGAGCTAAAGATATTGAGAATGCTGGAACTGATGAAATTACTGAAGCTGATGGAGTCTTTGAAACTGAGAATTATGAAACACCTATTAGACCTAGCTCTCCTAGATTTGAATTGCCTAAGATACCTGAGGGTTATGTTATGGATGAGGAGACAGCTAGAGACTTTCTTGCTTGCAAAGATAGAGATGATCTTAAGAAATTATTCTGCAAACTAAAAGAAAAATCTTTGAATGCTAGAATGAAATGTGATCCTAAGTTTGCTACTTCACCTATCTTTGTTACAGATAAGGATTATGAATTCTTTGTCGACCCAGAGTTAATTACTTTGGTTAAATCTGATCCTTTCCATGGCTATGAAACTGAAACTGTAGTGGCACATCTTACTAAACTAAATGATATAGCCACCCTATTTGCTCATGATGAGAAAATTTGCTATCACTATATCCTCAAATTATTTCCGTTCTCATTAAAGGGTGATGCTAAGATATGGTACAATACTCTTGCTCCTAGTTGTGTGCATAGTCCCCAGGATATGATTTGCTACTTCTCTGAAAAATATTTTCCTACTCATAAGAAACAAGCTGTCTTACAGGAAATATTTAACTTTGTGCAAATCGAAGAAGAGAGTGATGAGGACATCAATACCATTGTTACACCCACAGCCCCTGCTGCTATACATACTGGACCAATTACTAGAGCTCATGCACGCCAATTAAATTATCAGGTACTTTCGTTTCTTGGTAATGATTCTAATGTTCATGAGAATATGATGCTGCCTAAATTGGATACATTTGTTTTGCTTACAAATGAAGGGCCTAGCTTGGACAAGAAAGAGGAACCTTGGAGCAAGTTCAAGCATGGAGATGATGGCATGCGCAAGGGGAACAAGAACGGAGTTACAAGTGATGATTTCAGGACTTTGAAGCCACCATAATGAGTGCAGGAAGCCTTGGACGAAATATACAAGATGCCACTTCATAAATTTCGTCCAGAGGCTATTATAGGTGCTGCGTCACCTTATTATTGGGCCAGGCCCATGTAATTTCGAAATACTTGAGTATAGGCTGTTTTTAGAGTTCGTATGTGTGGGGAAACAAGAGATAGGGTTGGTTTCGGACCCCTCCTTCAAGGGCCACGAAATCCCCTCCTCTTCCTCCATATATACAGCCCTTAGGGCACCGTTTAGACTTTGGGTTTTGTTTAGATTAAAAGTTCGCCATAGCTGCAACTTCGCGTACTTCGTTTGTGTTCAACGACCAGACCAAGACGTCACAGAACCCCACCTTGATCAATAAAGCTTTCATCTTATATTCGCAATATCCAGATTGCAAATCTTAGTTTCTTGTTTGTTCTTCGTTTGCTTGCAGGAGATAGACCCTCGTGGTCAGGTTGATTGTGCTCCGGCGTGGTCAATAACCTCTCGGAGTTGGTTTAGCGATTGCTAAGGCGCGACGTCCTCGCACGTTCGTAGTCGGATCGTCAAAGTCTACTCCACCAAAAACGATAGCTATCATCTCATCGAAAGATCGGGACACCCTCGCCTCTATCAAACAAGTTCGTCATTAACGATGGATTTGTGTTTCGTGCTAACAAGCTATGCATTCCAGCTAGCTCTGTTCGTCTTTTGTTGTTGCAGGAGGCGCATGGAGGAGGATTAATGGGACACTTTGGCGTGAAGAAGACGGAGGATATACTTGCTACACATTTCTTTTGGCCAAAGATGAGACGGGATGTTGAGCGTTTTGTTGCTCGCTGCACTACATGTCAAAAAGCTAAGTCACGACTCAATCCTCATGGTTTATATATGCCTTTGCCTGTACCTAGTGTTTCTTGGGAGGATATATCTATGGACTTTGTTTTAGGTTTACCTCGAACAAAGAAGGGGAGGGATAGCATATTTGTTGTCGTGGATAGGTTCTCGAAAATGGCACACTTTATACCATGTCATAAAAGCGATGATGCTGTTAATGTTGCTGATTTGTTCTTTCGTGAAATTATACGCTTGCATGGTGTGCCAAATACTATTGTTTCAGATCGTGATACTAAATTTCTTAGCCACTTTTGGAGATGTTTATGGGCTAAGTTGGGGACTAAACTGCTTTTTAGTACTACATGTCACCCCCAAACTGATGGACAAACTGAAGTAGTCAATAGAACATTGTCTACTACGCTTAGGGCTGTTTTGAAGAATAACAAGAAAATGTGGGAAGAATGCTTGCCTCATATTGAATTTGCTTATAATCGTTCATTGCATTCTACTACTAAGATGTGTCCTTTTGAAATTGTGTATGGTTTCCTTCCTCGTGCACCAATTGATTTGTTGCCTCTTCCATCTTCGGAGAAGGTTAATTTTGATGCTAAACAACGTGCTGAATTGATCTTAAAAATGCATGAGTTAACTAAGGAGAACATTGAGCGTATGAATGCTAAATATAAACTTGCTGGAGATAAGGGTAGAAAACATGTTGTGTTTGCACCTGGAGATCTTGTTTGGTTACATTTGCGTAAGGATAGATTTCCTCATTTGCGCAAATCAAAGCTAATGCCACGTGCTGATGGTCCTTTTAAGGTGTTCGAGAAAATAAATGATAATGCATATAAACTTGAGCTGCCTGCAGATTTTGGGGTTAGTCCCACTTTTAACATTGCAGATCTGAAGCCTTATTTGGGTGAGGAAGATGAGCTTCCGTCGAGGACGACTTCATTTCAAGAAGGGGAGGATGATGAGGACATCAATACCATTGTTACACCCACAGCCCCTGCTTCTATACATACTGGACCAATTACTAGAGCTCGCGCACGCCAATTAAAATATCAGGTACTTTCGTTTCTTGGTAATGATTCTAAAGTTCATGAGAATATGATGCTGCCTAAATTGGATACATTTGTTTTGCTTACAAATGAAGGGCCTAGCTTGGACAAGAAAGAGGAACCTTGGAGCAAGTTCAAGCATGGAGATGATGGCATGCATAAGGGGAACAAGAACGGAGTTACAAGTGATGATTTCAGGACTTTGAAGCCACCATAATGAGTGCAGGAAGCCTTGGACGAAATATACAAGATGTCACTTCATAAATTTCGTCCAGAGGCTATTATAGGTGCTGCGTCACCATATTATTGGGCCAGGCCCATGTAATTTCGAAATACTTGAGTATAGGCTGTTTTTAGAGTCCGTATGTGTGGGGAAACAAGAGATAGGGTTGGTTTCGGACCCCTCCTTCAAGGGCCACGAAATTCCCTCCTCTTCCTCCATATATACAGCCCTTAGGGCACCGTTTAGACTTTGGGTTTTGTTTAGATTAAAAGTTCGCCATAGCTGCAACTTCGCGTACTTCGTTTGTGTTCAACGACCAGACCAAGACGTCACAGAACCCCACCTTGATCAATAAAGCTTTCATCTTATATTCGCAATATCCAGATTGCAAATCTTAGGTTCTTGCTTGTTCTTCGTTTGCTTGCAGGAGATAGACCCTCGTGGTCAGGTTGATTGTGCTCCGGCGTGGTCAATAACCTCTCGGAGTTGGTTTAGCGATTGCTAAGGCGCGACGTCCTCGCACGTTCGTAGTCGGATCGTCAAAGTCTACTCCACCAAAAACGATAGCTATCATCTCATCGAAAGATCGGGACACCCTCGCCTCTATCACAAAGCTGGATAACAAGTTTAATGAATTGCTCACGCGTCTTCCCCAACCACCACCGGCTGCACCTGTCGCACCTCTGCAACGACAACAACAACGCCCCCTTCCAAATCAGTTCGGACGAGCGAAGCGTGTTCCTCTTGAGGATGGCCAAACTTCTGGTGCTGCTGTACCTACTGTTGATGCTTCTTTGGCTCCTACTCCTGCTGCTGCTGGTGCCGAGGAGGAGGATGATTACGCGGGCGATTATGAGGATGAGGTTGATCAAAATCATAACTACGTGCAACCACCAGCACCAGGTCGTCCACATGCAAATAATCGCAATGGTAGGTCTGCACCACCACTTCAGGTACGAGATCATGACCATCTTCCTAAATTAAAATTGAATATTCCACCATTCGAGGGTAGATATGTTCCTGATATATATCTTACTTGGGAGTTAGAAACTGAACAACGTTTTACATGTTTACAATATCCCGAGGAACGACGTGTTGCTGCTGCTGTTTGTGCTTTCACTAGTTTTGCATGTGTATGGTGGTCTGAACATTGTAGATTATATCCTATTCCAGCTGCGTGGGCTGCTTTGAAAACTGCTATGCGTACTCGTTGGGTTCCACCATATTATCAACGTGAATTACTTCAAAAATTGCAGCGCTTAAGACAAGGAAAAAATTCTGTAGAAGAATATTATCAGGAATTACAAACTGGCATGATTAGATGTGGTATTGTTGAGGAGAATGAAGCTATGCTTGCACGTTTCATGGGTGGATTAAATAGAGAGATTCAGACCATTCTAGAGTATAAGGAGTATAATAATATCACTCGTTTATTCCATCTTGCTTGTAAAGCTGAACGTGAAGTGCAGGATCGACAGGCATTGGCGCGAACTAATTTTTCTGCAGGTCGATCTTCATCATGGACACCGCGTGCCTCCTCTACTCCCACACGTCCTACTGCGGCACCACTGACTTCAGCCGCCAATTCCAACCGAGATACAAGAAAACAGGCACCACCACCACCATCTGCCAAGAGTACACCTTCTGGGCCTGCCCAGAGCTCTTCTTCATCTATGGCATCAACAGGGCACAAACATGATATTATTTGTCGTCGTTGTAAGGGAAGAGGTCATTATGCGAGAGAATGCCAATCTCCGCGTGTTATGATTGCTACTGAGGATGGTGGGTATGAGTCCGCTAGTGATTATGATGAGGAGACTTTGGCTCTTATTACAAGTGAAGAACACGGTGGAGATGATTCTGATCATGAGACGCAATACATGGCTCCTGAAGACGCTGACAGGTATGAATGTTTAGTTGCTCAACGTGTTTTGAGTGTGCAGGTCACACAAGCTGAGCAAAATCAGAGGCAAAATTTGTTCCATACAAAGGGAGTTGCGAAGGAACGTTCTGTTCGCGTCATCATAGATGGAGGGAGCTGCAACAACTTGGCTAGCATGGAGATGGTGGAGAAGCTATCTCTCACCACAAGACCACATCCACATCCTTACTATATCCAATGGTTCAACAACAGCGGCAAGGTTAAGGTAACACGTACTGTTCGTGTGCATTTTAGTATCTCTACATATGCTGATTATGTTGATTGTGATGTGGTACCCATGCAAGCATGTTCATTATTACTTGGTAGACCATGGCAATTTGATAAAAATTATGTACACCATGGTAGAAACAATCAGTATACTCTTGTTCATAAGGATAAACATATTACTTTGTGATGAGGACATCAATACCATTGTTACACCCACAGCCCCTGCTTCTATAAATACTGGACCAATTACTAGAGCTCGCGCACGCCAATTAAAATATCAGGTACTTTCGTTTCTTGGTAATGATTCTAAAGTTCATGAGAATATGATGCTGCCTAAATTGGATACATTTGTTTTGCTTACAAATGAAGGGCCTAGCTTGGACAAGAAAGAGGAACCTTGGAGCAAGTTCAAGCATGGAGATGATGGCATGCACAAGGGGAACAAGAACGGAGTTACAAGTGATGATTTCAGGACTTTGAAGCCACCATAATGAGTGCAGGAAGCCTTGGACGAAATATACAAGATGTCACTTCATAAATTTCGTCCGAAGGCTATTATAGGTGTTGCGACACCTTATTATTGGGCCAGGCCCATGTAATTTCGAAATACTTGAGTATAGGCTGTTTTTAGAGTCCGTATGTGTGGGGAAACAAGAGATAGGGTTGGTTTCGGACCCCTCCTTCAAGGGCCACGAAATCCCCTCCTCTTCCTCCATATATACAGCCCTTAGGGCACCGTTTAGACTTTGGGTTTTGTTTAGATTAAAAGTTCGCCATAGCTGCAACTTCGCGTACTTCGTTTGTGTTCAACGACAAGACCAAGACGTCACAGAACCCCACCTCGATCAATAAAGCTTTCATCTTATATTCGCAATATCCAGATTGCAAATCTTAGTTTCTTGCTTGTTCTTCGTTTGCTTGCAGGAGATAGACCCTCGGGGTCAGGTTGATTGTGCTCCGGCGTGGTCAATAACCTCTCGGAGTTGGTTTAGCGATTGCTAAGGCGCGACGTCCTCGCACGCTCGTAGTCGGATCGTCAAAGTCGACTCCACCAAATCGATAGCTATCATCTCATCGAAAGATCGGGACACCCCCGCCTCTATCACATGGGTGGATTAAATAGAGAGATTCAGACCATTCTAGAGTATAAGGAGTATAATAATATCACTCGTTTATTCCATCTTGCTTGTAAAGCTGAACGTGAAGTGCAGGATCGACAGGCATTGGCGCGAACTAATTTTTCTGCAGGTCGATCTTCATCATGGACACCGCGTGCCTCCTCTACTCCCACACGTCCTACTGCGGCACCACTGACTTCAGCCGCCAATTCCAATCGAGATACAAGAAAACAGGCACCACCACCACCATCTACCAAGAGTACACCTTCTGGGCCTGCCCAGAGCTCTTCTTCATCTATGGCATCAACAGGGCACACACATGATATTATTTGTCGTCGTTGTAAGGGAAGAGGTCATTATGCGAGAGAATGCCAATCTCCGCGTGTTATGATTGCTACTGAGGATGGTGGGTATGAGTCCGCTAGTGATTATGATGAGGAGACTTTGGCTCTTATTACAAGTGAAGAACACGGTGGAGATGATTCTGATCATGAGACGCAATACATGGCTCCTGAAGACGCTGACAGGTATGAATGTTTAGTTGCTCAACGTGTTTTGAGTGTGTAGGTCACACAAGCTGAGCAAAATCAGAGGCATAATTTGTTCCATACAAAGGGAGTTGTGAAGGAACGTTCTGTTCGCGTCATCATAGATGGAGGGAGCTGCAACAACTTGGCTAGCATGGAGATGGTGGAGAAGCTATCTCTCACCACAAGACCACATCCACATCCTTACTATATCCAATGGTTCAACAACAGCGGCAAGGTTAAGGTAACACGTACAGTTCGTGTGCATTTTAGTATCTCTACATATGCTGATTATGTTGATTGTGATGTGGTACCCATGCAAGCATGTTCATTATTACTTGGTAGACCATGGCAATTTGATAAAAATTCTGTACACCATGGTAGAAACAATCAGTATACTCTTGTTCATAAGGTGATGAGGACATCAATACCATTGTTACACCCACAGCCCCTGCTGCTATACATACTGGACCAATTACTAGAGCTCGCGCACGCCAATTAAATTATCAGGTACTTTCGTTTCTTGGTAATGATTCTAATGTTCATGAGAATATGATGCTGCCTAAATTGGATACATTTGTTTTGCTTACAAATGAAGGGCCTAGCTTGGACAAGAAAGAGGAACCTTGGAGCAAGTTCAAGCATGGAGATGATGGCATGCGCAAGGGGAACAAGAACGGAGTTACAAGTGATGATTTCTGGACTTTGAAGCCACCATAATGAGTGCAGGAAGCCTTGGACGAAATATACAAGATGCCACTTCATAAATTTCGTCCAGAGGCTATTATAGGTGCTGCGTCACCTTATTATTGGGCCAGGCCCATGTAATTTCGAAATACTTGAGTATAGGCTGTTTTTAGAGTCCGTATGTGTGGGGAAACAAGAGATAGGGTTGGTTTCGGACCCCTCCTTCAAGGGCCACGAAATCCCTTCCTCTTCCTCCATATATACAGCCCTTAGGGCACCGTTTAGACTTTGGGTTTTGTTTAGATTAAAAGTTCGCCATAGCTGCAACTTCGCGTACTTCGTTTGTGTTCAACGACCAGACCAAGACGTCACAGAACCCCACCTTGATCAATAAAGCTTTCATCTTATATTCGCAATATCCAGATTGCAAATCTTAGTTTCTTGCTTGTTCTTCGTTTGCTTGCAGGAGGTAGACCCTCGTGGTCAGGTTGATTGTGCTCCGGCGTGGTCAATAACCTCTCGGAGTTGGTTTAGCGATTGCTAAGGCGCGACGTCCTCGCACGTTCGTAGTCGGATCGTCAAAGTCTACTCCACCAAAAACGATAGCTATCATCTCATCGAAAGATCGGGACACCCTCGCCTCTATCAAACAAGTTCGTCGTTAACGATGGATTTGTGTTTCGTGCTAACAAGCTATGCATTCCAGCTAGCTCTGTTCGTCTTTTGTTGTTGCAGGAGGCGCATGGAGGAGGATTAATGGGACACTTTGGCGTGAAGAAGACGGAGGATATACTTGCTACACATTTCTTTTGGCCAAAGATGAGACGGGATGTTGAGCGTTTTGTTGCTCGCTGCACTACATGTCAAAAAGCTAAGTCACGACTCAATCCTCATGGTTTATATATGCCTTTGCCTGTACCTTGTGTTCCTTGGGAGGATATATCTATGGACTTTGTTTTAGGTTTACCTCGAACAAAGAAGGGGAGGGATAGCATATTTGTTGTCGTGGATAGGTTCTCGAAAATGGCACACTTTATACCATGTCATAAAAGCGATGATGCTGTTAATGTTGCTGATTTGTTCTTTCGTGAAATTATACGCTTGCATGGTGTGCCAAATACTATTGTTTCAGATCGTGATACTAAATTTCTTAGCCACTTTTGGAGATGTTTATGGGCTAAGTTGGGGACTAAACTGCTTTTTAGTACTACATGTCACCCCCAAACTGATGGACAAACTGAAGTAGTCAATAGAACATTGTCTACTACGCTTAGGGCTGTTTTGAAGAATAACAAGAAAATGTGGGAAGAATGCTTGCCTCATATTGAATTTGCTTATAATCGTTCATTGCATTCTACTACTAAGATGTGTCCTTTTGAAATTGTGTATGGTTTCCTTCCTCGTGCACCAATTGATTTGTTGCCTCTTCCATCTTCGGAGAAGGTTAATTTTGATGCTAAACAACGTGCTGAATTGATCTTAAAAATGCATGAGTTAACTAAGGAGAACATTGAGCGTATGAATGCTAAATATAAACATGCTGGAGATAAGGGTAGAAAACATGTTGTGTTTGCACCTGGAGATCTTGTTTGGTTACATTTGCGTAAGGATAGATTTCCTGATTTGCGCAAATCAAAGCTAATGCCACGTGCTGATGGTCCTTTTAAGGTGTTAGAGAAAATAAATGATAATGCATATAAACTTGAGCTGCCTGCAGATTTTGGGGTTAGTCCCACTTTTAACATTGCAGATTTGAAGCCTTATTTGGGTGAGGAAGATGAGCTTCCGTCGAGGACGACTTCATTTCAAGAAGGGGAGGATGATGAGGACATCAATACCATTGTTACACCCACAGCCCCTGCTGCTATACATACTGGACCAATTACTAGAGCTCGCACACGCCAATTAAATTATCAGGTACTTTCGTTTCTTGGTAATGATTCTAATGTTCATGAGAATATGATGCTGCCTAAATTGGATATATTTGTTTTGCTTACAAATGAAGGGCCTAGCTTGGACAAGAAAGAGGAACCTTGGAGCAAGTTCAAGCATGGAGATGATGGCATGCGCAAGGGGAACAAGAACGGAGTTACAAGTGATGATTTCAGGACTTTGAAGCCACCATAATGAGTGCAGGAAGCCTTGGACGAAATATACAAGATGCCACTTCATAAATTTCGTCCAGAGGCTATTATAGGTGCTGCGTCACCTTATTATTGGGCCAGGCCCATGTAATTTCGAAATACTTGAGTATAGGCTGTTTTTAGAGTCCGTATGTGTGGGGAAACAAGAGATAGGGTTGGTTTCGGACCCCTCCTTCAAGGGCCACGAAATCCCCCCCTCTTCCTCCATATATATAGCCCTTAGGGCACCGTTTAGACTTTGGGTTTTGTTTAGATTAAAAGTTTGCCATAGCTGCAACTTCGCGTACTTCGTTTGTGTTCAACGACCAGACCAAGACGTCACAGAACCCCACCTTGATCAATAAAGCTTTCATCTTATATTCGCAATATCCAGATTGCAAATCTTAGTTTCTTGCTTGTTCTTCGTTTGCTTGTAGGAGATAGACCCTTGTGGTCAGGTTGATTGTGCTCCGGCGTGGTCAATAACCTCTCGGAGTTGGTTTAGCGATTGCTAAGGCGCGACGTCCTCGCACGTTCGTAGTCGGATCGTCAAAGTCTACTCCACCAAAAATGATAGCTATCATCTCATCGAAAGATCGGGACACCCTCGCCTCTATCAGAGAGTCTCCCACAAGCTTGGGGGAGGCTTCTCCAACTGCTTAATGCTTTGCCTGATCATCCTCTTAAGAAAAATGAAATACTTGATATCTTCTATAATGGACTAACCGATGCTTCTAGGGACTTCCTAGATAGTTATGTTGGTTGTGTTTTCAGGGAACGGACTGTTGAACAAGCTGAGGAATTATTGAGTAACATATTGAAAAATTATGATGATTGAACTCTTCCTGAACCACCGCCTAAACCCACTCTGATGAAGGGGGGGTATCTTATTTCTCAGTCCTAAAGATATGCAAGAGGCAAAGAAATGTATGAAGGAAAAAGGTATTAAAGCTGAAGATGTTAAGAATTTACCACCTATTGAAGAAATACATGGCCTTGATACACCCCCACCACAGGTGGTAGAGGTAAATTCTTTATTAAAGTTTGATGAAGGTGACGTCCCTTACAATAAACATCCTAGATATGAATTTGACAACTACATTAGAAAACAAGACCACTTCAATGCAAAATGTTATGAAACAATTGAAACAAAATTCTGATATGATTGCTCGCTTGAGTGACTTGTTATTTAGAATCACTAATGATGTTAGAGGTGTAGGGAAACATGCCTCTATGGTTCAAACTCAGTTAGAACAAGTTGCTAAATCTCAAAGAGAACTACTTACTAAAATGAATAATGATATGAATGATTATGCTGTCAGAGTAGCAACTAGAGGAGGCAAAATGACTCAGGAACCACTTTATCCTAAGGGACACCCTAAAAGAATTGAACAAGACTCTCAAAGCATTAATGTTGATGCACCTAATCCTTCTTAAAAGAAAAAGAAAAATGATAGGACTTTGCATACCTCTAGTGAACCTGAGAAGGAAAAACCTTCTACAGATAATAATGATGTCTCTATCTCAGATGTTGAAACTCAATCTAGTGATGAACATTCATCTAGTGATAATGAAAATGATAATGATGATATTCATGTAGACACTCAACCAGACAATGATAAAGAACCTGATAATGATGTTGAGATAGAACCTGCTGTTGATCTTGATAACCCACAACCTAAAAATAAATAATATGATAAAAGAGACTTTGTTCCTAGAAAACATGGTAAAGAAAGAGTACCATGGTTTCAGAAACCCATGCCCTTTCCACCTAAACCATCTAAGAAAAAGTATGATAAAGAATTTGAACGCTTTGCTGAAATGCTTAGGCCAGTCTTTTTGCGCACTCGTTTGACTGATATTTTAAAGATGGCCCCTTATGCAAAATACATGAAAGACATTATTACCAATAAAAGAAAAATACCTGAAGCTGAAATTTCCACCATGCTTGCTAATTATTCTTTTAAGGATGGAGTACCTAAAAAACTTGGAGATCCAGGAATACTAACTATACCCTGCTCCATCAAAAGAAATTATGTCAAAACTGCTTTGTGTGCTTTAGGAGCTGGTGTTAGTGTTATGCCTTTCTCTTTATATAAAAGACTTGATTTGAATAAACTCACACCTACTAAAATATCTTTGCAAATGGCTGACAAATCAATTGCCATACCTATCGGTATTTGTGAGGATATGCCCGTTGTTATTGCAAATGTTACTATCTTAACAGACTTTGTTATACTTGACATGCCCGAGGACGACAACATGTCAATTATCCTTAGTAGACCCTTTTTGAATACTGCAGGGGCTGTTATTGATTGCAACAAAAGCAAAATCACTTTTCATATCAATGGTAATGAGCATACGGTGCACTTTCCGAAGAAACAATTCCAAGTGAATGGTACTAATGTTATTGAGAAATCTCCGACAATTACTATTGGAAGTTTTCAACTCCCTCTACCTACTGCGAAAAAGAAATATGACATACTTATTGTTGGGGATATGCATATCCCCGTTGAGGTAACTTAGTGTTTTACGAAAGTTCTTCGGTTTCATGCCAATCGAAAGTGGTTGTTAATACGACTTGATCAATTTTATTAATGGATCATTTTTGAGGAGTATGAAGTCGATGAATTTAGTAGGCATAACCTTCTGTCCCTACCTTCTGTTTTCTTTTTTTCCTAGTTAAATAAAATAAAATGCCATGTTTAGTCTGTTTTCTGAATTTTCCGTGCAATAAAAAAGTGCCCAAAAATAAAAGTGCTCAGAATGCCCTGAAATTTTAACACGATTTTTTCCTAAATATTTAAGAATTTCTGGAACAAATAATGTCAGAGGGGGTGGCCCTGGTGCCCACAAGACACCAGGGCACACCAGCCACCCAAGGTGCGCCCTGGTGGGTGGTGGCTCCACGTGGGTCCCCTCACTTATCTCTTTAGCCCATGTCATCTCCTACCTCCTGAAAAAATCACCATAACTCTCTCTCTCTCTCTCTCTCTCTCTCTCTCTCTCTCGTGTTCTTGCTCTCAAACCCACGGATTTTGATCTCTTTGCTCGAAGCTCCGTTTCCGAAACTGTTTTGGGGATTGCTACTTGGTATGTGACTCCTCCATTGCTCCAATTAGTTTTTGCTATAGTGATTTATATTTTGAATAATTAGCTACTCTTGGTGCTGCTGTAAATGGGCTTGCGTGTTGAATTCTTGGAGTTCTAAGTGGTTTGAATGCTTAATATGGCCTCTAGACATCCTTATGAGTAGTTGCTATCAATCTTGTGAAGTTTTATTGACAAAAAAATTTGTGACCCAAAAATTTGTACGCGAATAAAATGTACCTCTTTGGAAGGAGTTCTTCAAGGAGGAGGTCCTCGGAGGCATCATCGAGCGGAAGCTCGATTCGACAGTCTTATGTTGAACCAAGTGCAAGCTCGACACGGGACGCCGACACCAAATCGTGCTTATGGCTGTGTAATGAGTTCATGGTTGGTGCAGGTATCAAGGAAGAATCTGAGCAATATGTTCATAACACCGAGCTCGCTCCCTTCATCGAGGATAAGTGCATCCAACATCTCAACCTCACGGAGACATTCACTAAGAAATTTAAATATCATCCTCGCGAGTCTAGAGTTTCATTTAGCCTTTATAACAATGCTTATACCATACCTCTAGAATCCTTCTGTGTTGCATGTAAAATTCCATTTTGGGGTTCGCTAGACGAGCCACCGAAATCTGAGTATGAGTCATTTTTGACTAGTCTTTGTTATGGTGAGGATAGAGGAGTGATACAAGGTAGAATAAAAAGTATCCATTTTCCATCCATTCATTACTTTGCACTCTTTAATGGCAAATGCATCATGGGCAACCAAGATTGCAATACACTTTGTGCCCCAGATTTGAGCCTCATACACACTGCTCTGACAGGAATTAAATGCTATAATCTTGGAGCGATCGTTGCACGGAGATTGCCACACAACGATGTTAGTGGTCAATTTTATGGTGGGATTTATGCTTCCCGTGTAGCTAAGGAGCTGGGTGTGTCACCTTGGCCTAACGATCCCATTCTACCTACCCAGTACTTAGACTTTGAGGCCACGAAGCGCCATAAGTTCCTTAAGGGCACAGTCACTAATTATACTTACAACTTGAGGTTCAATAAAAATCCCATTGTACCTGTTGTTTTGCCTACACCTGCTCTCTTTGATTATCACAGTAAAAGAAGATATTACATTCTTGAGCGCGAGGCCCGCGAGTACAACGTGGCGGTCGAGGCTACTCGACGGGCTGAGGAGGCCGCACCAAGAGCCTCTGTGGGGTATCACTCTAACTATTATCCAGGCTACGGATGGTGATTACCAAGCTAAGCCAAAAGCCTAAGCTTGGGGGAGTATGGATTTCCACCGACTTTACATTCATGTTCACACATTTCATTCCAGTTGTCGGTGTTCACACTTTTTCATTGTATTATCCATGCTAGATTTATTTTCTTGCTTTCTTCTTGTGTGTTTGAAAAACTTTGAGAAAACCCAAAAATATTTCTTGCTTCTTTTCAGTTTTTCTTTCTAGTTTAAATTAGTTGTAGTATTAAAAGAAAACCAAAAAATATTTCTCGATTCTTCTTTTTCCTGTTGGGAGCTTTCCCGTGTAAATAGTTTTCTCGTTTTTGCTTTTCCTTCTTTAATTTGCTTTCTTCAAGAAAAACTAAAAACTCTGAAAATATTTCAGTGTGTTTCTCTGAAATTCTTTTCTTTTTATTGAGTCGTACCAAGGAGAAGACCACGATGAAAATGTTGAGTAGCTCTCATATGCATTACTGTTGATCTAACAAAGAGCCCAAATTACCTTGTCTTCTCCTTTTGAATAAAATGTTTGCAGATTCCAGCTTAGTCCACGACACTCTTGCACTATTATTATTCTCATACCATTCGATTGTGCAAGTGAAAGGCAATAATGACGATAATTTATGAAGTGACTGTGGCAGAGAGAAGCGGGTATAAACTCAACTTTTTCTTGTTTTTTGTAAATATGTTTAACTCGGTATCCATGATTTAGCATATTATGATCAAACATGTTTGCAATGACAATTAGATATTATAGTTACTCATGCCATACTTAAGTAGCTAGGAGTGGATAATGATTTATCTTGGATGTCAACATGCATTAAAATAATTGTGATGTAGTATGATGATATGGCTTGACTTGGCACATGTTTCAAGTGGCTTGACTTGGCACATGTTCACGCATGTAGTTGAATCAAAACCAACATACCCCCTACGATATTTATGTTCATGGTGTTTATATCCTACTCATGCTAGTATTCAATGTTGATTCTTCGTAAAGCATGTTCATGACCGTTTTCGCTCTCTAGCTAGCCGCTTCTCAATCTATTTGCTAGCCTTCGCCTGTACTAAGCGGAAATACTGCTTGTGCATCAAAATCCTTAAACCGAAGTTATTCCAGATGACTCCACTATATCTACCTATATGTGGTATGATACGTCTCCAATGTATCTATAATTTTTTATTGTTCCATGCTATTATATTATCTGTTTTGGATGTTTTATGTGCCTTAATATGCTATTTTATATTATTTTGGGGACTAACTTATTAACCTAGAGCCCAATGCCAGTTTCTGTTTTTTTCCTTATTTTTGAGTTTTACAGAAAAGGAATACCAAACGGAGTCCAAACGGAATAAAACTTTCGCGATGATTTTTCTTGGACCAGAAGACACACGTAGGACTTGGAGAGGAAGGCAGAAGAGTCCTGAGGGCTCCACAAGCCCTCAGGGCGCGCCCTAGGGGGGCGTCCCTGGCTTGTGGGCCCCACGTGAGTCCTCCAACCATAATCTTTGGCCTATAAATTCAGAAATATTCCCAAACCACCAGAAGCATCCACCAAAAATACTTTCCCGCCGCCGTAACCTTCTGTACCCGTGAGATCCCATCTTGGGGCCTTTTCCGGCATCCTGCCGGAGGGGGATTCGATCATGGAGGGCTTCTACATCAACTCTATTGCCCTTCCAATGAAGCATGAGTAGTTTACCACAGACCTACGGGTCCATAGCTAGTAGCTAGATGGCTTCTTCTCTCTCTTCGATCCTCAATACCATGTTCTCCTCGTTGTTCTTGGAGAACTATCCGATGTAATATTCTTTTGCGGTGTGTTTGTCGAGATCCGATGAATTGTGGATTTATGATCAGTTTATCTAAGAATATTATTTGAATCTTCTCTGAATTCTTATATGCATGATTTGATATCTTTGTATTTCTCTTCGAATTATCGGTTTGGTTTAGCCAACTAGATTGGTTCTTCTTGCAATGGGAGAGGTGCTTAGTTTTGGGTTCAATCTTGCGGTGTCCTCACCCAGTGACAAAGTAGGGGTAGTGAGGCACGTATTGTATTGTTCCCATCAAGGGTAAAAAGATGGGGTTTTCATCATGTTGCTTGAGTTTATCCCTCTACATCACGTCATCTTACTTAAGGCGTTACTCCGTCCTTATGAACTTAATACTTTAGATGCATGCTGGATAGCGGTCGATGTGTGGAGTAATAGTAGTAGGTGCAGAATCGTTTCGGTCGACTTGACACGGACGTGATGCCTATATTCATAATCATTGCCTTGGATATCTTCATAACTTTGCGCTTTTCTATCAATTGCTCGACAGTAATTTGTTCACCCACCGTATTATTTGCCTTCAAGAAAGAAGCCTCTAGTGAAACCTATGGCCACCGGGTCTATTTTCCATCATATATTTTCAGATCTATAAACCAAAAATACCTTGATACAATTTATTTACTTTTATTTTGTTTTATGTTTTAGTAAGCTTTTATATCTATCTCTATCAGATCTCACCTTTGCAAGTGATCGTGAAGGGATTGACAACCCCTTTATCGCGTTGGGTGCAAGTGTTTGATTGTTTGTGCATGTGCATAGATTGGAGACTTGCTTGTATCTCCTACTGGATTGATACCTTGGTTCTTAACTGAGGGAAATACTTACCTCTACTTTGCTGCATCACCCTTTCCTCTTCACGGGAAAAACCAACGCAAGCTCAAGAAGTAGCAGGAAGAATTTCTGGCTCCGTTGCCGGGGAGATCTACATCAAGCCTACCAAGTACCCACCATAAACTTTCATCTCTTGCATTACATTATTTGCCATTTGCCTCTCGTTTTCCTCTCCCCCACTTCTAAAACGATTTCAGAAAAACACAAAAAGATTTGCCTTTTTATTCGCCCTTTTTCCGTTCGTCTTTTTCCTTTGCTCGTGTGTTAGATTGATTGCTTTGCCACGATGTCTCAAGAAAACACCAAGTTGTGTGACTTTTCCAATACTAATAATAATGATTTTATTAGTACTCCGATTGCTCCCGTCACTAGTGCAGAATCTTATGAAATTAATGCCGCTTTGCTAAATCTTGCTATGAAAGATCAATTTTCTGGCCTTCCTAGTGAAGATGCCGCATCCCATCTAAATACTTTCGTTGAGTTGTGTGATATGCAAAATAAGAAAGATGTGGATAATGATATTGTTAAATTGAAGCTATTTTCGTTCTCACTACGAGATCGTGCTAAAACTTGGTTTTCATCTTTGGCTAAAAATAGTATTGATTCATGGAATAAGTGCAAAGATGCTTTTATTTCCAAGTATTTTCCTCCCGCTAAGATCATCTTTCTTAGGAACGATATAATGAATTTTAAGTAACTTGATCATGAGCATGTTGCACAATCTTGGGAGAGGATGAAATTGATGATAAGAAATTGCCCTACTCATGGTTTAAGTTTATGGATGATCATTCAAATTTTTTATGCCGGATTGAATTTTGCATCTAGAAATCTTTTAGATTCGGCCACGGGAGGTACTTTTATGGAAATCACATTAGGAGAAGCTACTAAACTCCTAGATAATATTATGGCTAATTACTCTCAATGGTATACCGAAAGATCTTCTACTAATAAAAAATTGCATGCGATTGAAGAAATTAATACTTTGAGTGGAAAGATGGATGAACTTATGAAATTGTTTGCTAGTAAGAGTGCTCCTATTGATCCTAATGATATGCCTTTGTCTACTTTGATTGAGAACAATAATAAATCTATGGATGTGAATTTTGTTGGTAGGAACAATTTTGGTAATAACGCGTATAGAGGTAATTTCAACCCTAGGCTATTTCCTAGTAATTCCTCTAATAATTATGATAATTCCTACAACAATTCTTATGGAAATTATAATAACATGCTCTCTGATCTTGAGAACAATATTAAAGAATTTATTAATTCGCAAAAAGTTTTCAATGCTATGGTTGAAGAAAAATTGCTCAAGATTGATGATTTGGCTAGGAACATTGATAGCATTTCTCTTGAGATTGATTCTTTGAAAATTAGATCTATGCCACCCAAGCATGATATTAATGAATCTCTTAAAGCTAATGAAATTTCTATTGATGAGTGCAAAGAAAGAACCGCTAGGATGCGTGCTAAGCGAGATTGGTTTGTTAAAACATGTTCTTCGATTTCTTGTGAAAATAATGATGAAGATCTTAAAGTGATTGGTGTGAATCCTATTTAATCTTTGTTTTCTAATATTAAACTTGATAAAGATGGGACTGGAGATGAGTCAACTTTAGCTAGAAGGCGTCCCAATGATTCCGAGTTTTTAGATCTTAATGCAAAAATTGATAAAAGTGGGATTGGAGAGGTCAAAACTTTAAGTAGCGATGAACACACTCTTTTGGATTTCAAGGATTTTAATTATGATAATTGTTCTTTGATAGATTGTATTTCCTTGTTGCAATCCATGTTGAATTCTCCTCATGCTTATAATCAAAATAAAGCTTTTACTAAACATATCGTTGATGCTATGATGAAATCTTTTGAAGAAAAACTTGAGTTGGAAGTTTCTATCCCTAGGAAGCTTTATGATGAGTGGGAACCTACTATTAAGATTAAAATTAAATATTATGAGTGCCATGCTTTGTGTGATTTGGGTGCTAGCGTTTCCATGATTCCAAAAACTTTATGTGATGTGCTAGGTTTTCGTGAATTTGATGATTGTTCTTTAAATTTGCATCTCGCAGATTCCACTATTAAGAAACCTATGGGAAGAATTAATGATGTCCTTATTGTTGCAAATAGGAATTATGTGCCCATAGATTTCATTGTGCTTGATATAGATTGCAATCCTACATGTCCTATTATTCTTGGCAGACCTTTCCTTAGAACGATTGGTGCAATTATTGATATGAAAGAAGGAAACATTAGATTTCAATTTCCGTTAAGGAAGGGCATGCAACACTTTCCAAGAAATAAAATTAAGTTGCCATATGAATCCATTATGAGAGCTACTTATGGATTGCATACCAAAGATGACAATATCTAGATCTATGTTTTATGCCTAGCTAGGGGCGTTAAACAATAGCGCTTGTTGGGAGGCAATCCAATTTTATTTTTATGTTTTTGGTTATGTTTTTCAATAAATACACATTATTACATCTGTAGTAATTGTGTTTTGGTGTTTTAATTAGTGTTTGAGCCAAGTAAGACCTTTGGGATGGCTTACGGTTATAGTTGATTTGATCTTGCTGAAAAACAGAAACTTTTGATCTTGCTGAAAAACAGAATTGTTTAAATTCACTGGAGCGTGGAAAAACCCTGAATGTTTTACAAAAGATTTATATACAAATTTCCTCTATTTTCTTAATTTTTCAGCATTTTTGGAGTTATATAAGTATAAGAACAATTCAGATCTTCGCAGACTGTTCTGTTTTGACAGATTCTGTTTTCTATGTGTTGTTTGCTTATTTTGATGAATGTATGGGTAGTATCGGGGGGTATGAACCATGGAGAAGTTGGAATACAGTAGATATAAAACCAATATAAATAAATAATGAGTTCACAACAGTACCAAAAAGTGGTGATTTATCTTCTTATACTAACGGATCTCATGAGTTTTCTGTTGAGTTTTGTGTTGTGAAGTTTTCAAGTTTTGGGTAAAGATTTGATGGACTATGCAATAAGGAGTGGCAATAGCCTAAGCTTGGGGATGCCCAAGGCACCCCAAGGTAATATTCAAGGACAAGCAAGCATCTAAGCTTGGGGATGCCCCGAATGGCATCCCCTCTTTCGTCTTCGTCTATCGTTAAATTTACTTGAGGCTATATTTTTATTCACCACATGATATGTGTTTTGCTTGGAGCGTCTTGTATGATATGAGTCTTTGCTTTTTAGTTTGCCACAATCATCCTTGCTGTACATAAATTTTTAGAGGGACACACATGAATCGTGAATTTATTAGAATACTCTATGTGCTTCACTTATATCTTTTGAGCTAGGCAATTTTGCTCTAGTGCTTCACATATATCTTTTTAGAGCACGGCGGTGGCTTTATTTTATAGAAATTGTTGAACTCTCATGATTCACTTATATTATTTTGAGTCTCTCTAAACAGCATGGTAATTTTCATAGGTTATGAATTTAGTCCTACTATGATGGGCATCCAAGAGGGATATAATAAAAACTTTCATATAAAGAGCATTGAATACTATGTGAAGTTTGATTCCTTATGATTGTTTTGAGATATAAAGATTGTGATATTAGAGTCATGCTAGTGAGTAATTGTGGGTTGGTAGAAATACTTGTGTTAAAGTTTGTGATTCCCGTAGCATGCACGTATGGTGAACCGTTATGTGATGAAGTCGGAGCATGATTTATTTATTGATTGTCTTCCTTATGAGTGGCGGTCGGGGATGAGCGATGGTCTTTTCCTACCAATCTATCCCCCTAGGAGCATGCGTGTAGTACTTTTTTTCAATAGCTAATAAACTTTTGCAATAAGTATGTGAGTTCTTTATGACTAATGTTGAGTCCATGGATTATACGCACTCTCACCCTTCCACCATTGCTAGCCCCTCTAGTACCGCGCAACTTTCACCGGTGCACTACACCCACCATATACCCTTCCTCAAAACAGCCACCATACCTACCTAGTATGGCATTTCCATAGCCATTCTGAGATATATTTCCATGCAACTTCCACAGTTCTGTTTATTATGACACGCTTCATCATTGTCATATTGCTTTGCATGATCATGTAGTTGACATAGTATTTGTGGCAAGGCCACCGTTCATATTTTTTTATACATGTCTCTCTTGATCATTGCACATCTCGGTGCACCGCCGGAGGAATTCATATAGAGTCATATTTTTGTTCTAAGTATCGAGTTTTAATTCTTGAGTTGTAAGTAAATAAAAGTGTGATGATCATCATTATTAGAGCATTGTCCCATGTGAGGAAAGGATGATGGAAGCTATGATTCCCTCACAAGTTGGGATGAGTCTCCGGACTTTACAAAAATAAAAGAGGCCAAAAGAAGCCCAAACAAAAAAAAGAGAGAAAAGTAGCACCATGATCTTCATGATAGAGAGTCTCCTATGTTGTCACTTTCATAAACTAGTGGGAATTTTTTTATTATAGAACTTGGCTTGTATATTCCAGTGATGGGCTTCCTCAAATTGCCCTAGGTCTTTGTGAGCAAGCGAGTTGGATGCACACCCACTTAGTTTCTTTTTGAGCTTTCATAAACTTATAGCTCTAGTGCATCCGTTGCATGGCAATCCCTACTCACTCACATTGATATCTATTGATGGGCATCTCCATAGCCCGTTGATACGCCTAGTTGATGTGAGACTATCTCCTTCTTTTTGTCTTCTCCACAACCACCATATTCTATTCCACCTATAGTGCTATATCCATGGCTCACGCTCATGTATTGCATGAAAGTTGAAAAGGTTTGAGAACATCAAAAGTATGAAACAATTGCTTGGCTTGTCATCGGGGTTGTGCATGATTTAATACTTTGTGTGATGAAGATGGAGCATAGCCAGACTACATGATTTTGTAGGGATAACTTTCTCTGGCCATGTTATTTTGAGAAGACATGATTGCTTTATTAGTATGCTTGAAGTATTATTGTTTTTACGTCAATATTAGACTTTTGTTTTGAATCTTATGGATCTGAATATTTATGCCACAATAAAGAAAATTACATGGATAAATATGCTAGTAGCATTCCACATCAAAAATTCTATTTTTATCATTTACATACTCGAGGACGAGCAGTAATTAAGCTTGAGGATGCTTGATACGTCTCCAACGTATCTATAAATTTTGATTGTTCCATGCTATTATATTATCTGTTTTGGATGTCTTATATGCATTAATATGCCATTTTATATTATTTTTGGGACTAACTTATTAACCTAGAGCCCAGTGCCAGTTTCTGTTTTTTCCTTGTTTTTGAGTTTTACAGAAAAGGAATACCAAACGGAGTCCAAACGAAATAAAACTTTCGCGATGATTTTTCTTCGACCAGAAGACACACGTAGGACATGGATAGGAAGGCAGAAGAGTCCCGAGGGCTCCACAAGCCCTCAGGGCGCGCCCTAGGGGAGGGGTGCCCCTGGCTTGTGGGCCCCACGGGAGTCCTCCAACCGTAATCTTTGGCCTATAAATTTAGAAATAATCCCAAACCACCAGAAGCGTCCACCAAAAATACTTTTCTGCCACCGTAACCTTCTGTACCCGTGAGATCCCATCTTGGGGCCTTTTCCGGCATCCTGCTGGAGGGGGATTCGATCACGGAGGGCTTCTACATCAACTCTATTGCCCTTCCGATGAAGCGTGAGTAGTTTACCACAGACCTACGGGTCCATAGCTAGCAGCTAGATGGCTTCTTCTCTCTCTTTGATCCTCAATACCATGTTCTCCTTGTTGTTCTTGGAGATCTATCCGATGTAATATTCTTTTGCGGTGTGTTTGTCGAGATCCGATGAATTATGGATTTATGACCAGTTTATCAATTAATATTATTTGAATCTTCTCTGAATTCTTATATGCATGATTTGATATCTTTGTATTTCTCTTCGAATTATCGGTTTGGTTTGGCCAACTATATTGGTTCTTCTTGCAATGGGAGAGGTGCTTAGTTTTGGGTTCAATCTTGCGGTGTCCTCACCCAGTGACAAAGTAGGGGTAGCGAGGCATGTATTGTATTGTTGCCATCAAGGGTAAAAAGATGGGGTTTTCATCACGTTGCTTGAGTTTATCCCTCTACATCATGTCGTCTTACTTAAGGCGTTACTCCGTTCTTATGAACTTAATACTCTAGATGCATGCTGGATAGCGGTCGATATGTGGAGTAATAGTAGTAGATGCAGAATCGTTTCGGTCTACTTGACACGGACGTGATGCCTATATTCATAATCATTGCCTTGGATATCATCATAACTTTGCGCTTTTCTATCAATTGCTCGACAGTAATTTGTTCACCCACCGTATTATTTGCCTTCAAGAGAGAAGCCTCTAGTGAAACCTATGGCCCCCGGGTCTATTTTCCATCATATATTTTCAGATCTATAAACCAAAAACCAAAAAATACCTTGCTGCAATTTATTTACTTTTATTTTGTTTTACATTTTAGTAAGCTTTTATATCTGTCTCTATCAGATCTCACCTTTGCAAGTGACCGTGAAGGGATTGACAACCCCTTTATCGCGTTGGGTGCAAGTGTTTGATTGTTTGTGCAGGTGCATAGATTGGAGACTTGCGTGTATCTCCTATTGGATTAATACCTTAGTTCTTATATGAGGGAAATACTTATCTCTACTTTGCTGCATCACCCTTTCCTCTTCAAGGGAAAAACCAACGCAAGCTCAAGAAGTAGCACGGTATTACCCTGCCGTTCCAAGTAAATTTGCATGTGCCACCTCTAAAATTTCAAATGAACATCTGTTTTGTGTGCCTGGACCGCTCATGGAGCGACAGGGGGTGGTTAGTATCTTCCATGCTAAGCGGGTTATTCTCATGATGAATGTTTATTCACTCGTCCTTGGACGAGAGGGACCGGTAATAGGGATGCCCAGTCCCGAAATAAAAAACTGTAAATATTTAAACAAAACTCCCCCAGGATTGTTGTTGGTATGGACGGTACTCGTGGATTCAGCTAGCCGTGGAGTGTTTTTGTTGGTGGAGGGGGAGTAAACTTTACTTTTATTGCTTGGGAACTACCGCTAATTTGTTTAGCATGGAAGATATTGAAAACTCTTGGTCGTAATGTTGTCAGGAAGGGTGCACCTCCCAAAATTGTATTTATCTTTGTTTTAAGCTTGGAGCTCTGGCACCTCTGCAAATCCCTGCTTCCCTCTACGAAGGGTCTATCTATTTACTTTTATGTTGAGTCATCACATTCTCAAACAAGCGCCAGACCTGAGAGCACTATTGTCATCCTCGTGCATTGTGTATAGTTAATGTTGAATGCATCATGACTGGATCTTTTCTACCATGAATTACAATGTTTAGTCGCTGCTTGAACTTTGGAGGTGCTCTGCATTTATGTTTTGCGGTCTCAGAAAGGGCTAGCGAGATACCACTTTTGTCATATTATATCATGATTTTTTTAACAAAGTGTTGGCATTTGATATATCTTATTATTGCTCGCTAGTTGATTAGGCCATTGATATGAGTTAATATAATTTCTAAGAGTTATTGTTGGCATGGTTAGTCATGATCTTTGCTGAAAACCTGGGTGCTATTTAAGCATATATATGTAAACAAGAACAAAAGAGTTTGTAAAAGTTTTTCTTTATCACTTTCAGTTTGTCAACTGAATTGCTTGAGGACAAGCAATGGGTTAAGCTTGGGGGAGTTGATACGTCTCCATCGTATCTACTTTTCCTAACGCTTTTGCTCTTGTTTTAGAATCTAATTTGCATGATTTGAATGAAACTAACCCGGACTGACGCTGTTTTCAGCAGAACTACCATGGTGTTGTTTTTGTGCAGAAATAAAAGTTCTCGGAATTGGACGAAACTTTTTGGAGATTTATTTCAGAATAAATAAAAAATAGTGGAAGCAAGAACCACCGGAGGGGGCGGCCTGGCTGCCCACAAGACACCAGGGCGCGCCACCCCCCTAGGCGCGCCCTGGTGGGTTGTGGGGCCCTCGGGGCTCCGCTGACCCTAATTCCAACTCTACAAATTCCTATTTTTGGAGAGAAAATAGGAGAGGAAGTTTCATCGCGTTTTATGATACGGAGCCGCCGCCACCTCCTGTTCTTCATCGGGAGGCCAGATCTGGAGCCCGTTTGGGGCTCCGGAGAGGGGAATCTTCAGTCTTCGTCATCACCAACCCTTCTTCATCGGCAATTCCATGATGCTCCCCACCGGGAGTGAGTAATTCCTTCGTAGGCTCGCTGGTCGGTGAGGAGTTGGATGAGATTTATCATGTAATCGAGTTAGTTTTGTTAGGGCTTGATCCCTAGTATCCACTATGTTCTGAGATTGATGTTGCTATGACTTTGCTATGCTTAATGCTTGTCACTAGGGCCCGAGTGCCATGATTTCAGATCTGAACTGTTTATCTTTTCACCATTATATCTACGTTCTAGATCCGATCTTGCAAGTCATATGCACTTATTACGTGTTATGATCCGTAAACCCCAGGGTGACAGTAATTGGGATACTTTCCGGTGATGACCGTAGTTTGAGGAGTTCATGTATTCACTTTGTGTTAATGCTTTGTTCCAGTTCTCTATTAAAAGAAGGCCTTAATATCCCTTAGTTTCCTTATGGACCCCGCTGCCATAGGAGGGTAGGACAAAAGATGTCATGCAAGTTCTTTTCCATAAGCATGTATGACTATTTACGGAATACATGCCTACATTATATTTATGAACTGGAGCTACTTCTATGTCAGCCTAGGTTATGACTGTTATATGATGAATATTATCCAACGAATTCACCGACCCAATGCCTACGAGTTTTCCACATATTGTTCTTGCTAAGTTACTATTGCTATTGCTACTGTCACAACTGCTACAAAATTATTGCTATCACTGTTACTGTTACCACTGCTATCAAACTATCATATTACTGTGCTACTAATCACTTTGCTACAGATATTTAATCTCCAGGTGTGGTTGAATTGACAACTCAACTGCTAATACTTACAAATATTCTTTGGCTCCCCTTGTGTCGAATCTATAAATTTTGGTTGAATACTCTACCCGCGAAAACTGTTGCTATCCGCTATACTTGTGGGTTATCAGTGTGCGAGATGTATTACCATAAACTGAGGCGATAGTGTGCATGTGCACGATCGAGAGGGTGTGTCTCAAGAAGGGATGAAAAATCTACATAGATACAAGGAACGAAAGTGTGCGGTGGATGGATAAACCTATCTAGAGGCTGGTCGATCAATGTTTGTGAGGGAGATACGAGTCAGGGGTGCGAAAGCGAGAGTTTTGTGTGTGAGAGAGAGAGACGGTAATCGGTAGGGGGATCCAAAGCAGGAGTTGTGTGTGTGAGTGAGTGAGAGAGAGGGGAGAGAGAGAGAGTTTGTCTGATCGGTAAACAAATGAATAATGTCAGTTTTGGAATGGAGATGAATACGGAAAGGAGACCCAACAAACGGTGTGTGTATGGGAGAGAGTAATTTTAGTGGTAGGAGTCATATCTAGAAAGATATAGGGTGCGTGACAGAACCCTAGAGAGAAAGGCAAAGTGAAAGACGAGCGGGACTGTGTGTGTGGCAGTGAAAAAGAAAGCTTAGGTAGCTATAGTGATACCAGAGAATGATAGAGACGTGAGAGATAATGAAAACCGTGTAATCTATAAAGATTGAGAGAGTGTGGCACTTCTCGAGGGAGACGACGAAAGACCGTGTTTGGAAAAAATGGACAAGCATGTAGTGAGCGTGCGGGTGAGATGGAGAAAAGAGAGTGATAGCTAAATGAAGGAGCACACGAGAGAGACCTAGAGAGAGATGGGTGTGAAACGAGATTCAAATATTTAGTTGTGTGTATAGAAGATATCAACATAAAGGGGATTCAAATATTTGAATTCCAGATGATGATACATGTAATTCATACTCGAACCAAAATTGATCTATCAAACTGCATACCAATTTGAATTTGTGCGTGTGTATGTTATTTAATATATTGATATTACCGATCCATACATTTGAGCAGAACAGAATTTGGTTTCAAAAATTCAAATTCAAAGTTGAACATAGTTTGGTTTCAAAAATTTGAATTAAACCTTATGATTTTGAGATCATTGCATTTGTAAATCATATTTTATATATAAAGGAGCAGAATTTTTTGTTGTGCTTTTAAAAGTACATATATAAAAAATGATGTATATAGATTTGTATTTGAATACAAAATGGATCCTGCCCGAAAAAAAGAATACAAAATGGATTCGAATTGATTTGGCATGGTAAACGTGCAATATTTTTCTCCAAAAATTTGAACGAAGCGGGGAAATTCGCACTAATCGCCCGAAACCAAAATCTACGAGATGGAAATTACTGCCTATCCCTCACACGCAAAGCCTATCGGCTCGATTTCTATAGGTTTTGATAGGGGTAGGCTTGTAATTTCACTCAAATGTGACATAACCGCCTGCGCCTCTCACCTCCCCGGATTCATACACGGTAGGCGCCAAAACACAATTTCTCCTTTTCCCAAATCGCCTCTCACCCCAATTCATACACGGTGGGCGCCAAAACACAGTTTCTCGGCCGAAATCTCCGTCGGCAAATATTCGGTGTATGTGAGATTACCGTCCTATCCCCAACCGACCAATATTGATGTGATGTAGGAAATTGTAAACGGGGGCTAAGTTTGTAAATTTCCTCGCATTCGAGACAAGCGAGTCCTGAAGACATGGTTCCCCCTACCTCTCTCCCTCCATTTCCCCATTCATACTCCATGGGCGCCAAAACACCCTCTCCACCCCAGTCTCCTCCGGCCACCACCCCATCCACCGCCGTCCTCCTCCACCATGCCGGAGCTGATACCCCGACGCCGTCGTCCATTACAAGAGATCGACCTCTCTCATCCACGACTTCGGACCAGGATCCTTGCATCATGTCCTCTCACTTCATCCGCGCCGTCGTCCACCTTGCCGAGGTCGCTCGTACGACCGTATCGTCCGCCGCGCCGGGATATTTCCCTCGCCTCCACCGTCTGCCCTCCTAGATCTGCTTCCACGCCGCCGACAGCCATCGCTACCGCAGCACCTTCAATGCCCCAACAGATGCTTACACGGTGCCACACCAGAGGCACTACTCTTTCGTATCTGCTCAAGTTATTTATCTTAGCAAGAAAATAGATCACCACTGCTTTACTGTGATTTCTTGTCCATCACTTAGAATCTTACTTGTTAGTTGAAAGCAAACATTGGTTGTGAAGTTGCCTTTGTTCGGTTTGCACCTTCAGATCCGCCATGGCACGCTCACCACTATACTCACAATGCTTATGGTTTTCCCCTTTTATATTACACATTAGCTTAAATGACAGTCGACTGAATTTCAATTTGGGGTCTGTCGGCATTCTGGGAACCGGGGTACCCAGACTTGCCTGCCTGCGGCCCATGGCGTGGCTCCATTGACGGCCTGGTACGGCCCATCTTCAGCACCTTCAAGACAAGACCCTCACGAGGGGCCAAGCCTCGCGAGGCGGACGACGCCAAGACCTCCGGAGGGAGCGGACTCCCTAGGCTGGCTCATGAGGAGTAGAAATTTCTATGCAGGAACCCACCTCATGAGATGGAGGTGATGCAAGCCATGATGACCAAGGCCAGGCGGGCGCCAGTGGGCGCAGGGGAGCATGTTTCCTCTTTGGTGCTAAGGAGGCAAGCGCAGATGCGGGGACCCGAGGAATCATCCAAAGGTTTCCATTCCCGTGCTACAAGACCAAACACTGCTAGGACGGCAGGACGGATGTCATCACCGAGCCCACCACGGCGTCACAACCAGAAGCTTTGCAGGCGAAGATAACCTTTCGTCAGGATAAGATGTACTACTTGTCCCCCTTCAAAATTGGCCACTTTGGGATCCCTTCCCGCCTTCGTTTGGAGGAAGAGGACCAAGGCCACTATAAATATAGCTTAGCCACCACCATAGGAAGGGATCGAATCCTTAGCTCTCACCCACACAAGAACAAGACCTCCTGAGGTTGTTCTTCCTCTGTACTAGTTCATCCTCAGCCCCTCGCGAGGCTAATCCACCCCAAAGCAGGAGTAGGGTCTTACACCGCAAGGTGGCCCGAACCTGGGTAAATTGCTGTGTCCCTTTCCTTTCTTGTTCATCGAGCTAGGCCGCGGGGGCGACAAACTGGTTGGCTGGAGAGGTTGAGTTCTTCGCACACGCCCCAGAGTTCGAACCTTTCTTGGGTCTGCGGAGCCCTGAATCCGACATTTGGCGCGCCAGGTAGGGGCGTGTCGAAGCCTCCTTTCCACTGCTTGCTCCGCCACCGTTCCGCCGTTCCCATGGCTGATGCTCGCTGTGTTCGTGCCGAGCACCGGGCCGCTCGCGAGCAACGGCGTCCCTCGCCGCTCTGCCTCCCCGGTGGCCAACGCCGCCACCGACCCTACTACCCGCGAACAGCAGGACTCATCATTGCCACCGTCTGTGCGCCGTGATGGCCGCACCGCGACCCCTTCTCCCACTCCGGCCACGGCGTCGTCTTCCCACCTTCATCGCGGGCCGGCGAAAGCGCAGGCTGCGTTGCTCATGGCACGCGAGCTCCTGCGCTATTGTCCGGCCAACGATCTCTACGAGGATTGGCTGGGCCGCATTGTCGAGCTCGTCAGTGCCGCTGGAAAGGCTCCTGCGCCGTCTCGCTCGCTGCCTCCCCCGCCATCTTAGGCGGGCTACGTGGCCCACGGCGCACCTCCTCCTCCTCTTCGGTGCGATGTTGTCCCCGAGCCAAGGCGTGAGGTCCCCCAGCGTGACCCGCCGCGTAGGGCGCTGACGCGCGATGAAGAAAGCTGCCAGGTGGTGCAGCGGCCTCAAGAAGAGGCGTGTGCGCTCCTAGCACCGCCACGTCAAGACTGTGTGCTGCCAGAGGCGGCAGCACGCGGGCGTCAAGATCAGGCTCCCCCTCCACGGCAGGCTCCTGTGAGCGCGGCGGGATGCCGTGCGTTCACCCCGGAGCTGCGCCGTGTCTTCTGGCCCGGCAAGTTCAAGCCGGATCTACCTCCACGCTACGACGGCACCCTCGACCCTGCTAAGTTCCTCCAGCTCTCCGAGGTGAGCATCGAGGCGGCGAACGGCGATGAGAAGGTCATGGCGAACTGGTTTCCCATGGCCCTCAAAGACGGCGCGCGCTCGTGGCTCCTGAACGTCCCGGTGGGATCGATCTCCTCCTGGGACAAGCTGCGCGAGCACTTCATCACCAACTTCTAGGGCACTCGCGACCGCGCCCTCGCTGCAGGCGACCTGCGACGCATCAAGCAGCAGCCAGGAGAGACCTTGCACAAATACATATAGCACTTCACCAACGTTCGCCTCAAGATCCCCAAGGTGTCGGACGAGGCCATCATTTCAGCGTTCACTGATGGCGTCCGGGATGTCAAGATGAAGGAAGAACTCGCCATACACGAGGACCAGTGCTCAGCCCTGGAGATGTTCAACATGGCAACCAGATGCGCGAGGGCTCAGGAAGGTCGCCTCTCCCTCCTTGAGCTCCCGGAGGTCGATCCTGAAGACAAGAGGGCCAAGGCCAAGGACGTGAAGCGCAAGGGCCCGGCTATGCTCGCGGCCGAGCCTGAGATGAAACGCGGCTGCAACTACCCCGAATCCTCCAAGGGTAGCCTCCCGTTCTGCGTCTTCCACAACGTCCACAACCACAACACCAACGACTGCCAAGAGCTCAGGGCCATCCGCGACGGGCGCCTCGGCCGCCGCCCGGAGCGCAACGACCGTGGCCACGGCTGCAGAGGAGTCCGTGGTGGTGGCCGCTGGGACAACCGCGACGCCCGCCAGGACTGGCGTGATCAGCTTCGTGAGGACCACTGGCAGGGCCAGCCTCGCGAAGGCCCCTGGAGGGACCAGCCTCGTGAGGACCATCCTCTGGGCAATGCCGGCCTTCCTCCGCTGCCGCCGCCGCCAAGGAGGAACGAGGACCACCGCCAAGATGATGGGGCCGGGGGCTTCCAAGAACCTCGCGTTATTGCCTATATCCTGGGTGGCGTTCAGGCCCCCGCCTCCCATCGCATCTTCAAGCAGTTCACTCGTGAGGTGAACGCGGCCCTCCCCAAGCTCGAGGCGTCGCGTCCCCTCAGGTGGTCCAAGTACACCATCACCTTCGACTCTACAGACTAGCTCAAGTGTGCGGCCACCGCCGGCGCACTCCCGATGCTCTGCTCGTCGACCATCAGCAACGTCCTCGTCACCAAGACACTCATCGACGGTGGCGCGGGGCTCAATGTTCTCTCTGCTGAGATGTTCGAGAGGCTCTAGGTGCCCTACGACCAGCTCCTCCCCACTAAGCCCTTCTCAGGGGTGACCGACGGCTCCACCGTTCCCCTGGGACAGATTCGCCTTCTTGTCACCTTCGGCAAGCACGACAACTTCCGCATCAAGCTCATCGACTTCGATGTCACCCACATTCGCCTCCTGTACAACGCCATCCTCGGGTACCCGGGCCTCGCCAAGTTCATGGTAGTGACTCACCACGGCTACAACGTCCTTAAGATGCCAGGAAGCGGCGGCATCATCACGGTCGCCTGCGATGAGAAGGACGCGGTGTGCTCCCTCAAGCGCGCCTACCAGGCCGCGGCGGTCGAGAACTTAGATGACGAGGGTGCCATCCATCCTCCTGAGGCCGTCCCTAAGAAGAAGAAGAAGCAGCTCCTCCTCAGGGGCCCTCAGGAGGCTAGGGCGTCCGACGATCGTGCCTCAAGCCCTGCGCCCACTATTGGGGCGCCCTTCCCTCTCGCATAGGAAGGCGCGCCCGGCGCCCCTCTCAGGTTGGGCTCGAGGGCTCTCCTCTGGAGGGCCTCTGACCTGGCCAGCGTCACGAGGGAGGTGTTCGGGCACCATGTGGAGGCGCGCTTCAACGCACGCTTCCGTGAGCAGGGTGCAGGGCGCGAGGCGCCAGGCGCTCAGGAGTTCATCACCAAGGCGATCGGAGAGCTTTAGGAGGTGCGAGCCATGCGCGGTGAGCGCCACCCCGCATCGCTCAGTGCAGCTGCTGCCCCTGACATGGGTGGCGAGCTGCGCGTCTGCGTCAACATCCCAGGGCTCAACAGGGCCGCTTCTCAGGAGCTGCTACCCCTGACATGGGTGGCGAGCTACGCGTCTACGTCAACATCCTAGGGCTCAACAGGGCCGCTTCTCAGGAGCGCTTGTAGCCATCCCGCGTCGGCCGAAGTGGCGGCTGCCCCCGCAGCTATGTCTGCATGCCGTTCAGCCTACTGAACATGGCTGCCTCGCGGCAGCACCACATGCGGAGAGTTCTGGCAACTCGCGAGGCCAGGCGCCAGGCAATCCTGACGGAGGAGGCGCTGGACCCTCGCGAGCCTCCCGGACCTCCGGAGCCCCCCGAGGCACAGGAGCCAGACGACTCGTGAGGAACGACCTCTTCAGCGCGCATCTTCAGCTGCCCCAACACTTCTACAACAACGGTGACAGGTGACTTTTTGGTTTGTTTAGTTGAGGGCGCCCTTCGGGCTGCATTATCCTCAAGCTGCTAGGGCCTGTCCCTGCAGCCGCACCATTTTGATTCATGCACCCCGGACCAATGATCTATGCTTAAGTCATCATGTTTGTAAAGATTGCTCTTGCTGTCTCACTGCCTATGGAATTGCCCCTCGCGGCCTTTGTGCGTTGCTACACCCGCCTCTTGCTCATCCCGCAACAGGGGCTACTGGCACGGCGCATGTGCTCGGGTCCGTCCCTGCAGCGCTGATAAACCTAAGAGACTAAGCTCTGGCTCGCGGCCGTCCCCGCGCACGTCACCTCACCGGGTCCTTAGTGCCTTCATGATAGAGGCAAAGGTGTCCCGTCTTTCGATGAGATGGTGGCTATCATTTTTGGTGGAGTAGACTTTGACGATCCGACTACGAACGTGCGAGGATGTCGCGCCTTAGCAATCGCTAAACCAACTCCGAGAGGTTATTGACCACGCCGGAGCACAATCAACCTGACCACGAGGGTCTATCTCCTGCAAGCAAACGAAGAACAAGCAAGAAACTAAGATTTGCAATCTGGATATCGCGAATATAAGATGAAAGCTTTATTGATCAAGGTGGGGTTCTGTGACGTCTTGGTCTGGTCGTTGAACACAAACGAAGTACGCGAAGTTGCAGCTATGGCGAACTTTTAATCTAAACAAAACCCAAAGTCTAAACGGTGCCCTAAGGGCTGTATATATGGAGGAAGAGGAGGGGATTTCGTGGCCCTTGAAGGAGGGGTCCGAAACCAACCCTATCTCTTGTTTCCCCACACATACGGACTCTAAAAACAGCCTATACTCAAGTATTTCGAAATTACATGGGCCTGGCCCAATAATAAGGTGACGCAGCACCTATAATAGCCTCTGGACGAAATTTATGAAGTGGCATCTTGTATATTTCGTCCATGTACTTGTAGGTCATCACGGAGGCTTCAAAGTGCTCAAATATGCACTAGAAACGCCATTCTAGACCCCTTCGCACGCGCCTTCATCTCCATGCTTGATCCTGCTCTAGTGTTCATCCCTCTTGTCCATGCTTGGCCCTTCATTAGTAATCAACACAAATGTATCCAATTTAGGCAGCATCATATTCTCATGAACATTAGAATTGTCACCAAGAAACGAAAGTACCTGATAATTCAATTGGCGTGCGCGAGCTCTAGTAATTGGTCCAGTATGTATAGCAGCAGGGGCTGTGAGTGTAACAATGGTATTGATGTCCTCATCATCTTCCCCTTCTTGAAATGAAGTCGTCCTCGACGGAAGCTCATCTTCCTCACCCAAATAAGGCTTCAAATCTGCAATGTTAAAAGTGGGACTAAACCCAAAATCTGCAGGCAGCTCAAGTTTGTATGCATTATCATTTATTTTCTCTAACACCTTAAAAGGACTATCAGCACGTGGCATTAGCTTTGATTTGCGCAAATCAGGAAACCTATCCTTACGCAAATGTAACCAAACAAGATCTCCAGGTGCAAAGACAACATGTTTTCTACCTTTATATCTCCAGCAAGTTTATATTTAGCATTCATACGCTCAATGTTTTCCTTAGTTAACTCATGCATTTTTAAGATCAATTCAGCACATTGTTTAGCATCAAAATTAACCTTCTCCGAAGATGGAAGAGGCAATAAATCAATAGGTGCACGAGGTAGAAAACCATACACAATCTCAAAAGGGCACATCTTAGTAGTAGAATGCAATGAACGATTATAAGCAAATTCAATATGAGGGAAACATTCTTCCCAAATTTTCTTATTATTCTTCAAAACAGCCCTAAGCATAGTAGACAAAGTTCTATTTTACTACTTCAGTTTGTCCATCAGTTTGGGGGTGACAAGTAGTACTAAAAAGCAATTTAGTTCCCAACTTAGCCCATAAACATCTCTAAAAGTGGCTAAGAAATTTAGTATCATGATCTGAAACAATAGTATTTGGCACACCATGCAAGCGAATAATTTCACGAAAGAACAAATCAGCAACATTAGCAGCATCATCGCTTTTATGACATGGTATAAAGTGTGCCATTTTTGAAAATCTATCCACGACAACAAATATGCTATCCCTCCCCTTCTTTGTTCAAGGTAATCCTAAAAAAAAATCCATTGATATATCCTCCCAAGGAACACTAGGTACAGGCAAAGGCATATATAAACCATGAGGATTGAGTCGTGACTTCGCTTTTTGACATGTAGTGCAGCGAGCAACAAAACGCTCAACATCCCGTGTCATCTTTGGCCAAAAGAAATGTGTAGCGAGTACATCCTCCGTCTTCTTCACGCCAAAGTGTCCCATTAATCCTCCTCCATGCGCCTCCTGCAACAACAAAAGATGAACGGAGCTAGCTGGAATGCATAGCTTGTTAGCACGGAATACAAATCCATCATTATGGACGAATTTGTTCCATGTTCTTCCTTCTTTACAATTCTGCATTACATCTTTAAAATCAGCATCATGCACATATTGATCTTTGATGGTTTCCAAACCAAATATTTTAAAGTCAAGTTGTGAAAGCATAGTATAACGACGAGACAATGCATCAGCAATAACATTTTCTTTACCCTTCTTGTGTTTTATGACATAAGGAAAAGTCTCAATGAATTCAACCCATTTAGCATGTCTACGGTTCAGTTTTGCTTGACTTTTAATATGTTTCAAAGATTCATGATCAGAATGTATAACAAATTCTTTGGGCCATAAATAATATTGCCATGTTTCTAAAGTTCGAACAAGAGCATATAATTCTTTATCATAAGTAGGATAATTCAGACTAGGCCCACTCAATTTTTCAGAAAAGTATGCAACAGGTTTACCATCTTGTAATAACACACCTCCTAATCCAATTCCACTAGCATCACATTCAAGCTCAAAATTCTTATTAAAATCAGGAAGTTGGAGTAAAGGAGCATGTGTCAACTTATCTTTCAATACTGTGAAGGCTTCTTCCTGTGCGGTACCCCAAACAAAAGGCACATCCTTCTTTGTAAGCTCATTGAGAGGTGCAACAATGGTGCTGAAATCTCTCACAAAACGCCTATAGAAACCAGCGAGGCCAAGAAAACTCCTCACTTGGGTGACCGTTTTGGGCTGCGGCCAACTCTCAATAGCTTCAATCTTGGCTTTATCAACTTCAATACCCTGTGGAGTAACAACATAGCCAAGAAAAGATACTCGATCGGTGCAAAAGGTGCACTTCCCAAGGTTACCAAACAAACGTGCGTCACGTAGAGCAATAAAAACAACACGTAAATGTTCCAAATGTTCCTCCAAAGATCTGCTATAAATCAATATATCATCAAAGTAAACTACCACAAATCGTCCAATAAAAGCACGTAAAACTTCGTTCATTAATCTCATGAAAGTACTAGGTGCATTAGTTAACCCAAAAGGCATGACTAACCACTCATATAATCCAAACTTAGTTTTAAAAGCTGTTTTCCATTCATCTCCCAATTTCATATGAATTTGATGGTATCCACTACGCAAATCAACTTTGGAGAATATTGTAGAGCCACTCAATTCATCAAGCATATCATCTAGCCTAGGAATAGGATGACGATAATAAATAGTAATATTATTAATGCCTCTACAATCAACACACATACGGGACGTACCATCCTTTTTTGGCACTAGTATAATAGGAACAACACAAGGACTAAGAGATTCACGTATGTAACTTTTGTCGAGCAGCTCCTGTACTTGATGCATAATCTCCTTCGCCTCCTCTGGATTGGTACGGTATGGCGCACGGTTTGGCAGCGAAGCACCGGGAATTAAATCAATCTGATGCTCAATCCCGCGAATAGGTGGTAATCCCGGTGGCACGTCTAGTGGAAAGACGTCAGCGAACTCCTGCAAAATGTTAGTGACAGCAGGAGGCAAAGAGGAAGGCACATCCTCGAATGAAAATAATGCCTCTTTGCACACAAAAGCATAGCAAACAGATTTGCTTAAATCTAGCACATCAATATTAGATTTGGTGGCAAGTAAATATGCACTTTTCATTTTAATTTCAGAAGCAACACTAGATGGTTTATTATTAGGCTTCATTTGTTGCTCAAATTCTTTTGCCACAATCTGATTTTCACTCTTATTTTTCTCTTGTTTTGCTTTACTAGCTCTATTAATATCATCTTTCAAAATAGAACAGGAGTCATAGGAAGCAAAGTAATATGTTTATCCTTATGAACAAGAGTATACTGATTGTTTCTACCATGGTGTATAGAATTTTTATCAAATTGCCATGGTCTACCAAGTAATAAGGAGCATGCTTGCATGGGTACCTCATCACAATCAACATAATCAGCATATGTAGAGATACTAAAATGCACACGAACAGTACGTGTTACCTTAACCTTGCCGCTGTTGTTGAACCATTGATTATAGTAAGGATGTGGATATGGTCTTATGGTGAGAGATAGCTTCTCCACCATCTCCAAGCTAGCCAAGTTGTTGCAGCTCCCTCCATCTATGATGACGCGAACAGAACGTTCCTTCACAACTCCCTTTGTATGGAACAAATTATGCCTCTGATTTTGCTCAGCTTGTGTGACCTGCACACTCAAAACACGTTGAGCAACTAAACATTCATACCTGTCAGCATCTTCAGGAGCCATGTATTGCGTCTCATGATCAGAATCATCTCCACCGTGTTCTTCACTTGTAATAAGAGCCAAAGTCTCCTCATCATAGTCACTAGCGGACTCATACCCACCATCCTCAGTAGCAATCATAACACGCGGAGATTGGCATTCTCTCGCATAATGACCTCTACCCTTACAATGATGACAAATAATATCATGTGTGTGCCTTGTTGATGCCATAGATGAAGAAGAGCTCTGGGCAGGCCCAGAAGGTGTACTCCTGGCAGATGGTGGTAGTGGTGCCTGTTTTCTTGTATCTCGGTTGGAATTGGCGGCTGAAGTCAGTGGTGCTGCAGTAGGACGTGTGGGAGTAGAGGAGGCACGCGGTGTCCATGATGAAGATCGACCTGCAGAAAAATTAGTTCGCGCCAATGCCTGTCGATCCTGCACTTCACGTTCAGCTTTGCAAGCAAGATGGAATAAATGAGTGATATTATTATACTCCTTATACTCTAGAATGGTCTGAATCTCTTTATTTAATCCACCCATAAAACGTGCAAGCATAGCTTCATTATCCTCAACAATACCACATCTAATCATGCCAGTTTGTAATTCCTGATAATATTCTTCTACAGAATTTTTCCTTGTCTTAAACGCTGCAATTTTTGAAGTAGTTCGCGTTGATAATATGGTGGAACCCAACGAGTACGCATAGCAGTTTTCAAAGCAGCCCAAGTAGCTGGAATAGGATATAATCTACAATGTTCAGACCACCAAACACATGCAAAACTAGTGAAAGCACAAACAGCAGCAGGAACACGTCTCTCCTCAGGATATTGTAAACATGTAAAACGTTGTTCAGTTTCTAACTCCCAAGTAAGATATATATCAGGAATATATCTACCCTCAAATGGTGGAATATTCAATTTTAGTTGAGGAAGATGGTCATGATCTCGTACCTCAGGTGGTGGTGCAGCCCTACCGTTGCGATGATATGCATGAGGACGACCTGGTGGTGGTGGTGCTGGTGGTTGCACGTAGTTCTGATTTTGATCAACCTCATCCTCGTAATGGTCCTCCACCTCTGCAGTAGCAGCAGGAGCAACAGAAGCATCAACAGTATGTACAGCGGCACCAGAAGTTTGACCAGGCTCAAGGGGAATGCGCAGTGCTCGTCCCACTTGATTTGGAAGACAATGTTGTTGTTGTTGTTGCTGTAGAGGTGCGACAGGTGCAGCGGGCGGTGGTTGTGGAAGACGCGCGAGCAATTCATTAAACTTGTTATTGAGCTTTGTTTCGAACGCCTTCTCTATGCCATCTATCTTCTCCATGGCCTTTCCGAAACTGGCCATCACGTCTTCCACCTGTTGACCCACCATTTGTTGAAATTTATCATGAAGCTCCTTCATTGGCATGTTCTCCCAGTCAATCTCATCGGCTTGTGATCCTGCCATGGTTAGCAGCAATAGAAACACACAAGAATATGATCCTATAGACTACTAGAAAGTGGTGGGGTGTCACAAATTCGTCAAGCGAATCTCAAAGTCTTACCAGTTCTTACCAAGCAGCAGGCGGTGATCGGCAACCGTTGTAGTCAAAACTCTCAAAGCTTGGATAGAGCGATTACCAGGAAGAGTCAAACGCACGATGTAGATGTATGTGGAGCTGGGATGGCTTATAATATGGTAGCAAAAAGGGTCAGCAATAATCAATTTAGAGATGCAAAGTTGAATAAACGCTCAACGACGGTACTGTGCTAGTCCTAGGCTAGACCGTACAAGAGACGCGAGCCTAGAACACTAACAAAAATCACGATGTTGCACGTAAACAAAGGAGGAGCACACTATGAATTTTTTTCTTTTTTTCCACTTTTTTTTTGCTCCGCAACAATTTTTTTTTTGAAAAAGTCTACAAATGGTCTAAAAACTGCCTAGCCAGAATTTTCCAGACTTAGTTTTTTTTTTTAAACTGGAACTATTTTTCTACGGCGGGTAGCACGAAAGTTGGGGAGTCCGACTTGGTCACGACTCGGAGTATGGCGTGATCTGGAAATCAAAAACAAAGGAACAACTACTAGACTCGGACTAGGACTGATGGCAGAGATGAATCTAGTGAAAACTCGGACTGGTGGCGGATATATGTAGGGCGGTGGAACACGGACTGGTGGTGAATCTATGAGGGAGGTGGACTCGGATTAGCATGATGGCGATGGTGGTATATGGCAGCGGTGATGATGATGGTGGTATATGGCAGCGGTGATGACGATGGTGCGGCGGCGGCGTGACAACTTGTGAACAGAACTCGAAACTCTAAAGGACTAGATGCTAAGACCAGCAACTCGACACGACGATGCAACCGAAAATTCAACAAAGCAAAAACCCTAAAAAGATTATGCAAAGGCTCAGATTGGTTCGGATATGATGAACTAACCCTAATTTTTTTTGGCTTTTTCGTGGACTGTAGGTATGAAGAACAGACTCGATCTAAACTATGAAAAACTGTAAAATCTCACCGAGCAACCTGGAAATCTGATACCACTTGATAGAGGCAAAGGTGTCCCGTCTTTTGATGAGATGGTAGCTATCGTTTTTGGTGGAGTAGACTTTGACGATCCAACTACGAACGTGCGAGGACGTCGCGCCTTAGCAATCGCTAAACCAACTCCGAGAGGTTATTGACCACGCCGGAGCATGATCAACCTGACCACGAAGGTCTATTTCCTACAAGCAAATGAAGAACAAGCTAGAAACTGAAATTGCAATCAGGATATTGCGAATAAAAGATGAAAGCTTTATTGATCAAGGTGGGGTTCTGTGACGTCTTGGTCTGGTCGTTGAACACAAACGAAGTACGCGAAGTTGCAGCTATGGCGAACTTTTAATCTAAACAAAACCCGAAGTCTATACGACGCCCTAAGGGTTGTATATATGGAGGAGTAGGGGGGAATTTCGTGGCCCCTTGTAGGAGGGGTCCGAAACCAACCCTAACTTTGTTTCCCCACACATACGGACTCTAAAAAAACAACCTATACTTAAGTATTTCGAAATCACATGGGCCTGGCCCAAAAATAAGGTGGCGGAGCACCTAAAATAAGCTATGGACGAAATTTATGAAGGGGCATCTTGTATATTTCATCCATGTCCTTGTAGGTCATCACGGAGGCTTCAAAGTGCTCAAATATGCACTAGAAACGCCATTCTGGACCCCTTCGCGCGCGCCTTCATCTCCATGCTTGATCCTGCTCCAGTGTTCATCCCTCTTGTCCATGCTAGGCCCTTCATTAGTAATCAACACAAATGTATCCAATTTAGGTAGCATCATATTCTCATGAACATTAGAATTGTCACCAAGAAACGAAAGTACCTGGTAATTCAATTGGTGTGTGCGAGCTCTAGTAATTGGTCCAGTATGTATAGCAGCAGGGGCTGTGGGTGTAATAATGGTATTGATGTCCTCATCACTTCATCTTCTTGCCGAAAGATTACCGGCAGGATAGCAAGCGCAGTCGCGTGCCGTGTTTCCTTTCTTTGGCTAACTCGCAGGAACCTCCGGAGCAGGGACCTCTAGCGGCTTCGCCTGACCCTGGGAGCGCAACACCTCCCAGGCACTCCTCAAGACGGCCATTCTCTTCTCGCGCAAATCGCTTGCACGTTAAAGGGGGGGCTGAGCACCGCGCCTCAGGGGCTTCTACTGTCTCTCGAGCCCTCACCCCCTAGCCTTGACCATGGTATCACGACCTGGCATACCAGCGGCGGCTGAGCCTCGCTCGAGGGCCGGGACCTGAGGACGTAGAGCATCCAGGTGAGCACGAAAGAGGGGGTTGGGACGAGTCCTGCCCGGGAGTGCCACCGTGAGAAGGACATAACCTGACATCACGCAGGAAGCTCGCCCTCGCAGCTAAAGAATCATCACGAGCTCGCCAAGATAAGTTGCCCCGCACCCGCATGATGGCACAGACCCTACAATCAGCGCTCTGTCTCTAGCGATCTCGCTCGGGCAAGGACTTTTCCCTTTCAGTCTTTCGGGAGCCGCTTGCACGCCAAAGGGGACCTCCTGAGCATCGCGTCTCAGGGGCTCTTACTGGACCTCGGGCCGCTCACCTCCTAGCCTTGACCACGGCATCGTGACCTGGCATACCAGCGACGGCCGAAGCTTGCCTGGGGACCGGGTCCTGTCGGCGTAGAGCAGTAAGCTACCGCGAGAATGAAAGGGGGAACCATGCCAAGGCAAAAGACACAGACACGACATCGAATCAGAAAATAATAACATTAAGACAAAAGCATCGCAGTTTTTACATACCCCCACGGGGCTCGTCATGGTTTTGTGCAGAGATGAAGCAAAAGGAAAAACCCCCTAAAGAGCCACGGCCTTGGCAACATCACCGACGACGCCGGGATGACGCTGCTGCTGCGGTCCGAGCACGGCGGCTCGGCGGCTCATACCTATCGTCGTCGCTCGAGTCCGATGAGGCGTTGCTGCTGGCGGAGGAGTCGCGGACAAGGCCAAGGGCAAGTTCACCGCTCGTGGCATCGCCGCCTTGGCTGCCTCCCATGGGGCAGCATTCAGGGCGCCGACCGTCCTCGCCAAAGACCTTGAAGGAGAGCGTCGAAGCTCCGTCATATTTGAAGTGGATGGCGTGGCCTCCTTCGGGGCGGCAGGCACGGGCGATCGCGCCCCACCCCCGGGTCATGAAGACATCGCCGGAGTCGATGACCTCGACTTCCACTTCAGAAGCTTGGCTGCAGCATCCGGCGTGTTGCAGCCACAACTCGACGGGCCCCCTCGGCGATATCTCCCTCGCAAGGGATCACAGGAGCCAGATCCATGTGCGCGGCGGCATTGCCGCCAACACCACAAACTCGCGGGCCGTGCCTTCGGCTCGAGTCCACGAGTGGGGTGGCCGTACGGCCACCGCTTGTCCTCCTCCGCGGCCCCGCTCCTCGTGATGTTCGCCGCCGCTTCCATGAACGGGGCTCTGCGCACGAGCATACACGGGGACCAGGAAGCCCGGTGGAGCCCGTTCATGCCAAGGTCACATATCCATGGGCTCCGCGACGGCGTCACGGGAGCGATCGGGCCTCTTCTTCGGCGGAAGCAGCTCAGGTCCCACCTGAGGAGTTTTTCTTTTCTCCGCAGCGGAAAACCTCCTCACTGGCGCCATGAGTGCTTTGGCAAGACGGCGGAGTGAAGAGGAAGAAGTATGAGCAAGCGACGAGAAGACGAAGATGAGCTGGGGGCTCCGCCCCCTCTTCCATTTATAGCCGGAGGGATGCCAACCGCTGGCCTCCCATGATTCCGAGTAATGATGGTTTTTCTGCATGCAACAGGCAGTTGTCAAGTCGGGCAGTTGCCGAGGCAGCATGAGGAGGTGGAGACGCCCACGTCCCATCAATCACCACGTGTCGGCTTGGTTCGCAGGCGATTGGGGCCCGCGGCGCTTCGCCCTTGCCCCTTGGCTTCTCCTCGAAGCCAAGTACGAGCGCGCCTTGGGCCCGGGGGCTGCTGTCGGCGTTCTGGGAACCGGGGTACCCAGACTTGCCTGCCTGCAGCCCACGGCGTGGCTCCATCGACGGCCTGGTACGGCTCATCTTCAGCACCTTCAAGACAGGACCCTCGCGAGGGGCCAAGCCTCGCGAGGCGGACGACGCCAAGACCTCCGGAGGGAGTGGTGTCCCCAGGCTGGCTCACGAGGAGTGGAGATTTCTAAGCAGGAACCCACCTCATGAGATGGAGGTGACGCAGGCCATGACGACCAAGGCCAGGCGGGCGCCAGCGGGCGCTTGGGAGCAGGTTTCCTCTTTGGTGCTAAGGAGGCAAGCACAGACGTGGGGTCCCGAAGAATCACCCAAAGGTTTCCATTCCCGTGCTACAAGACCAAGACCGCCAGGATGGCAGGATGGATGTCATCACCGAGCCCACCACGGCGTCACAACCAGAAGCTTTGCAGGTGAAGACCACCTTTCGTCAGGATAAGATGTACTACTTGTCCCCCTTCAAAATTGGCCACTGTGGGATCCCTTCCCGCCTTTGTTTGGAGGAAGAGGACCAAGGCAGCTATAAATATAGCTTAGCCACCACCATAGGAAGGGATCGAATCCTTAGCTCTCACCCACACAAGAACAAGACCTCCTGAGGTTGTTCTCCCTCTATACTAGTTCATCCTCAGCCCCTCGCGAGGCTAATCCACCCCAAAGCAGGAGTAGGGTCTTACACCGCAAGGTGGCCCGAACCTGGGTAAACTGCTGTGTCCCTTTCCTTTCTTGTTCATCGAGCTAGGCCGCGGGGGCGACGAACTGGTTGGCTGGAGAGGTTGAGTTCTTCGCACACGCCCCAGAGTTCGAACCTTTCTTGGGTCTGCGGAGCCCTGAATCCGACAGGGTCAGTCCATTATTGAGAGTTCACCGGAGTTCGCCGAAGGGAAGGAAGGGGCTCATCGGAGGGCTACCCCATTATCTATCTTAGGGTTTTGGGTGGGGACAGTGGTTGTGGGGGGCTGTTGTTGGGCCATGGTGGGGCCTCGCCGGAGGCAAAACTCGACCTGGGTGGGGGTGGGGGGGTGAAACCCTAAGATTTGGTAGGGTGAAACCCTAAGATGGATGTTTTCACACTTGGAGGGGGAAAAGGGATGAACACCAAGAAACACAAAGAGGAATTCACTCCAACAATACCCAATTACACATCCACTAGAATAGCAACACAAGATCCACAAGTTCACAAACACAATCAAAGGAAAGATACAATGGTAGAGTTCTTCCCACTCCTAAGAGATGAGGTCTTGATGATGGTAGTCTTCTCCAAGATGGAGGTCTTCAAATCCACAAGTGGATCCTCTCCTAAGAGGCCTTGATCTCCAATGGAGGTGGTAGAAGGAGCAAAGCTCTCAAATTCTCATCTATGTCTTTGATAACCCTAAACATAACCCTAGGTACGGAATATATAGGCTTGGGGTCGAAGTAGAAGAAGAGGAGGTCCAAAACGCCATCTCAGCCGCCCATCCTATAGGGCTCGTGCGCACGGGGTAAGTTGGGCCCGTGCGCACGGGGGTCCCGTGTGCACGGTACACGCCCGTGCGCACGGGGTGCTACAACGCCAATTCCCTGGATAGTCCGTGTGCACGGGGTCTCGGGGGCCCGTGTACATGGGGTCGCCTGGGACTTCCAATGCTGTTGCTGTTGCGCTCTGCCTTGCTCCGCATGGCCTTGGGGTGGTCGTCCTACTCCCTTGTGATGCCCCTGAGCTGCTTGGGGGTGTTCCTCTTCGTACCTAATGAGGCATAGGATATTTTGGTGAGGTACAACCAAGTTCCGTTTGTATCCATATGCATATCAAGTAGGAAGGAGTTCACCTCGGTTTCCATTGCACGTGCTCTAGCTCTTGTCATGGGTCCACGTGGAGCTTGATGTGTTGGTGTAGAGTCCATGGGGATGATGGAAGGATGCTCCGCATCATCTCCCTCCCTTGGGAGAGATCCGTCCACGGATCGTAATCTTCATCACCATGGTACTTGGCCAAGTCTTTGGTGTTGAAGATGTCGCTTATGTTGTACTTGTCGCGTGGGATGTTAATCTTGTAAGCGTTGTCATTGTAACGTGCTAGCACCTTGAAAGGTCCGTCGGCTCGTGGAAGTAGCATTGACTTGCGCTCATGGGGAAAGCGATCCTTTCGAAGATGAAGCCATACGAGATCTCCCGGTTGGAACACCATTGGTGTCTTGTTGATGTTGAGCTTTGTGGTGATGCGATGTACTTGACGTTCGTTCATTGCCTTTGTATCTTCATGCATCTTCTTGAGAAAGATTGCCCTTGCACTTACAATGGGTTGAAGTCGTAGACAACCTCGAAGGGGGACTTGCTGGTAGTAGTGTGTCGAGCTCGATTGTAGGCGTACTCGGCGATGGGTAATCACTCCTCCCACTCCTTGATGTTCTTCTTTATCAACACGCGTAGGAGGGTAGATAGCGTCCAGTTGGTGACTTCCGTTTGGCCATCGGTTTGGGGATGATAGGCCGTGGGGAATAGAAGCTTGATGCCGAGCTTGGCGCATATGGTCTTCCAAAAGTAGCTTTTGAACTTGACGTCGCGGTACGACACAATTGTCCTTGGCACTCCATGCAACCTCAAGATTTCCCTACAAAATAGATTTGCAACATGTGAAGCATCGTCTATCTTATTGCATGGTATGAAATGTGCCATTTTTGAGAATCGGTCCACAACAACAAATACGGAATCCTTTCCATTTCTAGTCCTAGGCAAACCAAGCATGAAATCCATACTAATATCTTCCCATGGTTGATACGGAATTGGAAGTAGCATATGTAAACCATGAGATTGAGCTTTTGACTTAGCTTTGCGGCATGTAGAGCATTTGTGTGACGACCCGAGACCGACGCTCCAGACGCCTTCCAGTTATTTCGTGTTCGTTATGTGTTTTATTTTGTTTGTTGCATTTCATCATGTCATCAAGCGCATTGCATCCGCATGTTTTCATAAAACTCGTAGTCGTTCGTAGTTGCCGCTTCCCTCTTTGTCTCCGTTGATCTTTTGTCAGGCCCTTTGTCTTTGTCTATCTCTCCCAAACCCCCCTCGCAACCTCGCCCGAAAACTTACCCGAACCCGACCCGCTCAGTCATGACCAATGGGTCCGGATCATGTCCAAACATCCCTAAAATATCTTCGGTTTCTTATTTGGACTTGCTAACCTATTTATCCCGGGCCATCCGACTATACACCTAACCAAAATTCTCATATATATATATATCGCCCAACCCTAAAACCTAGGATCTGTCCCATCCATTCCGTGTCCGCCACCGCCACCAACTCACCATGTACCTCGGGATCCCTCCCGATCCCGAATCCACCAATCAACAGCCCCCTCGATCCACCAGCGCCTCCTCTGCTCGATCCCGAGGGGATCACGAGCAGCTCGCCGCCGGCTGCAAGCAACAGCACCACCAGGACCCCGTCGCCCCTTCCCCTCTTCTTCTCCTCCGTCCCTCCTCCCTCTGGTTCTCTCCCTCGCCTCTCATGCCTCTCCCTCTCTGTTCCAGGAGGCAACCAGGAGCCGCCATGGTTGGCCGCCTGAACCGCCGCCCCACGCCAAGTCCCTCACCTTCGTCCTTCGCTCGGGAACGAGCATGACGCTCGCCGCCACCTCGCCGGAGAATGCCGTCACGCGCGCGGATCCGCTCGTCTCCGCCGCGTCCCGTGCGCGCCGCCGTCAGCTGCGCTCCGGCGACCTGTCCCAGAGTCCCAGCATCGCGCCCCCTGCTCCGTCGTGCTGCCGTCGGGACCTCGCCTCCACCACCAGATCCGGCTGGCCTCCGCCACCCTTGCCCGTTCCTGGCCGGATCCCGCCGGCTGGGCCCCGTCCCCGGCCACCGGTGCCCTCGTCGGAGACCACTTGCGCCGCCCGCCAAGTCCCTTGCTTCGCCTTCGAGGACAGACAGACGAGCACCCGCCTTGCTCCATTTCGTGGGCTTCATCTACTTCAGATCCGTGCGCCTCGAGGCCTCCTCTGCTCCCGCCAGCGACCCGCAGCCCGACCCCGCCTCAAGCCGCGCCGCCTTCACCGGAGATCACGCCAAGTACAGCGCCGCCTCGCCCCTGCTTCGTAGCGCGCCCCTGCTTCGCGTTGACCAGCCTCGCCGCGTGGACCTGCCTCCACCAACTGGGCCTAGCCACCGCTGCGCCCACCCTTCCACTGTTGGCCCAAGTGCAGATTCGGCCCATATATGATTTTTTCCTCTGTTGTGAATTTAACCAATTATCCAGAGACTGCAGTTTAACCCCCGAACTTCATGCATATCATAAATCACAAACTGTGCATCATATGTAAATAATTTATATATGTAAAATGCTTAGAATTTCATCTAGTTTCATAATATGCTACTTGCATTCATGTTTAAAATGTTTAAATTGCTGTTTGCATTAATTTGCATAAATGCCATGTTAAAATGATTTATTTCATAACTAATTAACCATAGCTCCGAATTAAATAAACTTTATATGCAATTGGGGTAGAAAAATGCATAGATTAACTTGGTGCACTTTGTTTCCCTGTTTAACAACTCTAAAATATTGCTTTAGGGCAGAACAGTACCAAATTCGAAATATGCATGTGGGGATTTACCGGAATTGTTGTTTGATGTTTCCGGCCTCATTTAAATTGCCTAGTTAGGTAGTCTTATTATGCTTCACCTCTTGCCATGTTTAACAACATTTAATATTGTTGGGCATATAAACAGGACCAAACTAAATAATTGAATGTGGTGTTTCGTCAATATGCAACTCGTTGCATATTGAGCTCCACTTAATTTGTAGTATTGTTTGTTGCACTTTGCCATGCCATGCCTAATTAAACCGGACATGCATCATACTTGATTGTGCATCATGCCATGTTTATGCTTGTTGGTTTACCATGTTGTTTGCTTCTTTCCGGTTGCGCTTCTCCTTGATAGTTCCGGTTATGTTGCGATTGTGAGGATCCGTTCGACTACGCCCGTTCGTATTCTTCATGGACTCGTTCTTCTTTCTAGCGGGATTTCAGGCAAGATGACCGTCACCTTGGATCTCACTACTATCTTTGCTTGCTAGTTGTCTCGATGCTGTCGCTATGTCGCGCTACCCACCACTTGGTTATCAAGCCTCCCAAATTTCCAGGCTAGCCTCTAACCTTTTCACCCTTCCTAGCAAACCGTTGTTTGGCTATGTTACCGCTTTGCTCAGCCCCTCTTATAGTGTTGCTAGTTGCAGGTGCAGTTGCAGGTTGTTCCATGTTGAAACATGTATATCTTGGAATATCACAATATCTCTTATTTAATTAATGCACATATATACTTGGTAAAGGGTGGAAGGCTTGACCTTTTGCTCGGTGTTTTGTTCCACTCTTGTCGCCCTAGTTTCCGTTATACCGATGTTATGTTCCTTGAATTTTGCGTCCCTAACACAGTCGGGTTGTTATGGGCCCCCTTTGTTTCTTCGTCTAAAGTAAAGCTTTCCCGAGGAGATCCAACATTGGTTTTACCATTTGCCTAATACTCCCTCCGTCCCAAAATAAGTGTCTCAAGTTTGTATTAACTTTAGTACAAATTTGTACTAAGCTTGAGACACTTATTTTGGGACGGAGGGAGGAACAACTAAAAACTTGCATAGGGAGTAATTAACCCGAGGATTCTTAATCAACCCCCGGGCCAGTGCTCGACATGAGTGTTGGTCCACCTACCTAGCAGTCGGCGGTGCCGCCTCGGGGCAACTCGAGGTATCTGGCTACCGTCCACTTTGCATATACGGATGAGTCCGTAGATAGAGAGCGCGCGGCTCTGGACACGTGTCTGACTCACCGGGAGATCTCCTTGGGATAGTTTTCCTTTCTTCGAAGAGCTTGTGCATCGGGATTCCGAGGCTACTCGGGTTGTCCCGCGATGGAGGATTGTCTCCGCGGATCGTGAGCTTGTCATGGGCTAAGTTGGGACACCCCTGCAGGGTTTAAACTTTCGAGAGCCGTGCCCGCGGTTATGTGGCAGATGAAAATTTTTAATATCCGGTTGTATAGAACTTGACACCAGATCCGAATTAAAATACACCAACCGCGCGTGTAACCATGACCGTCTCTTTTCGAGTGAGTTCGAGAAGAGAACACGGTGGGGTTATGTTTGAACGTAAGTAGTTCAGGATCACTTCTTGATCATCACTAGTTTGCGACCGCTTGCGTAGTTTCTCATCTTACTCTTGTACTCGTAAGTTAGCCACTATACAATGCTTAGTGCTGCTGCCACCTCACCACTTATCCTTCTCCTTACCCATTAAGCTTTGCTAGTCTTGATACCCATGGTAATGGGATTGCTGAGTCCTCGTGGCTCACAGTTTACTACAACAACAGTTTCAGGTACAGGTAATGCGATGATCTGACGTGAGAGCGATGCTTGATTGCTTTTGGAGTTCTTCTTCTTCTTCGATCAAGGAATAGGTTCCGGGTCGGGAGCCTGGGATTAGCAGGGTGGATGTCGTTCTTCTTCTTCGTTTGGTTTCATCCGTAGTCGGATCCTGCTCTTCTGTATGATGATTGCTATGTATTGATGAACTGTTGTATTCGTGTTGTAGCTTGTGGCGAGTGTAAGTCTTTATCTTGTATTCTCATCTATTCAGTACATGGTATGTTGTAATGATATCCACCTTGCTATGCGCTCGAAATGCGGTTGTGCCCCAATCATGAATTCATCATGTGATTGGGATAGAATCGCATCTTGGGTGCTACAAGTTGGTATCAGAGCCTTACCGACCGCAGGAGCCCCCTTGATTGATCGAATCGCTGCCGTTGTTGAGTCTAGAAAGAAAACTATTTTGAGTCTTAGTTATATCGGAGAGTAGGAATTCTTTTTTCTCCTCATCCCCATCGTCGCTCTGTTGAGGACTCCTGACGTAGGTGTTTTTCTCCACTCGTCTATCCTTTTTCAATCAATTTTTTTAGGATCACGCGGGTATTGTTGGAATCGCTGCGATATCGGTGTGACGGGAATTCTGTCTTGGTGCCTCCTGTCTGACTTGACTTCTTCCGGGGAGTTGAGCTCCAAGGGGTTCTTGTCACATTCGCGATCGTTTCAGTTCCGGAATACCAGAGGACGCCGACATCGAAAACACTTCTATACTCTTTGTGGTGAGAGTAGTTTGACGACACCCAGTACTGGGGAGAGCGATCAGATGTATTGCCACAGCTAGTATATCGGATGTTTTCAAAGGTCTGAGGTACATGATTTCCGAGGTTTTCTTGGTTATGTGTTGACGGATGGATACAATTGGAGTGTAGAATTTGTTAGTTGTGTGAGATATTTGTGCCTCCCTGTATCCCCAACACCAGATTGCATAACCAGAAAGTTTCGGGAGTTCATAGGTGGGAATTCAAATACTTACCTAGAATATCTTTCTGACAGATGCATGATATGAGATTGGGGTTCGACGTCTAGTGGTCCGCCTATCCACGGTCGTTTTTACAGTGGTCTCGTTGTGTCTTAATGAGCCATGTATAGCTTTGCTATGGCTCGGGGGCGCTTCGTATGTCATGTGCACTGCCTTGTACATGATGGTGCTGTACGATCGAGCCCGTGTGGGCCCCACCACGAAAATTTCGAACGAAATCTCTATCATATGTTTGTTTCCGGCTTATTTTGCAAGCCAAATCCTTTGTTTTGTTTTGAGTTGTGGTATTCGAGTTGCTTCAATGTCAAGTGTTGATTCCATACCTTTTCCTAAGCGGTGTTCTCATGTTTCTATTGGAGTGCTAATCATTTTTGATCATCGAGATTGTCATGTAAATTCTTTTCCAACCGGCGTGCTTCTCTTCAAGTGGATCCGATCATTTTAACATCCGCAAGATCAATTCTAAGTTTTCTCAACAATGTTTGTTCCATCCGTCCCAAGTTTACTTTGTTTTCCCACCCTCCCACCCTTTTCTTCCTGGAGTCTGAGTCTCTATTCGAGCATCCATTTCATTCATACGGAGCCTCTTCATTCTTTCTCAATTGTTTCAACCGGTGGATTCTCGTCGAGTTCGTCTCATTTTCCCTTTCCGGTGGATTTAATTCAAGCTTTCGTTGTTGATCATATCCGTTTCCTCGTTTCAAATGATTTCTCATGCCGGTGCACTTCTTAATCATTCACTTCTCGCTATTCATTTGTTCCGGAGTGCTGAAGATATCTCAGAAGATTCACGTTTCCATTCTCAATCCATTCAAGCTATTTCGAGGTTGTTATCTCATTCAAGCCATTTAATTCAACCGGTGCAATCTCTCTTTGAAAGTTGTTCAACAGTGTTTTCTTTTGAGTGGGCCCTAACCCACAGGTCTTTTCCCAGGATCTTACCTGACTCTTCTAATTTCCGGAGTTATTCTCAAATTCTTTTCAAAGTTTGACGTAAGAATGAATTATCATCAGTCAGATGCCTCCTTCTAGATCGCTTCCAAATTCTTTTCATTGTTGGTTCAACCTTTTCTCTTTTCATTCTTCCGGAGTGTCTAAACAATTCATGGTGGTGTTTCTCGTCGTCATTGTAAGCTTTCAAGACCGAAGAAGAGTTTCTCTTAAATCTTGGTCCATTCTCTTGAAGATTCATGGTTCTAGCTTCATGCCATCCTCATAATTGTTTTCGATTGTGAGAATTCTTTTCACCCATCCGACGCATTTCAGGAGTTGCTTTCCTTTCTCAATCATCCGAAGGCCATCATTTCAGAAGATTTCTTCATTCTGAGTTTTCAGCTTTGTTCTCCAACTATTCTAAATTGATGCCTCTTCGTTCATCTCCATATTCTTCCGGTGCATTATTCAAGTACTCTTCTAGTCAGTTCGTGATCTCTTCGTTCTCATGTATCTAAATTCCCTCAAGTATCTTCATTCGCTTTCTAATTCTTCTTGGTGAGTCATTCACTTTTCTTCAATCGTTTTCAATTCTTACGGTGGTTCGTTCAAGATTTCTCTTCCCTTGTGTTCGTACCAATTCACTTGTTCTCTCATAATTCTACTGGTGACTTGTTGAAGACTTTCTCAAGTTTGCGCTATATCTCTCCTTAATCCTTTTCAATGAGAATGAGTAGTATGCCAAATCCATTGTGGGTCATCAATTTAATTGATGAAGGATAAGCATAACGTAATTCTTATTCTTGTTTCATCGAGTAAATTCAATTCCTTATTCCGGAGGTTCATCAAAATTCTCGGTTTCAATTGTTTCATCTTTCTTTTTTCGGAGTTCTAAGTTTTCTCGGTTATATCATCGCGAAGCTCCATCTAAATCATTGCAATGCTTCAATCTTGTTCATTTCAACCTTTAATTCTTATCTATAATCCTTGTGTTACCGGAGTTCTTCACGAAGGCTCAACATGGTGGTTCATCAAGGATTTCTTTCATTCTCGAAGTGTTCGTCAAGATTCTTGTTAGAGCTCTAGCATTCTTTGATAGAGGCGAGGGTGTCCCGATCTTTCGATGAGATGATAGCTATCGTTTTCGGTGGAGTAGACTTTGACGATCCGACTACGAACGTGCGAGGACGTCGCGCCTTAGCAATCGCTAAACCAACTCCGAGAGGTTATTGACCACGCCGGAGCACAATCAACCTGACCACGAGGGTCTTTCTCCTGCAAGCAAACGAAGAACAAGCAAGAAACTAAGATTTGCAATCTGGATATTGCGAATATAAGATGAAAGCTTTATTGATCAAGGTGGGGTTCTGTGACGTCTTGGTCTGGTCGTTGAACACAAACGAAGTACGCGAAGTTGCAGCTATGGCGAACTTTTAATCTAAACAAAACCCAAGCAAAAAGCTACTAGATGGATCTACTTATATAGGAGCAAGGGGTGGCGGCCAAGGAGGTGGGAGGACGTCCCAAGGCAGCCTAAAACTAACCCTAGGTCGTACAAGGCCAATGGGCCCAAGTGGAGGTGATGCAACACCTTTGGACTTGTAGTTTGACTCGGATTCTGCTACAGCATCAGATTGTTTCGACGACAAATCAATGCTCCGGATGAATTTGAAGGTGAAACCAATTGGGTTAGAAAGATCACGAAATCTACTTTCCAACAAAAAAAGAATCACCCAATTCGGAGTCCGTATGAAATAGTTCTTGGCGTTTTGAGTCAGGTATGTCTGTGCAGTCCGAATCTGAATCCAGAACGTGAGAGACTTGGACTCTATCTTCTCTTGGCCCAAAAGTGACGTGAAAGGACTTTTTGAACAGCACATAAACTTCTCTTTTTTTCCTTATGTTCATATGTGGATTGTACAAATGTCCCATACACCTGCAATTAGACATGGCACAAAAGTTTATGAAGTATTTTTGTATTGGATGACATAAATAAATTATTGCATAGTTTGCATTAGAAATCACCTCACAAATATACATGTATGCAATATTTTTGGTCGTATCCAAGGTAGTCATGTCCTCATCATCCTCCCCTTCTTGAAAACAAAGCCGTCCTCGGCGTTGCTTAATCTGAAATGTGGCTAACAAAAGAGACAAGGTGTACATGTTGTATATGTATATGTCATCCATTTTTACTTCCCTTGATTTTTGCACATATGACACATGTATACATGAGTAACTTTCATAGTTCATAAAATGTAAAGCCAAAATATTATCACAAGTATTAGAAGACATGAAAATATTGCAACTCAATTTGCACATATAAGTGAAGCTCTTATTCATATCAAAGGATTGACAATGTTCATCATTAAACCATCCCAACATTGGTGAATAAACCTTACTTGCATCAAATTTACATGCTACAACATGCTTAAATAAGCAAACATGCAATAAGTCATTTGAGACAAAATCATCACCAAGATTAGAGGTCATATCAAAATGATTAAACATTGTTTCTTTTGCATCAATAGTTAATTCATTGGGTGCACTCAAAATTGTTGATACTTCAACTCTTTGATCACATGACGCATTCATGACAGTAACACAATTCTCTAAAATAGCTGGTGTGCTCAAATCAATAGGCAACACAACACATGATGTATTCAAGTTAACTAGGCATGCATGATTCTCATGTGAAAGTTGAAAATCTGTACCTTTGTCATTACCTCTTATGATCAACTCAGACGATGTAGGCACTCTTGGAGGTGATGTGTCACATGATGGAGATGATGTAGTCCTCGCAACAACGGATGTGGTTGTCATAGTACGCCTAGTAGTTGAAGAAACATCTGTATCAACACTCGGAATGTGCACCGTGCGCTTGTTCTCCTTGTGGCCAACACATCGTTTTATTTCCTGTTCAGCTTTGCAAGCAAGACAAAACAAATGGTCCATAGGATAACACTCTTCATGAATTAGAATCTCTTGAATATCACAGTTTAATCCTCCCCAAAATCTATCCATAAAATCTTCTTCACTTTCTTCTAAAAATGAGTGCAATAATGTAGTTTGTAAATCATCATAGTATTTTGTTACCATGTCAGTGCCTTGTTTTAAATGTTGTAATTTTTTAATCATGCCACGAGTATAATAAACATCAACGAATCTATCTCTCATGACAAGTTTTAAATCATCCCAAGTAGTAGGTATAAGATCAGGGTTTAACCGACAATATTCACTCCACCAAACTAAAGCAAAGCTACTAAAAGTACTAACCGCAGCTTGAAATTTTCCACGCTCATCAAAATTATGGGAAGCAAATATAGCATTTATTTCGTACTCCCATTCAATATATAAATCAGGCCTAAAACGACCAGTAAATGGTGGCATGGAAACATTAACCTGATTATGTGCATTCTGATGTAATTGCTCCTCTTGTGGCGGTTGTTGCATTTTCTTAGGTGATGGCAAATCTCCCACGATCGATGAAGCCCAAGAACTAACAACTCCGGAATCTGCCATGATTAGTAGAAACAAAAAAAATCGAGAATAATGTTCCTATGAACTACTAGGATGTGGTGGTAAAGCGCTCACAGTAAAGCAAATATCAATATCTTACAAGTTCTTACCATGCAGCAGGTGGTGACGGGCAACCAGCGGTGTCAAATAACTCCGAAGATTGAGTAAAGCGATTGCCAGGTGAACGTATGTATACACGGTGTAGAAATATATGGAGCTGGGTTGGCTATATATGGTAGCAAAAGATTAGCAATAATCAATTCAGAGATGCAATGTTGAATAAACGCTCAACGACGATACTGTGCTGGTCCTAGGCTAGACCGGACTAGAGACGCGAGCCTAGAACACTAATGAGGTCACGGCGTAGCACAACTAGCATCAATAAAGGATATGAAGTAGCTCTGGATAGCAAGATATAAGTGAAGAACACGGTGGAGATGATTCTGATCATGAGACGCAATACATGGCTCCTGAAGACGCTGACAGGTATGAATGTTTAGTTGCTCAACGTGTTTTGAGTGTGCAGGTCACACAAGCTGAGCAAAATCAGAGGCATAATTTGTTCCATACAAAGGGAGTTGTGAAGGAACGTTCTGTTCGCGTCATCATAGATGGAGGGAGCTGCAACAACTTGGCTAGAATGGAGATGGTGGAGAAGCTATCTCTCACCACAAGACCACATCCACATCCTTACTATATCCAATGGTTCAACAACAGCGGCAAGGTTAAGGTAACACGTACTGTTCGTGTGCATTTTAGTATCTCTACATATGCTGATTATGTTGATTGTGATGTGGTACCCATGCAAGCATGTTCATTATTACTTGGTAGACCATGGCAATTTGATAAAAATTCTGTACACCATGGTAGAAACAATCAGTATACTCTTGTTCATAAGGATAAACATATTACTTTGCTTCCTATGACTCCTGATTCTATTTTGAAAGATGATATTAATAGAGCTAGTAAAGCAAAACAGGAGAAAAATAAGAGTGAAAATCAGATTGTGGCAAAAGAATTTGAGCAACAAATGAAGCCTAATAATAAACCATCTAGTGTTGCTTCTGAAATTAAATTGAAAAGTGCATGCTTACTTGCCACCTGATAGAGGCGAGGGTGTCCCGATCTTTCGATGAGATGATAGCTATCGTTTTTGGTGGAGTAGACTTTGACGATCCGACTACGAACGTGCGAGGACGTCGCGCCTTAGCAATCGCTAAACCAACTCCGAGAGGTTATTGACCACGCCGGAGCACAATCAACCTGACCACGAGGGTCTATCTCCTGCAAGCAAACGAAGAACAAGCAAGAAACTAAGATTTGCAATCTGGATATTGCGAATATAAGATGAAAGCTTTATTGATCAAGGTGGGGTTCTGTGACGTCTTGGTCTGTTCGTTGAACACAAACGAAGTACGCGAAGTTGCAGCTATGGCGAACTTTTAATCTAAACAAAACCCAAAGTCTAAACGGTGCCCTAAGGGCTGTATATATGGAGGAAGAGGAGGGGATTTCGTGGCCCTTGAAGGAGGGGTCCGAAACCAACCCTATCTCTTGTTTCCCCACACATACGGACTCTAAAAACAGCCTATACTCAAGTATTTCGAAATTACATGGGCCTGGCCCAATAATAAGGTGACGCAGCACCTATAATAGCCTCTGGACGAAATTTATGAAGTGACATCTTGTATATTTCGTCCAAGGCTTCCTGCACTCATTATGGTGGCTTCAAAGTCCTGAAATCATCACTTGTAACTCCGTTCTTGTTCCCCTTGTGCATGCCATCATCTCCATGCTTGAACTTGCTCCAAGGTTCCTCTTTCTTGTCCAAGCTAGGGCCTTCATTTGTAAGCAAAACAAATGTATCCAATTTAGGCAGCATCATATTCTCATGAACTTTAGAATCATTACCAAGAAACGAAAGTACCTGATAATTTAATTGGCGTGCGCGAGCTCTAGTAATTGGTCCAGTATGTATAGAAGCAGGGGCTGTGGGTGTAACAATGGTATTGATGTCCTCATCAGGGGTGATGTGTCACATGGTGGAGGTGATGTAGTCCTCACAACAATGGATGTGGTTGTCATAGTACGCCTAGTAGTTGAAGAAACATCTGTATCAACACTTGGAATGTGCACCGTGCGCTTGTTCTCCTTGTGGCCAACACGTCGTTTTATTTCCTGTTCAGCTTTGCAAGCAAGACGAAACAAATGGTCCATAGGATAACACTCTTCATGAATTAGAATCTCTTGAATATCACAGTTTAATCCTCCCCAAAATCTATCCATAAAATCTTCTTCACTTTCTTCTAAAAATGAGTGCAATAATGTAGTTTGTAAATCATCATAGTATTTTGTTACCGTGTCAGTGCCTTGTTTTAAATGTTGTAATTTTTTAATCATGCCACGAGTATAATAAACATCAACGAATCTATCTCTGATGACAAGTTTTAAATCATCCCAAGTAGTAGGTATAAGATCAGGGTTTAACCGACAATATTCACTCCACCAAACTAAAGCAAAGCTACTAAAAGTACTAACCGCAGCTTGAAATTTTCCACGCTCATCAAAATTATGGGAAGCAAATATAGCATTTATTTCGTACTCCCATTCAATATATAAATCAGGCCTAAAACGACCAGTAAATGGTGGCATGGAAACTTTAACCTGATTATGTGCATTCTGATGTAATTGCTCCTCTTGTGGCGGTTGTTGTATTTTCTTAGGTGATGGCAAATCTCCCACGATCGATGAAGCCCAAGAACTAACAACTCCGGAACCTGCCATGATTAGTAGAAACAAAAAAAAATTGAGAATAATGTTCCTATGAACTACTAGGATGTGGTGGTAAAGCGCTCACAGTAAAGCAAATATCAATATCTTACAAGTTCTTACCATGCAGCAGGTGGTGACGGGCAACCAGCGGTGTCAAATAACTCCGAAGATTGAGTAAAGCGATTGCCAGGTGAACGTACGTATACACGGTGTAGAAATATGTGGAGCTGGGTTGGCTATATATGGTAGCAAAAGATTAGCAATAATCAATTCAGAGATACAATGTTGAATAAACGCTCAACGACGGTACTGTGCTGGTCCTAGGCTAGACCGGACAAGAGACGCGAGCCTAGAACACTAATGAGGTCACGGCGTAGCACAACTAGCATCAATAAAGGATATGAAGTAGCTTTGGACAGCAAGATATAAGTGAAGATCACAATGGCAGTATAGATAATGATGAGAAACAACTACCAAGTAGCATATACCAACAATTCTCTCTCCAACTTTACTCTATAAAAGTTTGTGCCAATTTTATGATAATTTTTTCTCAAGAACGGCACTGACTCAAGCTTTCAAATGCAAAAAGAATCACTCAATTCCGAGTTGATATGAGGAGTCAAAAAATTCTAAAACTGGCCTGAAAAACTGGAACAAGCTGTGTTCGCGAACTTCGGAGGGCAAAAAGACCTATTTAGATGCCGATTTTGAGATGTCAAATATTGAACAAGCTTCTGCAACTATTTAGATGCGGCTCGTCGCTAGCTTTAATTTGAGTACTCATGGAGCCAAAACAGACTTCGTATGAAAAAGATATGCCTGTTTTACTGAACACTGCGCAAAACAGATTCCAATCCGAATTCAGCTACGAGATTGAGTCTAGATAGATCCGAATTTTGTTTTTTTTTCTCACACTTTTTTTCTTTTTCTTTCTCTCTTTTTTTTCTCTGACTTTTTTTTAACTTTTTTTCTCTCTCTTTTTTCTCTCTCCCTCTTTCCAAAACAAACTAGATAAGATGTAGATTGGATCAAGCACAGATGTGAACGACCTCAACTATGATTATGACAATGAACAGTGGGTAGCACGATGTGGAAATTGATGGATGGATGGTGGACAGCAGAAGGAATAACGATGCAGCGGCGGCGTGACTAATGTGAACAGAACTCGAAACTCTAAACGAACTAGACACTAAGACCAGCAACTGAACACGACGATGCAACCGATAATTCAATAATGCAAACAATGAAAAGAAAATTGCAAAGGCTCAGACTGGCTTGGACAAAGGATGAATAGATCTAACTTTTTTTTTGTGGCTTTTTCTTAAACAATAGGTAAGAAAATAAATCTAATCTAGGGAAAACTGGAAATTCTCACCGAGCAACCTGGCTCTGATACCACTTGATAGAGGCGAGGGTGTCCCGATCTTTCGATGAGATGATAGCTATCATTTTTGGTGGAGTAGACTTTGACGATCCGACTACGAACATGTGAGGACGTCGCGCCTTAGCAATCGCTAAACCAACTCCGAGAGGTTATTGACCACGCCGGAGCACAATCAACCTGACCACGAGGGTCTATCTCCTGCAAGCAAACGAAGAACAAGCAAGAAACTAAGATTTGCAATCTGGATATTGCGAATATAAGATGAAAGCTTTATTGATCAAGGTGGGGTTCTGTGACGTCTTGGTCTGGTCGTTGAACACAAACGAAGTACGCGAAGTTGCAGCTATGGCGAACTTTTAATCTAAACAAAACCCAAGCAAAAAGCTACTAGATGGATCTACTTATATAGGAGCAAGGGGTGGCGGCCAAGGAGGTGGGAGGACGTCCCAAGGCAGCCTAAAACTAACCCTAGGTCGTACAAGGCCAATGGGCCCAAGTGGAGGTGATGCAACACCTTTGGACTTGTAGTTTGACTCGGATTCTGCTACAACATCAGATTGTTTCGATGACAACTCAATTCTCCGGATGAATTTGAAGGTGAAACCAATTGGGTTAGAAAGAGCACGAAATATACTTTCCAACAAAAAAAGAATCACCCAATTCGGAGTCTGTATGAAATAGTTCTTGGCGTTTTGAGTCAGGTATGTCTGTGCAGTCCGAATCTGAATCCAGAACGTGAGAGACTTGGACTCTATCTTCTCTTGGCCCAAAAGTGACGTGAAAGGACTTTTTGAACAGCACATAAACTTCTCTTTTTTTCCTTATGTTCATATGTGGATTGTACAAATGTCCCATACACCTGCAATTAGACATGGCACAAAAGTTTGTGAAGTATTTTTGTCTTGGATGACATAAATAAATTATTGCATAGTTTGCATTAGAAATCACCTCACAAATATACATGTATGCAATATTTTTGGTCGTATCCAAGGTAGTCATGTCCTCATCATTCTTCATCTTGCATTCCGAAGTGCACTTCTTTCTATCTTATCTTTTGAGATGGTGTTATGTCATTCTTGACAATTTCTCTTCGTGTTTCATGATTCACAAGTTGTCAGGAATGAGATATTTTAAAACCATCATTTTCTCTTCGTTCATGAGATCTTTCAGCCCATCAATCTCTTCATTGGAGTTATCTTGGTATAGATGTCACCTAAAGCCTTCCCTAAGGAATGTTGCTAATTATGGTGCCTATCGATAAAACAAGTTTTCTCCTATCCTCTCGGCGAAAGGAGTTTTCATCTCTTTGTTGATCTCAGTCCAATGAACTGTTTCCATTAGTGGCAGAATTTCACCTCTAGTTTTGAGATGTTTTCATAAGTCCACGAGGAATTATATCATTTGATTGTTAATTCTTTAACAACTCCGTTCAACCCTTCTCCTAAGGATGCTCTTTCAAATTCATTTGAGGTAGAAGATGTTGTTTTCTTCTCCGTTCTTTTCATTCAATTCTTTCATTTCTTCCGGAGGCATTGTGATGTTGCTCTCTTCGAACCATCATCTTGTTTTGTCAAGATCATGTTCTTTTCCTTGCTTATCCATTTAACCGGAGTGTGGTGTTCTCTTTTCAAGTTCTTTTCATCTTATCAAGTGTTTCCTTCTCTTTTCTACCGGAGTGCTGTCTAAATCCTTTCTTTCTTGTCCATTGTGCTAGTCATTCATATCTTTGCAACCTCCAAGTTTCTCATGGTGTTTTGTTGTTCCCTCTTTCTAACGGAGTGTTTTCAACTTCTTTCATCTCCGTTGTATTCTTTCCTCGGAATAGTTTAACCTCTCAAGGTTCGTGGTTTCACTCGTTTGTCAAAGAAGCAACATTGGTTTACCTCTTCCTCTTCCGCTTCTCTCTAGTGCCATCCTTAGATCTCGGGACAAGATCTCTTGTAAGTGGGGGAGTGTTGTGACGACCCGAGACCGACGCTCCAGACGCCTTCCAGTTATTTCGTGTTCGCCATGTGTTTTATTTTGTTTGTTGCATTTCATCATGTCATCATGCGCATTGCATCTGCATGTTTTCATAAAACTCGTAGTCGTTCATAGTTGCCGCTTCTCTCTTTGTCTCCGTTGATCTTTTGTCAGGCCCTTTGTCTTTGTCTATCTCTCCCAAACCCCCCTCGCAACCTCGCCCGAAAACTTACCCGAACCCGACCCGCTCAGTCATGACCGATGGGTCCGGATCATCTCCAAACATCCCTAAAATATCTTCGGTTTCTTATTTGGACTTCCTAACCTATTTATCCCGGGCCGTCCGATTACGATCGAAGGGACCAAATGCACCTAACCAAAATTCTCCTATATATATCGCCCAACCCTAAAAGCTAGGGATCTGTCCCATCCATTCCGTGTCCGCCGCCGCCACCAACTCACCATCTAACTCGGGATCCCTCCCTATCCCGAATCCACCAATCAACAGCCCCCTCGATCCACCAGCGCCTCCTCTGCTCGATCCCGAGGGGATCACAAGTAGCTCGCCGCCGGCTGGAAGCAACAGCACCACCAGGACCCCATCACCCCTTCCCCTCTTCTTCTCCTCCGTCCCTCCTCCCTCGGGTTCTCTCCCTCGCCTCTCATGCCTCTCCCTCTCTGTTCCAGGAGGCAACCAGGAGCCGCCATGGTTGGCCGCCTGAACCACCGCCCCGCGCCAAGTCCCTCACCTTCGTCCTTCGCTCGGGAACGAGCATGACGCTCGCCGCCACCTCGCCGGAGAATGCCGTCATGCGCCCGGATCCGCTCGTCTCCACCACGTCCCGTGCGCGCCGCCGTCAGCTGCGCTCCGGCGACCTGTCCCAGAGTCCCAGTATCACGCCCTCCTGCTCCGTCGTGTTGCCGTCGGGACCTCGCCTCCACCACCAGATCCGGCTGGCCTCCGCCACCCTTGCCCGTTCCTGGCTGGATCCCATCGGCTGGGCCCCGTCTGATGAGGACATCAATACCATTGTTACACCCACAGCCCCTGCTTCTATACATACTGGACCAATTACTAGAGCTCGCGCACGCCAATTAAAATATCAGGTACTTTCGTTTCTTGGTAATGATTCTAAAGTTCATGAGAATATGATGCTGCCTAAATTGGATACATTTGTTTTGCTTACAAATGAAGGGCCTAGCTTGGACAAGAAAGAGGAACCTTGGAGCAAGTTCAAGCATGGAGATGATGGCATGCACAAGGGGAACAAGAACGGAGTTACAAGTGATGATTTCAGGACTTTGAAGCCACCATAATGAGTGCAGGAAGCCTTGGACGAAATATACAAGATGTCACTTCATAAATTTCGTCCAGAGGCTATTATAGGTGCTGCGTCACCTTATTATTGGGCCAGGCCCATGTAATTTCGAAATACTTGAGTATAGGCTGTTTTTAGAGTCCGTATGCGTGGGGAAACAAGAGATAGGGTTGGTTTCGGACCCCTCCTTCAAGGGCCACGAAATCCCCTCCTCTTCCTCCATATATACAGCCCTTAGGGCACCGTTTAGACTTTGGGTTTTGTTTAGATTAAAAGTTCGCCATAGCTGCAACTTCGCGTACTTCGTTTGTGTTCAACGACCAGACCAAGACGTCACAGAACCCCACCTTGAGCAATAAAGCTTTCATCTTATATTCGCAATATCCAGATTGCAAATCTTAGTTTCTTGCTTGTTCTTCGTTTGCTTGCAGGAGATAGACCCTCGTGGTCAGGTTGATTGTGCTCCGGCGTGGTCAATAACCTCTCGGAGTTGGTTTAGCGATTGCTAAGGCGCGACGTCCTCGCACGTTTGTAGTCGGATCGTCAAAGTCTACTCCACCAAAAACGATAGCTATCATCTCATCGAAAGATCGGGACACCCTCGCCTCTATCAAGTGGTATCAGATTCCCAGGTTGCTCGGTGAGATATACAGTTTTTCGTAGTTTAGATCGAGTCTGTTCTTCATACCTACAGTCCAGGAAAAAGCCAAAAAAAAAATTTAGGGTTAGTTCATCATATCCGAACCAATCTGAGCCTTTGCATAATCTTTTTAGGGTTTTTGCTTTGTTGAATTTGCGGTTGCATCGTCGTGTCAAGTTGCTGGTCTTAGCGTCTAGTTCTTTAGAGTTTCGAGTTCTGTTCACAAGTTGTCACGCCGCCGCCGCACCATCATCATCGCCCCTACCATATACCACCACAGCTTATCTGCTATTTCTCTGAGTCCATATACCACCACCGATCCGAGTCCATATACCACCACCAATCCGAGTCCACATATACTACCGTCATATACCATCACCAGTCCGAGTTCCACCATATTCATCTCTGCCACCAGTCCTAGTCCGAGTCCAGTATTTATTCCTTTATTTTAGAGTTCCAGATCACGCGATACTGCGAGTCGTGAACAAGTCGGATTCCCCAATTTTCGTGCTACCCGTAGAAGAAAAATAGTTCCAGTTTGAAAAAAAAAAAAACTAAGTCTGGAAAATTCTGGCTAGGCAGTTTTTAGACCATTTGTAGACTTTTTCGAAAAAAAATTGTTGCGGAGCAAAAAAAAAAGTGCAAAAAAGAAAAAGAAAAAAAGATGATGAGGACATCAATACCATTGTTACACCCACAGCCCCTGCTTCTATACATACTGGACCAATTACTAGAGCTCGCGCACGCCAATTAAAATATCAGGTACTTTCGTTTCTTGGTAATGATTCTAAAGTTCATGAGAATATGATGCTGCCTAAATTGGATACATTTGTTTTGCTTACAAATGAAGGGCCTAGCTTGGACAAGAAAGAGGAACCTTGGAGCAAGTTCAAGCATGGAGATGATGGCATGCACAAGGGGAACAAGAACGGAGTTACAAGTGATGATTTCAGGACTTTGAAGCCACCATAATGAGTGCAGGAAGCCTTGGACGAAATATACAAGATGCCACTTCATAAATTTCGTCCAGAGGCTATTATAGGTGCTGCGTCACCTTATTATTGGGCCATGCCCATGTAATTTCGAAATACTTGAGTATAGGCTGTTTTTAGAGTCCGTATGTGTGGGGAAACAAGAGATAGGGTTGGTTTCGGACCCCTCCTTCAAGGGCCACGAAATCCCCTCCTCTTCCTCCATATATACAGCCCTTAGGGCACCGTTTAGACTTTGGGATTTGTTTAGTTAAAAGTTAGCCATTGCAACTTCGTGTACTTCGTTTGTGTCCAACGACCAGACCAAGACCGCTTTTGGATCCCCACCATTATCAATACTTCATCTATATTCGCAATATTCAGATTGCATTATCATATTCTTGCTTGTTCTTCGATTGCGTGCAGGAATAGACCTTCGTGGTCAGGCTGATCGTGCTTCCAGCATCGTCAGTAACCTCAGGAGATTGGTTTAGCGATTGCTAAGGCGCAATGTCGTGCACGTTTGTTGTCGGATCGTCAAAGTCGGCTCCACCAAATCGATAGTTACCATCTCATCGAAAGATCGGGACACCCTCGCCTCTATCAAGTGGTATCAGATTCCCAGGTTGCTCGGTGAGATTTACAGTTTTTCGTAGTTTAGATCGAGTCTGTTCTTCATACCTACAGTCCAGGAAAAAGCCAAAAAAAAAAATTTAGGGTTAGTTCATCATATCCGAACCAATCTGAGCCTTTGCATAATCTTTTTAGGGTTTTTGCTTTGTTGAATTTGCGGTTGCATCGTCGTGTCAAGTTGCTGGTCTTAGCGTCTAGTTCTTTAGAGTTTCGAGTTCTGTTCACAAGTTGTCACGCCGCCGCCGCACCATCATCATCGCCCCTACCATATACCACCACCGATCCGAGTCCAGATACCACCACCGATCCGAGTCCATATACCACCACCAATCCGAGCCCACATATACTACCGTCATATATCATCACCAGTCCGAGTTCCACCATATTCATCTCTGCCACCAGTCCTAGTCCGAGTCCAGTATTTATTCCTTTATTTTAGAATTCCAGATCACGCGATACTACGAGTCGTGAACAAGTCGGATTCCCCAATTTTCGTGCTACCCGCAGAAGAAAAATAGTTCCAGTTTCAAAAAAAAAAAACTAAGTCTGGAAAATTCTGGCTAGGCAGTTTTTAGACCATTTGTAGACTTTTTCGAAAAAAAATTGTTGCGGAGCAAAAAAAAAAAAAAGAGGAAAAAAGAGGAAAAAAAAGTGCAAAAAATAAAATAAAAAATTCAGAGTGTGCTCCTCCCTTGTTTACGTGCAGCGCCGTGATTTTTGTTAGTGTTCTAGGCTCGCGCCTCTAGCACGGTCTAGCCTAGGACCAGCACAGTACCGTCGTTGAGAGTTTATTCAACATTGCATCTCTGAATTGATTATTGCTGAACCTTTTTGCTACCATATCATAAGCCTTCCCAGCTCCACATACATCTACATCGTGCGTTTGACACCACCTGGCAATCGCTCTGTCCAAGCTCTGAGAGTTTTGACTACAAAGGTTGCCGATCACCACCTGCTGCTGGGTAAGAACTGGATCACAAGCCGACGAGATTGACTGGGAGAACATGACGAACAAGGAGTTGCATGATAAATTTCAGCAAATGATGAGTGGCCAGGTGGGAGATGTGCTAAACAGATTGGAAGAGGCCATGGAGAAGATAGATGGCATGGAGAAGTCGTTCGAGACAAAGCTGGATAACAAGTTTAATGAATTGCTCACGCGTCTTCCCCAACCACCACCGGCTGCACCTGTCGCACCTCTGCAACGACAACAACAACGCCCCCTTCCAAATCAGTTCGGACGAGCGAAGCGTGTTCCTCTTGAGGATGGCCAAACTTCTGGTGCTACTGTACCTACTGTTGATGCTTCTTTGGCTCCTGCTCCTGCTGCTGCTGGTGCCGAGGAGGAGGATGATTACGCGGGCGATTATGAGGATGAGGTTGATCAAAATCATAACTACGTGCAACCACCAGCACCAGGTCGTCCACATGCAAATAATCGCAATGGTAGGCCTGCACCACCACTTCAGGTACGAGATCATGACCATCTTCCTAAATTAAAATTGAATATTCCACCATTCGATGGTAGATATGTTCCTGATATATATCTTACTTGGGAGTTAGAAACTGAACAACGTTTTACATGTTTACAATATCCCGAGGAACGACGTGTTGCTGCTGCTGTTTGTGCTTTCACTAGTTTTGCATGTGTATGGTGGTCTGAACATTGTAGATTATATCCTATTCCAGCTACGTGGGCTGCTTTGAAAACTGCTATGCGTACTCGTTGGGTTCAACCATATTATCAACGTGAATTACTTCAAAAATTGCAGCGCTTAAGACAAGGAAAAAATTCTGTAGAAGAATATTATCAGGAATTACAAACTGGCATGATTAGATGTGGTATTGTTGAGGAGAATGAAGCTATGCTTGCACGTTTCATGGGTGGATTAAATAGAGAGATTCAGACCATTCTAGAGTATAAGGAGTATTGATGAGGACATCAATACCATTGTTACACCCACAACCCCTGCTTCTATACATACTGGACCAATTACTAGAGCTCGCGCACGCCAATTAAAATATCAGGTACTTTCGTTTCTTGGTAATGATTCTAAAGTTCATGAGAATATGATGCTGCCTAAATTGGATACATTTGTTTTGCTTACAAATGAAGGGCCTAGCTTGGACAAGAAAGAGGAACCTTGGAGCAAGTTCAAGCATGGAGATGATGGCATGCACAAGGGGAACAAGAACGGAGTTACAAGTGAAGATTTCAGGACTTTGAAGCCACCATAATGAGTGCAGGAAGCCTTGGACGAAATATACAAGATGTCACTTCATAAATTTCGTCCAGAGGCTATTATAGGTGCTGCGTCACCTTATTATTGGGCCAGGCCCATGTAATTTCGAAATACTTGAGTATAGGCTGTTTTTAGAGTCCGTATGTGTGGGGAAACAAGAGATAGGGTTGGTTTCGGACCCCTCCTTCAAGGGCCACGAAATCCCCTCCTCTTCCTCCATATATGCAGCCCTTAGGGCACCGTTTAGACTTTGGGTTTTGTTTAGATTAAAAGTTCGCCATAGCTGCAACTTCGCGTACTTCGTTTGTGTTCAACGACCAGACCAAGACGTCACAGAACCCCACCTTGATCAATAAAGCTTTCATCTTATATTCGCAATATCCAGATTGCAAATCTTAGTTTCTTGCTTGTTCTTCGTTTGCTTGCAGGAGATAGACCCTCGTGGTCAGGTTGATTGTGCTCCGGCGTGGTCAATAACCTCTCGGAGTTGGTTTAGCGATTGCTAAGGCGCGACGTCCTCGCACGTTCGTAGTCGGATCGTCAAAGTCTACTCCACCAAAAACGATAGCTATCATCTCATCGAAAGATCGGGACACCCACGCCTCTATCACTAGTAGTCTGTAGCATCATATTCTTGTGTGTTTCTATTGCTGCTAACCATGGCAGGATCACAAGCCGACGAGATTGACTGGGAGAACATGACGAACAAGGAGTTGCATGATAAATTTCAGCAAATGATGAGTGGCCAGGTGGGAGATGTGCTAAACAGATTTGAAGAGGCCATGGAGAAGATAGATGGCATGGAGAAGTCGTTCGAGACAAAGCTGGATAACAAGTTTAATGAATTGCTCACGCGTCTTCCCCAACCACCACCGGCTGCACCTGTCGCACCTCTGCAACGACAACAACAACGCCCCCTTCCGAATCAGTTCGGACGAGCGAAGCGTGTTCCTCTTGAGGATGGCCAAACTTCTGGTGCTGCTGTACCTACTGTTGATGCTTCTTTGGCTCCTGCTCCTGCTGCTGCTGGTGCCGAGGAGGAGGATGATTACGCGGGCGATTATGAGGATGAGGTTGATCAAAATCATAACTACGTGCAACCACCAGCACCAGGTCGTCCACATGCAAATAATCGCAATGGTAGGCCTGCACCACCACTTCAGGTACGAGATCATGACCATCTTCCTAAATTAAAATTGAATATTCCACCATTCGAGGGTAGATATGTTCCTGATATATATCTTACTTGGGAGTTAGAAACTGAACAACGTTCTACATGTTTACAATATCCCGAGGAACGACGTGTTGCTGCTGCTGTTTGTGCTTTCGCTAGTTTTGCATGTGTATGGTGGTCTGAACATTGTAGATTATATCCTATTCCAGCTACGTGGGCTGCTTTGAAAACTGCTATGCGTACTCGTTGGGTTCCACCATATTATCAACGTGAATTACTTCAAAAATTGCAGCGCTTAAGACAAGGAAAAAATTCTGTAGAAGAATATTATCAGGAATTACAAACTGGCATGATTAGATGTGGTATTGTTGAGGAGAATGAAGCTATGCTTGCACGTTTCATGGGTGGATTAAATAGAGAGATTCAGACCATTCTAGAGTATAAGGAGTATAATAATATCACTCGTTTATTCCATCTTGCTTGTAAAGCTGAACGTGAAGTGCAGGATCGACAGGCATTGGCGCGAACTAATTTTTCTGCAGGTCGATCTTCATCATGGACACCGCGTGCCTCCTCTACTCCCACACGTCCTACTGCGGCACCACTGACTTCAGCCGCCAATGCCAACCGAGATACAAGAAAACAGGCACCACCACCACCATCTGCCAAGAGTACACCTTCTGGGCCTGCCCAGAGCTCTTCTTCATCTATGGCATCAACAGGGCACACACATGATATTATTTGTCGTCGTTGTAAGGGAAGAGGTCATTATGCGAGAGAATGCCAATCTCCGCGTGTTATGATTGCTACTGAGGATGGTGGGTATGAGTCCGCTAGTGATTATGATGAGGAGACTTTGGCTCTTATTACAAGTGAAGAACACGGTGGAGATGATTCTGATCATGAGACGCAATACATGGCTCCTGAAGACGCTGACAGGTATGAATGTTTAGTTGCTCAACGTGTTTTGAGTGTGCAGGTCACACAAGCTGAGCAAAATCAGAGGCATAATTTGTTCCATACAAAGGGAGTTGTGAAGGAACGTTCTGTTCGCGTCATCATAGATGGAGGGTGCTGCAACAACTTGGCTAGCATGGAGATGGTGGAGAAGCGATCTCTCACCACAAGACCACATCCACATCCTTACTATATCCAATGGTTCAACAACAGCGGCAAGGTTAAGGTAACACGTACTGTTCGTGTGCATTTTAGTATCTCTACATATGCTGATTATGTTGATTGTGATGTGGTACCTGATGAGGACATCAATACCATTGTTACACCCACAGCCCCTGCTTCTATACATACTGGACCAATTACTAGAGCTCGCGCACGTCAATTAAAATATCAGGTACTTTCGTTTCTTGGTAATGATTCTAAAGTTCATGAGAATATGATGCTGCCTAAATTGGATACATTTGTTTTGCTTACAAATGAAGGGCCTAGCTTGGACAAGAAAGAGGAACCTTGGAGCAAGTTCAAGCATGGAGATGATGGCATGCACAAGGGGAACAAGAACGGAGTTACAAGTGATGATTTCAGGACTTTGAATCCACCATAATGAGTGCAGGAAGCCTTGGACGAAATATACAAGATGTCACTTCATAAATTTCGTCCAGAGGCTATTATAGGTGCTGCGTCACCTTATTATTGGGCCAGGCCCATGTAATTTCGAAATACTTGAGTATAGGCTGTTTTTAGAGTTCGTATGTGTGGGGAAACAAGAGATAGGGTTGGTTTCGGACCCCTCCTTCAAGGGCCACGAAATCCCCTCCTCTTCCTCCATATATACAGCCCTTAGGGCACCGTTTAGACTTTGGGTTTTGTTTAGATTAAAAGTTCGCCATAGCTGCAACTTCGCGTACTTCGTTTGTGTTCAACGACCAGACCAAGACGTCACAGAACCCCACCTCGATCAATAAAGCTTTCATCTTATATTCGCAATATCCAGATTGCAAATCTTAGTTTCTTGCTTGTTCTTCGTTTGCTTGCAGGAGATAGACCCTCGGGGTCAGGTTGATTGTGCTCCGGCGTGGTCAATAACCTCTCGGAGTTGGTTTAGCGATTGCTAAGGCGCGACGTCCTCGCACGTTCGTAGTCGGATCGTCAAAGTCTACTCCACCAAAAACGATAGATATCATCTCATCGAAAGATCGGGACACCCTCGCCTCTATCAGTGTTCCTCTTGAGGATGGCCAAACTTCTGGTGCTGCTGTACCTACTGTTGATGCTTCTTTGGCTTCTGCTCCTGCTGCTGCTGGTGCCGAGGAGGAGGATGATTACGCGGGCGATTATGAGGATGAGGTTGATCAAAATCATAACTACGTGCAACCACCAGCACCAGGTCGTCCACATGCAAATAATCGCAATGGTAGGTCTGCACCACCACTTCAGGTACGAGATCATGACCATCTTCCTAAATTAAAATTGAATATTCCACCATTCGAGGGTAGATATGTTCCTGATATATATCTTACTTGGGAGTTAGAAACTGAACAACGTTTTACATGTTTACAATATCCCGAGGAACGACGTGTTGCTGCTGCTGTTTGTGCTTTCACTAGTTTTGCATGTGTATGGTGGTCTGAACATTGTAGATTACATCCTATTCCAGCTACGTGGGCTGCTTTGAAAACTGCTATGCGTACTCGTTGGGTTCCACCATATTATCAACATGAATTACTTCAAAAATTGCAGCGCTTAAGACAAGGAAAAAATTCTGTAGAAGAATATTATCAGGAATTACAAACTGGCATGATTAGATGTGGTATTGTTGAGGAGAATGAAGCTATGCTTGCACGTTTCATGGGTGGATTAAATAGAGAGATTCAGACCATTCTAGAGTATAAGGAGTATAATAATATCACTCGTTTATTCCATCTTGCTTGTAAAGCTGAACGTGAAGTGCAGGATCGACAGGCATTGGCGCGAACTAATTTTTCTGCAGGTCGATCTTCATCATGGACACCGCGTGCCTCCTCTACTCCCACACGTCCTACTGCGGCACCACTGACTTCAGCCGCCAATTCCAACCGAGATACAAGAAAACAGGCACCACCACCACCATCTGCCAAGAGTACACCTTCTGGGCCTGCCCAGAGCTCTTCTTCATCTATGGCATCAACAGGGCACACACATGATATTATTTGTCGTCGTTGTAAGGGAAGAGGTCATTATGCGAGAGAATGCCAATCTCCGCGTGTTATGATTGCTACTGAGGATGGTGGGTATGAGTCCGCTAGTGATTATGATGAGGAGACTTTGGCTCTTATTACAAGTGAAGAACACGGTGGAGATGATTTTGATCATGAGACGCAATACATGGCTCCTGAAGACGCTGACATGTATGATTGTTTAGTTGCTCAACATGTTTTGAGTGTGCAGGTCACACAAGCTGAGCAAAATCAGAGGCATAATTTGTTCCATACAAAGGGAGTTGTGAAGGAACGTTCTGTTCGCGTCATCATAGATGGAGGGAGCTGCAACAACTTGGCTAGCATGGAGATGGTGGAGAAGCTATCTCTCACCACAAGACCACATCCACATCCTTACTATATCCAATGGTTCAACAACAGCGGCAAGGTTAAGGTAACACGTACTGTTCGTGTGCATTTTAGTATCTCTACATATGCTGATTATGTTGATTGTGATGTGGTACCCATGCAAGCATGTTCATTATTACTTGGTAGACCATGGCAATTTGATAAAAATTCTGTACACCATGGTAGAAACAATCAGTATACTCTTGTTCATAAGGATAAACATATTACTTTGCTTCCTATGACTCCTGATTCTATTTTGAAAGATGATATTAATAGAGCTAGTAAAGCAAAGCAGGAGAAAAATAAGAGTGAAAATCAGAATGTGGCAAAAGAATTTGAGCAACAAATGAAGCCTAATAATAAACCATCTAGTGTTGCTTCTGAAATTAAATTGAAAAGTGCATGCTTACTTGCCACCAAATCTGATATTGATGAGCTAGATTTCAGCAATTCTGTTTGCTATGCTTTTGTGTGCAAAGAGGCGTTATTTTCATTCGAGGACGTGCCTTCCTCTTTGCCTCCAGCGGTCACTAACATTTTGCAGGAGTTCGCTGACGTCTTTCCACAAGACGTGCCACCGGGGTTACCACCTATTCGCGGGATTGAGCATCAGATTGACTTAATTCCCGGTGCTTCGTTGCCAAACCGTGCGCCATACCGTACCAATCCAGAGGAGACGAAGGAGATTATGCGTCAAGTACAGGAGCTGCTCGACAAAGGTTATATACGCGAATCTCTTAGTCCTTGTGCTGTTCCTATTATACTAGTGCCAAAAAAGGATGGTACGTCGCGTATGTGTGTTGATTGTAGAGGCATTAATAATATTACTATTCGTTATCGTCATCCTATTCCTAGGCTAGATGATATGCTTGATGAATTGAGTGGCTCTACAATATTCTCCAAAGTTGATTTGCGTAGTGGATACCATCAAATTCGTATGAAATTGGGGGATGAATGGAAAACAGCATTTAAAACAAAATTTGGATTATATGAGTGGTTAGTCATGCCTTTTGGGTTAACTAATGCACCTAGTACTTTCATGAGATTAATGAACGAAGTTTTACGTGCTTTCATTGGACGATTTGTGGTAGTCTATTTTGATGATATACTGATTTATAGCAGATCTTTGGAGGAACATTTGGAACATTTACGTGCTGTTTTTATTGCTTTACGTGATGCACGTTTGTTTGGTAACCTTGGGAAGTGCACCTTTTGCACCGACCGAGTATCTTTTCTTGGCTATGTTGTTACTCCACAGGGAATTGAAGTTGATAAAGCCAAGATTGAAGCTATTGAGAGTTGGCCACAGCCCAAAACGGTCACTCAAGTGAGGAGTTTTCTTGGACTCGCTCGTTTCTATAGGCGTTTTGTGAGAGATTTCAGCACCATTGCTGCACCTCTCAATGAGCTTACAAAGAAGGATGTGCCTTTTGTTTGGGGTACCTCACAGGAAGAAGCCTTCGCGGTATTGAAAGATAAGTTGACACATGCTCCTTTACTCCAACTTCCTGATTTTAATAAGACTTTTGAGCTTGAATGTGATGCTAGTGGAATTGGATTAGGAGGTGTTTTATTACAAGATGGCAAACCTGTTGCATACTTTTCTGAAAAATTGAGTGGGCCTAGTCTGAACTATTCTACTTATGATAAAGAATTATATGCTCTTGTTCGGACCTTAGAAACATGGCAACATTATTTATGGCCCAAAGAATTTGTTATACATTCTGATCATGAATCTTTGAAACACATTAAAAGTCAAGCAAAACTGAACCGTAGACATGCTAAATGGGTTGAATTTATTGAGACCTTCCCTTATGTCATTAAACACAAGAAGGGTAAAGAAAATGTTATTGCTGATGCATTGTCTCGTCGTTATACTATGCTTTCACAACTTGACTTTAAAATATTTGGTTTGGAGACCATCAAAGATCAATATGTGCATGATGCTGAATTTAAAGATGTATTGCAGAATTATAAGGAAGGGAGAACATGGAACAAGTTCGTCGTTAACGATGGATTTGTGTTTCGTGCTAACAAGCTATGCATTCCAGCTAGCTCCGTTCGTCTTTTGTTGTTGCAGGAGGCGCATGGAGGAGGATTAATGGGACACTTTGGCGTGAAGAAGACGGAGGATATACTTGCTACACATTTCTTTTGGCCAAAGATGAGACGGGATGTTGAGCGTTTTGTTGCTCGCTGCACTACATGTCAAAAAGCTAAGTCACGACTCAATCCTCATGGTTTATATATGCCTTTGCCTGTACCTAGTGTTCCTTGGGAGGATATATCTATGGACTTTGTTTTAGGTTTACCTCGAACAAAGAAGGGGAGGGATAGCATATTTGTTGTCGTGGATAGGTTCTCGAAAATGGCACACTTTATACCATGTCATAAAAGCGATGACGCTGTTAATGTTGCTGATTTGTTCTTTCGTGAAATTATACGCTTGCATGGTGTGCCAAATACTATTGTTTCAGATCGTGATACTAAATTTCTTAGCCACTTTTGGAGATGTTTATGGGCTAAGTTGGGGACTAAACTGCTTTTTAGTACTACATGTCACCCCCAAACTGATGGACAAACTGAAGTAGTCAATAGAACATTGTCTACTATGCTTAGGGCTGTTTTGAAGAATAACAAGAAAATGTGGGAAGAATGCTTGCCTCATATTGAATTTGCTTATAATCGTTCATTGCATTCTACTACTAAGATGTGTCCTTTTGAAATTGTGTATGGTTTCCTTCCTCGTGCACCAATTGATTTGTTGCCTCTTCCATCTTCGGAGAAGGTTAATTTTGATGCTAAACAACGTGCTGAATTGATCTTAAAAATGCATGAGTTAACTAAGGAGAACATTGAGCGTATTGATAGAGGCGAGGGTGTCCTGATCTTTCGATGAGATGATATCTATCGTTTTTGGTGGAGTAGACTTTGACGATCCGACTACGAACGAGCGAGGACGTCGCGCCTTAGCAATCGCTAAACCAACTCCGAGAGGTTATTGACCACGCCGGAGCACAATCAACCTGACCCCGAGGGTCTATCTCCTGCAAGCAAACGAAGAACAAGCAAGAAACTAAGATTTGCAATCTGGATATTGCGAATATAAGATGAAAGCTTTATTGATCGAGGTGGGGTTCTGTGACGTCTTGGTCTGGTCGTTGAACACAAACGAAGTACGCGAAGTTGCAGCTATGGCGAACTTTTAATCTAAACAAAACCCAAAGTCTAAACGGTGCCCTAAGGGCTGTATATATGGAGGAAGAGGAGGGGATTTCGTGGCCCTTGAAGGAGGGGTCCGAAACCAACCCTATCTCTTGTTTCCCCACACATACGGACTCTAAAAACAGCCTATACTCAAGTATTTCGAAATTACATGGGCCTGGCCCAATAATAAGGTGACGCAGCACCCATAATAGCCTCTGGACAAAATTTATGAAGTGACATCTTGTATATTTCGTCCAAGGCTTCCTGCACTCATTATGGTGGCTTCAAAGTCCTGAAATCATCACTTGTAACTCCGTTCTTGTTCCCCTTGTGCATGCCATCATCTCCATGCTTGAACTTGCTCCAAGGTTCCTCTTTCTTGTCCAAGCTAGGCCCTTCATTTGTAAGCAAAACAAATGTATCCAATTTAGGCAGCATCATATTCTGATGAACTTTAGAATCATTACCAAGAAACGAAAGTACTTGATATTTTAATTGGCGTGCGCGAGCTCTAGTAATTGGTCCAGTATGTATAGAAGCAGGGGTTGTGGGTGTAACAATGGTATTGATGTCCTCATCAATGGAGAAGATAGATGGCATGGAGAAGTCGTTCGAGACAAAGCTGGATAACAAGTTTAATGAATTGCTCACGCGTCTTCCCCAACCACCACCGGCTGCACCTGTCGCACCTCTGCAACGACAACAACAACGCCCCCTTCCAAATCAGTTCGGACGAGCGAAGCGTGTTCCTCTTGAGGATGGCCAAACTTCTGGTGCTGCTGTACCTACTGTTGATGCTTCTTTGGCTCCTGCTCCTGCTGCTGCTGGTGCCGAGGAGGAGGATGATTACGCGGGCGATTATGAGGATGAGGTTGATCAAAATCATAACTACGTGCAACCACCAGCACCAGGTCGTCCACAAGCAAATAATCGCAATGGTAGGTCTGCACCACCACTTCAGGTACGAGATCATGACCATCTTCCTAAATTAAAATTGAATATTCCACCATTCGAGGGTAGATATGTTCCTGATATATATCTTACTTGGGAGTTAGAAACTGAACAACGTTTTACATGTTTACAATATCCCGAGGAACGACGTGTTGCTGCTGCTGTTTGTGCTTTCACTAGTTTTGCATGTGTATGGTGGTCTGAACATTGTAGATTATATCCTATTCCAGCTACGTGGGCTGCTTTGAAAACTGCTATGCGTACTCGTTGGGTTCCACCATATTATCAACGTGAATTACTTCAAACATTGCAGCGCTTAAGACAAGGAAAAAATTCTGTAGAAGAATATTATCAGGAATTACAAACTGGCATGATTAGATGTGGTATTGTTGAGGAGAATGAAGCTATGCTTGCACGTTTCATGGGTGGATTAAATAGAGAGATTCAGACCATTCTAGAGTATAAGGAGTATAATAATATCACTCGTTTATTCCATCTTGCTTGTAAAGCTGAACGTGAAGTGCAGGATCGACAGGCATTGGCGCGAACTAATTTTTCTAACTTTTAACTAAACAAATCCCAAAGTCTAAACGGTGCCCTAAGGGCTGTATATATGGAGGAAGAGGAGGGGATTTCGTGGCCCTTGAAGGAGGGGTCCGAAACCAACCCTATCTCTTGTTTCCCCACACATACGGACTCTAAAAACAGCCTATACTCAAGTATTTCGAAATTACATGGGCTTGGCCCAATAATAAGGTGACGCAGCACCTATAATAGCCTCTGGACGAAATTTATGAAGTGACATCTTGTATATTTCGTCCAAGGCTTCCTGCACTCATTATGGTGGCTTCAAAGTCCTGAAATCATCACTTGTAACTCCGTTCTTGTTCCCCTTGTGCATGCCATCATCTCCATGCTTGAACTTGCTCCAAGGTTCCTCTTTCTTGTCCAAGCTAGGCCCTTCATTTGTAAGCAAAACAAATGTATCCAATTTAGGCAGCATCATATTCTCATGAACTTTAGAATCATTACCAAGAAACGAAAGTACCTGATATTTTAATTGACGTGCGCGAGCTCTAGTAATTGGTCCAGTATGTATAGAAGCAGGGGCTGTGGGTGTAACAATGGTATTGATGTCCTCATCAGGAAGAGGTCATTATGCGAGAGAATGCCAATCTCCGCGTGTTATGATTGCTACTGAGGATGGTGGGTATGAGTCCGCTAGTGATTATGATGAGGAGACTTTGGCTCTTATTACAAGTGAAGAACACGGTGGAGATGATTCTGATCATGAGACGCAATACATGGCTCCTGAAGACGCTGACAGGTATGAATGTTTAGTTGCTCAACGTGTTTTGAGTGTGCAGGTCACACAAGCTGAGCAAAATCAGAGGCATAATTTGTTCCATACAAAGGGAGTTGTGAAGGAACGTTCTGTTCGCGTCATCATAGATGGAGGGAGCTGCAACAACTTGGCTAGCATGGAGATGGTGGAGAAGCTATCTCTCACCACAAGACCACATCCACATCCTTACTATATCCAATGGTTCAACAACAGCGGCAAGGTTAAGGTAACACGTACTGTTCGTGTGCATTTTAGTATCTCTACATATTCTGATTATGTTGATTGTGATGTGGTACCCATGCAAGCATGTTCATTATTACTTGGTAGACCATGGCAATTTGATAAAAATTCTGTACACCATGGTAGAAACAATCAGTATACTCTTGTTCATAAGGATAAACATATTACTTTGCTTCCTATGACTCCTGATTCTATTTTGAAAGATGATATTAATAGAGCTAGTAAAGCAAAACAGGAGAAAAATAAGAGTGAAAATCAGATGGTGGCAAAAGAATTTGAGCAACAAATGAAGCCTAATAATAAACCATCTAGTGTTGCTTCTGAAATTAAATTGAAAAGTGCATGCTTACTTGCCACCAAATCTGATATTGATGATCTAGATTTCAGCAATTCTGTTTGCTATGCTTTTGTGTGCAAAGAGGCGTTATTTTCATTCGAGGACGTGCCTTCCTCTTTGCCTCCTGCGGTCACTAACATTTTGCAGGAGTTCGCTGACGTCTTTCCACAAGACGTGCCACCGGGATTACCACCTATTCGCGGGATTGGGCATCAGATTGACTTAATTCCCGGTGCTTCGTTGCCAAACCGTGCGCCATACCGTACCAATCCAGAGGAGACGAAGGAGATTATGCGTCAAGTACAGGAGTTGCTCGACAAAGGTTATATACGCGAATCCCTTAGTCCTTGTGCTGTTCCTATTATTCTAGTGCCGAAAAAGGATGGTACATCGCGTATGTGTGTTGATTGTAGAGGCATTAATAATATTACTATTCGTTATCGTCATCCTATTCCTAGACTAGATGATATGCTTGATGAATTGAGTGGATCTACAATATTCTCCAAAGTTGATTTGCGTAGTGGATACCATCAAATTCGTATGAAATTGGGGGATGAATGGAAAACAGCATTTAAAACAAAGTTTGGATTATATGAGTGGTTAGTCATGCCTTTTGGGTTAACTAATGCACCTAGTACTTTCATGAGATTAATGAACGAAGTTTTACGTGCTTTCATTGGACGATTTGTGGTAGTCTATTTTGATGATATATGATGAGGACATCAATACCATTGTTACACCCACAACCCCTGCTTCTATACATACTGGACCAATTACTAGAGCTCGCGCACGCCAATTAAAATATCAGGTACTTTTGTTTCTTGGTAATGATTCTAAAGTTCATGAGAATATGATGCTGCCTAAATTGGATACATTTGTTTTGCTTACAAATGAAGGGCCTAGCTTGGACAAGAAAGAGGAACCTTGGAGCAAGTTCAAGCATGGAGATGATGGCATGCACAAGGGGAACAAGAACGGAGTTACAAGTGATGATTTCAGGACTTTGAAGCCACCATAATGAGTGCAGGAAGCCTTGGACGAAATATACAAGATGTCACTTCATAAATTTCGTCCAGAGGCTATTATAGGTGCTGCGTCACCTTATTATTGGGCCAGGCCCATGTAATTTCGAAATACTTGAGTATAGGCTGTTTTTAGAGTCCGTATGTGTGGGGAAACAAGAGATAGGGTTGGTTTCGGACCCCTCCTTTAAGGGCCACGAAATCCCCTCCTCTTCCTCCATATATACAGCCCTTAGGGCACCGTTTAGACTTTGGGTTTTGTTTAGATTAAAAGTTCGCCATAGCTGCAACTTCGCGTACTTCGTTTGTGTTCAACGACCAGACCAAGACGTCACAGAACCCCACCTTGATCAATAAAGCTTTCATCTTATATTCGCAATATCCAGATTGCAAATCTTAGTTTCTTGCTTGTTCTTCGTTTGCTTGCAGGAGGTAGACCCTCGTGGTCAGGTTGATTGTGCTCCGGCGTGGTCAATAACCTCTCGGAGTTGGTTTAGCGATTGCTAAGGCGCGACGTCCTCGCACGTTCGTAGTCGGATCGTCAAAGTCTACTCCACCAAAAACGATAGCTATCATCTCATCGAAAGATCGGGACACCCTCGCCTCTATCAAACAAGTTCGTCGTTAACGATGGATTTGTGTTTCGTGCTAACAAGCTATGCATTCCAGCTAGCTCTGTTCGTCTTTTGTTGTTGCAGGAGGCGCATGGAGGAGGATTAATGGGACACTTTGGCGTGAAGAAGACGGAGGATATACTTGCTACACATTTCTTTTGGCCAAAGATGAGACGGGATGTTGAGCGTTTTGTTGCTCGCTGCACTACATGTCAAAAAGCTAAGTCACGACTCAATCCTCATGGTTTATATATGCCTTTGCCTGTACCTTGTGTTCCTTGGGAGGATATATCTATGGACTTTGTTTTAGGTTTACCTCGAACAAAGAAGGGGAGGGATAGCATATTTGTTGTCGTGGATAGGTTCTCGAAAATGGCACACTTTATACCATGTCATAAAAGCGATGATGCTGTTAATGTTGCTGATTTGTTCTTTCGTGAAATTATACGCTTGCATGGTGTGCCAAATACTATTGTTTCAGATCGTGATACTAAATTTCTTAGCCACTTTTGTAGATGTTTATGGGCTAAGTTGGGGACTAAACTGCTTTTTAGTACTACATGTCACCCCCAAACTGATGGACAAACTGAAGTAGTCAATAGAACATTGTCTACTATGCTTAGGGCTGTTTTGAAGAATAACAAGAAAATGTGGGAAGAATGCTTGCCTCATATTGAATTTGCTTATAATCGTTCATTGCATTCTACTACTAAGATGTGTCCTTTTGAAATTGTGTATGGTTTCCTTCCTCGTGCACCAATTGATTTGTTGCCTCTTCCATCTTCGGAGAAGGTTAATTTTGATGCTAAACATCGTGCTGAATTGATCTTAAAAATGCATGAGTTAACTAAGGAGAACATTGAGCGTATGAATGCTAAATATAAACTTGCTGGAGATAAGGGTAGAAAACATGTTGTGTTTGCACCTGGAGATCTTGTTTGGTTACATTTGCGTAAGGATAGATTTCCTGATTTGCGCAAATCAAAGCTAATGCCACGTGCTGATGGTCCTTTTAAGGTGTTAGAGAAAATAAATGATAATGCATATAAACTTGAGCTGCCTGCAGATTTTGGGGTTAGTCCCACTTTTAACATTGCAGATCTGAAGCCTTATTTGGGTGAGGAAGATGAGCTTCCGTCGAGGACGACTTCATTTCAAGAAGGGGAGGATGATGAGGACGTCAATACCATTGTTACACCCACAGCCCCTGCTTCTATACATACTGGACCAATTACTAGAGCTCGCGCACGCCAATTAAAATATCAGGTACTTTCGTTTCTTGGTAATGATTCTAAAGTTCATGAGAATATGATGCTGCCTAAATTGGATACATTTGTTTTGCTTACAAATGAAGGGCCTAGCTTGGACAAGAAAGAGGAACCTTGGAGCAAGTTCAAGCATGGAGATGATGGCATGCACAAGGGGAACAAGAACGGAGTTACAAGTGATGATTTCAGGACTTTGAAGCCACCATAAGGAGTGCAGGAAGCCTTGGACGAAATATACAAGATGCCACTTCATAAAATTCGTCCAGAGGCTATTATAGGTGCTGCGTCACCTTATTATTGGGCCAGGCCCATGTAATTTCGAAATACTTGAGTATAGGCTGTTTTTAGAGTCCGTATGTGTGGGGAAACAAGAGATAGGGTTGGTTTCGGACCCCTCCTTCAAGGGCCACGAAATCCCCTCCTCTTCCTCCATATATACAGCCCTTAGGGCACCGTTTAGACTTTGGGATTTGTTTAGTTAAAAGTTAGCCATTGCAACTTCGTGTACTTCGTTTGTGTCCAACGACCAGACCAAGACCGCTTTTGGATCCCCACCATTATCAATACTTCATCTATATTCGCAATATTCAGATTGCATTATCATATTCTTGCTTGTTCTTCGATTGCGTGCAGGAATAGACCTTCGTGGTCAGGCTGATCGTGCTTCCAGCATCGTCAGTAACCTCAGGAGATTGGTTTAGCGATTGCTAAGGCGCAACGTCGTGCACGTTGGTAGTCGGATCGTCAAAGTCGGCTCCACCAAATCGATAGTTACCATCTCATCGAAAGATCGGGACACCCTCGCCTCTATCACCGTCCCCGGCCACCGATGCTCTCGCCGGAGACCACCTGCGCCGCCCGCCAACTCCCCTGCTTCGCCTTCGAGGACAGACAGACGAGCGCCCGCCTTGCTCCATTTCGTGGGCTTCATCTACTTCAGATCCGCGTGCCTCGAGGCCTCCTCTGCTCCCGCCAGCGACCCGCAGCCCGACCCCGCCTCAAGCCGCGCCGCCTTCACTGGAGATCGCGCCAAGTACAGTGCCGCCTCGCCCCTGCTTCGCAGCGCGCCCCTGCTTCGCAGCGCGCCCCTGCTTCGCAGCACGCCCCTGCTTCGCAGCGCGCCCCTGCCTCGCGTTGACCAGCCTCGCCGCGTGGACCTGCCTCCACCAACTGGGCCTCAGCCCATGGTGAGCCACCGCTGCGCCCACCCTTCAACTGTTGGCCCAAGAGCAGATTCGGCCCATATATGATTTTTTTCCTCTGTTGTGAATTTAACCAATTATCCAGAGACTGCAGTTTTGCAGAAAACCCCCGAACTTCTTGCATATCATAAATCACAAACTGTGCATCATATGTAAATAATTTATATATGTAAAATGCTTAGAATTTCATATAGTTTCATAATATGCTACTTCATTCATGTTTAAAATGTTTAAATTGCCGTTTGCATTAATTTGCATAAATGCCATGTTAAAATGATTTATTTCATAACTAATTAACCATAGCTCCGAATTAAATAAACTTTATATGTAATTGGGGTAGAAAAATGCATAGATTAACTTGGTGCGCTTTGTTTCCCTGTTTAACAACTCTAAAATATTGCTTTAGGGCAGAATAGTACCAAATTCGAAATATGCATGTGGGGATTTACCGGAATTGTTGTTTGATGTTTCCGGCCTCATTTAAATTGCCTAGTTAGGTAGTCTTATTATGCTTCACCTCTTGCCATTTTTAACAACATTTAATATTGTTGGGTATATAAACGGGAGCAAACTAAATAATTGAATGTGGTGTTTCGTCAATATGCAACTCGTTGCATATTGAGCTCCACTTAATTTGTAGTATTGTTTGTTGCACTTTGCCATGCCATGCCTCATTAAACCGGACATGCATCATACTTGATTGTGCATCATGCCATGTTTATGCTTGTTGGTTTACCATGTTGTTTGCTTCTTTCCGGTTACGCTTCTCCTTGATAGTTCCGGTTATGTTGCGATTGTGAGGATCCGTTCGACTACGCCCGTTCGTCTTCTTCATGGACTCGTTCTTCTTCCTAGCGGGATTTCAGGCAAGATGACCGTCACCTTGGATCTCACTACTATCTTTGCTTGCTAGTTGTCTCGATGCTACCGCTATGTCGCGCTACCCACCACTTGGTTATCAAGCCTCCCAAATTTCCAGGCTAGCCTCTAACCTTTTCACCCTTCCTAGCAAACCGTTGTTTGGCTATGTTACCGCTTTGCTCAGCACCTCTTATAGTGTTGCTAGTTGCAGGTGCAGTTGCAGGTTGTTCCATGTTGGAACATGGATATCTTGGAATATCACAATATCTCTTATTTAATTAATGCACATATATACTTGGTAAAGGGTGGAAGGCTTGGCCTTTTGCTCGGTGTTTTGTTCCACTCTTGCCGCCCTAGTTTCCGTTATACCGGTGTTATGTTCCTTGAAGTTTGCGTTCCTAACACGGTCGGGGTGTTATGGGCCCCCCTTGTTTCTTCGTCTAAAGTAAAGCTTTCCAGAGGAGATCCAACATTGGTTTTACCATTTGCCTAATAACAACTAAAAACTTGCATAGGGAGTAATTAACCCGAGGATTCTTAATCAACCCCCGGGCCAGTGCTCGACATGAGTGTTGGTCCACCTACCTAGCAGTCGGCAGTGCCACCTCGGGGCAACTCGAGGTATCTGGCTACCGTCCACTTTGCATAGACGGATGAGTCCGTAGATAGAGAGCGCGCGGCTCTGGACACGGGTCTGACTCACCGGGAGATCTCCTTGAGATAGTTTTCCTTTCTTCGAAGAGCTTGTGCACCGGGATTCCGAGGCTACTCGGGTTGTCCCGCGATGGAGGATTGTCTCCGCGGATCGTGAGCTTGTCATGGGCTAAGTTGGGACACCCCTGCAGGGTTTAAACTTTCGAGAGCCGTGCCCGCGGTTATGTGGCAGATGGGAATTTTTAATATCCGGTTGTAGAGAACTTGACACCAGATCCGAATTAAAATACACCAACCTCGCATGTAACCGTGACCGTCTCTTTTCAAGTGAGTTCGAGAAGAGAACACGGTGGGGTTATGTTTGAACGTAAGTAGTTCAAGATCACTTCTTGATCATCACTAGTTTGTGACCGCTTGCGTAGTTTCTCATCTTACTCTTGTACTCGTAAGTTAGCCACTATACAATGCTTAGTGCTGCTGCCACCTCACCACTTATCCTTCTCCTTACCCATTAAGCTTTGCTAGTCTTGATACCCATGGTAATGGGATTGCTGAGTCCTCGTGGCTCACAGTTTACTACAACAACAGTTGCAGGTACAGGTAATGCGATGATCTGACGTGAGAGCGATGCTTGATTGCTTTTGGAGTTCTTCTTCTTCTTCAATCAAGGGATAAGTTCCGGGTCGGGAGCCTGGGATTAACAGGGTGGATGTCGTTCTTCTTCTTCGTTTGGTTTCATCCATAGTCGGATCCTGCTCTTCTGTATGATGATTGTTATGTATTGATGAACTGTTGTATTCGTGTTGTAGCTTGTGGTGAGTGTAAGCCTTTATATTGTATTCTCATCTATTCAGTACATGGTATGTTGTAATGATATCCACCTTGCTATGCGCTCGAAATGCGGTTGTGCCCCAATCATGAATTCATCAAGTGATTGGGATAGAATCGCATCTTGGGCGCTACAATTTGTTGGTGAAGCGTGCTACGTCACGGAACATCTTTGGCCAAAAGTACTTGAAGGAGAGTGTGGCAAAGGTCTTGTCGCGCCCGAAATGTCCCATAAGTCCACCTCCGTGAGCCTCTTGCAAAAGTAACAAACGAAGAGAAGACTCGGGTATACAAAGTTTGTTAACATGCATAAGGTATTCATCCTTGAGATAATAGTTCTCCCAACAAGTGTGAGTAAGACATTTTGCATAAGGAAGTGCAAAGGAAGGATCATTCGCATAAAGATCTTTAATATGCTCAAAGCCAATAACATTCAACTAAAGTTGAGTAACAAGCATGCATATGCGGGAAAGAGCATCCGCCACAATATTTTCTTTGCCCTTAATGTACTTGATCACATAAGGAAAAGACTCAATAAATTCACTCCATTTAGCATGCCGTTTATTCAACTTAGTTTGACCTTTTAGGTACTTAAGTGTCTCATGATCGGTATGTATGACAAATTCATGTGGGCGAAGATAATGCTCCCAAACATGCAATACTCACACTAAAGCATATAATTCTTTGTCATATATAGGATAGTTAAGTTGAGCACCGGAAAGTTTTTCACTAAAATATGCAATGGATCGCTTATCTTTCATCAAAACTCCACCAATTCCATTACCACTAGCATCACAATGAACCTCAAAAGTTTTGTTGAAATTAGGTAATGCAAGAATTGGGGCATGTGTAAGCAAAGATTTGAGCTCATCAAATGCGGTAGATTGCAAAGGTCCCCACACAAGTGGTGCATTTTTCTTACTCAAAGCATGCAACGGTGCGGCAATAGTGCTAAAGTCTTTTACAAAGCGACGATAAAAACCCGCTAGACCAAGGAAACTACACACTTGTTGCAAATTAGTGGGTTGTGGCCAAGTTTTAATTGCTTCAATTTTAGATTCATCTACGGGAACACCCTTTGAGGACACAACGAAACCCAAGAAAACGACCTTGTCAATGCCAAAAGTGCATTTTTCCATATTGGCATAAAGATGTTCTTTTCGAAGAGTTTGTAACACGGTCCTAAGATGATTTACATGCTCTTTTAGTGATTTGCTAAAGACAAGAATGTCGTCAAAGTAGACCACAACAAACACTCCAATATAAGGACGAAGTACATAATGCATAACACGCATGAAGGTTCCGGGTGCTTCGGATAACCCCATAGGCATAACTAACCACTTGTATAGATCGAATTTTGTTTTGAAAGCTGTTTTCCATTCATCACCTTCTTGTATGCGGATTTGATAATAGCCACTTTTAAGATCAATTTTTGAGAAAATGGTGGAGCTGCTAAGCTCATCTAGCATATCATCAAGGCATGGAATGGGGTGCCTATAGCGAACGGTGTGGTATTTATTGGCCTACAATCGGAACACATGCGAAAGCTACCGTCTCTTTTTGGCACAAGAATGACCGGTACGGCACAAGGACTCAAACTTTCACGCACATGTCCATGGTCTATGAGATGTTGGACTTGCCTTTGTATTTCATTGGTTTCTTCGGGGTTGACGCGGTATGGAGCCTTGTTAGGAAGAGGTGCGCCGGGGATGAGGTCGATCCGATGTTCGATGCCACGTAGAGGAGGAAGACCGGGAGGTAGCTCATCGGGAAAGACATCCGCGAATTCCTGCAGCAAGTTAGACAACACTAGAGGAAGAGGATTAGGCGTATTAGTATTTGCCACCTCATCTTTGCATATTAGGACATAGTGGATGACACTCGATGGGTTCTCACACACTTCTCTCATCTCTCTTTTTGTGGCTAGGAGGACTAAGTTTTTCTCTCTTCGCGAGGAGTCACTCAATTTGGGCTTGTGGCGCTCACTCTCTTTGTGGTGGTTCACTCTCTCACTAGTCTCTCCACGACGTGTGAATGCTTGCTTGTCAGCGATCACTTGGCTTGGTGACATAGGTCGTAGCACGTACTCCGTTCCCTTCATCTTGAAGCTATAGTGGTTTGTTCTTCTGTTGTGGATGATGCCACGGTCGAATTGCCAAGGTCTTCCCAAGAGAAGATGGCACACGGACATAGGAACCACGTCACACTCAATGGTGTGTTCGTCGGCGCCGATCTTGAAAGAAACATGCACGGTGTGCTCCACTTGAATTGTGCCGGAGTCACTTAGCCATTGGACCTTGTAGGGACGAGGATGTTTCTTCTTAACCAATTGCAGCTTGCAACATAGCTCTTCACTTGCCAAGTTGTGGCAACTTCCTCCGCCGATGATGACTTTCACGGAGCGTCCATTGATCCCGGCCTTGGTGTGGAAGATGTGACACCTTTGGTCTTTGTCTTGTTGGTGTTGAAGCGTCAAGACCTTGGAGACCACGAGAATGGGACTTGAATCATTGTCACAATAGACTTGAGCATCTTCTTCTTCGTTCACTTGGCGGTGCATGGCGACGTGCTCAAGAGCTTCCATCTCGTCTTCACTCATGGAGTCGTACGTGCCATCATCATTGGCGATCATGGTTCACTTGTTGATGCATTGGAAAGACTTGTGCCAGCAGCCACCACAAGTGAAGCACTTGATAGAATTTGTCTTGACGGGATCGTCCGGTGGTGCCGAAGAAGTAATTTTGTTCTTGTAGTTTCTTGCCGGAGGTCGAGTTGAGGAAGGCGTCGCTTGCTTGGAGCTTGACTTGTCGCCGGTACTTGGTGATGCTCTAGTCGAGGTAGGAGGTGTCGAAGTCGTAGTAGAGGTAGCTTGAGTGTAGGAGCCGTAGGTCTTGGATGAGAACTTGGCGTACTTTAAGTCTTCTTGTACTTGTTGTTCCGCCTTGGTCGCTTGATGAACTAGCTTGAGAAGGTTGGAGTAGGGTTGGAAATCGGCAATCTTCCGTATTGGGTGGTTGAGGCCATTCAAGAAGCGTGGCATTGTTTGCTCATCATCTTCTTTGACATTGGCTCGTATCATGGCAATCTCCATTTCTTGATAGTATTCTTCCACCGTGTTCGTGCCTTGCTTGAGGAGTTGCAACTTCTTGAAGAGATCTCGTGTGTAGTATGTAGGCATGAAGCGAGCTCGCATGACGTCCTTCATTTGTGTCCAAGTCGTGATGGGTGGCTCGTCCTTCTCGCGACGTCGCTCGATCACTTGTTCCCACCAAATGAGGACATAGTCTTGAAACTCGAGAGATGCCATGGCGATCTTCTTTCCCTCGTCGTAGTTGTGCAGACGGAATATCTTGTCGACTTTCAATGCCCACGAGAGGTACTCCTCGGGATCATTGCTTCCGGAGAACTTGGGCATGGTGAACTTGAGCTTGCCGTAGCGGAGTTCTTCGTCATAGTGACGATGTTGATGTCGCTCTTGTTGAGGAGGAGGATCTTCAAGCACTCGATCTGCTTGTTGTCGCTCTTGGCGCGGAGGGGGGCGAGGCATATGTTCCCGGTTTCGCCTTTCTTGGTGTTCTTCACGTTGTGCGGATTCTTTTTGTCGTGCTTCACAAAGTTCTTCTTCTTGCTCACGTATTAAGCGGCTGCATTGTGCCACGGCTCGAGTGGACTCTCGGAGTGAGTCTTGAGCCGCTTGAGCTTGAGCTTCATGGTTTTGTTGCTCTTGCCGGATTGCATCGCCGTCTTGAGATTCTTGACGTGGACGTTGTGGAGGTAGATCATGCTCCATAGCTTCTTGTTGTTGGCGTCTCGCTTGCTCACGTGCTCGAACTCGGTCTTGTAGCCCGTTTCCATGGAAGGGATTTTCTTGAGCTTGGCGATCTTGAGTAGGGCGAGCTCGAGGAGGAGGACTTGCATCGGAAGAAGAATAGGACGACGAATGGCGACTTGAGTGGCACCATCTTGGTGAAGAAGTTGAGGAAGATGCGCAGCTCACGAGCATGTTATGGAATTCATCCATTTGTTTGGAGAGCTTGGCGTCCAAATAGTCCCGTTGTCGTGCTTCCGATTGTCGTAGGTCAGTGGCGAGTTGCTCGATGCAATCACCCAAAGCTTCACTCTCTTGATGTAGAGCTTGTTGCACGACGAAGAAGTGGTTCTTGGTGACGTAGTCACGTTCTCCATCTTGCTCCTCGAAGAGAGGGTTCGCCAAAGAAGAAGGCCTATCCATCATGTGGAAGTGGTGGTGAGTAGGAAAATGAGAGAACAAAACCAAAGTTACCTTTTTCGAAGATTGTGGATGTAACAAGTACGATCCCACGTGATGCTATAATAGTAGAATTGGTACCGGGTAATGTTTCGCATACCTACAAGTAAAAGGCTTATGGAGGATCTCGGTTAGGAATTGGCACAAATAATTCAAGCAAATGTTAATCAAGATGTTGAAAAAGTTGAAAAGATGCACAAATGGCAAGTAAGACAAATAGATCAATCCCAAGGATATCACTAGGAACACACACACAGAAGATAGATGGGATCCACACAACCAAGGAGTGAGCTCTAGGAGGTGGAACCACGGAAATGCTCGTGTTGTATGGATACTAGAAAGACGCTAGCTCGATTGCTCTAATGGGCTAGATACGCTAGTGCACCAACCTAGAAGAGAAACGAGTCATCTCACTATCCCAAGTGTGCTTATGTATGTATGAACCAAGATGATGAAGTATGCTATAAGGCCCGATACTATTGCTTACAAGCTCTTTGCTTCTCTTCCTTCTTTTTCTTTTGATTAAAAGCTTTTTTCTCTTTTTTTGACTATGCCACAATGCTTGATATGCGAGCCACAATGATAGAGGCGAAGGTGTCCCGATGTTTCGATGAGATGGTGGCTATCGTTTTCTGTGGGAGTCGACCTTGACGATCCAACTACGAACGTGCGAGACGTCGCGCCTTAGCAATCGCTAAACCAACTTCCAAGGGGTTATTGACCACGCTGGAGCACGATCAACCTGACCACGAGGGTCTGTTTCCTGCGAGCAAATGAAGAACAAGCAAGAAACTGAGATTGCAATCTGGATATTGCGAATATAAGAGGAAAGCTTTATTAATGAAGGAGGGGTTCTGTGACGCCTTTGTCTGGTCGTTGAACACAAACGAAGTACGTGAAGTTGCAGCTATGGCGAACTTTTAATCTAAACAAAACCCAAAGTCTAAATGGTGCCCTAAGGGCTGTATATATGTAGGAAGAGGAGGGGATTTCGTGGCCCTTGAAGGAGGGGTCCGAAACCAACCCTATCTCTTGTTTCCCCACACATACGGACTCTAAAAACAGCCTATACTCAAGTATTTCGAAATTACATGGGCCTGGCCCAATAATAAGGTGACGCGGCACCTATAATAGCCTCTGGACGAAATTTATGAAGTGGCATCTTGTATATTTCGTCCAAGGCTTCCTGCACTCATTATGGTGGCTTCAAAGTCCTGAAATCATCACTTGTAACTCCGTTCTTGTTCCCCTTGTGCATGCCATCATCTCCATGCTTGAACTTGCTCCAAGGTTCCTCTTTCTTGTCCAAGCTAGGCCCTTCATTTGTAAGCAAAACAAATGTATCCAATTTAGGTAGCATCATATTCTCATGAACTTTAGAATCATTACCAAGAAACGAAAGTACCTGATATTTTAATTGGTGTGCGCGAGCTCTAGTAATTGGTCCAGTATGTATAGCAGTAGGGGCTGTGGGTGTAACAATGGTATTGATGTCCTCATCATCCTCCCCTTCTTGAAATGAAGTCATCCTTGACGGAAGCTCATCTTCCTCACCCAAATAAGGCTTCAAATCTGCAATGTTAAAAGTGGGACTAACCCCAAAATCTGCAGGCAGCTCAAGTTTATATGCATTATCATTTATTTTCTCTAACACCTTAAAAGGACCATCAGCACGTGGCATTAGCTTTGATTTGTGCAAATCAGGAAATCTATCCTTACGCAAATGTAACCAAACAAGATCTCCAGGTGCAAACACAACATGTTTTATACCCTTATCTCCAGCAAGTTTATATTTAGCATTCATACGCTCAATGTTCTCCTTAGTTAACTCATGCATTTTTAAGATCAATTCAGCACGTTGTTTAGCATCAAAATTAACCTTCTCCAAAATGGAAGAGGCAACAAATCAATAGGTGCACGAGGTAGGAAACCATATACAATTTCAAAAGGGCACATCTTAGTAGTAGAATGCAACGAACGATTATAAGCAAATTCAATATGAGGCAAGCATTCTTCCCACATTTTCTTGTTATTCTTCAAAACAGCCCTAAGCATAGTAGACAAAGTTCTATTGACTACTTCAGTTTGTCCATCCATTTGGGGGTGACAAGTAGTACTAAAAAGCAGTTTAGTCCCCAACTTAGCCCATAAACATCTCCAAAAGTGGCTAAGAAATTTGGTATCACGATCTGAAACAATAGTATTTGGCACACCATGCAAGCGAATAATTTCACGAAAGAACAAATCAGCAACATTAGCATCATCATCGCTTTTATGACATGGTATAAAGTGTGCCATTTTCGAGAACCTATCCACGACAACAAATATGCTATCCCTCCCCTTCTTTGTTCGAGGTAAACCCAAAACAAAGTCCATAGATATATCCTCCCATGGAACACTAGGTACAGGCAAAGGCATATATAAACCATGAGGATTGAGTCGTGACTTAGCTTTTTGACATGTAGTGCAGCGAGCAACAAAGCGCTCAACATCCCGTCTCATCTTTGGCCAAAAGAAATGTGTAGCAAGTACATCCTCCGTCTTCTTTACGCCAAAGTGTCAAATTAATCCTCCTCCATGCGCCTCCTGCAACAACAAAAGACGAACGGAGCTAGCTGGAATGCATAGCTTGTTAGCACGAAACACAAATCCATCGTTAACGACGAACTTGTTCCACGTTCTCCCTTCTTTACAATTCTGCAATACATCTTTAAATTCAGCATCATGCACATATTGATCTTTGATGGTCTCCAAACCAAATATTTTAAAGTCAAGTTGTGAAAGCATAGTATAACGACGAGACAATGCATCAGCAATAACATTTTCTTTACCCTTCTTGTGTTTAATGACATAAGGGAAAGTCTCAATAAATTCAACCCATTTAGCATGTCTACGGTTCAGTTTGGCTTGACTTTTAATATGTTTCAAAGATTCATGATCAGAATGAATAACAAATTCTTTGGGCCATAAATAATGTTGCCATGTTTCCAAAGTCCGAACAAGAGCATATAATTCCTTATCATAAGTAGAGTAATTCAGACTAGGCCCACTCAATTTTTCAGAAAGTATGCAACAGGTTTGCCATCTTGTAATAACACACCTCCTAATCCAATTCCACTAGCATCACATTCAAGCTCAAAATTCTTATTAAAATCAGGAAGTTCGAGTAAAGGAGCATGTGTTAACTTATCTTTCAACACCGTGAAGGCTTCTTCCTGTGCGGTACCCCAAACAAAAGGCACATCCTTCTTTGTAAGCTCGTTGAGAGGTGCAGCAATGGTACTGAAATCTCTCACAAAACGCCTATAGAAACCAGCGAGGCCAAGGAAACTCCTCACTTGTGTGACCGTTTTGGGCTGAGGCCAACTCTCAATAGCTTCAATCTTGGCTTTATCAACTTCAATTCCCTGTGGAGTAACAACATAGCCAAGAAAAGATACTCGGTCGGTGCAAAAGGTGCACTTCCCAAGGTTACCAAACAAACCTGCATCACGTAGAGCAATAAAAACAGCACGTAAATGTTCCAAATGTTCCTCCAAAGATCTGCTATAAATCAATATATCATCAAAGTAAACTACCACAAATCGTCCAATGAAAGCACGTAAAACTTCGTTCATTAATCTCATGAAAGTACTAGGTGCATTAGTTAACCCAAAAGGCATGACTAACCACTCATATAAACCGAACTTATTTTTAAATGCTGTTTTCCATTCATCTCCCAATTTCATACGAATTTGATGGTATCCACTATGCAAATCAACTTTGGAGAATATTGTAGAGCCACTCAATTCATCAAGCATATCATCTAGCCTAGGAATAGGATGACGATAACGAATAGTAATATTATTAATGCCTCTACAATCAACACACATACGCGACGTACCATCCTTTTTTGGAACTAGTATAATAGGAACAGCACAAGGACTAAGAGATTCGCGTATATAACCTTTGTCGAGCAGCTCGTGTACTTGACGCATAATCTCCTTCGTCTCCTCTGGATTGGTACGGTATGGCGCACGGTTTGGCAACGAAGCACCGGGAATTAAGTCAATCTGATGCTCAATCCCGCGAATAGGTGGTAATCCCGGTGGCACGTCTTGTGGAAAGACGTCAGCGAACTCCTGCAAAATGTTAGTGACAGCAGGAGGCAAAGAGGAAGGCACGTCCTCGAATGAAAATAACGCCTCTTTGCACACAAAAGCATAGCAAACAGATTTGCTGAAATCTAGCTCATCAATATCAGATTTGGTGGCAAGTAAACATGCACTTTTCAATTTAATTTCAGAAGCAACACTAGATGGTTTATTATTAGGCTTCATTTGTTGCTCAAATTCTTTTGCCACAATCTGATTTTCACTCTTATTTTTCTCCTGTTTTGCTTTACTAGCTCTATTAATATCATCTTTCAAAATAGAATCAGGAGTCATAGGAAGCAAAGTAATATGTTTATCCTTATGAACAAGAGTATACTGATTGTTTCTACCATGGTGTACATAATTTTTATCACATTGCCATGGTCTACCAAGTAATAATGAACATGCTTGCATGGGTACCACATCACAATCAACATAATCAGCATATGTAGAGATACTAAAATGCACATGAACAGTACGTGTTACCTTAACCTTGCCGCTGTTGTTGAACCATTGGATATAGTAAGGATGTGGATGTGGTCTTGTGGTGAGAGATAGCTTCTCCACCATCTCCATGCTAGCCAAGTTGTTGCAGCTCCCTCCATCTACGATGACGCGAACAGAACGTTCCTTCACAACTCCCTTTGTAAGGAACAGATTATGCCTCTGATTTTGCTCAGCTTGTGTGACCTGCACACTCAAAACACGTTGAGCAACTAAACATTCATACCTGTCAGCATCTTCAGGAGCCATGTATTGCGTCTCATGATCAGAATCATCTCCACCGTGTTCTTCACTTATAATAAGAGCCAAAGTCTCCTCATCATAGTCACTAGCGGACTCATACCCACCATCCTCAGTAGCAATCATAACACGCGGAGATTGGCATTCTCTCGCATAATGACCTCTTCCCTTACAACGACGACAAATAATATCATGTGTGTGCCCTGTTGATGCCATAGATGAAGAAGAGCTCTGGGCAGGCCCAGAAGGTGTACTCTTGGCAGATGGTGGTGGTGGTGCCTGTTTTCTTGTATCTTGGTTGGAATTGGCGGCTGAAGTCAGTGGTGCCGCAGTAGGACGTGTGGGAGCTGAGGAGGCACGCGGTGTCCATGATGAAGATCGACCTGCAGAAAAATTAGTTCGTGCCAATGCCTGTCGATCCTGCACTTCACGTTCAGCTTTACAAGCAAGATGGAATAAACGAGTGATATTATTATACTCCTTATACTCTAGAATGGTCTGAATCTCTCTATTTAATCCACCCATAAAACGTGCAAGCATAGCTTCATTCTCCTCAACAATACCACATCTAATCATGCCAGTTTGTAATTCCTGATAATATTCTTCTACAGAATTTTTTCCTTGTCTTAAGCGCTGCAATTTTTGAAGTAATTCACGTTGATAATATGGTGGAACCCAACGAGTACGCATAGCAGTTTTCAAAGCAGCCCACGTAGCTGGAATAGGATATAATCTACAATGTTCAGACCACCATACACATGCAAAACTAGTAAAAGCACAAACAGCAGCAGCAACACGTCTCTCCTCGGGATATTGTAAACATGTAAAACGTTGTTCAGTTTCTAACTCCCAAGTAAGATTTATATCAGGAACATATCTACCCTCAAATGGTGGAATATTCAATTTCAGTTTAGGAAGATGGTCATGATCTCGTACCTGAGCTGGTAATGCAGCCCTACCATTGCGATTATTGGCATGTGGACGACCTGGTGCTGGTACGTAGTTCTGATTTTGATCAACCTCATCCTCGTAATCGCCCGCATAATCATCCTCCTCAGCGGCAGCAGGAGCCATAGAAGCATCAACAGTAGGTGCAGCGGCACCAGAAGTTTGACCAGGCTCAAGGGGAACGCGCTGTGCTCGTCCCACTTGATTTGGAAGGCGACGTTGTTGTTGTTGTAGAGGTGCGACAGGTGCAGCCGGCGGTGGTTGTGGAAGACGCGCAAGCAATTCATTAAACTTGTTATCGAGCTTTGTTTCGAACGTCTTCTCAATTCCATCTATCTTCTCCATGGCCTCTTCAAATCTGTTTAGCACATCTTGCACCTGTCCACTCATCATTTGCTGAAATTTATCATGTAGCTGTTTGTTCGTCATGTTCTCCCAATCAGTCTCATCAGCTTGTGATCCTGCCATGGTTAGCAGCAATAGAAACACACAAAAATATGATCCTACAGACTACTAGGAAGTGGTGGTGGTGGTGTATCACAAATCCGTCAAGCGAATCTCAAATGCTTACCAGTTCTTACCCAGCAGCAGGTGGTGATCGGCCACCGTTGTAGTCAAAACTCTCAAAGATTGGACAGAGCGATTGCCAGGTGGTGTCAAACGCACAACGTAGATGTAGGGGGAGCTGGGAAGGCTTATGATATCGTAGCAAAAATGTCAGCAATAATCAATTCAGAGATGCAAAGTTGAATAAACGCTCAACGACGGTACTGTGCTGGTCCTAGGCTAGACCGTACTAGAGACGCGAGCCTAGAACACTAACAAAATCACGGCGCGGCACGTAAACAAGGGAAGAGCACACTCTAAAAAAAATTTGTTTTTTTTGCGCTCCTGTTTTTTTTTTTTGCAAAAAATCACTATAATGGCGAGTGTCTCAAAACTCTTCCCAAGTCAAACTAATAGGATTGGCACGAAAATTTTTTTGACAATTTTTTTTTCAGAAATCAGGGCAGCGACGACGAAAAAGTGCGACAAAAAGTCACTATGATGGCGAGTGTCTCAAAACGCTCCCTGGGACCTAAAAATAGGATAGGGAAAAAATATTTTTGACTGCCAAAATTTTGGCCTAAAAACTGCCCGGGGGTCTCCAGACTTTTTTTTTCCGAAACCTACTCAGGCAAGGAAACACGAATCGGAAACTAGATGGATCTCGAAAACAAACCTAATATGAAAAGAACTCAGATTGGTGGTGGATATATGGTGGTGGTATATGGCAGCGGTGGTGGTATATGGTAGCGGTGGTGGTATATGGATACGGATCGGTGGTGGTATATGGATACCGATCGGAGATGGTATATGGATTCAGAGCGGTGGCGGATAAGCGGTGGTGGTAGATGGCAGGGGCGATGATGATGGTGCGGCGGCGGCGTGACAACTTATGACCAGAACTCGAAACTCTAAAGGACTAGACGCTAAGACCAGCAACTAGACACGACGATGCAACCGCAAATTCAACAAAGCAAAAACCCTAAAAAGATTATGCAAAGGCTCAGATTGGTTCGGATATGATGAACTAACCCTAGTTTTTTTTTTGGCTTTTTCATGGACTGTAGGTATGAAGAACAGACTCGATCTAAACTATGAAAAACTGTAAAATCTCACCGAGCAACCTGAAAATCTGATACCACTTGATAGAGGCGAAGGTGTCCCGCTGTTTCAATGAGATGGTGGCTATCGTTTTCTGTGGGAGTCGACCTTGATGATCCGACTACGAATGTGCGAGACGTCGCGCCTTAGCAATCGCTAAACCAACTTCCAAGGGGTTATTGACCACGCTGGAGCACGATCAACCTGACCACGAGGGTCTGTTTCCTGCGAGCAAACGAAGAACAAGCAAGAAACTGAGATTGCAATCTGGATATTGCGAATATAAGAGGAAAGCTTTATTAATGAAGGTGGGGTTCTGTGACGCCTTTGTCTGGTCATTGAACATAAACGAAGTACGCGAAGTTGCAGCTATGGCGAACTTTTAATCTAAACAAAACCCAAAGTCTAAACGGTGCCCTAAGAGCTGTATATATGGAGGAAGAGGAGGGGATTTCGTGGCCCTTGAAGGAGGGGTCCAAAACCAACCCTATCTCTTGTTTCCCCACACATACAGACTCTAAAAACAGCCTATACTCAAGTATTTCGAAATTACATGGGCCTGGCCCAATAATAAGGTGACGCGGCACCTATAATAGCCTCTGGACGAAATTTATGAAGTGGCATCTTGTATATTTCGTCCAAGGCTTCCTGCACTCATTATGGTGGCTTCAAAGTCCTGAAATCATCACTTGTAACTCCGTTCTTGTTCCCCTTGTGCATGCCATCATCTCCATGCTTGAACTTTCTCCAAGGTTCCTCTTTCTTGTCCAAGCTAGGCCCTTCATTTGTAAGCAAAACAAATGTATCCAATTTAGGCAACATCATATTCTCATGAACTTTAGAATCATTACCAAGAAACGAAAGTACCTGATATTTTAATTGGCGTGCGTGAGCTCTAGTAATTGGTCCAGTATGTATAGCAGCAGGGGCTGTGGGTGTAACAATGGTATTGATGTCCTCATCACACAATGCGAGGTAACAAGTATTATATGCACGGGAGAGACGTAACACTAATGGTGCACTAAAGGCATGGTCCGGCAATGCTCAACAAGCTAATCTCGATAGGTAAGCTACACAAAAGAGGCTCGAGGCTACCAAGGTAATGGCAAGGGTAGCACAAAGTGTCGTCGAAGTTACCGTCCTTGCTTACGGTTGGTATGAAGATGGAGTGGTCGAAGCCGATGTGGAGTCCGAGTCGATTGTCGAGTGGCGGTGATGATGACGTCAAATCGCGCCTAAGTAGCCGAAACACCTTAGGACACGAGAGAAACTGCAACCCAAAACTCAAACAACCATGAGAAATATTGCGGAAGAACACAAGTGGTGGTGGTGTGTTAAAATTGTGCAAAACAGGAAATGGCCGAAGTGCTCTGGATGGTCCGTGCGCACGGGGAAAGTGAGTCCCGTGTGCACGGGGTCCCGATGGCCCGTGTGTACGGGCTCCTCTGGAAGCAGACGAAAAGCTTCGGATTCGTGGGTATTTTCAATTTGTTGCCAAATTCGATGGATGGAAGGATGGGGAAGATGGTAAGGGGGTTAGATCCACTTGCCAAACACCAAATTCGTGAATCAAATCAACCAAATCTCACAAGATCAAAAAATTGCAAGAAAAATTTTGGGGCTAATTTTGGTGGGGATTTTTGAATTAGGATGAAAAACAACAAAATCAAGCTAGAAAGTGGAGGGTAGGGACTCCAAGATGTGAATCAACCTTGCTCATGATACCAAGATGTTGTAGGGTGAAACCCTAAGATGGATCTTTTCACACTTGGAGGGGCAAAAGGGATGAACACCAAGAAACACAAAGAGGAATTCACTCCAACAATACCCAATTAGACATCCACTAGAATAGCAACACAAGATCCACAAGTTCACAAACACAATCAAAGGAAAGATACAATGGTAGAGTTCTTCCCACTCCTAGGAGATGAGGTCTTGATGATGGTAGTCTTCTCCATCCACAAGTGGATCCTCTCCTAAGAGGCCTTGATCTCCAATGGAGGTGGTAGAAGGAGTAAAGCTCTCAAATTCTCATCTATGTCTTTGATAACCCTAGGTATGGAATATATAGGCTTGGGGTCGAAGTAGAAGAAGAGGAGGTCCAAAACGCCATCTCAGCCGTCCATCCTGTAGGGCCCGTGCGCACGGGGGTCCCGTGTGCACGGGGTGCTACAGCGCCAATTCCCTGGATAGTCCGTGTGCACGGGGTCTCGGGGGCTCGTGCGCACAGTCACCTGGGACTTCCAGTGCTGCTGCTGCTGTTGCGCTCCGCCTTGCTCCGCATGGCCTTGGGGTGGTCCTCCTACTCCTTGATGATGCTCCTGAGCTACTTGGGGGTGTTCCTCTTCGTACCTAATGAGGCATAGGATATTTTGGTGAGGTAGCAACCAAGTTCCGTTTGTGTCCATATGCATATCAAGTAGGAAGGAGTTCACCTCGGTTTTCATTCTAAGTGCTCTAGATCTTGTCATGGGTCCATGTGGAGCTTGATGTGTTGGTGTAGAGTCCATGGGGATGATGGAAGGATGCTCCGCATCACAGTGGTTGTGGGGGGCTATTGTCGGGCCATGGTGGGGCCTCACCGGAGGCAAAACTCGACCTGGGTGTGGGTGGGGGTTGGGGTTGGCTAGAGGGATGGTCGGGGGCGGCGAAAGACCAGAGGTGGTGGGCGGTTCAGTGGAGGGCGGGAGCCGGTAGTTCGGCCGGCAGCCCGTGCGGTGGTCTGTAGGGGAAGAAAAAGAAGCGAGGAAGAAGAAGGGTTAGGAGATGTAGGATCATCCAACCGCCTGAAATGGTCGACTGACCCAAATGACGAAAGTCAGGCGACTTGCATGTAGACATTCCCATTATATTCAGTGTACCATCATCCTAGGTGCTTTGAGACGTGCTAGCACTGCTCCTCAACCCATCAAGCTAAACAACATACCACTCATAATTCCAAACTTTGTTGCTCAAATACGAATCTGATATGATGCTGATATTACTAAAACAGAGAACGTTTAATTGGTCAGCTAGTGTTCCTACTTTACTTTCGAAAAGCACGTGCGCCACATATAGAGAGACATTAGGGAGCTGCATTCTTTATGCTCTCTGGTTCATCATGTGTGGGCAACGAACATTTTATTATCCAAAATCCGCTTGCTCTTCTTTAGCATGTTCCTCTTCTGTTCTTCTTTAATAAGTACTCTCCCCATTCCTAAATATAATTCTTTGTAGAGATTCCTCCATGGACTACATACGGAGCAAAATGAGTGAATCTACACTCTAAAATGTATCTATATACACCCGTATGTGATCCATAGTGGAATCTCTACAAAGACTTATATTTAGGAACAGAGGGGGTATAATAGTTGTACAGTATGTTCCTTGCAGTGAAGAGGAGCAGGGACATTTGCAGTGTACAGGTCTATTTGGTCGCTTGTCATGGACGCTTTCAACTCTTCGTGTTGGTCTGCCCTAATATCCAGGAAATGCTGGGAGCTGTGTCGCCTTTGAGAGTTAGACTGATAGTAACAGTATTGCACCTTCAGTTATAGAGAGCTGGTATATGAAGCCTTTCTAGCCGTACCGGCAATACTAGCACATGTTTTCCAGCGAGTTCCACTTTCCTGATTTTACTCGTGATGCTTAGGGTTTTCCCATTATATCTACACTATGATCTGCGTAGGTGCTTTGTGTCCTACTAGCAGCAGCCCACCCTTTAAAGCTAAACAACACACCAATCATAATTCAGCTTAGTTGTTCCAATACGAATGTGACATGATGTTCATATTAGTTAACAGACATACATTTAATTGGTGAGCTAATGCTCCCACTTGAGTTTCCAAATGCCTGTGGCCACATAGAGAGAGACAGCATGGAATTGCATTTCTTTGGATGCTCTGATTCATCATGGCTGGGCAACCAACATTGTACAGAAAGAAACGAAATCTCCATAATATGCTTCCTCTTCTATTCTTTAAAATGTTTCTCTTCTGTTCTTCTTTAATAATTAAAGTATGTTCCTCGTCAAGAAGGCAAGCAGAGACATCTGCAATCGACAGGTCTATTTGGCCGCTTCTGCAAGTTGCTTTCAGCAATTTGAGTTGGTCTACCATAATATGCAGGAAATGCAGAGAGCTGTGTGGCCTTTGAGAGACTAGACTGATAGTAACAGTAGTGCGCCTTCAGGTGAATAGAGCTGGCTTGTAGGTGATTGATAGGCTTTCAATTAGTAGCAGCAATACAACCCCATATTTTCCAGCCAGTTCGACTTCCCCAATTTATTTATGATGCTTATGGTGTCCCCCTTTTATCGACACTACAATCTGCGTAGTGGCTTCGTGTCATAATAGCAGCACTCCATCCTTCACGCGAAACTACATGCCACTCGTATTTCCAAAGCTTACATTTAATTGGTCAGCTAATGTTACTATGTGTGTTTTGAAATGCATGTGCGCCACATATGGAGACATGGTGGAATACTATTTCTCTGTGCACTCTCGTTGTCATGATTTCGCAATATACTTTCAATATAGTATATTATGAACCTATCATCTGCCAACTATCCTTACTTCTGAAGCTCCCAACAGGGAGCCTATTTTTTTTTGTAGTTGTGCCTGATTATATTATTGTACGCACCAAATTACATCACACAAGGGCTCTCTCATCAAAACCCAGTGATAGCACACAAGGGTTTACAAGGAGCCCCTATTATATTAGAATATCCTCTGCATTACAAAGATAATCTCACTACTATTTATGTTGTCATGCTTCTCAGATATTGAACAAAATCACATTGAATATGAGAATGCGCACATTAGAAGAGTATCCCGGAACAGTGCAATGACTAACAAACATGGCATCAAGGCATTGAGTTCCATTCTGGATGGAATGAAGCCTACACGCTCCACACCTACAGATTCGTGTTCAGAATATGATCTAATGACTATTCTGAGCTCAAGGAGTCAAAGGCAGATAGCCTATCCTGTTCACCCTACAAGGTGCCTGTTCTAATTTGGCAAGGTTTTATTGGTTGCACGTAACTTGCATAAGCTGTCTTGCATTTCTTCTGCTTCTTTGCACCGCCATGTGCTTAGTATACTCATCATATATGTGAAGTTGCCATGCCCACCCATTATCAATACGCATTCCATTTGTCATCATACCATGTTTTTCCATTCAAATGTTGTTCTTGTGTATCAGACATCCAAAAGGAAGAGAGTGATTGAGAACCTGAAGGAGTAGTAGCAAAGTCGTTGAAAAAGGTGGTGGTACCGCAGAAATCAGACAACACCCCACTTATATTGGCGATAGAACCAACGCCACAAAACCTAGGATATCGCAACTATGCTGCTCGCTGCTTTGCTCTTGTTAGTACCTGTTGTCTTGTATCGCTGTACTTACATTCATACCTGGTTGATTATGTGATATCAATGTGCATGATAACCTGCATATCCACTGTTCTCTCCTAATTATTAGATCTATATTAATGCTTACATTAATGTAGAATAAACCCAATGCTTATGAAAAAGTTTAGCTCTACATTGTTCTTGTAAGTATGTGTTGTCCTTTATCACTGTACTTATATTGTCAGCTAGTTGTTCATGTACCATCACTTTGCAGCTTATTTCCCTTGGCATCCATTTTGTACGCATCAGATCTATGTTTACTCTTACCAAAATGTTGAATAAAACCAATGCTACTGAAGATGTTTAGCTCTGCATTACTCTTGTCAGTACCTTTTGGCTGTATGATGTACCTACATTTATAGCTAGTTGATTATGTAGCATCACTCTGCATCTTAGCTTAAATAACCTCCATTTGTTCCTATATTATCACTTCTATATTTACTCTTAACAAAATGTAGAATAAAGGCAATGCTTATGAAGAAGACTCTGTGGTAAACTTCTTGAATTGGCCCCCCATCAACATGGAAAAGGGCTTTATAAAGCCGGTCTTCATTACTAACGTATGTTTGTCCTTCTCGAGCCTTCAAAGTTTGTTGTGTATATTTGGATAGCAATGACTGCAACTGCTGTTTATTTTTGTCGTTCGCATCAAATTGAATGTTTAAAGTTTATTATGAAGAAGTTCATAAACATAAGTTTGTCCTTCTCAATTTCAGTTTTTAGTTGTACAACCTAGTTCCTTATTCATACCATGTAAATTAAACTAAACATAGCAAGTGATCTTCCTTAGCACTGCATGTATGCTTGTTGATCTGTAATCCAGTGGTGTGGTCAAACTACCAACTCTACGGTCCTGCTATGTCTTAACTATGAACAATGCATATTTTGTTCATGTTATTTAAATCATGTCTCTTTATCTACCAATCTGAAATGGGATAAATTGACAATACACTCACCATTGATGCTTATACATTCTTTAGTGCTGCATGTATCCTTGTGTTCTTGATCTATAATCCAGTGGTGTGGTGAAGCTGTCCACTCCTGCACAATGCCATTTCCTGCCATGTCTTAACTGTGAACAATTTTTATTCTATTGTAATCTAGGTCTATTTATTTGCCACTAAGAAATGGGATGAATCGACATCACTGTTGCTTATATGTGCAAAGCATGTTATCTGTCTGCTTTTTTCTCTTTCAGGGTGATATCACTGACGCCAATAACTGCCATTGATGCTATGCAGCTAGAGTTGGATATAAATGTCAAACAAGTGCAGTCATCAGCTTGCTCAGCTGCTTGCACTGCAGCTCCCAGGCAGGACTAACCTTTCTTGAACTGTGTTGAAGTGCTGTCAGTTCTCTATATTATTTTGGGTGGCATGTTTATTTGCACTGGTGGCGACCTTTCATGCCCAGTGTATGTACTCTGCTGTCTGGTTGCGCTTTATTATCGCTAGCGACGAACTTTTATGCCCAGTGCATGTAATATGCAGTAATTTCTTTGTTGTATAGTCTAGGTATATTCCTCGTCATGATGCTGTAATTTAATTTCTGTATATGCTGTCATGGCTCCCTGAAAAGGCCGTAAGCTTTGACGGAGCGCAATGGGCCTAAACGTTCGGTTTATTATATAAAAAATTACGGTACTAAAACTAGCCGGCCCGCCAATCGCTGTAAATGGGCCGAAACGTGGGCCTACAATCATGTCCGGCCAATAGCAGGCCTAGACGTAAACTCACCAACTATTAGTTTCGGGCCTTTAACAGGCCGAGTAAACTAGCTACCTAAGTTGGGGCAGAAAATAGAATGGGCTTTTAACGGTCTGAAAAGTAGATTGGGCCTGAACAATGTTGGAGGCCCATGATTGGCTCAACCACAAGACGGGCCGTTAACAGGCCAAAATATTTGTCGGCTCACAGTTGGCCCAATAACATAATGGGTCGTAAGTAGGCCGGATGCAAAGCGGGACATCATTAGGCCCAGTTATCTTACAGGCCTTTAATGGGCCAATAGTTAGGTTGGGCTAAAATTTATCCATGAAGACTACGAGCCTTTAAGAGGTCGAAAGTCACTTCGGCCCAGAAGTAGGCCCACATACAGCACAGGCCGTTAAATGGCCGAAAGTGAAACCGGGCCGACAACGGCCCATATGTACGAAATGCCATTAACAGGCCGAAAGTAATATTGGGCTAAACTATTACATGGGCCTTTAAGAGGTCGTACTTCAAATGGGCCCCCAATGGGGCTGAAAGCACAGTGCATGTTAACGTGCCAGATCATATATGGGCCGTAATTTGGCGCAAAATATGGCAGGGAGTTAACAGGCTGGATCCGATATGGGTCGTCATTTGGCCCAAAACATGGCAAACTGTTAACGGGCCGGATCTGATGTGGGCTGTCATTTGGCACAAAACGTGACAGACATCTAACGGGCCAGATCTTATGTGGGCCGTAATTTGGCCCAAACCATGGCAGGCTGTTAACAGGCCAACCCAATAGAGTATGACAAAATCTTGTGGGCCCTTGGCTGGGCCAGCCTTTTTATCTTAAATGGGCCACTGTTGGGCCTTACCACGTGTCGAGGTATCATATGCGTGTTCCCTCCATTGTACGGATGACATCTGTCCCTAGCTAAGCCGACACGTGGATCCTCCGGCGAATGAGAATTTTACACGTGGAAAATCCCCATTGGTCCAGGCTATTAACGGGTTATCGGATCCAAACCGGAACCCGATAGCTTAACGGCGACCTATTATGTTGGATGCCATGTGTCAGTTACCCTTGACGAAAACACTTCCATGACGCACCATTTATCATCATGGAAGTGGACACTTCCGTGATGATAATTTTGGTATTGTCAAGGAACACTTCTACGACAGCACAGGTATGACTATCTTGATTCTGTCATAAAATCGTCATGGACGTACATGCATGATAGAAAACGTGATCTACTATGACAAACACGTATCATTACGGAAGTGTATTTTTATGTAGTGATAACATGCATAAGGTGTAGTGAATATAGTATGCCACGCAACACAATATAAAGAGCAATTGTTCATCATGTGTGAGGCAATCAAGTCAAGCTTGTAAGAATCAATGGGACATGGCATATGTGAAGAAATGACATTGTTGCAACCAAGCATATGATAGGAGCAAGTAATACAAGAATTGGATGCAACACAAAAGGTATATATGTCATGAGGCATGGAAGGGTGAAAATGACAAGTTGAAGCACGATCTCTAAAATGTGTGCAATATGTCATGGTGCAAGCAACACAAGAAGTAGGATCCACAATATTCATGCTCATGGTTTGGGGGTTCTCAAAAGAGAAGGATATCACCTTGAAAGCATGTCCTTGTGCGTCCTTCACAATGCCGAAGTGGTAGGAAAAGTGTTGTAGAAGCGAGTCGTGGTCGAATGTATGAGGCTCGCTCTCAAGAGATCGGGTCAACTCAGGTGAAGTAGAAGTTGACATGTAGTCGAAGCATCCTACACATGCACACAACAAGGCAAAGATCGTATGCGCATGGTAGATAAACACATCATCCATCATGATGGTTCTCTTCTCTTGCACATAATCATTAGAAACATAAGTGCATGAATAATATGATGCAACAATGGCGATACTCATGGCACTAGGTATATGGTGCAAAGAAGTAAGACAAGCATGCGTCACAAGAAATATATCACAAGCTCCAAATATATGCGAGAATGCTATGGGGGTAATCTCATTAGCAAGACTAAAATCATTGTTGCACTCAATACATGGCAAATCATCTAGCATGCGAGAGGCAACATATGGAGACATATGACAACACTCAATAGCAATCATGTGCAAAGCATGGCAATGGTTGTCATCAACTGCACGAAACGAGCAAGTGTAAATCATCGGTGATGCAACATAGGCAAGCATATAATTTGAGTCGTGCAAACTAGGGGAGCGAAGATGCAACACACTAGAGGAAATCTTGGTAATCGTGTCATGTGAGCAAATAGTAGGCATAGGCAATGCACATGGCATATTGTAAGCACGAACAAAAAGCAAGATCATAGTATCATCGTAGGATTGGTTCATAAATGGAACATGGCAATAACAAGCAATATCTCCACCAAGCTTGGAAATGCACATACAAGTACTAGAATCAATCATCATGCATAATGCAAAGCATGGGTCACAAATGCATGGCAAAGGCATAGAAATGAGCTTATCATGCAAAGTGAACCTGGTCAGATGGGCATAGAATATGTAATTGACAATAACCCATAACCATGTGAGGGCCATGTAGAAGAAATGCGCAAAGTCATGGCGTGATGGAAACGGTGTGAAAAACAATCCACGGGATCCCAAGTTCGTTGCTCTCTAGAGCTTGTTTCGTCAACTCATGGGATTGCGAGGTTGACGAATATGTGTGATGACCTACACAAAAGAGACACAAACCAAAGAAAGTGTGTGCGTGGTAAATGTACACATCATCCATCATGATGTGTATGTGAACGTGAGAGTAAGATAAGCATCGCTCAAAGAAATTTGATGCATGGTATAAAAACACGTCGCCCATCATGAAAGAATAGTTGTTATGTATAACACGATGGGGACACAAATTGAGGATGCAATTATAGCAAGTGTGTGGCACAACAAGAGCATTTTTATTCGTGGGATGCATATGGTACACATAATCTTGTGAACCATGCAACAAATGGGATGGATCAAAATCTCGTAAAGTGTATGAGGAAACTATGGGGGTCTCCTCATGAGCAATATCAGAAACATCATGTGGAGAATATGAAAAACATCCAAAACAATGCATATCCGAAGCCAGGTAGTCATGGCATGGCATATGATGGACATGATGCAAAGGGAGCATATCAATATCATCACAAGAAAAACAAATGCCAATAACCATGGGCTTGTCATCTATGCCATATGTGCAAATTGTGTTCATTTTAATGGCATATGCATAGTTACAATGATGAGACTGCAAATATGACATATGGTTGATCTCATGCATATATTATGACAAGTCAAGCGGATTGTCAAACATGATGTGCCCAAGAGAATTATTACAAGAAATCCTATGGAACATGGCATCACAACTAATAGACTCCACATGACAATCATCAAACTCATCATAAATGGGTGAATCATCGCATGGGGAAGTCGCATTGTTGTGGTGGAACACGATCACCTATGGGGCCATCTGCCCCTTGTGGTTCGACAGGGGGAGATCACATAGCACAAAGAGCGAAAGCCATGGAACAGCATGGCAGTGGTGATGTTGGTGGTTTTTACCCAGGTTTGGGCCGCTGAGAAGCGTAAAACCCTACTCCTGCTTTGGTGGATTGAAGAGAGGACCATGGTGGCCATGCAGCGCTCAAGCCCGGCAAGATCGCCTCGGGGGGAGCAGCTACGCGTGTATGAGTATACAAGGGTTCGAATCCTTTTTTAGGTTGCCATGGCCCTCCTTTTATAGGCTAAGGGGTTACCATAGTGGCAAAATAGTCATTATATACTAATTAGATAGCCAACAGTGCTATCATACCTAACTCTGGCAGTTAGGACAAAGTGCATTAAATGCACTGCTAGGTGTCACGCTGTGGATGCAGCCCGGCAAGCCCGTCGTGCCGCTTAACCATCTTCTACCTGTCTGCATGACACACGGTTGGACGGGTGTCATATAGAGGGAATCTTCTTTCCAGATGGCTGCCAGGTGCAAAATGACAGCCACTTAATCACTTGGGGGCTCGACACCACACTGATAAGTGACTTGCATCGCTGTGCGGTGGAGCGGTGGAGTCTTGGCGGGGATATTTGCCCTTGGCGGCCCCGGCAAGCCTACCGGGGAAATCTTGGGACTTTGTTCTTGGTGAGGCCTCGACCTGACCAGGCTCGCCTGCTCGGTAAGGGAGGTCTTTTCTTAGTGACATCTTGTTCTCTTGGCTTGTCTTGGTCTTCTTGATCCGCCCTTTGATTCCTCAAAGAGCTATCTCTCTGGCTTGGTCTCGACTTGGGAGCTTGGTGCTGTTGTATCTTCGCCATTGCGCCTGTGTACAGTCTGGGCAACATACGTGAAGGTTTGTTGCACCGATAGGAGCCCCCGGGCCTGGCCCAAACGTGCTGCCGAGCACTATTGGGGTAGGCCCTATCAGGTACACAGGCGGGGCGCTCGCGGTGGCTGCCTTCTTGATATTTTCCTTGCTTCTTCATTAACCTGTGCTTGAGTCAGTTTTCGGTTTTCTCGCGCGTCGTGCGACGCCAAATGTGGTGGGGCCATCTCTGTAATGGCCTGTGAATGACTTTTGTTCACGGGGAGGTAACTGCCATTTTACTCTTCCCACCATGCTCGTCCCTTCGCCACGTATGCTGCATGCATCATGTGGTGTAGGTAACGGATGCGTACGGCACAGGAAAGAGCGCCGTGGCCGAAATCCACCCGCCTCGTATTGGTGCAAGAGGGCGGTCGACGAGTCCAACCGCTGTTGGTAGCATAAACGGGTCGGATTTGAAGGAGCCCTTGGGGGGGGGAGAGGAGCACCAGCCCCCGGTCCCAGCTCATCTATAAAAGGGAGCACGAGGGGGAATGGAAGAATTCAGCCTCGCATCTTCTCCTCCTTGCTTGCCTTCTTCTCCTTTATGCTGAGGGAAAGAGGTCGGGGCCTGGCTTCGGGCCTCGGCTTGGGAGTGGTGATCACGGAGGCTCGTGTCGATACTCGGGGAGTGAGTCTGGTCTGCAGCCGCGGGAGACGTGATGGTTGTGGTTGGGCAGGCGCAGCTGGTGGCAACACACCTATGACCACCACATCCACTCCGGTATGGGAGGCGCCACGCCATTCCGTAATGGCAAAGCGCCCGCACCCTCCACACTAGCTATCCGTCTGGGGCAGGGCGTCGCCTCTGCTGCGAGCTGCTCGAGTTCGAAGGCCCGTTGGTGGAGTCTTCAGGGCTTCTGGTGCCCGCCTATGGCGCCGTGCTCGGGATCTTTAGTGGTCCCAGCGCTGCCCTCTTCGGCGAGGTCGGGGGCGATGCTGAAGATGATGACGCCCTCCTGCCCGCCAAGGTGGGGGGAGGTGTCCTCAATGCGCCTTGGGCGCCGCCACCACCATCAGCAGCCTCTCCGGGGGAAGTGACGGGCCAGGGGCCCGACGTCTTCCCGGAGCGACAGTGACGAGGAGGAAACTGGCGAAGACGAGGAAGGCAGGTGGTAGGCCATCCGGTCGGAGTACGATGGCACCGACGCCTTCGTCTCGTACTGCCTGCTTGTTGCTCCGTTCTTCGATTCTTCCCTATCCCGGCACAATCATCACCAGCCTCTTCCGGACGGCTGCTAGGGGAAGCTCTCTTGGTGCCTTCTACCGCACGCACCTCGCCTAGGCGCTCCTTTTGCCCTTTTCGCACTCGAGATGAACCCTGGGAGAAGGAGGGCAATAAAGGCATTACGAGGCATCTGTCCTTATATTTCAAAGGATGTAGGCGCTTGCCAAATTTTGGTCTTAAATATGTAATCTCTTTTATCCATGTTTGTGCTCTTGTAAGGTTTGTACTTGTTTATCCGCATATTAATGAAAAAGACAAGCCTTGCCGGGTACTTGTGCATGTATCTTATCCATGCAGAGGAGGAACGCCTCTATACTTGATAGAGGCAAAGGTGTCCCATCTTTCGAGGAGATGGTGGCTATCGTTTTTGTTGGAGTAGACTTTGACGATCCGACTACGAACGTGCGAGGACGTCGCGCCTTAGCAATCGCTAAACCAACTCCGAGAGGTTATTGACCACGCCGGAGCACGATCAACCTGACCACGAGGGTCTATTTCCTGCAAGCAAACAAAGAACAAGCAAGAAACTAAGATTTGCAATCTGGATATTGCGAATATAAGATGAAAGCTTTATTGATCAAGGTGGGGTTCTGTGACGTCTTGGTCTGGTCATTGAACACAAACGAAGTACGCGAAGTTGCAGCTATGGCGAACTTTTAATCTAAACAAAACCCAAAGTCTAAACGGTGCCCTAAGGGCTGTATATATGGAGGAAGAGGGGGGAATTTCGTGGCCCTTGAAGGAGGGGTCCGAAACCAACCCTATCTCTTGTTTCCCCACACATACGGACTCTAAAAACAACCTATTCTCAAGTATATCGAAATTACATGGGCCTGTCCCAATAATAAGGTGATGCAGCACCTATAATAGCCTCTGGATGAAATTTATGAAGTGGCATCTTGTATATTTTGTCCAAGGCTTCATGCACTCATTATGGTGGCTTCAAAGTCCTGAAATCATCACTTGTAACTCCGTTCTTGTTCCCCTTGCGCATGCCATCATCTCCATGCCTGAACTTGCTCCAAGGTTCATCTTTCTTATCCAAGCTAGGCCCTTCATTTGTAAGCAAAACAAATGTATCCAATTTAGGCACCATCATATTCTCATGACAATTAGAATCGTTACCAAGAAACGAAAGTACCTGGTAATTCAATTGGCGTGCGCGAGCTCTAGTAATTGGCCCTGTATGTATAGCAGCAGGGGCTGTGGGTGTAACAACGGTATTGATGTACTCATCATCCTCCCCTTCTTGAAATGAAGTCGTCCTCGACAGAAGCTCATCTTCCTCACCCAAATAAGGCTTCAATTCTGCAATGTTAAAAGTGGGACTAACCCCAAAATCTGCAGGCAGCTCAAGTTTGTATGCATTATCATTTATTTTCTCTAACACCTTAAAAGGACCATCAGCACGTGGCATTAGCTTTGATTTGTGCAAATCAGGAAACCTATCCTTACGCAAATGTAACCAAACAAGATCTCCAGGTGCAAAGACAACTTGTTTTCTACCTTTATCTCCAGCAAGTTTATATTTAGCATTCATACGCTCAATGTTTTCCTCAGTTAAATCATGCATTTTTAAGATCAATTCAGCACGTTGTTTAGCATCAAAATTAACCTTCTCCGAAGATGGAAGAGGCAATAAATCAATAGGTGCACGAGGTAAACCATACACAATCTCAAAAGGGCACATCTTAGTAGTAGAATGCAATGAACGATTATAAGCAAATTCAATATGAGGCAAGCATTCTTCCCAAATTTTCTTATTATTCTTCAAAACAGCCCTAAGCATAGTAGACAAAGTTCTAATGACTACTTCAGTTTGTCCATCAGTTTGGGGGTGACAAGTAGTACTGAAAAGCAGTTTAGTCCCCAACTTAGCCCATAAACATCTCCAAAAGTGGCTAAGAAATTTAGTATCATGATCTGAAACAATAGTATTTGGCACACCATGCAAGCGAATAATTTCACGAAAGAACAAATCAGCAACATTAAATGCATCATCGCTTTTATGACATGGTATAAAGTGTGCCATTTTCGAGAATCTATCCACGACAACAAATATGCTATCCCTCCCCTTCTTTGTTCGAGGTAAACCTAAAACAAAGTCCATAGATATATCCTCCCAAGGAACACTTGGTACAGGCAAAGGCATATATAAACTATGAGGACTGAGTCGTGACTTAGCTTTTTGACATGTAGTGCAGCGAGCAACAAAATGCTCAACATCCCGTCTCATCTTTGGCCAAAAGAAATGTGTAGCAAGTACGTCCTCCGTCTTCTTCATGCCAAAGTTTCCCATTAATCCTACTCCATGCGCCTCCTACAACAACAAAAGATGAACGGAGCTAGCTGGAATGCATAGCTTTTTAGCACGGAACACAAATCCATCATGAACGACAAACTTGTTCCATGTTCTTCCTTCTTTACAATTCTGCATTACATCTTTAAAATCAGCATCATGACCATATTGATCTTTGATGGTCTCCAAGCCAAATATTTTGAAGTTAAGTTGTGAAAGCATAGTATAGCGACGAGACAATGCATCAGCAATAACATTTTCTTTACCCTTCTTGTGTTTAATGACATAAGGGAAAGTCTCAATGAATTCAACCCATTTAGCATGTCTATGATTCAGTTTAGCTTGACTTTTAATATGTTTCAAAGATTCATGATCAAAATGTATAACAAATTCTTTGGGCCATAAATAATGTTGCCATGTCTCTAAAGTCCGAACAAGAGCATATAATTCTTTATCATAAGTAGAATAATTCAGACTAGGCCCACTCAATTTTTCAGAAAAGTATGCAACAGGTTTGCCATCTTGTAATAACACACCTCCTAATCCAATTCCACTAGCATCACATTCAAGCTCAAAAGTCTTATTAAAATCTGGAAGTTGGAGTAAAGGAGCATGTGTCAACTTATCTTTCAACACCGTGAAGGCTTCTTCCTGTGTGGTACACCAAACAAAAGGCACATCCTTCTTTGTAAGCTCGTTAAGAGGTGCATCAATGGTGCTGAAATCTCTTACAAAACGCCTATAGAAACCAGCGAGGCCAAGGAAACTCCGCACTTGTGTGACCGTTTTGGGCTGCGGCCAACTCTCAATAGCTTCAATCTTGGCTTTATCAACTTCAATTCCCTGTGGAGTAACAACATAACCAAGAAAAGATACTCGGTCGGTGCAAAAGGTGCACTTCCCAAGGTTACCAAACAAACGTGCATCACGTAGAGCAATAAAAACAACACGTAAATGTTCCAAATGTTCTTCCAAAGATTTGCTATAAATCAGTATATCATCAAAATAGACAACCACAAATCGTCCAATGAAAGCACGTAAAACTTCGTTCATTAATCTCATTAAAGTACTAGGTGCATTAGTTAACCCAAAAGGCATGACTAACCACTCATATAAACCAAACTTAGTTTTAAATGCCATTTTCCATTCATCTCCCAATTTCATACGAATTTGATGGTATCCACTACGCAAATCAACTTTGGAGAATATTGTAGTGCCACTTAATTCATCAAGCATATCATCTAGCCTAGGAATAGGATGACGATAACAAATAGTTATGTTATTAATGCCTCTACAATCAACACACATACGTGACGTACCATCCTTTTTTGGCACTAGTATAATAGGAACAGCACAAGGACTAAGAGATTCGAGTATATAACCTTTGTCGAGTAGCTCTTGTACTTGACGCATAATCTCCTTCGTCTCCTCTGGATTGGTACGGTATGGCGCATGGTTTGGCAGCGACGCACCGAGAATTAAGTCAATCTGATGCTCAATCCCTCGAATAGGTGGCAATCCCGGTGGCACGTCTTGTGGAAAGACATCAGCGAACTCCTGCAAAATGTTAGTGACAGCAGGAGGCAAAGAGGAAGGCACGTCCTCGACTGAAAATAATGTTTCTTTGCACACAAAAGCATAGCAAACAGATTTGCTGAAATCTAGATCATCAATATCAGATTTGGTGGCAAGTAAACATCCACTTTTTAATTTAATTTCAGAAGCAACATGAGATGATGGTTTGTTATTAGGCTTCATTTTTTGCTCAAATTCTTTTGCCACAATCTGATTTTCACTCTTATTTTGCTCCTGTTTTGCTTTATTAGCTCGATTAATATCATCTTTGAAAATAGAATCAGGAGTCATAGGAAGCAAAGTAATATGTTTATCCTTATGAACAAGAGTATACTGATTGTTTCTACCATGGTGTACAGAATTTTTATCGAATTGCCATGGTCTACCAAGTAATAAGGAACATGCTTGCATGGGTACCACATCACAATCAACATAATCAGCATATGTAGCGATACTAAAATGCACACGAACAGTACGTGTTACCTTAACCTTGCCACTGTTGTTGAACCATTGGATGTAGTAAGGATGTGGATGTGGTCTTTTGGTGAGAGATAGCTTCTCCACCATTTCCATGCTAGCCAAGTTGTTGCAGCTCCCTCCATCTATGATGACGCGAATAGAACGTTCCTTCACAACTCCCTTTGTGTGGAACAAATTATGCCTCTGATTTTGCTCAGCTTCTGTGACCTGCACACTCAAAACACGTTGAGCAACTAAACATTCATACCTGTCAGCGTCTTCAGGAGCCATGTATTGTGTCTCATGTTCAGAATCATCTCCACCATGTTCTTCACGTGTAATTAGAGCCAAAGTCTCCTCAACATAGTCACTAGCGGACTCATACCCACCATCCTCAGTAGCAATCATCACATGCTTAGATGGGCATTCTCTAGCATAATGACCTCCACCCTTGCAACGGCGACAAATAATATCATGTGTTTGCCCTGTTGATGCCATGGATGAAGAAGAGCTCTGTGCAGGCTTGGAAGGTGTGCTCTTCGCAGATAGTGGTGGTTATGCCTGCTTTCTTGTATCACGGCTGGAGGTGGCAGCTACGGAGGTGCCAGTGCAGCAGAACGTGTGGAAGTAGAGGATGCACGCGGTGTCCATGATGAAGTTCGACCTGCAGAAAAGTTAGTCCGCGCCAATGCCTGTCGATCCTGCACTTCACGTTCAGCTTTGCAAGCAAGATGGAATAAACGAGTGATATTGTTATACTCCTTATACTCTAAAATGGTCTAAATCTCTTTATTTAAACCACCCATAAAACATGCAAGCATAGCTTCATTCTCCTCAACAATACCACATCTAATCATGCCAGTTTGTAATTCCTGATAATATTCTTCTACAGAATTTTTTCCTTGTCTTAAACGCTGCAATTTTTGAAGTAATTCACGTTGATAATATGGTGGAACCCAACGAGTACGCATAGCAGTTTTCAAAGCAGCCCAAGTAGCTGGAATAGGATATAATCTACAATGTTCAGACCACCAAACACATGCAAAACTAGTGAAAGCACAAACAACAACAGCAACACGTCGTTCGTCGGGATATTGTAAACATGTAAAACGTTGTTCAGTTTCTAACTCCCAAGTAAGATATATATCAGGAACATATCTACCCTCGAATGGTGGAATATTCAATTTTAATTTAGGAAGATGGTCATGATCTCGTACCTGAGGTGGTGGTGCAGGCCTACCATTGCGATTATTTGCATGTGGACAACCTGGTGCTGGTGGTTGCACGTAGTTATGATTTTGATCAACCTCATCCTCATAATTGCCCGCGTAATCGTCCTCCTCCTCGGCACCAGCAGCATGAGGAGCAGGAGCCAAAGAAGCATCAACAGTAGGTACAGCAGCACCAGAAGTTTGGCCATCCTCAAGAGGAACATGCTTCACTCGTCCGAACTGATTTGGAAGGGGGCGTTGTTGTTGTCGTTGCAGAGGTGCGACAGGTGCAGCCGGTGTTGGTTGGGGAAGACGCGTGAGCAATTCATTAAACTTGTAATCCAGCTTTGTCTCGAACGACTTCTCCATGCCATCTATCTTCTCCATGGCCTCTTCAAATCTGTTTAGCACATCTCCCACCTGGCCACTCATCATTTAATGAAATTTATCATGCAACTCCTTGTTCGTCATGTTCTCCCAGTCAATCTCGTTGGCTTGTGATCCTGCCATGGTTAGCAGCAATAGCAAGACACAAGAATATGATCCTACAAACTACTAGAAAGTGGTGGTGGTGTGGTGTCACAAATCTGTCAAGCAAATCTCAAATTCTTACCAGTTCTTACCCAGCAGCAGGTGGTGATCGGCAACCTTTGTAGTCAAAACTCTCAAAGCTTGGATAGAGCGATTGCCAGGTGATGTCAAACACATGATGTAGATGTATATGGAGCTGGGAAGGCTTATGATATGGTAGCAAAAAGGGTCAGCAATAATCAATTCAAAGATGCATTGTTGAATAAACGCTCAACGACGGTACTGTGCTGGTCCTAGGCTAGACCGTGCTAGAGACGCGAGCCTAGAACACTAACAAAATCACGGCGCTGCACGTAAACAAGGGAGGAGCACACTCTGAATTTTTTTCTTTATTTATCACTTTTTTTTGCACTGTTTTTTCCTCTTTTTTTTTGCTCCGCAACAATTTTTTTTGAAAAAGTCTACAAATGGTCTAAAAACTGCCTAGCCAGAATTTTCCAGACTTAGTTTTTTTTTGAAACTGAAACTATTTTTCTTCGGCGGGTGGCACGAAAGTTGGGGAATCCGACTTGTTCACGACTCGTAGTATCGCGTGACCTGGAACTCGAAAATAAAGGAATAAATACTGGACTCAGACTAGGACTGGTGGCGGAGATGAATCTGGTGGAACTCGGACTGGTGATGGTATATGACGGTAGTATATGTGGACTCGGATTGGTGGTGGTATATGGACTCAGTTCGGTGGTGGTATATGGACTCGGAGCGGTGCTGGTATATGGACTCAGAGAAATAGCAAATAAGCGGTGGTGGCATATGGTAGGGGCAATGATGATGGTGCGGCGGCGGCGTGACAGCTTGTGAACAGAACTCGAAACTCTAAAGAACTAGACGCTAAGACCAGCAACTTGACACGACGATGCAACCGCAAATTCAACAACGCAAATACAGAAAAGATTATGCAATAGCTCAGATTGGTTTGGATATGATGAACTAACCCTATTTTTTTGGCTTTTTCCTGGACTGTAGGTATGAAGAACAGACTCGACCTAAACTACGAAAAACTGTAAAATCTCACCGAGCAACCTGGAAATCTGATACCACTTGATAGAGGCAAAGGTGTCCCGTCTTTCGATGAGATGGTAGCTATCATTTTTGGTGGAGTAGACTTTGACGATCCGACTACGAACGTGCAAGGACGTCTCGCCTTAGCAATCGCTAAACCAACTCCGAGAGGTTATTGACCACGCCGGAGCACGATCAACCTGACCACGAGGGTCTATTTCCTGCAAGCAAATGAAGAACAAGCAAGAAACTAAGATTTGCAATCTTGATATTGCGAATATAAGATGAAAGCTTTATTGATCAAGGTGGGGTTCTGTGATGTCTTGGTCTGGTCGTTGAACACAAACGAAGTACGCGAAGTTGCAGCTATGGCGAACTTTTAATCTAAACAAAACCCAAAGTCTAAACGGTGCCCTAAGGGCTGTATATATGGAGGAAGAGGGGGAAATTTCGTGGCCCTTGAAGGAGGGGTCCGAAACCAACCCTATCTCTTGTGTCCCCTCACATACGGACTCTAAAAACAGCCTATACTCAAGTATATCAAAATTACATGGGCCTGGCCCAATAATAAGGTGACGCAGCACCTATAATAGCCTCTGGACGAAATTTATGAAGTGGCATCTTGTATTTCGTCCAAGGCTTCATGCACTCATTATGGTGGCTTCAAAGTCCGGAAATCATCACTTGTAACTCCGTTCTTGTTCCCCTTGCGCATGCCATCATCTCCATGCTTGAACTTGCTCCAAGGTTCATCTTTCTTTTCCAAGCTAGGCCCTTCATTTGTAAGCACAACAAATGTATCCAATTTAGGCAGCATCATATTCTCATGACAATTAGAATCGTTACCAAGAAACGAAAGTACCTGGTAATTCAATTGGCGTGCGCTAGCTCTAGTAATTGGCCCCGTATGTATAGCAGCAGGGGCCGTGGGTGTAACAACGGTATTGATGTCCTCATCAATACTTTTAAGTAAACAAGTTTTCCCAGCAAGCTATCTTGCCGGTGCCCTCCGTCGTTGCCTCGGGGCTTGGCCTGCCGGGCTTAAAACTACAGAAGGGAACCGGCTCCTTGTCGATCCTTCTCTGTCAAATGCCACTGCAACCATCTTGACTGAAACAACGCTCGGATCAAAGGATGGAGCACAAATGTTTTGAAGGTGACAAGGTTTCTCTATGCACAAGTTTTCTTCTTGCAGAGACACGTATGGATAAAAAGAAACTTATCTGTTCGGCTTGTTGGGGATCGATATGTAAGCTTGTTTTCTGTCTCTTCTTCCCAGGATCAAGTCCGCGGCAAGAGCCCTATAGTTAGTGCAGGGGAAAACATAGCAGCATATGACCTCATCTAAATGATCATGGAAAGTTTAAGCTAAGCTAATCATGCATGCATGTTTTTAGGGCGCCAGCGCTTCGTTTTATTATCTGTGCTCAAGGTCTGCGCCTGGCTTTGTACAAAGGGTTACATGCGCATCGGCAAGGCTTGTACAAAAGGGTGGCTGCCGAGGAAGGGCCCGACAGCCGCGCCTTACGGGTAGAACTTGCGAAGATGCTCATTATTCCATGAGTTTTGCATTTTGATGCCATCTTTGGTCTCCAGACAGACTGCGCCAGGTCTGGTGACTCGTACTACCCGGTAAGGGCCTTCCCACTTCGGCGTCAACTTGTTTGAACCCTTGGCGGACTGAACACGCCTAAGGACAAGGTCACCTTCCTCAGGGCTCCGGGCATGGACCCTGCAGCTGTGATAGTGGCGCAGGGCTTGCTGGTAGTGTGCAGCACGCACAGCAGCCCAGAGATGGTTCTCCTCAAGGAGCACGGCATCGTCATGCCGGTGCTGCTCTTGCTATACTTTTTCGTAGGCAAATACTTGAGGTGACCCGTATATGAGTTCCGTGGGGGAGCACTGCTTCTGCCCCATAGACTAGGGAGAAGGGAGTCTGGCCGGTAGCTCGATTTGGTGTCGTACGGAGGGACCAAAGAACCACCGGCAGCTCATCGATCTAGCGTCTGCCGCACTTTCGTAGCTTTTCAAAAGTCCTTGTCTTGAGCCCACGCAACACTTCAGCGTTCATCCTCTCAGCTTGTCCATTGCTCCTGGGATGAGCAACAGAGGCGAATGAAACCTCGCTTCCGAGGGTTTGAACGTATTGCATGAAGACGCGGCTTGTGAATTGGGTGCCATTGTCAGTGATGACTCTGGCGGGGACTCCGAAACAGCACGCCAATCCTTTCAAGAACTTGATAGCTGATTGTGCGGTCACCTTCCTCACAGGCTCCACTTCCGGCCACTTTGTAAACTTGTCGATTGTAACGTACAAGAATTCAAAGCCCTCGGTAGCACAGGGGAAGGGGCCTAAGATGTAGAGCCCCCAAACCGAAAATGGCCATGCCAAAGGGATTGTCTGGAGAGCTTGAGCAGGTTGATGGATATTCTTGGAGTGGAACTGGAAGGCTTCACATCTGGTGACTAGCTGAATTGCATCTTGGAGGGCCGTGGACAGTAGAAACCTTGCCGAAAAGCTTTTCCAGTCAAGGCTCTTGATCCAATATGAGAGCCGCACATGCCTTTGTGTATCTCTGCCAACAGTTCCTACCCCGCTTCCCGGCAAATGCACTTTAATTTCACACCGTTGGGCCTCCTTCTGTATAATGTGTCACCGACAAACTGATACATACTGTCCCTCCAGGCTACTCTTTCAGCTTCTTCTTGTTCTTCGGGAAGTTCTCCAGTTTGGAGGTAGCGAACGATGTGCTGTGCCCAAGTTGGAGCTCGTGGCTCGACAACTAGGACTAACGGCACCTCCTCACTCGTGGGAGCACCTACCTCGACCGCAAGGACCTGTGGTCCTGTGGAAGAGTGCAGCTCACCAAGTGAAGTGGAGTTGTTCCCGGCAGCTTCTCTACCGGGGACTTCGGGGAGTCCTGCCGGTAGATGCTTGCCGGAGTCCAATTTCCTCCTTTTTCTGGCCATCGTTGTCGGGGACACTGAGGGTTGAGTCAGGTGGAGGACAAAAGTCCTTGGTTCCACAGGAAGCTTTTGTGTAGCGCATTTTGACAGATGATCAGTGATGCTGTTTTCCGCATGTGGCACGTTCTCTGTTTGCAATCCATCGAAATGCTCCTCCAGCTTCCTCACTTCTTCGACGTATGCCTCCATCAATGGACTCTGGTAATCCTTGTTAACCTGCCTCACCACAAGCCGCGAATCTCCATGGATGATCAACTTTTTAATTCCCAATTCTGTTGCAATTCTGAGCCCGGCAAGGAGCCCTTCATATTCCGCAGTGTTGTTGGTAGCTTTCTCCCGGGGAAAGTGCATTTGGACCACATACTTGAGGTGCTCTCCGGTGGGCGCGACGAGGATCACGCCAGCCCCTGCACCTTGCAATGAAAAGGCACAATCAAAGTACATGATCCATTCTTGGGGTGCCTCCTTGCCGGCGATAACTGTTTTCGGCGTCTCTTCGTCTGGAGTGGGTGGCCATTCTGCAATGAACTCCGCCAGCGCTCTGCTCTGAATGGTTGAGGTACTTTCATACTTCAGACCAAAACTTGACAATTCTAATGCCCATTCAACTATCCTGCCGGTGGCCTCAGGGTTCCTCAGTATGCGTTGCAAAGGGAAACCGGTGACAACTGTGATCTCGTGGGCTTGGAAGTAGTGGCGCAGTTTCCTTGAGGCCATGATGAGGCCGAAGATCAATTTCTGCACTCCAGAGTACCTTGACCAAGCCCCCTGCAACAGGGAGCTAACAAAGTAAACTGGTCGTTGCACCACCCTCTTTTTTGCCGTGGCCTTGGGATTGCCTTCACCACCCTGCGCTTCTTTCTCCTGATCCGTACCCAAGCTTGCTGTGACTGGTTCGCTTCCTTCTCTGGAGAGGACAGTAGCTGCAGCTGCTCCTTCATCTACTTCCCGCTGTGCCACCAGCGCTGCACTAACCACTTGATTGGTTGCCGCCAAATATAGCAGCAATGGCTCTTGCGGTTTAGGAGCGACCAAGGTGGGCGCAGAGGAAAGATAGGCTTTTAAGTCCCGTAGCGCTACTTCTGCCCCCGGGTTCCACTTCATGGGCTCTGCCTTCTTTGGAATTTTGAAGAACGACAGGGCACGCTCGGCAGACTTGGAAGTGAACCTACTCAGCGCGACAACACATCCAGTTAAACACCTCACGTCCTTGACTGTCTTGGGTGCTTGAATCTGCTCGATCGCTCTGATCTTGTCGGGGTTGGCCTCTATCCCTCGGTGAGACACAAAGAAGCCAAGCAGCTTGCTGGAGGGAATGCCAAACACACACTTCTCAGGGTTCAACTTCAAGTTGATCTTGCGCAGGTTTGCAAAGGTCTCTTCCAAGTCCTAAATGAGCGTTGATCTGTCCTTGATTTTGACCACTATATCATCCATGTAAGCCTTAATATTCCTGTGTAACTGAGGTTCAAACCCAATTTGCACTACCCTTGCAAAAGTGGACCCAACGCTCTTTAACCCGAAGGGCATCCGCACAAATCAGTATGTGCCACATGGGGTTATGAACGCGGTCTTCTCCTTGTCTTCCTTAGACATGAATATCTGATGGTATCCGGAGTATGCATCCAAGAAGGAAAGTAGATCGCACCCGGAAGTGGAATCCACAATCTGGTCGATTCGCGGCATTGGGAAAGGGTCCTTCGGGCATGCCTTGTTCAGATCTGAGAAGTCTATGCAAAGCCTCCATTTCCCATTCGCCTTGCGCACCACCACTGGGTTCGCCAACCATGTTGGATGCAACACTCCCCTGATCAAACCAGCTGCTTCGAGTTTCTTGATCTCTTCGGCAATGAATTGCTGCCACTCCAAAGCTTGTTTCCTGACCTTCTGCTTGACAGGTCGAGGATGAGGGCAGACAGCAAGGTGGTGCTCGATTACCTCCCTGGGAACACCGGGGATGTCAGATGGTTGCCAAGCAAACACATTGACATTCGCCCGCAGGAAGGCAACGAGCGCGCTTTCCTATTTGTCATCGAGGGTGGAGCTAATGGTGAACGTACCATCAGTGCCACCCAGCCCTGCCGGGACCTTCTTTACAGCAGGTGAGGCAACTTTGGATCTCTTGCTAGTGAAACTCTCTGGCAAATCATCGACGGGCGCGGCACACTCCGGAGAGGCGCGCTTCCCGGATTCCTTGCCGGCATCCATGCTAGCTTTCTTTCCTCTTTTGTTTTCTTTGGCGGGAACTGCGGCTTCTGCGGCCTCGGCAGCGACCGCATCCCGGTACATCTTATCCACGCATATGATTACGTCTTTCTTGTCCGACAGGATGGAGATGACGCCCATTGGTCCTGGCATCTTCAGAGTATTATAGGCATAGTGAGATGCCGCCATGAATTTTGCCAGAGCTGGACGACCAAGAATCCCATTGTACGGCAAAGGAAGCTCGACCACGTCGAACACAATCTTCTCGGTCCGGTAGTTCAACTCTCCTCCAAACATCACCGGCAGTGTGATCTTCCCCTTAGGACGACTCCTGCCAGTAACCTTGAGTTCTTCATCTGATATTTGCAACTTGCTGATTACTTTGGGGGAAATCAGATTCAACCCTACCCCGCCGTCAACCAACATCTTTGTGACCTTGAGGTTGCGGATTGTTGGTGAATCCAACAACGGCAAGCACCCTACCGCGGTGGTGCGGTCGGGGTGATCCTCTTCATAAAAAATGATGGGCGTGCGGGAACATTTGAGTGGTTCCCGGGAGTCTGCCGCTGGCTCTATGGCATTGACCTCACGCGCCCACTGTTTAAGCTGGTGGTGAGAGGATTGCAAAGATGCGCCTCCGTCAATGCACAGGGCCTCAGTGGCTTTCTGGAACTCTTGCTCACTAGTTTTGATGCGGAGCATCCTATGGACATCACCATGTCAAGAGTCCGTTCGGCGAGTGAGACGTGCGACATCTACTTCACATACACAAAGGTGAATCATCTCCTTTACACGTGCTCACTTGACCCCTTCGAGGATGGTATACTACTTGACACTTCTTCCGTGTGCATGCATAGGTATTGTTGGAGCTTCACGGACGAGGAGGAGGAGTGCAAGCGCCAAGGAACAACTACACCATCCGCGAGGGAAGCATGGAAGCGGAGACGGAAGAAGACGATGCTGCTGAAGCTACAGCAGCCGGACATCCGGCCATGTCCCGGACATCCGGCCTTCCCCCGGACATCCGGCCCCTCGCCCGGAAATCCGGCTACGTCTACTCAGAGAGCACTGGAAATGGACCAGCGCCAGCCCGGACATCCGGCCACCACCCCGGACATCCGGCTCCTCCCGAAGCCCCGGACATCCGGCCATCCCTCCCGGAAATCCGGCAACGACTATCTAGAGGAGGACTCGAACGGCCACCGCAAGGCCGGACATCCGGCGAGTGCCCCGGATATCCGGCGTCCCGCGAACGGCCGGACATCCGGCCCCCTGCCGAACATCCGGCGCCTGCGTGCGTGCATGAACAGGGCCCGAGGCCCATGTATCCCCCCTCTCACTTACCCCTTCGTGGACTTGCCTATATATACTCCACCTCCACCTCCTTTCTATGGTTAGCAAAGTGATAGCTCATTTGTATGTGAGCTTTGCTCCTACCTACCTCTACTCTTGAGAGAGAGAGAGAGACCACCACTCCCATGGAGTTCAAGACCTCCATGTGAGAAGATCCTGCGGGATATCATCAAGACCCCTCACGGGAAGATCCGTCTAGGATAACATCAAGACCTCCTCATGGAGATGAACTTTACCTTGTATCTTTCCTTTTGTTGTTCATGTACCTTGTGGATCTTGTGTGTTTGATTGTCTAGTGGATGTGTGATTGGACTTGTTCTTGAGTGTTTCTCCTTGTGATTTCTCCCCGTTCTTCCCCGTGTTCATCGTGTTCTTCGAGGGAATCCACTCCAATCGTGAAAGATCGGCCTACACCGGGTTAGCCCCGTATCATATGGCCTCTTCATCCCCTTCATCACTTTCGTCATCACCTTCCTTCTTCTCATGGCCTCTAGCAGGTTTCTCTTGATGCTGGGGAATCTTGCCGCAGCGGCCTCCTCTGCCGCCTCGGCCCTTCCCGCCAGCACCTTCCTGGTCTCTTTCCTTGTCACGCTTCTCGTACTCAGCTTTCTGCTTCTTGACAAGTTGCTCAACTTGGTGACACTCTTGGAGATCATGGCCCTTGGTCCGATGGATCTTGCAGTATGGTCCGTCAGCCTTCCCAGCCTTCTCGGCCGCCGCAGCCTCTCGGCAATCAGTGTACGCGGCAACTTCCTTGCTGGGGGCTTCGATCTTGGCCTTCTTGCCGGTACTAGGAGTGCCAGAACCCTCAACAGCCAGCACTGCCTTTTCCTTGTGCTTCTTGTTGCGCTTTTTATTCTTCCTCTTTGGGTTAGTGGCATCGTCGTCATCTTCGGAGTCAACTTCGATGCTGTCCTCTTCTCCGGGGATCTGCCTCCCTTCCTCTGTACAGGCACATTTATCCGCCAAGGTGTACAGCTCATTCGCAGTCTTGGGCAACCGGACGTTCATCTTGGAACATATCCTCCTGTTGCACACATTGGACTGGAACGCGGCAATCACAACTGCCGGGTGGATATCTGGGATGTTCCTGTGCACCCGGCTAAACCTCTGCATGTACTTCCGCAAGCTCTTCCCTTCCTTTTGCGGAAGGAGCTGCAAATCACTGGGCCGTCCTGGTTCTTGATGGCCGCCCAGGACGAAATGGAATTCTCCGGCGGGTGCATCAGCCATGACCTCACGTTTGGGTTGAGTGCCAAAGGGAAGTAGTTGGCGAACACCTTCTCATCTCTTCCTCCGACGGCTTGAACAACGATGGTGTGGATGCTCAAGAACTCTGCCGGGTTCAGCCTTCCATCATACTTTTCTGGTATCTCTGGCTTGAAAACACGGGCAGATGGCCAACGGACTTGCCGCAGCTCGCAAGTGAAGGCAAGGCACCCAACCTCGAAAGGCAAGTACCTGCCTTCACAGGGCGCGGGTTCGTCGACGTCTGGGCCATTGCACCTGTTAGATTGGCGGCGGGTTTCGTGGCGTCGTTCTATAGTGACGCGCGTGTCTTCCCTCTGCCGATCTTCCAGGACCTGCCGCTGATCTCGACGGGCTCGAGGATCAGATGAAGCCATTGATGCCTCGTCTGACTCCTGGCCCCGTGGTTTGGGCTGCAGCCTCTGTGCTGGTTGTCGTGGAGGGGATTGCATCGTTGGAGTGGCCCCCTCGACACGGTCAGCAGCTCGGGCCATGGTTGTTGATTGTGGGCGCCGTGGCGGGCCTGCCCGCTGTGATCCTTCTGCTTCAGCAAAACCGATCAAACTCTGGATGGTGGCTCTCCACTTATCCAATTGATCGGCCGCTGGCGGGAATCTTAGCAGGAGTTGGGCTCGCGCCATGGCTTCCGAACCAGTGCTTGGTATAGATGACGACGCAGACCGCGACGTTGCTCGACTCCTGACAGTACTAGTAGTGGCGGCACCGTGTTCTCGTCGCCGTGAGCTAGCCGCCGCGACGACACGGTGGTGAGAAGGATGCGCCTAGGGGTTGACGACCCCGTTTGGCGCTTCGTCTTGGTTACCCCTGCCCTGGGGAAGGCGCGTGCCCCGTAGCTGCACCTGTAGCAGGGACAACTAGGTGGTCGTGACTCACACCAGAGCAGGCATTGTCGCTGCGGCTGTGCCGTCCAGCGCGGTGGGGAGGTGGAGACTGAACATTCTCCCCACCCGTGCCTTGTGGAACACGGCCATCGAGATGCTGTTGATGCCGCCCTCCCCCGGCGCCTTTCGCTCCCGCTTCGGCCGTGGGGGGAACGATGACAGCGCCGCCTGTGCCGGTCACGTCCCCCATGGCATCCGCGTCCCCCAACGCCACTGCAGCACCCATAGTATCGGTGGTTGCATGCGAGGGGGCCTTCGAGGTGGAAGGGTGAGCTATTGCGCCGGACTTTTTCTTGGGCTCCATGGATGACGAGGCTAATGATGAAGAAGATGATGATGAAGATGGACGCGCTATTCACAACCTCGGGTTCGCGCAAGCGCTTCCCCCTACCTGGCGCGCCAAAGATTTCATTGTGGAACACGATCACCTATGGGGCCATCGGCCCCTTGTGGATCGACTGGGGGGAGATCACGTAGCATAAAGAGCGAAAGCCATGGAACAGCACGACAGTGGTGACGCTGGTGGTTTTTACCTAGGTTCGGGTTGCTGAGAAGCGTAAAACCCTACTCCTGCTTTGGTGGATTGAAAAGAGGACCGTGGTGGTCACACAATACTCAAGCCTGGCAAGATCGCCTCGGGGGGAGCAGCTACGCGCGTATGAGTGTACAAGGGTCAGAATCCTTTTTTAGGTTGCCATGGTCCTCCATTTATAGGCTAAGGGGTTACCACAGTGGCAAAACAGTCATTATCTACTGATTAGATAGCCAATAGTGCTATCATACCTAACTCTGGCAGTTAGGACAAAGTGCATTAAATGCACTGCTAGGTGTCACGCTGTGGATGCAGCCGGCAAGCCTGTCGTGCCGCTTAACCATCTTCTACCTATCTGAATGACACACGGTTGGACGGGTGTCATATAGAGGGAATCTCCTTTCCAGATGGCTGCCAGGTGCCAAATGACAGCCACTTAATCACTTGGGGGCTCGACACCACACTGATAAGTGACTTGCGTCGCTGTGCGGTGGAGTGGTGGAGTCTTGGCGAGGATATTTGCCCTTGGCGGCCCCGGCAAGCCTGCCGGGGAAATCTTGGGACTTTGTTCTTGGTGAGGCCTCGACCTGACCAGGCTCGCCTGCTCGGTAAGGGAGGTCTTTTCTTAGTGACATCTTGTTCTCTTGGCTTGTCTTGGTCTTCTTGATCCTCCCTTTGATTCCTCAAAGAACTATCTCTTTGGCTTGGTCTCGACTTTGGAGCTTGGTGCTGTTGTATATTCGCCATTGCGCCTGTGCACAGTCTAGGCAACATACGTGAAGGTTTGTTGCACCGACACGCATTAGCGTGAAGCATGGTAATAGGTTGATCAACATCATGCAAGTAATCAGTGTCAAGAATGTCCACTAGTGGGATAAGAGCGTCACCTTCACCTATGTTACCTTGTTCATTCCACTCGAGTGGTGCAGGTAAGGTGGGAAATACCAAATGGTGGTCAATATCGTCATCTTGATGGAACCATGTGGGGGGGGGGGGGTGCATCATATTCCACTACGACCATCATCTTGTCCAAAGGAAGGACGAAGTCATCGAGAATCGGCGCGTCATCATATATGGGACCTAGCACCAAATGAGAAGACAAAATAGAGGTAGAGGTTAAGTCGTTAGAATTCAAAATGTCCTCACATGACTAATCAACTACCACACTCTCTTTATGTGGTGGCTCACTCACTCCCTCAAGGTAGGTGCACTCAAAGTCACATTTGGTGGAGTCACTCATCTCACTCAAGTGGTGGGAGTTGTGGCTCTCCTCACATGGGAATTGGGGCAACTCATCATATATGGTGATGAGGACATCAATACCATTGTTACACCCACAGCCCCTACTGCTACATATACTGGACCAATTACTAGAGCTCGCGCACGCCAATTAAATTATCAGGTACTTTCGTTTCTTGGTAATGATTCTAATGTTCATGAGAATATGATGCTGCCTAAATTGGATACATTTGTATTGATTACTAATGAAGGGCCTAGCATGGACAAGAGGGATGAACACTGGAGGAGGATCAAGCATGGAGATGAAGGCGTGCGTAAAGGGATCCAGAATGGCGTTTCTAGTGCATATTTAAGCACTTTGAAGCCTCCGTGATGACCCACAAGGACATGGACGAAATATACAAGATGCCCCTTCATAAATTTCGTCCATAGCTTATTTAAGGTGCTGCGCCACCTTATTTTTGGGCCAGGCCCATGTAATTTCGAAATACTTAAGTATAGGCTGTTTTTAGAGTCCGTACGTGTGGGGAAACAAAGTTAGGGTTGGTTTCGGACCCCTCCTACAAGGGGCCACGGAATTCACCCCTACTCCTCCATATATACAGCCCTTAGGGCGTCGTTTAGACTTTGGGTTTTGTTTAGATTAAAAGTTCGCCATAGCTGCAACTTCGCATACTTCGTTTGTGTTCAACGACCAGACAAAGGTGTCACAGAACCCCACCTTCATTAATAAAGCTTTCCTCTTATTTTCGCAATATCCAGATTGCAATCTCAGTTTCTTGCTTGTTCTTCGTTTGCTCGCAGGAAACAGACCCTCGTGGTCAGGTTGATCGTGCTCTAGCGTGGTCAATAACCCCTTGGAAGTTGGTTTAGCGATTGCTAAGGCGCGACGTCTCGCACGTTCGTAGTCGGATCGTCAAGGTCGACTCCCACAGAAAACGATAGCCACCATCTCATCGAAACATCGGGACACCTTTGCCTCTATCAAGTGGTATCAGATTTCCAGGTTGCTCGGTGAGATTTTACAGTTTTTCGTAGTTTAGATCGAGTCTGTTCTTCATACCTACAGTCCACGAAAAAGCCAAAAAAAAATTACGGTTAGTTCATCATATCCGAACCAATCTGAGCCTTTGCATAATCTTTTCTGTATTTGCTTTGTTGAATTTGCGGTTGCATCGTCGTGTCAAGTTGCTGGTCTTAGCGTCTAGTCCTTTAGAGTTTCGAGTTCTGTTCACAGGTTGTCATGTCGCCGCTGCCATATATCACCACCGCATCATCATCATCGCTGCTGCCATATACCACCACCGCACCAACTTCATCGCCGCTGCCATATACCACCACCACATATTCACTGCCAATCCGAGTCCCTATATGCCACCACCTATCCGCCGCCATCACGCCAATCCGAGTTCACCTGCAACATATATCCGCCACCAGTCCGAGTTCCACCAGATTCATCTCCGCCACTAGTCCTAGTCCGAGTCCAGTATTTTGTTACTCTGTTTTGGATTTCCAGATCACGCCATACGCCGAGTCGTGACAGAGTAGGACTCCCGAACTTTCGTACTACCTGCAGTAGAAAAATAGTTCCAGTTTAAAAAAAAAACTAAGTCTGGAAAATTCTGGCTAGGCAGTTTTTAGACCATTTGTAGACTTTTTCGAAAAAAAATTGTTGCGGAGCAAAAAAAAAAGAGAAAAAAAAGTGCAAAAAAAAGAAAAAGAAAAGAGAAAAAAAATTCAGAGTGTGCTCCTCCCTTGTTTACGTGCAACGTCGTGATTTTAATAGTGTTCTAGGCTCGCGTCTCTAGCACGGTCTAGCCTAGGACCAGCACAGTACCGTCGTTGAGCGTTTATTCAACTTTGCATCTCTGAATTGATTATTGCTGACATTTTTGCTACTATATCATAAGCCTTCCCAGCTCCCCCTACATCTACGTCGTGCGTTTGACACCACCTGGCAATCGCTCTATCCAATCTTTGAGAGTTTTGACTACAACGGTGGCCGATCACCACCTGCTGCTGGGTAAGAACTGGTAAGCATTTGAGATTCGCTTGACGGATTTGTGATACACCACCACCACCACTTCCTAGTAGTCTGTAGGATCATATTTTTGTGTGTTTCTATTGCTGCTAACCATGGCAGGATCACAAGCTGATGAGACTGATTGGGAGAACATGACGAACAAACAGCTACATGATAAATTTCAGCAAATGATGAGTGGACAGGTGCAAGATGTGCTAAACAGATTTGAAGAGGCCATGGAGAAGATAGATGGAATTGAGAAGACGTTCGAAACAAAGCTCGATAACAAGTTTAATGAATTGCTTGCGCGTCTTCCACAACCACCGCCGGCTGCACCTGTCGCACCTCTACAACAACAACAACGTCGCCTTCCAAATCAAGTGGGACGAGCACAGCGCGTTCCCCTTGAGCCTGGTCAAACTTCTGGTGCCGCTGCACCTACTGTTGATGCTTCTATGGCTCCTGCTGCCGCTGAGGAGGATGATTATGCGGGCGATTACGAGGATGAGGTTGATCAAAATCAGAACTACGTACCAGCACCAGGTCGTCCACATGCCAATAATCGCAATGGTAGGGCTGCATTACCAGCTCAGGTACGAGATCATGACCATCTTCCTAAACTGAAATTGAATATTCCACCATTTGAGGGTAGATATGTTCCTGATATAAATCTTACTTGGGAGTTAGAAACTGAACAACGTTTTACATGTTTACAATATCCCGAGGAGAGACGTGTTGCTGCTGCTGTTTGTGCTTTTACTAGTTTTGCATGTGTATGGTGGTCTGAACATTGTAGATTATATCCTATTCCACCTACGTGGGCTGCTTTGAAAACTGCTATGCGTACTCGTTGGGTTCCACCATATTATCAACGTGAATTACTTCAAAAATTGCAGCGCTTAAGACAAGGAAAAAATTCTGTAGAAGAATATTATCAGGAATTACAAACTGGCATGATTAGATGTGGTATTGTTGAGGAGAATGAAGCTATGCTTGCACGTTTCATGGGTGGATTAAATAGAGAGATTCAGACCATTCTAGAGTATAAGGAGTATAATAATATCACTCGTTTATTCCATCTTGCTTGTAAAGCTGAACATGAAGTGCATGATCGACAGGCATTGGCGCGAACTAATTTTTCTGCAGGTCGATCTTCATCATGGACACCGCGTGCCTCCTCTACTCCCACACGTCCTACTGCGGCACTACTGACTTCAGCCGCTAATTCCAACCGAGATACAAGAAAACAGACACCACCACCACCATCTGCCAAGAGTACACCTTCTGGGCCTGCCCAGAGCTCTTCTTCATCTATGGCATCAACAGGGCACACACATGATATTATTTGTCGTCGTTGTAAGGGAAGAGGTCATTATGCGAGAGAATGCCAATCTCCGCGTGTTATGATTGCTACTGAGGATGGTGGGTATGAGTCCGCTAGTGACTATGATGAGGAGACTTTGGCTCTTATTACAAGTGAAGAACACGGTGGAGATGATTCTGATCATGAGACGCAATACATGGCTCCTGAAGACGCTGACAGGTATGAATGTTTAGTTGCTCAACGTGTTTTGAGTGTGCAGGTCACACAAGCTGAGCAAAATCAGAGGCATAATTTGTTCCATACAAAGGGAGTTGTGAAGGAACGTTCTGTTCGTGTCATCATAGATGGAGGGAGCTGCAACAACTTGGCTAGCATGGAGATGGTGGAGAAGCTATCTCTCACCACAAGACCACATCCACATCCTTACTATATCTGATAGAGGTGAGGGTGTCCCGATCTTTCGATGAGATGATAGCTATCATTTTTGGTGGAGTAGACTTTGACGATCCGACTACGAACGTGCGAGGATGTCGCGCCTTAGCAATCGCTAAACCAACTCCGAGAGGTTATTGACCACGCCGGAGCACAATCAACCTGACCACGAGGGTCTATCTCCTGCAAGCAAATGAAGAACAAGCAAGAAACTAAGATTTGCAATCTGGATATTGCGAATATAAGATGAAAGCTTTATTGATCAAGGTGGGGTTCTGTGACGTCTTGGTCTGGTCGTTGAACACAAACGAAGTACGGGAAGTTGCAGCTATGGCAAACTTTTAATCTAAACAAAACCCAAAGCCTAAACGGTGCCCTAAGGGCTGTATATATGGAGGAAGAGGGGGGGATTTCGTGGCCCTTGAAGGGGGGGGGGGGGTCCGAAACCAACCCTATCTGTTGTTTCCCCACACATACGGACTCTAAAAACAGCCTATACTCAAGTATTTCGAAATTACATGGGCCTGGCCCAATAATAAGGTGACGCAGCACCTATAATAGCCTCTGGACAAAATTTATGAAGTGGCATCTTGTATATTTCGTCCAAGGCTTCCTGCGCTCATTATGGTGGCTTCAAAGTCCTGAAATCATCACTTGTAACTCCGTTCTTGTTCCCCTTGCGCATGCCATCATCTCCATGCTTGAACTTGCTCCAATGTTCCTCTTTCTTGTCCAAGCTAGGCCCTTCATTCGTAAGCAAAACAAATGTATCCAATTTAGGCAGCATCATATTCTCATGAACATTAGAATCATTACCAAGAAACGAAAGTACCTGATAATTTAATTGGCGTGCGCGAGCTCTAGTAATTGGTCCAGTATGTATAGCAGCAGGGGCTGTGGGTGTAACAATGGTATTGATGTCCTCATCATCCTCCCCTTCTTGAAATGAAGTCGTCCTCGACGGAAGCTCATCTTCCTCACCCAAATAAGGCTTCAAATCTGCAATGTTAAAAGTGGGACTAACCCCCAAATCTGCAGGCAGCTCAAGTTTATATGCTTTATCATTTATTTTCTCTAACACCTTAAAAGGACCATCAGCACGTGGCATTAGCTTTGATTTGAGCAAATCAGGAAATCTATCCTGACGCAAATGTAACCAAACAAGATCTCCAGGTGCAAACACAACATGTTTTCTACGCTTATCTCCAGAAAGTTTATATTTAGCATTCATACGCTCAATGTTCTCCTTAGTTAACTCATGCATTTTTAAGATCAATTCAGCATGTTGTTGAGCATCAAAATTAACCTTCTCCAAAGATGGAAGAGGCAACAAATCAATGGGTGCACGAGGTAGGAAACCATATACAATTTTAAAAGGGCACATCTTAGTAGTAGAATGCAATGAACGATTATAAGCAAATTCAATATGAGGCAGGCATTCTTCCCACATTTTCTTATTATTCTTCAAAACAGCCCTAAGAATAGTAGACAAAGTTATATTGACTACTTCAGTTTGTCCATCAGTTTGGGGGTGACAAGTAGTACTAAAAAGCAGTTTAGTCCCCAACTTAGCCCATAAACATCTCCAAAAGTGGCTAAGAAATTTAGTATCACAATCTGAAACAATAGTATTTGGCACACCATGCAAGCGAATTATTTCACGAAAGAACAAATCAGCAACAGTAGCAGCATCATCGGTTTTATGACATGGTATAAAGTGTGCCATTTTCGAAAATCTATCCACAACAACAAATATGCTATCCCTCCCCTTCTTTGTTCGAGGTAAACCTAAAACGAAGTCCATAGATATATCCTCCCAAGGAACACTAGGTACAGGCAAAGGCATATATAAACCATGAGGACTAAGTCGTGACTGAGCTTTTTGACATGTAGTGCAGCGAGCAACAAAATGCTCAACATCCCGTCTCATCTTTGGCCAAAAGAAATGTGTAGCAAGTACATCCTCCGTCTTCTTTATGCCAAAGTGTCCCATTAATCCTCCTCCATGCGCCTACTGCAACAACAAAAGACGAACAGAGCTAGCTGGAATGCATAGCTTGTTAGCACGAAACACAAATCCATCGTTAACGACGAACTTGTTCCATGTTCTCCCTTCTTTACAATTCTGCAATACATCTTTAAATTCAGCATCATGCACATATTGATATTTGATGGTCTCCAAACCAAATATTTTAAAGTCAAGTTGTGAAAGCATAGTATAACGACGAGAAAAAGCATCAGCAATAACATTTTCTTTACCCTTCTTGTGTTTAATGACATAAGGGAAAGTCTCAATGAATTCAACCCATTTAGCATGTCTACGGTTCAGTTTGGCTTGACTTTTAATATGTTTCAAAGATTCGTGATCAGAATGAATAACAAATTCTTTGGGCCATAAATAATGTTGCCATGTTTCCAAAGACCGAACAAGAGCATATAATTCCTTATCATAAGTAGAGTAATTCAGACTAGGCCCACTCAATTTTTCAGAAAAGTATGCAACAGGTTTGCCATCTTGTAATAACACACCTCCTAATCCAATTCCACTAGCATCACATTCAAGCTCAAAAGTCTTATTAAAATCAGGAAGTTGGAGTAAAGGAGCATGTGTTAACTTATCTTTCAACACCATGAAGGCTTCTTCCTGTGCGGTACCCCAAACAAAAGGCACATCCTTCTTTGTAAGCTTGTTGAGAGGTGCAGCAATGGTACTAAAATCTCTCACAAAACGCCTATAGAAACCAGCGAGGCCAAGGAAACTACTCACTTGTGTGACCGTTTTGGGCTGCGGCCAACTCTCAATAGCTTCAATCTTGGCTTTATCAACTTCAATTCCCTGTGGAGTAACAACATAGCTAAGAAAAGATACTCGGTCGGTGCAAAAGGTGCACTTCCCAAGGTTACCAAACAAACGTGCATCACGTAGAGCAATAAAAACATCACGTAAATGTTCCAAATGTTCCTCCAAAGATCTGCTATAAATCAATATATCATCAAAGTAAACTACCACAAATCGTCCAATGAAAGCACGTAAAACTTCATTCATTAATCTCATGAAAGTACTAGGTGCATTAGTTAACCCAAAAGGCATGACTAACCACTCATATAAATCGAACTTAGTTTTAAATGTTGTTTTCCATTCATCTCCCAATTTCATACGAATTTGATGGTATCCACTACGCAAATCAACTTTGGAGAATATTGTAGAGCCACTCAATTCATCAAGCATATCATCTAGCCTAGGAATAGGATGACGATAACGAATAGTAATATTATTAATGCCTCTACAATCAACACACATACGCGACGTACCATCCTTTTTTGGCACTAGTATAATAGGAACAGCACAAGGACTAAGAGATTCGCGTATATAACCTTTGTCGAGCAGCTCCTGTACTTGACGCATAATCTCCTTCGTCTCCTCTGGATTGGTACGGTATGGCGCATGGTTTGGCAAGGAAGCACCGGGAATTAAGTCAATCGGATGCTCAATCCCGCGAATAGGTGGTAATCCCGGTGGCACATCTTGTGGAAAGACGTCAGCGAACTCCTGCAAAATGTTAGTGACAGCAGGAGGCAAAGAGGAAGGCACGTCCTCGAATGAAAATAATGCCTCTTTGCACACAAAAGCATAGCAAACAGATTTGTTTAAATTTAGCTCATCAATATCAGATTTGGTGGCAAGTAAACACGCATTTTTCAATTTAATTTCAGAAGGAACACTAGATGTTTTATTATTAGGCTTCATTTGTTGCTCAAATTCTTTTGCCACAATCTGATTTTCACTCTTATTTTTCTCCTGTTTTGCTTTACTAGCTCTATTAATATCATCTTTCAAAATAGAATCAGGAGTCATAGGAAGCAAAGTAATATGTTTATCCTTATGAACAAGAGTATACTGATTGTTTCTACCATGGTGTACAGAATTTTTATCAAATTGCCATGGTCTACCAAGTAATAAGGAACATGCTTGCATGGGTACCACATCACAATCAACATAATCAGCATATGTAGAGATACTAAAATGCACACGAACAGTACGTGTTACCTTAACCTTGCCGCTGTTGTTGAACCATTGGATATAGTAAGGATGTGGATGTGGTCTTGTGGTGAGAGATAGCTTCTCCACAATCTCCATGCTAGCCAAGTTGTTGCAGCTCCCTCCATCTATGATGACGCGAACAGAACGTTCCTTCACAACTCCCTTTGTATGGAACAAATTATGCCTCTGATTTTGCTCAGCTTGTGTGACCTGCACACTCAAAACACGTTGAGCAACTAAACATTCATACCTGTCAGCGTCTTCAGGAGCCATGTATTGCGTCTCATGATCAGAATCATCTCCACCGTGTTCTTCACTTGTAATAAGAGCCAAAGTCTCCTCATCATAGTCACTAGCGGACTCATACCCACCATCCTCAGTAGCAATCATAACATGCGGAGATTGCCATTCTCTGGCATAATGACCTCTTCCCTTACAACGACGACAAATAATATCATGTGTGTGCCCTGCTGATGCCATAGACGAAGAAGAGCTCTAGGCAGGCCCAGAAGGTGTACTCTTGGCAGATGGTGGTGGTGGTGCCTATTTTCTTGTATCTCGGTTGGAGTTGGCCGCTGAAGTCAGTGGTGCTGCAGTAGGACGTGTGGGAGTAGAGGAGGCACGCGGTGTCCATGATGAAGATCGACCTGTAGAAAAATTAGTTCGCGCCAATGCCTGTCGATCCTGCACTTCACGTTCAGCTTTACAAGCAAGATGGAATAAACGAGTGATATTATTATACTCCTTATACTCTAGAATGGTCTGAATCTCTCTATTTAATCCACCCATGAAACGTGCAAGCATAGCTTCATTCTCCTCAACAATACCACATCTAATCATGCCAGTTTGTAATTCCTGATAATATTCTTCTACAGAATTTTTTCCTTGTCTTAAGCGCTGCTATTTTTGAAGTAATTCACATTGATAATATGGTGGAACCCAACGAGTACGCATAGCAGTTTTCAAAGCAGCCCACGTAGCTGGAATAGGATATAATCTACAATGTTCAGACCACCATACACATGCAAAACTAGTAAAAGCACAAACAGCAGCAGCAATACGTCTCTCCTCGGGATATTGTAAACATGTAAAACGTTGTTCAGTTTCTAACTCCCAAGTAAGATATATATCAGGAACATATCTACCCTCAAATGGTGGAATATTCAATTTCAGTTTAGGAATATGGTCATGATCTCGTACCTGAGGTGGTAATGCAGCCCTACTATTGCGATTATTGGCATGTGGACGACCTGGTGCTAGTACGTAGTTCTGATTTTGATCAACCTCATCCTCATAATCGCCCGCATAATCGTCCTCCTCAGCGGCAACAGGAGCCATAGAAGCTTCAACAGTAGGTGCAGCGGCACCAGAAGTTTGACCAGGCTCAAGGGGAACGCGCTGTGCTCGTCCCACTTGATTTGGAAGGCGACGTTGTTGTTGTTGTAGAGGTGCGACAGGTGCAGCGGGCGGTGGTTGTGGAAGACGCGCGAGCAATTCATTAAACTTGTTATCGAGCTTAGTTTCGAACGTCTTCTCAATTCCATCTATCTTCTCCATGGCCTCTTCAAATCTGTTTAGCACATCTTGCACCTGTCCACTCATCATTTGCTGAAATTTATCATGTAGCTGTTTGTTCGTCATGTTCTCCCAATCAGTCTCATCGGCTTGTGATCCTGCCATGGTTAGCAGCAATAGAAACACACAAGAATATGATCCTACAGACTACTGGGAAGTGGTGGTGGTGGTGTATCACAAAACCGTCAAGCGAATCTCAAATGCTTACCAGTTCTTACCCAGCAGCAGGTGGTGATCGGCAACCGTTGTAGTCAAAACTCTTAAAGATTGGACAGAGCGATTGCCAGGTGGTGTCAAACGCACGACGTAGATGTATGTGGTGCTGGGAAGGCTTATGATATGGTAGCAAAAATGTCAGCAATAATCAATTCAGAGATGCAAAGTTGAATAAACGCTCAACAACGGTATTGTGCTGGTCCTAGGCTAGACCGTACTAGAGACGCGAGCCTAGAACACTAACAAAATCACGGCGCGGCACGTAAACAAGGGAAGAGCACACTCTAAAAAAAATTTGTTTTTTTTTTGCGCTCCATTTTTTTTTTGCAAAAAATCACTATAATGGCGAGTGTCTCAAAACTCTTCCCAAGTCAAACTAACAGGATTGGCACGAAATTTTTTTTGAATTTTTTTTTTCGAAAATCAGGGCAGCGACGACGAAAAAGTGCGACAAAAAATCACTATGATGGCAAGTGTCTCAAAACGCTCCCTGGGACCTAAAAATAGGATAGGGAAAAAATATTTTTGACTGCCAAAATTTTGGCCTAAAAACTGCCCGGGGGTCTCCAGACTTTTTTTTTCGAAACCTACTCCGGCAAGGAAACACGAATCGGAAACTAGATGGATCTCGAAAACAAACCTAATATGAAAAGAACTCGGATTGGTGGTGGATATATGGTGGTGGTATATGGCAGCGGTGGTGGTATATGGATACAGATCGGTGGTGGTATATGGATACAGATCGGTGACGGATAAGCGGTGGTGGTAGATGGCAGGGGCGATGATGATGGTGCGGCGGCGGCGTGACAACTTATGACCAGAACTCGAAACTCTAAAGGACTAGACGCTAAGACCAGCAACTAGACATGACGATGCAACCGCAAGTTCAACAAAGCAAAAACCCTAAAAAGATTATGCAAAGGCTCAGATTGGTTCGGATATGATGAACTAACCCTAATTTTTTTTTGGCTTTTTCGTGGACTGTAGGTATGAAGAACAGACTCGATCTAAACTACGAAAAACTGTAAAATCTCACCGAGCAACCTAAAAATCTGATACCACTTGATAGAGGCGAGGGTGTCCCGATCTTTCAATGAGATGATAGCTATCGTTTTTGGTGGAGTAGACTTTGACGATCCGACTACGAACGTGCGAGGACGTCGCACCTTAGCAATTGCTAAACCAACTCCGAGAGGTTATTGACCACGCCTGAGCACAATCAACCTGACCACGAGGGTCTATCTCCTGCAAGCAAATGAAGAACAAGCAAGAAACTAAGATTTGCAATCTAGATATTGCGAATATAAGATGAAAGCTTTATTGATCAAGGTGGGGTTCTGTGACGTCTTGGTCTGGTCGTTGAACACAAACGAAGTACGCGAAGTTGCAGCTATGGCGAACTTTTAATCTAAACAAAACCCAAAGTCTAAACGGTGCCCTAAGGGCTGTATATATGCAGGAAGAGGGGGGGATTTCGTGGCCCTTGAAGGGGGGGGGGGGTCCGAAACCAACCCTATCTCTTCTTTCCCCACACATACGGACTCTAAAAATAGCCTATACTCAAGTATTTCGAAATTACATGGGCCTTCCCAATAATAAGGTGACGCAGCACCTATAATATCCTCTGGACGAAATTTATGAAGTGGCATCTTGTATATTTCGTCCAAGGCTTCCAGCACTCATTATGGTGGCTTCAAAGTCCTGAAATCATCACTTGTAACTCCGTTCTTGTTCCCCTTGCGCATGCCATCATCTCCATGCTTGAACTTGCTCCAATGTTCCTCTTTCTTGTCCAAGCTAGGCCCTTCATTCATAAGCAAAACAAATGTATCCAATTTAGGCAGCATCATATTCTCATGAACATTAGAATCATTACCAAGAAACGAAAGTACCTGATAATTTAATTGGCGTGCGCGAGCTCTAGTAATTGGTCCAGTATGTATAGCAGCAGGGGCTGTGGGTGTAACAATGGTATTGATGTCCTCATCAATATCCAATGGTTCAACAACAGCGGCAAGGTTAAGGTAACTCGTACTGTTCGTGTGCATTTTAGTATCTCTACATATGCTGATTATGTTGATTGTGATGTGGTACCCATGCAAGCATGTTCCTTATTACTTGGTAGACCATGGCAATTTGATAAAAATTCTGTACACCATGGTAGAAACAATCAGTATACTCTTGTTCATAAGGATAAACATATTACTTTGCTTCCTATGACTCCTGATTCTATTTTGAAAGATGATATTAATAGAGCTAGTAAAGCAAAACAGGAGAAAAATAAGAGTGAAAATCAGATTGTGGCAAAAGAATTTGAGCAACAAATGAAGCCTAATAATAAACCATCTAGTGTTGCTTCTGAAATTAAATTGAAAAATGCGTGTTTACTTGCCACCAAATCTGATATTGATGAGCTAGATTTAAGCAAATCTGTTTGCTATGCTTTTGTGTGCAAAGAGGCATTATTTTCATTCGAGGACGTGCCTTCCTCTTTGCCTCCTGCTGTCACTAACATTTTGCAGGAGTTCGCTGACGTCTTTCCACAAGACGTGCCACCGGGATTACCACCTATTCGCGGGATTGAGCATCAGATTGACTTAATTCCCGGTGCTTCCTTGCCAAATCATGCGCCATACCGTACCAATCCAGAGGAGACGAAGGAGATTATGCGTCAAGTACAGGAGCTGCTCCATAAAGGTTATATACGCGAATGTCTTAGTCCTTGTGCTGTTCCTATTATACTAGTGCCAAAAAAGGATGGTACGTCGCGTATGTGTGTTGATTGTAGAGGCATTAATAATATTACTATTCGTTATCGTCATCCTATTCCTAGGCTAGATGATATGCTTGATGAATTGAGTGGCTCTACAATATTCTCCAAAGTTGATTTGCGTAGTGGATACCATCAAATTCGTATGAAATTGGGAGATGAATGGAAAACAACATTTAAAACTAAGTTCGATTTATATGAGTGGTTAGTCATGCCTTTTGGGTTAACTAATGCACCTAGTACTTTCATGAGATTAATGAACGAAGTTTTACGTGCTTTCATTGGACGATTTGTGGTAGTTTACTTTGATGATATATTGATTTATAGCAGATCTTTGGAGGAACATTTGGAACATTTACGTGCTATTTTTATTGCTCTACGTGATGCACGTTTGTTTGGTAACCTTGGGAAGTGCACCTTTTGCACCGACCAAGTATCTTTTCTTGGCTATGTTGTTACTCCACAGGGAATTGAAGTTGATAAAGCCAAGATTGAAGCTATTGAGAGTTGGCCGCAGCCCAAAACGGTCACACAAGTGAGGAGTTTCCTTGGCCTCGCTGGTTTCTATAGGCGTTTTGTGAGAGATTTCAGTACCATTGCTGCACCTCTCAACGAGCTTACAAAGAAGGATGTGCCTTTTGTTTGGGGTACCGCATAGGAAGAAGCCTTCACGGTATTGAAAGATAAGTTGACACATGCTCCTTTACTCCAACTTCCTGATTTTAATAAGACTTTTGAGTTTGAATGTGATGCTAGTGGAATTGGATTAGGAGGTGTGTTATTACAAGATGGCAAACCTGTTGCATACTTTTCTGAAAAATTGAGTGGGCCTAGTCTGAATTACTCTACTTATGATAAGGAATTATATGCTCTTGTTCGGACTTTGGAAACATGGCAACATTATTTATGGCCCAAAGAATTTGTTATTCATTCTGATCATGAATCTTTGAAACATATTAAAAGTCAAGCCAAACTGAACCATAGACATGCTAAATGGGTTGAATTCATTGAGACTTTCCCTTATGTCATTAAACACAAGAAGGGTAAAGAAAATGTAATTGGTGATGCATTGTCTCGTCGTTATACTATGCTTTCACAACTTGACTTTAAAATATTTGGTTTGGAGACCATCAAAGATCAATATGTGCATGATGCTGAATTTAAAGATGTATTGCAGAATTGTAAAGAAGGGAGAACATGGAACAAGTTCGTCGTTAACGATGGATTTGTGTTTCGTGCTAACAAGCTATGCATTCCAGCTAGCTCCGTTTGTCGGGGTACGACACCTATGGGATCCCGAGAGACCCCTTTACAATTCGGCGGGGGGAGAGGTATACGCAAAGAGCAGAACCAGTGATCGACGCGGGAGGTTTTTACCCAGGTTCGGGCCGCTGATCAGCGTAAAACCCTACTCCTGCTTTGTTTTCTTATTGATGTTCTTGGGCCCAGCCTTCAGGAGGGCTCGCAATGAACAGTACGTTCAAAGAGCAGCTATGCATGCAGAATGGGCCAGAAGTCCTCCTCCTCTGTAGCAGTTTCCTTGGGCCTCCTTTTATATTCTCAAAGGGGTCTCCACAGTGGCAAAATGTACATACATTGAGGTGTAAAGTAGCTACAGGGTATCATACCTAACCCCTGACGGATTAGGACAAGCGCAATTAATGCACCGTGAGGTGTCCGTTTAGGTGTCCTCACTTTCTTGGGGATGGAAAAAGGGGCCATCCCATCAGCACCGCTTAAGCTCTCCTCCACTGATGTGCCGCCACGCATCCAGGGAAGGAGCCAGAATGTCAGACTTGTTACTGTGCCGAAGCAGTGGCACAGTGGTGAAATCTCGCCAGGCGCCGATCCTTGCCGGGCACCAAACCTTGCCGGGCGCCAAGCTTTGCTGGGAACCAAGCCTTGCCGGGCGCCGAGGCTTGCCGGGCTCCACGGGCCATCCCGGCAAGGATCTTGCCGGGGAAGCTGGCCTTCGATTTCCAGCTTTGCTTATCTGCTGATCCTCAGATCTCTGACTTGACGATTTCCTTGATGACTTGAATCGACCTCGAGCTGATCCCGACAAGCCTTGCCGCGAGGACGGCTACAACTGCCCGTGCACAAGTAAGGGGTACTAGTGGCCCAATACTTAGTACACCGACAGGAGCCCCCGGGCCTGGGCCATACACGAGTGCGAGGCGTTGTTGGGCTAGGCCCAAACAGTGCACGGGCACGCGTGGCAGGGAATTAACTGCTCGTAAATATCTCGTTTTACTGTGCCCCCACTACGCGCACGGAGCGCGCGATGTGGGAAGTGTGCCAAAAAGGCTGCAAACTGTTTTGCGTCCATAGAGGCGCATTCATATTGGGGGATAAACAAGGTGGCCCCGCTCCTTCCCCATAAAAAGGAGAAGTCGTGGAGGCGCAAACCTATTCACCCCCCTCTTCTTCCCAATCTGGCCATCGCCATCGCCTTCCTCTGCTCGAGCTCAGAGCGAAACCTTTCTTCTCTTCTGCTCGCTGCTCCCGCGCTTGTTCCGTCCTTCGGCTTCCATTTCCACAGTCGCCATGCCGCCCAAGGCCAGCAAAGGCAAGGGCACGGACAAGGAGGCGAAGGCTGAAGTTCCGGAGAGCGAACTGGTGAAGATGCGGAAGAGGCTCGTCGTCTTCCCTCCGACGCTCGACGCCGAAACTTTGAAGGGACGATACCAATGCATGTGGGCGAAGGGAACGCAAGCTCACCCCGCCACACTCGTAATCCCAGGTGCTAGTTCCAAAGGCGGATCGGACAGATACCCCTTCTTCACTGCGTACTTTTATTGCGGGCTTTGTCCACCTTTTTCCGATTTCTTCAACGACATCATGTATACATACGGCTTCCGCCTTCTTGATTTCACGCCGAATGCCGTATTTTGCATGTCGATCTTTGCCCACCTTTGTGAAAATTTCGCTGGCGTGATCCCCAATTCTGCTCTTTTCCGCCACTATTTCTATCCTCGAATCCAAAAAGGAGAGGCTCTCTCTGGATCTATTGCTTGGATTCCAAGGGCCTGGAACAAAGAGATATACCCAGATGGAGTTTACCGCGAAAAGTGGGACGAGTGGCGGGCCGAATGGTGCTGGATCCAGGAATCAGATCCTCATCCTTTTTGTCATCCCCGGCGACAGAAGGTGGTCCGCGGCAAGGATTGGGGCGATCTCGCCGCAGAAGACGAGAAGCTCACAATCGCCACTACCAGGATCCTCCGCTTGAAGGCTGCCGGGCTGACAATGGAGATGATCGGCTTCGACTTCCTCCGCCGCCGCATCGCCCCTCTGCAGAATAGGGGGAGGCCAGCCTGGGAGTATAAGAACGCAGCGGATGTCATGAGGCTGCGCCCCGGGCTAAACAATAACCTGACTGCTATGCAGCTTGGCGCTCTCCGCCAAAAGTTATTCCAGCGCGAAGACAAGCACCGGCTGCCGGCAAGGATCGTCCCCTTGTGCAACAACTCTGCATTGGGGTCAATCATTGCCTTCTTGCCGATGTTCAACGCCCACGGCCTTGACCCGACCTGGGTCGAGCCAAGCGAGGAAGAAGCGCAGAAATTCTTTGACAATCTGACGGAGAAGCCTGTCCGGCAAGAGTCAGATCTTATTCGCGCCACCACAGATCAGGAGGTAGCATACATCGCTACCAGAGTGGAGGAAGCGAATATTGCCGCGGAGGCCGGCAGCGTTGGCTTCACAGAGTGGGAAGCCAGCGATGCAGAGGTGGTAGTGGAGGCAAAACCTGCCGAGGAGGGCAAGGTTGCCGGGGAAGAAGGCGGCGCAGTCGCTGAAAACTCATCCGGCGAAGACACGGCCGAAGAGGAGACGCGAGAAGAGCCCTCGCCCCCGAAGAAGACAAAGCGTGTCCTTCGGAAAGCCGCATCAGGCGTCCCGGCAAGCCAGCCTACATCGAGCGGCGAATCCCCCGGCAAGAAAGTGGCCGGCAAGACCGGACCGCGGCAGGGGGCCCGTCAATAGCCCGCGTAGCGCGTGAGACCCACACCAGCGACCACCGCCGGAGCGGCAGGAGGGTCTCGTACAACCGTGCCAGAGGCTGCCCCGGCGCCTGCCACAGCCAAGCGGCCCAGGACCCCTCCTCCGCCTCCCCACTCAGACATCGCAACGGAGGTCGACTTCGACTTCTCCGGCTTCAGTCCGGAGCGAGAGGAAGAAGAGTGAGTACCTGTCACAACTTCCACCTTCCAATCCGCATCAGTCTTACTGACTTACTTGTGTTGTTTCTGCAGTGACACAGAAACCTTGTTGGAGAGGACGGCAAAGAGGTCAAGGACTTCTACGGGCGACGAGCCCCCGGCAGGCTCCACTAGCGCGCCAGAGACCGTCATTGTGAGCCCGGAGCCTAGTCCTCAACGCAGCCCCCAGCGTAAGTTCATTGTCCCTTTTTCTGTTGGCTGGTGCCGAGGCTTTCATTCTTGTCGCTGATATCCTTGGGTTTGCAGGAGAAGAATGGCAACAAGGAGAAGATTGCCCCATTGTGCCTCCTCATCGACCGCTCCGCCCACAAGCACATCCCCGGCAAGAGATCCTGCCGACGAGCCCGTCCGGATTGAGGAGGAGCCGACAAGCACGGACTCCGGCAACCCACCCCCGGCAACCGGAGTTGCCGGGAGAGGCGAAGCCACCTCTCGACAGCCCGACGCAGGTACTCGATCGCCTCAGAGTGCTAGTTATTCTTTTCCCCCTACTTCTTTATCTTTGGTCACTTCAAAATCTAAAAACTCGATCTTATTCTGACCTCCTCCTTCACCCTTCAGAGTTCTCTGCGATGGAACATATGGACGTCGACGCCGTCATCGAGGAGACCGCCAGGGATGCTGCTGCCGAAGCGGACAGGATCACTGCCAGTGAGGCCACCAAGGATGATGTTGCCGGGGCTGGTGATGGTCTTGACGGAGAGGCCGCCAAGACAGCACAAAAGGAAATCGCGGAAGAACCTGCTGAAGAGGGCGACAGGGAGGCTGGGGACCATACTAACGGCATTCCTGCCGCAGGAGCGCCAGGCGCTGCATCGGCCACGGAGCCCCCTGTCAATGGTGAGGTGGCCACTGAAGACCAGCCATCAACATCTGACGAGCCCTCATCCAGCAAGTATCTCAAGGTTGGCGAAAACCTATTCATCAACTTGCCAGGGATGGCAAGCACCGAGGCACCAGCCGAAGGAGAAATTTTTGAGGAAATTATTGTCGCTGCCGGGCTCGAAGTTGTTGACGATCCCAGCGCTAGTAGTGGCAAGTCTGAAGAGGATCAGCTCCTTCAGGCCATGGGCGAGAACTTCCGCAAACTCCAGGCTCTCCATCGTGCCCGAAAAGAGAAAGCGGACTCCAGAATGGCAGTTGTCGAGGCAGCCGAAGCGGATTTTCAAAGGCGCGTCGCACAAATGCAAACCTGGCACGCCGAGGCCCTTCAAGAGCTGGTTGCCGGTCGAGAACAAGTGAGCCAGCAATGGAATGAGGTCCTCCTGAAGCAATCAGACATGGAGAAGGCACATGATGAAGCTGTTCAAAGGATCGCTGCCGAAGATGCTCTCCTGACGGGGCGCCGCGTTGCTCTTGACGCTTTCGAAGAAGATCTCACCGCACGTGAGCAGGCGCTCGCCGCCAAGCTTCGTAGCAAGGATGAAGACATTGAAAATCTTGTCGAGCGGTGGACCCAGGGGCTGGAGCAGAAGCACAAGGAGGCGCTCGAAGCTCTAACTGCAAGTCACGCCGGCAAGCTCAAGGAGGCCGTCGATGCTGCCGAAGTTGCAGAGGCTGCCAAGAACGAGCTGAGCGACAAAGTGAAGAGGCTGGAGACAGATCTCGACGAGCACGGCAAGGAGCTCTCGACGCTCAAGGGGGACAGGGAAAAAACCCTCCACTCCTTGGCGGAGATGCAAGTCGCCCTGTCCGACAAGACCAAGCAGCTCTCCTCTGCGGCTGATGATATTGCAGTTCTGGAGCTGAAGCTGACCACGCTGCAGAAATCTCTCGAGGCCGGCAGGGCCCGTGAGAAGGCTCCACTCAAGGATCTCCAAGGAGAGAGGAACCTGCTCAAGAGCGCCGCCGCTGCCCAAAACGAGTACGAGAAGGGAGTGGAGATCTGGACTGGTCGTCTCATTGCTGCTGCGGAGAAGCTTACCGCAGAACCGTCAACCATGGGCTTGTCGAACTTCAGATATTCTTCCGAGGAAAGAATATCCCCAAGCGCCCGATTGACGATGTTCTTTGAAAGCATCATCAACGCGTTGAGGGCGCTCCAGTCTAGCCGGGCGACCCAACTGGCGAATGAGACTCGCCGGCTTTGCCAGGCCGTCCTTCGCAAGGTGCTCCTCAAGGTGGTGCACAGCAATCCCGGCATCGACCTCTCCAGCGCACTCGGCCACCTGCCAAAGGATGCAAATGTTGAGGCGCTTGAGAAGTGCATCGCGCCAATCCTTGAGAAGGTGGACTCCATCAAAAGGATCGAAGGCCAGCGCAGGGATTGAGTGCTCCTCTTTTATTCTTGCCGCCATCATCTCATGTAAAAAACAGTTAAGTCTCATGTTAGAACTGCGGCAACTCATGGATGTAATATAATTTAACTATGTTTAGGCTCATGCTAGCTACTTTCCTTGTCTGATTCCTTTATGTATGGAGTTCGTCCTACGCTTACTGAAAAACTTGCCGGCGCGCAACCTGCCGCGAGCGCTGGGTGCGGGACTTCAGCAGCCTGCCGGAGGCGCAGCGGCCGGCAAGACTCCTTGGCGTTCTCAGTGCAGCCACTTAAATCGTTGAGCGGACTCGAAACAAAATAAGGGCGCAACTGATTACAACAAGGGTTCCTTCACGTGCAGATTTTCCATACAAGGGTCGGAATCGTCCAAGGAACTTGGTACTAAAAGAAAAAACTTGCTCTAAGTTTTTAGGACTTAGCTTTCTGGCTTTGTTCTTCCTCCGGCAAGCATACGATTCCGAACGTCACCAACTGGTATTCATGTCTCCCTTCCCCCCCGGCAAATGTGCACGCGAGGAATCCTTCTGTCTTTAAGAAAAAGAAAGAAGAGAAAATAAAGAGATGAAACCTTGGCGGTTCGTTAGAACTTACCGGGATCAGGTGTCATACAACATCTTAGACAAACATGCATATATGAATGTGAACATGAGAATCAATAAGGAAATGTACAACACTTAAATTTATTCATCTGTGATCAGGGTCTGCGCCTGGCTTTGTACAAAGGATCACATGCCTTGCCGGCAAGACTTGTACAAAAAGGTGGTTGCCGGGAGCCCCCGGCAACTGCGCCTTATGGATAGAACTTGTGAAGATGTTCAATATTCCAGGAATTACTCACTGGAACGCCATCTTCGGTCTCCAAGCGGACATCGCCAGGCCTGGTGACTCAAACTACCCGATAAGGGCCTTCCCACTTTGGCGTCAACTTGTTTGAATTCTTGGCAGACTGAATCCGTCGAAGAACAAGGTCGCCTTCCTCAAGGCTTCGGGCATGAACTTTGCGGCTATGATAGCGGCGCAAAGCTTGCTGGTAGCGTGCAGCTCGCACAGCAGCCTGAAGACGATTCTCCTCAAGGAGCACAGCGTCATCTTGCTGCAGTTGCTCTTGCTCAAGCTCATCATAAGCGAGCACTCGAGGTGATTCGTATATGAGTTCCGTGGGGAGAACTGCTTCCGCTCCGTAGACCAGAGCGAATGGCGTCTGGCCGGTGGCTCGATTTGGTGTCGTTCTGATTGACCAAAGAACCGCCGGCAACTCATCAATCCAGCGTCTTCCGCACTTTTTCAGCCTGTCAAAAGTTCTGGTCCTGAGACCGCGCAGCACTTCAGCATTGGCCCTCTCCGCTTGGCTGTTGCTTCTCGGGTGAGCAATAGAGGCAAAACAAATCTTGCCGCCAAGGTCTTGGACGTACTGCATGAAGGTGCGACTTGTGAACTGTGTGCCGTTGTCGGTGATGATCCTGTTGGGCACACCGAAACGGCAAACTATTCCTTTAAAGAACTTGACGGCTGACTGTGCTGTCACCTTCCTCACTGCTTCCACCTCCGGCCACTTTGTGAACTTGTCGATTGCAACGTACAAGTACTCAAAGCCCCCGGTAGCACGGGGGAAGGGGCCCAGTATGTCGAGCCCCCAGATCGAAAATGGCCAGGAGAGAGGGATTGTTTGAAGAGCTTGAGCTGGCTGATGTAATTTCTTTGAATGAAACTGGCACGCTTCACACCTGGTTACTAGTGCAGTCGCATCCTGGAGGGCGGTAGGCCAAAAGAAACCTTGCTGGAATGCTTTCCCGGCAAGCGCTCTTGACCCTATGTGAGAGCCACACATGCCCCCATGTATCTCTGCCAACAGCTCTAGTCCATCCTCCCGAGGAATGCACTTCAATTTCACACCGTTTGGTCTCTTTCTGTACAGGACGTCATCGACGAACTTGTACATAACAGACCGACGGGCTACTCTCTCCGCTTCTTCTTGTTCCTCAGGGAGTTCACCTGTCTGAAGGAAGTGGACAATGTGCTGCGCCCATGCTGGAGCCTGAGGCTCGACAACTAGGACTAAAGGCATCTCATCCGCCGGGGAAACATTTGTCTCGACAGCAAGGGCCTGAGGCCCTGCTGGAGCCTGTTGTTCCCCGGCAAGCGTGTCGATCCCGGCAACTTCCTTGCCGGCGGCTCCGGGGAGCTCTGCCGGGAAGTACTGGCCAGAGTTCAACTTTCTTCTCTTTTCTTGCCGCATTGATGGTGCCACGGATGGTTGAGTCAATTGGAGCACAAAAGTTCCTGGTTCCACAGGCAACTTGAGGGCAGCACGCTTTGACAGGTCGTCAGCAACGCTGTTCTCGGCACGAGGGACATGCTCCATTTGGAGACCGTTAAAGCGCTCTTCCAATTTCCTCACTTCATCTACGTAGGCTTGCATCAATGGACTTTGATAGTTCTTGTTGACCTGCCTGACGACAAGCTGTGAATCACCTTTGATAATGAGCTTTTTGATACCAAGGTCTGCCGCGATCCTAAGACCAGCAAGCAAACCTTCGTACTCTGTAGTGTTGTTGGTTGAACTCTCCCGGGGAAAATGCATTTGGACTACATACTTGAGGTGCTCTCCGGTGGGTGCGACAAGCAGCACACCAGCACCGGCGCCATGCAGCGAAAAAGCCCCGTCAAAGTACATAACCCATTGCTGATCGGTTTCCTTGCCGGGGAGACTTGTTTCTTGAACTTCTTCATCTGGCGTCGGGGTCCATTCTGCAATGAACTCCGCCAAGGCCCTGCTCTGAATTGTGGAAGTGCTTTCAAACTTAAGGCCAAAGCTTGACAACTCCAACGCCCACTCCACGATCCTGCCGGTTGCCTCCGGATTTTGCAAAATCCGTTGCAACGGAAAGCGAGTGACGACGGTGATCTCATGTGCTTGAAAATAATGGCGCAGCTTTCTTGAGGCCATAAGGAGACCGAAAAGCAACTTCTGCACACCAGAATACCTTGATCTAGCTCCCTGCAAGAGGGAGCTAATAAAATAAACTGGGCGCTGCACCACCTTTTTCTTCTGCACAAGTTCTTCTGTTTGCGCAGATCCTGTCTTGCCGGGATCAACCCTTGCCGGGGAAGATCTTGCCGCATCATCTGGCGGTCCTGCCGCTGATGTTGCCTCCTCATCAGCTTCCCTCTGTGCCACCAGTGCAGCACTAACCACTTGATTTGTCGCCGCCAGATACAGCAGCAACGGTTCTTGTGGTTTAGGTGCGACTAGCGTCGGCGGAGAAGAAAGGTATTTCTTCAAATCTTGCAGCGCCGCCTCCGCTTCTGGAGTCCATTTCATTGGACCTGCCTTCTTCAAAATTTTGAAGAAGGGCAGGGCGCGCTCAGCAGATTTGGAAATAAACCTGCTTAGAGCAGCAACACAGCCGGCAAGACGACGCACATCCTTGACGCGTCTCGGCGCTTCAATTTGCTCAATGGCTTTGATCTTGTCGGGGTTAGCTTCGATTCCCCGGCAAGATACAAAGAATCCGAGGAGCTTGCCAGAAGGAACACCGAACACGCACTTCTCAGGATTGAGCTTCAAGTTGATCTTGCGCAAGTTCGCAAATGTTTCTTCTAAGTCTCGAATGAGCGTTGCTTTATCCTTAGTTTTGACCACTATGTTGTCCATATATGCCTCCATATTTCTATGGAGTTGTGGCTCAAAACCAATCTGGATTGCTCTGGCGAATGTTGAACCAGCACTTTTCAACCCGAAAGGCATCCGTATAAAACAATACGTACCCCATGGGGTGATAAAGGCGGTCTTCTCTTCATCTTCCTTTGCCATAAAAATATGATGATACCCTGAATAGGCATCAAGGAAGGACAGGAGATCACAACCAGCGGTGGCATCCACAATCTGGTCGATGCGCGGCAAGGGAAAAGGATCTTTTGGACAAGCTTTATTGATATCTGTATAATCGATACAAAGCCTCCATTTCCCATTCGCTTTCTGCACTACAACCGGATTGGCCAACTAGGTTGGATGAAGCACTCCTTTGACCAGTCCTGCCGCCTCCAGCTTCTTAATTTCTTCGGCAATGAATTCTTGCCGCTCCAAAGCCTATTTCCTCACCCTTTGCTTGACGGGCCGCGCATGAGGACAGACAGCAAGGTGGTGCTCAATTACTTTCCTGGGAACGCCGGGGATGTCAGACGGTTGCCATGCAAACACATCGACATTCGCCCGCAGGAAAGCAACAAGCGCGCTTTCCTATTTGTCATCTAGGATGGAACTTATGGTGAAAGTTCCCCCCGTCCCGTCCTCCCTGGCAGGCACCTTCTTGGTTTCCGGCGGGGCAGCCTTGGACTTCTTGTTCTTGCCGGTGGAACTCTCTGGAATGTCCTCGACGGAAGCGCTGCACTCCGAGGAGGTGCGCTTGCCGGAGTTGGCGCCAAGGTTCCTGCCGGTCTTCTTCTTCCCCCCGGGAGTTCCAACGGCAGGAGCAGATGCCTTGATGGCAGGTGCTGCAACTGCTTCCCGGTAAAGTTGGTCGGCACAGATGAGCGCATCCCTCTTATTGGAATGGATAGTGATGACGCTCAACGGCCCAGGCATCTTCAAGACGTTGTACGCGTAGTGTGATGCCGCCATAAACTTAGCCAGCGCTGGCTGACCAAGGATCCCATTGTATGACATGGGGATCTTGGCGACATCAAACACCACCTTTTCGGTCCTGAAGTTAAGCTTGCTGCCAAATGTTACCGGCAGCGTGATCTTGCCCTTAGGCTGGGTTCTTCCCGGGTTGACCCCTTGAAACGTACCCGTTTCCTCGAGGTCTTCGTCGGGAATCTGAAGCTTTGTGAGCACATCTGGTGAGATTAAGTTTAGGCCGGCCCCGCCGTCAACTAACATCTTCGTCACCTTGAGGTTGCGAATTGTCGGGGAAACCAACAATGGCAAACACCCGACCGCAGTTGTGCGATCAGGGTGATCCTCGGCGTCAAAGATGATAGGCGTGCTGGACCACTTCAGAGGCCTACATGCATCGGGGGATGGCTCTGCCGCATTAACCTCCCGCACCCACTATTTAAGTTGGCGGTGGGAAGAATGCAGCGAGGCACCCCCATCAACGCACATAGCCTCCGTAGCCTTCTGGAATTCCTGCTCACTGGATTCGTCATCTTCTTCATCATCATCTCCTTCTTTATCTCGGCCCCGAGCGGGCCGATCCTTCTGCTGCTTGGCCTTGCCGCGGCGACCTCCTCGGCCACCGCGTTTCTTGCCGGACCCCTCAGCACCATCTTGGGCCTTCTCCTTATCTCGCCTCTCGTACTCGGCCTTCTGCTTCTCGGCAAGCTGCTCAACTTGCCGGCAGTTCTGGAGATCGTGGCCCTTAGTGCGATGGATCTTGCAGTACTGCTTGCCGGAGTTCTCTGACTTGTCGACAGCCGCCAAGGCCTGACAGGAAGGGCACCCGGCAAGATCCTTGCCGGGGACGCCAACCTTGGCCTTCTTGGCGGCGCCAGGGCTTGCCGGGCGCCAAGCTTTGCTGGGAACCAAGCCTTGCCGGGCACCGAGGCTTGCCGGGCTCCACGGGCCATCCCGGCAAGGATCTTGCCGGGGAAGCTGGCCTTCGATTTCCAGCTTTGCTTATCTGCTGATCCTCAGACCCCTTTATGATTCGGCGGGGGGAGAGGTATACGCAAAGAGCAGAACCAGTGACCGACGCGGGAGGTTTTTACCCAGGTTCGGGCCGCTGATCAGCGTAAAACCCTACTCCTGCTTTGTGTTCTTATTGATGTTCTTGAGCCCAGCCTTCAGGAGCGCTCGCAATGAACAGTACGTTCAAAGAGTAGCTACGCATGCAGAATGGGCCAGAAGTCCTCCTCCTCTGTAGCAGTTGCCTTGGGCCTCCTTTTATATGCTCAAAGGGGTCTCCACAGTGGCAAAATGTACATACATTGAGGTGTAAAGTAGCTACAGGGTATCATACCTAACCCCTGACGGATTAGGACAAGCGCATTTAATGCACCGTGAGGTGTCCGTTTAGGTGTCCTCACTTTCTTGGGGATGGAAAAAGGGGCCATCCCATCAGCACCGCTTAAGCTCTCCTCCACTGGCATGCCGCCACGCATCCAGAGAAGGAGCCAGAATGTCAGACTTGTTACTGTGCCGAAGCGGTGGCATAGTGGCGAAATCTCGCCAGGCGCCGATCCTTGCCGGGCACCAAACCTTGCCGGGCGCCAGGGCTTGCCGGGTGCCAAGCTTTGCTGGGAACTAAGCCTTGCTGGGCGCCGAGGCTTGCCGGGCTCCACGGGCCATCCCGGCAAGGATCTTGCCGGGGAAGCTGGCCTTCGATTTCCAGCTTTGCTTATCTGCTGATCCTCAGATCTCTGACTTGACGATTTCCTTGATGACTTGAATCGACCTCGAGCTGATCCCGGCAAGCCTTGCCGCGAGAACGGCTACAACTGCCCGTGCACAAGTAAGGGGTACTAGTGGCCCAATACTTAGTACACCGACACCGTTCATCTTTTATTGTTGTAGGAGGCGCATGGAGGAGGATTAATGGGACACTTTGGCGTAAAGAAGATGGAGGATGTACTTGCTACACATTTCTTTTGGCCAAAGATGAGACGGGATGTTGAGCGCTTTGTTGCTCGCTGCACTACATGTCAAAAAGCTAAGTCATGACTCAATCCTCATGGTTTATATATGCCTTTACCTGTACCTAGTGTTCCATGGGAGGATATATCTATGGACTTTGTTTTAGGTTTACCTCGAACAAAGAAGGGGAGGGATAGCATATTTGTTGTCGTGGATAGATTTTCGAAAATGGCACACTTCATACCATGTCATAAAACCGATGATGCTGCTAATGTTGCTGATTTGTTCTTTCGTGAAATTATTCGCTTGCATGGTGTGCCAAATACTATTGTTTTAGATCGTGATACTAAATTTCTTAGCCACTTTTGGAGATGTTTATGGGCTAAGTTGGGGACTAAACTGCTTTTTAGTACTACTTGTCACCCCCAAACTGATGGACAAACTGAAGTAGTCAATAGAACATTATCTACTATGCTTAGGGCTGTTTTGAAGAATAATAAGAAAATGTGGGAAGAATGCCTGCCTCATATTGAATTTGCTTATAATCGTTCATTGCATTCTACTACTAAGATGTGCCATTTTGAAATAGTGTATGGTTTCCTACCTCGTGCACCCATTGATTTGTTGCCTCTTCCATCTTCGGAGAAGGTTAATTTTGATGCTAAACAACGTGCTGAATTGATCTTAAAAATGCATGAGTTAACTAAGAAAAATATTGAGCGCATGAATGCTAAATATAAACTTGCTGGAGATAAGGGTAGAAAACATGTTTTCTTTGCACCTGGAGATCTTGTTTGGTTACATTTGTGTAAGGATAGGTTTCCGGATTTGCGCAAGTCAAAGCTAATGCCACGTGCTGATGGTCCTTTTAAGGTCTTAGACAAAATAAATGATAATGCATACAAACTTGAGCTTCCTGCAGATTTTGGGGTTAGTCCCACTTTTAACATTGCAGATTTGAAGCCTTATTTGGGTGAGGAAAATGAGCTTCCGTCGAGGACGAATTCATTTCAAGAAGGGGAGGATGATGAGGACATCATTACCATTGTTACACCCACAGCCCCTACTGCTACATATACTGGACCAATTACTAGAGCTCGCGCACGCCAATTAAATTATCAGGTACTTTCGTTTCTTGGTAATGATTCTAATGTTCATGAGAATATGATGCTGCCTAAATTGGATACATTTGTATTGATTACTAATGAAGGGCCTAGCATGGACAAGAGGGATGAAAACTGGAGGAGGATCAAGCATGGAGATGAAGGCGTGCGTAAAGGGATCCAGAATGGCGTTTCTAGTGCATATTTAAGCACTTTGAAGCCTCCGTGATGACCCACAAGGACATGGACGAAATATACAAGATGCCCCTTCATAAATTTCGTCCATAGCTTATTTTAGGTGCTGCGCCACCTTATTTTTGGGTCAGGCCCATGTAATTTCGAAATACTTAAGTATAGGCTATTTTTAGAGTCCGTACGTGTGGGGAAACAAAGTTAGGGTTGGTTTCGGACCCCTCCTACAAGGGGCCACGAAATTCACCCCTACTCCTCCAGATATACAGCCCTTAGGGCGTCGTTTAGACATTGGGTTTTGTTTAGATTAAAAGTTCGCCATAGCTGCAACTTCGCGTACTTCGTTTGTGTTCAACGACCAGACAAAGGCGTCACAGAACCCCACCTTCATTAATAAAGCTTTCCTCTTATATTCGCAATATCCAGATTGCAATCTCAGTTTCTTGCTTGTTCTTCGTTTGCTTGCAGGAAACAGACCCTCGTGGTCAGGTTGATCGTGCTCCAGCGTGGTCAATAACCCCTTGGAAGTTGGTTTAGCGATTGCTAAGGCGCGACGTCTTGCACGTTCGTAGTCGGATCGTCAAGGTCGACTCCCACAGAAAACGATAGCCACCATCTCATCGAAACATCGGGACACCTTCACCTCTATCATATGGTGCTAGTGGTGAACTCTTTCTCACTCTCAATATGGTGCCACAAGTCACTCAAGTCATCATACGTCGCCGTGGTCGAAGGGGAAATCCCATGCTCAACCATCTCGTCATCATCGCCGTTGATGAAGGCCGAAGATGGCACATCATTACTCTCACCTCAAAATATGGAAGCAGCATCCTTGCTCGTCACCATGTCGCTCGCCTCCAAAGCGTGTTCCTTGAGAGAATCCGTAGTCGTAGTCGTCGCCGCATCATCTTCAAAAAGACTCGTGGTAGACTCGACATCATCAATGCCACGAAGAGGGATGGCGGTGAAGTCGAACTTGGGAGCATCGTCTAGGAGCTCATCTGGCTTGGACATCTTGGTGGTACTATCCTCATGCTCAGTGTTGTGGAGCTTGGTCATTGCGAAGTGTGCTTGGGGTGGAGAAGCCTTGGCCTTCATGTGTTCTTATTCTTCCTTGAGAGCACCGATGTAGAGGTTGTCAATGGACTTGTAGTTCTCGAGGAAGATAATCTTGGAGATGTCGCTTTCAATCCCATCATGAAGTGGAACTTCATCCAAATGGGGTCGTCCACGCCGACTCGTTGCAAGGCTTTCTTCATCTCCTTGAAGTACTCGTCGAGGGACTTGGATCCTTGTATGGTGTTCTCCAATTGGCTTTGAAGGTGTTCCGTGTAGGTGGAAGGCACGAACTCTCGCCGCATAGGTTTATTCGTCTTGGGCCAAATCATGTCGAGGCTCTTCGAAGGTGTGTGAAGCTACCATGTCGATGCGTAGTCATGGAAGTTTCTTATGGCGCACTTCACTTGATCTTCGGAGGGGACTTGATGTAGGCGTCCATCTTGCACTCGCACTCGAGATACTCCTCGGGGTCTTGAGTCCCATAGAAAGGAATCTCGTGGTCGGTGTCGAGGTCGTTGTAGATCGTGGAAGTTGCGGACTTGAGCTTGGGGAGCTTCTCTTGAGCGTAACCTTGAGGTGGTTATTGGCGAAGATGTCGTATGTCCGGAGGCGAAGATGCCTTGTAGTCACTTGGCAAAGATGCCCAGGTAGATGGTGAAGTCGTAGAGCGGTGGTTGGTGTTGAGCTCTTGACCTTCACGTTCTCGTCGTTGATGGTGTCGATGCCGATGTGACCTTGCCGGAGATGGTAGCTTGGAAGCATGTGCACTTGAGCATCTTCTCGAAGATGAGGTGGACTGCTTGTAGGTCTTGACGAGGGCTTTTAGCTCCTCCATTTGAGCATCCATCTTGGCATTGAAGAAGTTTTTCATGGCATCAGACTCGTCGTTGTTGGTGTAGAACGAAGTAGATGTGCTTTGCCTATCCATCGCAAGACTCGAGCAAATGTGAGTGGAAGAAAGGGAAGAACTAGGCCAAATTTACCTTTTCCAATGTTGAAGATGGATCAATGATCACCCAATATGGTATTATGGAAGTAGCACAATTGGTACCGGATCTTGTCAATTCTCGCACTTACACACGTAAGGCTTATGGAGTAGCATGGTGAGGATAGTGGCACAAAAATTTGATGCAATTGTTAGCAAGAGTCAGTAATGTTGAAAGAGATTCACATATTCGCAAGTGAAACAAGTAAACCAATAGCAATGAATGGCACACGGAAATGCACACACAAACAGATAAATGTGGTCGTGCAACCAAGGAATGAGCTCAAAATGTGTAATCCACAGAAAATGCTCTTGTTGCACAACTCTAGAGAGACGCTAGCATGATTGCTCAATAGGCAAGATACGATACTTGTGCACAACCTATAAGAGACAAAACGTATCGACTTTCTATCCCAAGTATGCTATGTATGTATGATTCCCGGTGCTTCGCACACGATGATCCAAGATGATCACTGATGTTATATGATATGCAATGTGACGGTGCTATGGCTATTTCTTACAAGCTCTTTGTTTTTCCCTTTGCTTAAAAGCTTTTTTTCTCTCTTTTTTTGATATGCCACAATGCGAAATGCTCGAACCAAGAAAGCAATTATGTATATGCGGGAACAATCTTGTGACACAAGCGATGATATAATGATACCAAGATGAGGTATGTTTGCAATCAAAGGTGAGGATCGATTATCACTAAAGTGCACAAGTAACATTGCTGGCAATATCAATGGCTAGTCTCGATAGGAAAGTAGCGCAAAATGGGCTAGGGGTTAACAATTCAATGGCAAGGAGAATGTTCAATGATGTCGTCGAGGTTACCATCCGTGGCGATGATGAGGGGCAGTGTTCTTGATGTGGAACCATTCCTAATTAGCTGAAACACCTTAGGAAACGGAAAAACCATGAACTCAAAAATCTCAAACGTCAAATGTCAAATGGTGGTAGCGGGAATGCGGTGGTGGTTTCGGAGTTGGCAATGTGGAAGTGGTGGTGGTGGTTGATGAAGAAGCAACCGTCCCTAAGTAGCCGAAACACCTTAGGAGACTCAAATCACAACTCAAGCTTCCACAAATGGTATATGGATCAAAATGGGTTAGTTTGCGGAAAGCTATGGTGGTAATGCAGATGATATGGTGGAGGGCCTAGGCAAAGATGCCAAAATGTCAAAATTTTAATGGAGCGAAATGGTGTTAGAACCTATCTAGATGGATGGAGAATCTCAATAGCTATCTAACGAGCTAAAGAACGTCAAAATCGGACTCCGGATGTGAAAGTTATGGTCAAAACAGTGAAACACGAGAGGCTGAAATCTCTAGGGGTCGGACATCCGGGGATAGGCCGGATTTCCGAGGCCTGATGTCCAGAACCTTGCGCGATTTTTCCTTCCAGGAGCCGGATGTCCATCCAGGGACCTGGATGTCCGGCCCGATGGCCCGGATGTCCGGCCCGACGATTCCAAATCGGGATTTGGACTTCGAAACTCGATTGGGGGGGGGGGATAGATGATTTCAAGGTCAAAATTGGACGAATTTCATGGATGGAAATGGTGAGAAATATGGGGGAAAGCTAGATCCACTTGAAACACTTCGAATCCATGGATCAAAATCAACAAAACATCATCAAACCAACAAATCACAAAAAATATTTTGGGGGCTATTTTTGGTGGGGATTTTCAAAATTGGACAAAACAAAGCAAAATTAGGCTAGAAAGTGGGGGTAGGGACTCCAAATTCATGATCAACCATGTCTCATGATACCAAGATGATGTGGAGTGGGGCCGATCTTTCACGATTTGAGTGGATCCCACGGGGAACACGAAGAACATGAGGGGAAAACATGAGGGAAATCATGAGAGGAACACTCAAAGAGGCAAGATGCAATCATACATGTGCTAAATCCACATACATATAGAGAGATACACAATCCAAAGTCAACAAGGGAGGATACACGGTAGCTAGTTCATCCCAATACTTGAAGGAGTTGAGGTCTTGAATCCTAGAAGGATCTTCCCATGATGGGGTCTTGAATCCCTCAGGATCTTCTCACATGGAGGTCTTGAACTCCATGGGAGTGGTCTCTCTCTCAAGAGAAGAGTAGGTAGGAGCAAAGCTCAGGTAAGATGAGCTATCATATTTACTACCCCTAGAATAGAGGTGGAGGTGGAGTATATATAGGCAAGTCCACGAAGGGGTAAGTGAGAGGGGGGATACATGGGCCTCGGGCCCTGTCCATGCGTGCAGGCAGGCGCCGGATGTCCGGGCTGGGGCCGGATGTTCGGCCGTTTTTGAGATGCCGGATGTCCGGGACACGGGACAGATGTTCGGCCATTTGATGGCCTTCGCTGCTGTACTTCTCTGCCGGATTTCCGTGGGGGGGGGGGATGCAGAATGTCCGGGCATTGCTGAGGTGTCGGATGTTCTAGCTGGCTCCGGATATCCGGCCGCTGATGCTTTTGGCATCTATTGGTGCAGCTTCTGGGCGGCTACACAGGCGCCGGATGTCCGGCCTCTAGCCCGGATATCCAACCGTTGTAGCTTCAGCAACTCCGCCTTCTTCCATCGTCGCTTCCAAGCTTCCCTCGCGGGTGGTGTAGTTGTACACTTGCGCTCGCACTCCTCGTCGTCGTCTGTGTTGTTCCGACAATACATATGTATGCACATGAGTGGAGTGTAAAGTAGTATACCATCCTCGAAGGGGTCAAGTGAACACGCGTAAAGGAGATGATTCACCTTTGTGTATGTGAAGTAGATGTCGCACGTGTCACTTGCCGAACGGACTCTTGACATGGTGATGTCCGTAGAATGCTTCGCATCATATAATCTTCCACCAAATAAACCAACTAGCATCAACTACAAGTTGTAATCAACACTACTAGCAACCCACAAGTACCAATCTGAGGTTTTGAGACAAAGATTGAATACAAGAGATGAACTAGGGTTTGAGATGAGAGGCACGCCCTGGTGCCTCGTGGGCACCTGGTGGGCCCCCTCTGGTAGTTCTTTTCTCTAGTATTTTTTATATATTCCAAAATAATTCTCCGTGAAATTTCAGCTCATTTGGAGTTGTGCAAAATAGGTATCTCTGATGTAGCTTTTTCAGGTCCAGAATTCCAGCTGCCGACAATCTCCCTCTTCATGTAGATCTTGCAAATTAAGTGAGAAAAGGCATTAGAATTGCACCACAAAGTATTAAATTGATAAAAAACATCATAAATAACAGTAGGAAATCATGATGCAAAATGGATGTATCAACTCCCCCAAGCTTAGACCTCGCTTTCCGTCAAGCGAAAGCTGATATCGATAATCATGACCACATGTTTAGAAAGAGAGGTGTCGACAAAAACAAAATACGGACATAGCAGCATCATGATCATTATCATAGCAGCAATATATATTTTATCATAAAATTCTCATGAGCAAGTAAAAATTCATCACAATAACAAAGTATAAGGCATAAACTTTCTTGAAAACTAACAAACTATATTCTCAGTCAACAAGGCAATTACAATTCATCATATTTTCAGGAAGGGTCTCCTGTAAGAGCTTTTGTTTAGCAAGTCCACATACTCAACTATCATTTAGTCTTCTATGGTTGCCGACAATCACGACATATATATGGAGCAAAAGTTTCAGTCAGACACATAGAAAGATAGGGGCTTATAGTGTCGCCTCCCAACTAATTTACCTCAAGAGTAATGTCAACAATAATAATTCATTATCACTCACATCCAACTGGATATATATGCCTAGATCTTTCCCAGAGGAGAACACTATTGACTCTTGCATGAAAAGTAAATACATAAAAGTAAAAGATAGGCCCTTCGCAGAGGGAAGCAAAGGTTGTCATGCGCTTTTATTTTTGGATGTGCAAGCTCTTAATGTAAAGGAACATCACATTATGTTGCCCCTTGTGATAGCAACCTTTATTATGCAGTCCATTCCTTTTATTTCTTTACCATCACAAGATTGTACAAAGCTTATTTTCCCTTACAATAAAAGATCATACATATTTAGAAGCGATTTTTATTGCTTTATGCACCGATGACAACTTACTTGAAGGATCTTATTCAATCCATAGGTAGATATAGTGGACTCTCTTGACATGAAACTGGGTTTAAGGGTTTTGGATGCACAAGTAGTATCTCTACTTGTTGTGGATTTTGGCTAGCAAAGATATTGAGCAAGCACCACATGTTGGAGGATCTATAATAACATAAATTCTATGTGAATGTAAGCAAACATAAGTCATTACGTTGTCTTCCTTGTCCAACGTCAACAATTTGACATAGAATACTTAATGGGGGCTCACAATCGTAGAAGATGTTCAAGATAGTATATTTATATGTGAATCTTATCTTCCCTTATTAATCTTTCATGAATTGCATCATTGACTAATACTATGTTTGTTAACTTCCATTAAATTTTACCACTTATACTTTTCTTTATGTAAAGTCATACGTTCCATGGGATTAGCATATGATCTTTCCATTATTTTCATTGCTAGGATTGAAACATAAAAGTAAAGAAGCAAAAATCAAACTACTCTTTATTATATAGCTCTCAACTCGATTACATAGATAGATAGATCATGAAACTAGCACTCGAAAATAGATGATACTAAACTTTTGTTCTACTAGATCACGAAATAGCTAAGGATCGAACTAAGATAAGTAAAGATCATAAAAGTGATGGTGATACGATACCAGGGCACCTCCCTGATGCGGAGCATCCTATGGTCATCCCCATGGATCTACCTTCATCTCCCACGACACCACATGGACCAATGACTAGAGCTCGAGCAAGGGCTATCGAAGCTAAGGTGAACTCGCTCCTCTCCGAATTAACACATTCCACATGTGAGACATGGCTACTAACTCAAGCAGAGACCTTGTGTTTGATTAGGTACTTGGAGGAAAGCCACAGAGCAACTACACCCAATGGACAAGATGGTGAGGACACCCAGTGCGAGGACCAAGAGTAAGAGCTGCCAGGAATCTACAGCCACCGGATGACCGGAACTCGTCGGATGTCCGATGCTTGGAAGCCCCACCAGCTAGAAGGCCAAGCCAGCGAGCACTACAGCGGCCGGACGACCGACAAGGGCCAGACGTCCGACACACTCCAGCCACCGGACAACCGACCATCTCCAGAAATCCGGCACATCCATCACAGAATGGAAACAACAGAAATCCGAAGTCCACTGGATGACTGACACACCGGACATCCGACCGCCTCAGGATATCCGGTGCCACCTGATCAGTGCCGAAATGTCGGAAGTACGAGCATTACCGGACGTCCAGACCCTCGCGAGCCATCGGACGACCGGTAATGGTCGGACGTCCGACGCCTGTCTATGCACAGTGACTAGGGCCGAGGCCCATGTACCCCTTCGCCCCCTTAGACTATATATACTCCAACTCCACCCACGTTTTAGGGTTAGCATTGTGGTAGCTCATTTTGGAGATAGATCCTTGTTCATCCACTTGTACCCCTACTCCATTGGAGACCAAGGCCTCCTAGGAGAAGATCCCCCAAGTGGATTCAAGACCCCCTTGTGGGAAGATCCCCTAGTGGATTCAAGACCTCTTTCCTCATAGGATTGGGATGAACTAGTTACTTTTGTATCCTCCTTTGTTATCCTTGGATCTTTGTTACCTCTTTGTGTATGTGGATCTAGCACATGTGTGATTGGATCAAGTCAATTTGAGTGTTTCCTCTTGTTTTTCCCTTGTGTTATTCGTGTTCTTTGGGAATCCCCCGCCAAATCATGAAAGATCGGCCCCTAGGGTTCCACCGTACATCATCTTGGTATCATGACCCATGGTTGATCACGAATTTGGAGTCCCTACCCCCGTTTTCCAGCCTATTTTTATGTGTTTTTGTCCAATTTCGAAAATTCCCACAAAAATAGCGATACCAATTTTTTTATGATTCGTTGGTTTGATGAAGTTTTGTTGGATTTGATGTGTTTTAGGTGGATCTAGCTTTCCCCCATCCTTCCCATCACTTCCATCCACGAAATTCGAGCAATTTTGACCCTAAATTTTCTTTTTCCCACGAGTTCTTCAAGTTCATCCCGCAACCCAAAATCGCCCAGGCACTGGACATCTGGCGTTTACCGGACATCCAACAACCACCGATCATCCGTCCTCTACTGGACGTAGGATGTTTCCTAACGAAACTGAAATTTTCTCGCCGAAAATTTTCAGCCACCACACCTTCTCCCGCACCGCCACTCTAGTTACCCATCATTGCATTTTAGCATAGCCAACTCGACATTTGCGCATACCACTACCGTGTTCCACTAACACCTCCGACAATTTTGACACTTTTGTTTTGAGAATTTGAGTTGCGGCTTCCGTTTCCTAACGTGTTCCGGCTACTTAGGGATGGTTCGACACCGACATCACCGCCGCTCATCTTCGCCACAGAATCCTCATCGACAACAACCACTTCACAATTTTGACACCATCAACCATAAGCAAGGGTGGTAACCTCGACGACACCCTCGTACATTCTCCCTTTCCATTGCATTCATAACCTCGAGCCCATTTTGCGTCACTTTCCTATCGAGACTAGCCATTTGAGTATTGCCGGCAACGCTACTTGTGCACATTAGTGATCATCCTTTCCATTGCATACATACCATATCATCCTGGTATCATCATATCATCTCTTGTGCTACAAGTTTGTTCCCGCATATACATAATTGCTAGCTTGGTTTGCGCATTTTCCATAAGTGGCCAAAGGAAAATATCAAAAGAGAGAAAAGCTTTTAAGCACAAGAAAAAGATAAGCAAAGAGATTTTAAGCAAGTGCCATAGCATCATACAATATTGCATACAACATTGCCTTACTCGATTATCTTGGATCATCATGAGAAACTCACCAGAACATAATACATAATAGCATACATGGGATAGGAAGTTGTTGCATTTTTGCTTTGTAGGTTGTGCACAAGTATCGTATCCGCCTATTGAGCGATCGTGCTAATGTCTCTCTAGTGTTGTGCAACAAGAGCATTTTCCATGGATTCCACATTTTGAGCTCATTCCTTGGTTGCACGACCCCATTTATCTATCCATGCGTGTGTTTCTGTGTGCCACATTTTGCTATTGGTCTACTTGTTGCGCTTGCGAATTTGTGAATCTTTTTCAACATTATTGAATCTTGCTAACATTCGCAGAAATTTTGTGCCACCATCCTCACCAAGCTACTCCAAAAACTTTACTTGTGTAGGTGTGAGAACAAACAAAATCCGGTACCAATTGTGCTATTTCCATAATACATTATCGAGTGATCATTGATCCATCTTCAACATCGGATAAGGTACATTTGGTCTAATTCTTTCCTTTCTTCCACTCACATATTTGCTTGACATGATGGATGGATATGCCAACTACATTTTCGAACCCACTCTTCATCGAGCAAGTAGATGACCCGAACAGCTACGTCACCAAGAATCACCTATTTGGTGCACAACGAGCTTTGTATCAAGCGAATGAAGCATTGGGCGACCACATCGATCAACTCACCACCGACTTGCGACAATCTGAGCAACGTACAAGAGACTACTTCGACACATTGATGGCATCTCTCAAGGAAGACCTACGAGCCATGATGGCCAATCGCACTTCTACCACTTCATCATCCTCAAGACGGCGCCATTCAAGTCAATATTCTTCGGACACGTTGTCGGTGCAACAAACATGGGCGTTTGCTACCCTGACTTATGCACAAATGTATTGCAGCTCTCCTGACAAGTATCAAGCTTCATAGCACAACCAGACCAGAGAAGCCACTCTGCGTGAGATCAAGGAGTGCATTAAGAAGACCAAGGCATGGAGCAAGCCACGAGATTCGCAACAGAAGCAACCAACCCCGGCAAAAGCGAGACGGCAAGTCACGTCCTGGCAAACCCCTCGAGCATGGACTTCCCGCCGAACGCCAGCGCTCCACCTCTCTGGCCAGCTAGTCAATGGTCAGTGAGGTGTGCTAGCCTGCAGGTGATTAGGTGGAGGCAGCCCATACGTGTCAACCTGCTGGGAAGGAGGATTACCTTTTTGACACCCGTCCTAATGGTGTGTCAAGCTAATAAGAGGTAGTTGGATAAGCGCTACATCACCCTTGTCGGGGTTCACCCTCCATTCGACGCCTAGCAGTGCATTTAATGCACTTTTGTCCTAACTAGAAGAGTTAGGTATGATAGTTCTGTATCAGTCTAGTCACCCTGTAATGACCTTTTTGCCACTGTGGTAACCCCTTGAGCTATAAAAGGAGGGCCAGGGCAACCTTTACAGGGGTTCAAACCCTTGCAACTCACACATGCATAGGTATTCATGCAACTGCCCTCTCCTAGTGACTTACTGGGGGAGAGCGGTCCGTGTACCTTCTTCCACATCCATCCAATACACCAAAGCAGGAGTAGGGTTTTAAGCTTCACAGCGGCCTGAACCTGGATAAAGCCGTGGCGCCTCCTGTTGTGCCTGCTCTTCGCACCAATTGACCCCCAGCCAAACCAGAAAAGGGGCAGCCCTACTGCATAGATCGCCGGCTCCACCGACATCTTTGGCGCGCCAAGTAGGGGGTCTCCGTTAGCGAGAACCAAGGCAGCAGGCAGCGCATCGATTCCTTTGAGGTCATCATCATCATCATCACCACCCATGGCGGCGGCCAAGCATTTTACGTCCCAGCACCCATCGCCCTTATCTGTGGGCGGCACAGGCGCCGCCGCCACCGCGGATGGAGCGAACACTGCTGTGGGCCTGACCAGCGCGGGTGACGCGGTCATCGTGCACGCCGTGATAGGAGTAGGCGGTGGGGATGCTGGGGGCGGAGGCTTACCTCAACGCCCAGGCAAAAGCAACGTTCATGGCACGGGCGACGCGGGTGCTCTACCACGCCTCCTCCTCGTGCCCGCAAACACAGCCACCTGAGCTACCCGTTCGATCGAACGCGAACCGCGACCCTCCCGCTGCGGCAGCACCGGCGGCGATTAGGGGAGCAACCTCAAGACACATGCCGCGCCTATCGCAAGATGAGCGCGATGTGACGCCAAGCGGTGTTGTTGTGCCTCCACGGCAACGCCCGCATGGCAAAACGCCCGTCGACCAAGCTGAAGACCCTCGGGTGTCACTTCCGCCATGCCAACTTGCTGTTGCCCCCACAGCGCAGTGACAAGAGCGCAATGACGCTCCTGCTGGTTTTGCCAGGAGTCGAGCGACGTCGCGCTCTTCGTGTTCCAACATGCCTTCAACGGTGACAAAGGCGATGGCGCAAGCACAAATGTTGCTGGATTTCCCTCCAGTAGCTCACAAGATGGATGAATGGAGAGCTACCATCTGGAGTTTATCAAGTTTGCTGATGCAAATAGATCCCAGATGACAGAGCCTTTGCGGCGTCCGCTAACTGCACCTGTGACTCAAACTGAAGGCCATGTGGCAGGCAGTGCACCCACGGTGCAGTCACCTCCACGACAACAATCTCAGCGGCAGCTCCGGCACTTGCAGCGGGCCCAGCGAGATGCACAGCCCGACGACAGATCGATGGCTTCCTCAGACCCGCAGACGCAGCGAGACCAGAGGTAAGTGTTGCTGGACAGATGGGCGGCCGACGCTCGCACCACCATCCATCGGTGCCGGGAGGCGCGCCGTCAATCAGACGAGCACAACGGTCCAGTTGTCGATGAGCCAGCACCCGTTGTTGGCGGGTACTTACCTTACGAGGTCGGGTGCCCTGCCTTCACATGTGAGCTATGGCAAGTCCGCTGGCCATCCGTGTGTGCGTTCAAGCCTGAGGTCCCGAAAAAGTATGATGGCAATCAGAACCCAGTAGAGTTCTTGGGCATTTATACCATTGCTGTACAAGCTGCCGGGGGAAGGGATGAGAAAATCCTAGCCAACTACTTCCCGTTGGTACTCAAGCCCAACATGAGGTCTTGGCTAATGAACTTGCTAAAAAGTTCTATTTCGTCGTCGTTAGATCTTTGCAATGATTTTTTTGGTGCTTTTACTGGGGCACAGAAAGGTCCAGGGTTGCCCAGCAACTTGCAAGTGATCCCATAGAAGGAAGGAGAGAACCCGCACAAGTACATCTAGAGATTCAGCCGCGTGCACCGCAGCATACCAGATATCGACCCCGCGGTCCTGATTGCCACATTCCACACGAATGTGCGCAATCTCAAGATGCGGGAGAAGATGCACATCTGCCTGCCAAAGACCGTCAACGAACTTTATACGTTGGCGAACAAGTGTGCCCGTGCTGAAGAAGGGAGAAGACTTCCCGGGGAAGATGATGCCGCCGAAGTCGATTCCAACGACAACGACGCAACCGCCCCTGGGAAGAAGGGTCAAAAGCGCAACAGAAAGCGTAGAGGCAAATCAGTTATGGCTATGGAAGGATTCGATAACTCCAGCCCCGCCAAGAAACCCAAAACGGAGAGTACCGGCAAGGAAGCAGCTACATGCGCTGATTGCTAGGTTGTCGTGGCGGGAGAGAAAGCTAGAAAGTCCGACGGGCCGTACTGCAAGATCCACCGTACCAAGGGCCACGACCTCCAGGAGTGCCATCAAGTCGAGCAGCTGGTTGAGAAACAGAAAGCTGAGTACGAGAAGAGGGACAAGGAGAAGGGCCATGACAGTATAGGTGGATCCGGCAAGAAGGGTCGTGGTGGTCAAGGCGGACACCGCGGCAACGCTGGCCAGAAGAAAGAAAAGCCCGCCAGGGGCAGAGAGAGAAAAGACTAAGATGAAGGAAGTGACAAGGAGGATGACGAAGAGTACAGCGAGCATGAATTCCAGAAGGCAACAGAAGCCATGTGCATTGACAAAGGGGCATCTTTGCACTCCTCTCACCGCTAACTCATGCAGTGGGCGCGGGAAGTCAATGCAGCGGAGCAAACGGTGGATGCACAAAAGCCCCTCAAGTGGTCTCACATGCCTATTATTTTCGATGATGAGGATCACCCTGATCGCACAACCGCGGTCGAGTGCTTGCCGTTGTTGGTCTCACCAACGATACGCAACCTCAAAGTCACGAAAATATTAGTTGACGGTGGGGCTGGCTTGAACTTGATCTCCCCCGAGGTGATCGAGATGCTACAAATCCCTGAGGAAGAGCTCTACAAAACGGGGACGTTCCAAGGAATCAATCCCGGAAGGAGCCGACCTAAGGGAAAGATCACGCTGCCGGTGACATTTGGTGGGGAACTAAATTACAGAACAGAGAATGTTGTGTTTGATGTTCTTAAGATCCCCGTGCCATTTAATGGGATTCTTGGTCGCCCAGCCTTGGCCAAATTCATGGCAGCATCACATTATGCTTAAAACACGCTGAAGATGCCAAGGCCCATGGTTGTCATCTCCATCAATTCCGACAATAAAGATGTAGTCATTTGTATGGAAAAACTCTACAAAGATGCGGTCGCAGCGGAAACCGACATGGCAACAGCTCCAACCAAGTTAAAGGATAGCAAAAAAACCGGCAAGACATCCAGCGAGGCCTACGGGAAGTGCGCCTCCTCGGAGTGCTGCGCACCCATTGAGGATTTGCCGGAAAGCTCTGCTGGCAAGAGATCCAAGGCAACTCCACCTGCCACAAAGAAGGTGCTGGCAAGGGAGGATGGCACGGGTGGTACTTTCACCGCTAGTGCCACCCTAGACAGCAAATAGGAAAGCACGCTCATTGCCTTCCTGCGGGCGAATGGTGATGTGTTTGCATGGCAACTGTCTGACATCCCCGGTGTTCCCAGGGAGGTAATTGAGCACCACCTTGCTGTCTGCCCTCATGCTCGGCCCATCAAGCAAAAGGTCAGAAAGAAAGCCTTAGAATGACAACAGTTTATAGCAGAAGAGATCAAGAAACTCGAGGCAGCTGGCCTGGTAAGAGGATTGCTACATCCAACCTGGTTGGTGAATCCGGTTGTCATGCGTAAGGCGAATGGGAAATGGAGACTTTGTATTGATTACACTGACCTCAACAAGGCATGCCCAAAGGATCCTTTCCCCTTGCCACGTATTGATGATATTGTGGAGTCCACCACTGGCTGTGATTTGCTCTCGTTTCTTGATGCCTACTCTGGATATCACCAGATATTCATGACCAAGGAAGATGAGGAGAAAACCACATTCATTACTCCATGTGGCACGTACTGCTTTGTACGGATGCCTTTCGGACTAAAGAGTGCAGGTTTGATGTTTGCGAGGGCAGTCCAGATTGGCTTTGAACCACAGTTACACAGGAACATAGAAGTCTACATGGACGATATTGTGGTCAAGACCAAGAACAAGTCCACCCTAATTCAAGATTTGGAGGAAACCTTTTCCAACTTGCGGAAGATCAACATGAAGCTCAACCCCGAGAAGTGTGTGTTCGGCTTTCCCTCCGGCAAGCTCCTTGGGTTCTTTATATCTCAGCGTGGTATTGAGGCGAACCCCGACAAGATCAAGGCTATTGAATAGATCCAAGCACCCAAGACCGTCAAGGATGTGCGGCGCCTTGCTGGTTGTGTCGCAACTCTAAGTAGGTTTATTTCACGGTCTGCTGAGCATGCCCTGCCTTTCTTCAAGATATTGAAAAAAGCGGGTCCGGTAAAATGGACTCCGGAATCGGAGGCTGCGCTGCAAGACCTGAAAGAGTACCTGTCTTCCGCGCCAACTCTAGTCACGCCGAAACCACAAGAACCATTGCTGCTATACTTGGCGGCGACAAATCAAGTGGCAGTGCTCCACTAGTTGCGTAGAGGGAAGCTGACGGTGAGGAAACAACAGCGGCTGAGCCATCCCATGATGAAATGCCGTCTTCTCGGCAAGGTTAGATGCCGGGAAGGAAAACGTGATGCAAGAGAAAACAGCTGAGCAGCAAATTACATCAAAGAAGAAAGTGGTGCAGTGGCCAGTATACTTTGTTAGCTCCCTACTGCAGGGGGCTAGGTCAAGGTATTCGTGCGTGCAAAAGTTGCTCTTTGGCATACTCATGGCCTCAAGGAAGCTGCGCCACTATTTTCAAGCACATGAGATCACGGTGGTCACTTGCTTCTCGTTGCAACTCATTCTGAGGTATCCAGAGGCAACCGATAGGATAGTAGAGTGGGCATTGGAACTGTCAAGCTTTGCGCTCAAATTTGAGTGTACATCAACTATTCAAAGCAGAGCATTAGCTGAATTCATTGCAGAATGGACACCAACACCAGATGATGAGATCCAGGAATCGGCCCTCCCCGGCAGGGAAACCCAAAGGAATTGGATCCTGTACTTTGACGGTGTTTTCTCACTGGAAGGCGCCGGTCCCGGAGTGCTGCTAATCGCATCCACCAGGGAGCATCTCAAGTACGTAGTTCAAATGCATTTCCCCTGTGAGGAAGCTACCAACAATACTGTTGAGTATGAGGGATTGCTTGCCAGCCTCAGAATTGTGGTAGAGCTGGGAATCAAAAAGCTGATTGTCCGTGGAGATTCGCAGCTTGTAGTAAAGCAAGTGAACAATGATTACCAGAGCCTGTTGATGGAAGCGTACATGGATGAAGTGAGAAAGTTGGAAGAACACTTTGACGGTCTGCAAACAGAGGATATCCCTCATGTGGAAAACATCATCGCTGACCAGTTGTCAAAGTGTGCTGCCCAAAAGCTACCTATGGAACCAGGGACTTTTGTGCTCCGGTTGACTCGACCCACAGTCACCCCGTCAACAAGAGCCAAGAAGAGAAGGAAGGTAAGCACCGGCAAATACTTTCCGGCGGACCTCCCAGAAGCCGCCGGCAAGGCACTTGCCGGGAGCAGTAATGCGCCTACCGGTGAGCAGCGGCCTCAGGCAGAAACCCAGATTCTTGCTGATGAGATTAGTGCTCCCGCGGCCGAAGAAGTGCCTTTAGTCCTTGTTGTCGAGCCACAAGCTCCGACATGGGCGCAACAGATAGTTCAATTTCTCCAAGCAGGGGAACTTCCCGAAGAGCAAGAGCAAGCTGAGAAAGTAGCCCATCAGTCAAGTATGTACCATTTTGTGGATAACATCCTGTGTAGAAAGAGACCAAACGGATTGAAATTCAAGTGCATTACCCGGGAACATGGACTGAAGTTGTTGGCGGATATACATGGAGGCGTATGTGATTCGCACATAGGAGCAAGAACCCTTATCGGGAAGGCCTTCTGGCAAGTCTTTTATTGGCACACTATCCTCCAGGATGCAACTAAGCTAGTAAGAAGATGTGAAGCATTCCAGTTCCATTTGAAGAGCATACACCAACAAGCGCAAGCCCTCCAAACAATTCCTCTATCCTGACCCTTTTCGGTCTGGTGGCTCGATATTTTGGGCCCCTTCCCCCGTGCTACCGGGGGCTTTGAGTTCTTGTACGTCATCGTCGAAAAGTTCACAAAGTGGCCCGAAGTAGAGCCAGTGAGAAAGGTAATAGCACAGTCGGTCGTCAGGTTCTTCAAAGGATTGGTTTGCCGGTTCGGGGTCCCGAACAGGATCATCACTGACAACGGCACACAATTTATGAGCCTCGCCTTCATGCAATACACTTAGAGCCTTGGAAGCAAGGTGTGCTTTGCATCTGTTGCTCACCCAAGGAGTAACAGGCAAGCAGAAAGAACAAAAGCTGAAGTATTGCGCGGGCTCAAGACGAGAACTTTTGACAGGCTGCACAAGTGCGGGAAGCGTTGGATTGACGAGCTGCCGGTGGTTCTTTGGTCACTCAGGACAACACCAAATCGAGCTACTGGCCAGGCACCCTTCTCCCTAGTCTATGGTGCAGAAGCGGTGCTCCCCACGGAACTCATATATGGGTCACCTTGAGTACTTGCCTATGATGAAGTAGAGCAAGAGTAGGTGCGGCATGACGATGCCGTGCTCCTTGAGGAAGGTCGTCTTCGGGCAGCTATGAGTGCTACACACTACCAGCAAGCCTTGCGCTGCTATCATAGCCGCAAGGTTCATGCTCGAAGCCTTGAGGAAGGCGGCCTTGTCCTTCGGCGCGTTCAGTCCGCCAAGGGTACAAACAAGTTGACGCCAAAGTGGGAAGGCCCTTACTGGGTAGTATGAGTCACCACACCTGACGCAGTCCGTCTGGAGATTGAAGATGGCATTCGCGTGCAAAACTCATGGAATATTGAGCATCTTCGCAAGTTCTACCTGTAAGGTGCGGTTGTCGGGCCCTGCCCTGGCAACCCATTTTGTACAAGCATAGCCTTAGAGGTTTGTAGCACTTTGTACAAAGCCAGGTGCATACCCTGTGCATATCTGAATAAAACCAAGTGTTTTACAAACTTGCATACATGTTTATCTATATGCCATAGCATGATTTTCATGTGATTACACTTGTTTAGATAAGATGATTAACATGCCGCCAAGGGCCCCGTGCTATCTTTTCTCTTCTTTCTTTTTCTATCAAAGACAGAAGGGTTCCTCGCGAGCAATTTTCCCAGGGGAAGGATGGAAGTGTGCTCGCTCACTTGGTCCTGCGGCAGCCCCTCCTTATCCAAGCGATAAGAAGTACAACAAAGAAAGATAAGTCGAAAGTTTGTTTCATCTGAAATTTCCCGTCATTCTATATTACGTCTACGTATGAGAAACTTGCACGTGAGGAGACCTTGCCGCGTATTTCACTCGCGCTCTTATCCTTGCCTCGAGTCTGCTCGATAGGATCAATTGCAGCTACGTTTAAAGATGGCAAAAGGCCAGCCTCCATCCGCGCTCCTAAACTTGCCTCGAATCTGCTCGACAAGGGTTAGTAATAGTCGTGTTTGGAACCGGCAAGAGGCTTTGCCGGATATCTTACTCGCAAAAGACTGCTGAGGGCTAGTCCTTCTAAACATCTAAGGCAAGTACGTATCTCCGACAAGTTTTTTCTCAAAATTGCGTGGGACAACAAGTGCAAGTCATACAAGTGCGAATACAGACGGGTAATATTTATATTTGATTCAAACACGACAAACGCCTACATTTCTTGTTGAAAAAAGTAAAGTGCTCCATATTGCTTTTCTTTTCCCTCTCCTCCTAGGGTTTACATCGAGTGCAAGGAGGGCAAAAGGAGTGCTTGGGCAGAGCCCTGGTCACCCCGGCCAGGAGCAGTGGGATGCAGCCCGACAAGATCGGGAGAGCGCCTCCCCGGCAAGGAAGATGAAGCCAGGGACGGAGAGAGTGGCTAGGCGAATCACCCCCCGGCAAATCGCTCCGCCGGGGTCCAGTTGGAGATGATGGTGCTGCCGGCACCCAGCTGGTGATGAACGTGCTGCCGGCGTTCAGCTGGAGTTCGAGTCGCCATCTTCGGACTTCACGACCAGGGGCTCACCTTCGCCGTCTTCACCGTCTGTGTCCTTGATGAGGACATGACTACCTTGGATAGGACCAAAAATATTGCATACATGTATATTTGTGAGGTGATTTCTGATGCAAACTATGCAATAATTTATTTATGTCATCCGAGACAAAAATACTTCACAAACTTTTATGCCATATCTAATTGCAGGTGTATGGGACATTTGTACAATCCACATATGAACATAAGGGAAAAAGAGAAGTTTATGTGCTGTTCAAAAAGTCATTTCACGTCACTTTTGGGCCAAGAGAAGATAGAGTCCAAATCTCTCACGTTCTGGATTCAGATTCGGACTTCACAGACATACCTGACTCAAAACACCAAGAACTCTTTCATACGGACTCCGAATTGGGTGATTCTTTTTTTGTTGAAAAGTAGATTTCGTGCTCTTTCTAACCCAATTGGTTTCACCTTCAAATTCATCCGGAGCGTTGAGTTGTGGTCGAAACAATCTGACGCTGTAGCAGAATCCGAGTCAAACTACAAGTCCAAATGTGTTGCATCACCTCCACTTGGGCCCATTGGCCTTGTACGACCTAGGGTTAGTTTTAGGCTGCCTTGGGATGTCCTGCCACCTCCTTGGCCGCCACCCCTTGCTCCTATATAAGTAGATCCATCTAGTAGCTTTTTGCTTGGGATTTGTTTAGTTAAAAGTTAGCCATTGCAACTTCGTGTACTTCGTTTGTGTCCAACGACCAGACCAAGATCGCTTTCGGATCCCCACCTTTATCAATACTTCATCTATATTCGCAATATTCAGATTGCATTATCATATTCTTGCTTGTTCTTCGATTGCGTGCAGGAATAGACCTTCGTGGTCAGGCTGATTGTGCTTTCGGCATCGTCAGTAACCTCGGGAGATTGGTTTAGCGATTGCTAAGGCGCAACGTCGTGCACATTTGTAGTCGGATCGTCAAAGTCTACTCCACCAAATCGATAGCTATCATCTCATCGAAAGATCGGGACACCCCTGCCTCTATCAAGTGGTATCAGAGCTTCACTTATATGTGCAAATTGAGTTACAATATTTTCATGTCCTCTAATACTTGTGATAATATTTTGGCTTTACATTTTATGAACTATGAAAGTTACTCATGTATACATGTGTCATATGTGCAAAAATCAAGGGAAGTAAAAATGGATGACATATACATATACAACATGTACACATTGTCTCTTTTGTTAGCCACATTTCAGATTAAGCAATGCTGAGGACGGCTTTGTTTTCAAGAAGGGGAGGATGATGAGGACATGACTACCTTGGATACGACCAAAAATATTGCATACATGTATATTTGTGAGGTGATTTCTAATGCAAACTATGCAATAATTTATTTATGTCATCCGAGACAAAAATACTTCACAAACTTTTATGCCATATCTAATTGCAGGTGTATGGGACATTTGTACAATCCACATATGAACATAAGGGAAAAAGAGAAGTTTATGTGCTGTTCAAAAAGTCATTTCACGTCACTTTTGGGCCAAGAGAAGATAGAGTCCAAGTCTCTCACGTTCTGGATTCAGATTCGGACTTCACAGACATACCTGACTCAAAACGCCAAGAACTATTTCATACGGACTCCGAATTGGGTGATTCTTTTTTTGTTGGAAAGTAGATTTCGTGCTCTTTCTAACCCAATTGGTTTCACCTTCAAATTCATCCGGAGCGTTGAGTTGTGGTCGAAACAATCTGACGCTATAGCAGAATCCGAGTCAAACTACAAGTCCAAATGTGTTGCATCACCTCCACTTGGGCCCATTGGCCTTGTACGACCTAGGGTTAGTTTTAGGCTGCCTTGGGATGTCCTCCCACCTCCTTGGCTGCCACCCCTTGCTCCTATATAAGTAGATCCATCTAGTAGCTTTTTGCTTGGGATTTGTTTAGTTAAAACTTAGCCATTGCAACTTCGTGTACTTCGTTTGTGTCCAACGACCAGACCAAGACCGCTTTCGGATCCCCACCTTTATCAATACTTCATCTATATTCACAATATTCATATTGCATTATCATATTCTTGCTTGTTCTTCGATTGCGTGCAGGAATAGACCTTCGTGGTCAGGCTGATCGTGCTTTCGGCATCGTCAGTAACCTCGGGAGATTGGTTTAGCGATTGCTAAGGCGCAACGTCGTGCATGTTTGTAGTCGGATCGTCAAAGTCGACTCCACCAAATCGATAGCTATCATCTCATCGAAAGATCGGGACACCCCTGCCTCTATCTGTCCTCCTCGTCGTTGTCGCTCGAGGAGGAGCTTTCGTCATCGCTCGAGCTTTGTACACAACAACCAAGACGAGTGCCTGAAGGCCCGAAGATCTTGATGGAGAGCGTGTCGGACTCCACCAGCTTGAAGTGGAGGACGTGCCCCTCTGCAAGATAGTGAGCGCGGGTGAAGGTTTTCCACCCAAGCCTAATGAGCATGACGCGAGGCGTGGGGAACTCGACGTTCACCCACACGGTGCCATTGCAACAGCCGCTCACACGCAACCACAACCCCAGCGGCTGATCAACCTCCATCACCCTAGCGAAGGGCGCGAGGGAGCCGCAGGCGACTACGAGGAGGATCGCATAGCTCAACAATGAACTCAAGTGTTGTGTCCCCCGTATGGCCCGCTGCCGGAGGCGGAGCGGTTGCAGGAGAAACAACGAGCGTGCCACCCCGTCCGCCTGGACCGCGGGCGCCGCGTCGACCTTGACCTCGCCCTGCACCCCCGCCTCACATGCTGGCACTAGCCTCTGCGTCCGCAGCAGGCGCAGAAGCATGATGTCGAGGAGAAGCTCTTGCCGCCGTGGCCGAAGCAAGAGCCCGACCTCTTCCTCTCGCCATGGTGGAAGCGTAAGCAAGGAAAGGGAGGAGAGGAAGGGGGATGAGCATCGCTGCCCTTGCACCCCTCTTTTTATAGCAGGGAGTGTGGGGGCTGGCAATCCACTACTCGAGGGCAACTGCCTCACTCCACCAATCCAACCCCTGCATCCATGGCCGGCGCCTTGTTCCGTCGACCGCCCAACTTCGCCAATTTGGCGTCTTAGCTCCCCTGATCAAAGCACTACCACCATGACCGCCCTTCTGCACCAATCCCATGCCCGTGCCTAATCTGCGTCATGGGGAAGGGGGGAGGCTGCGATAAAGGGGGAAGTGATGGCAGGAATGACAGTTACCCCAAATCACGCACGGGCACCATAACGGCGTCCAGCGTGCACGAACGCGCCTGGTTTTTGACGCAATGACCTGCATCGCCCAAATGCTGAAGATATCAGGGTAAAGCTGGGGGCTGACCGAAGTCTAGATTGATGAAGAAGCCAGGACGATTCCAAGACGTGGTGCCTATTCCCGGCAAGATCACTGTGGGCGTCTGTGCATTATTGGGCCTAGCCCAACGATGCCCAGCGGCATTTGTGATCTAGGCCGGGGGCTCCTGTCGGTGCAACAAACATGGGCATTTACTGCCCTGACTTATGCACAGACGTATTACAGCTCTCCCGACAAGTATCAAGCTTCATAACACAACCAGACCAGAGAAGCCACTCTTCGTGAGATCAAGGAGTGCATTAAGAAGACCAACCCCGGCAAAAGCGAGGCGACAAGTCGCGTCCCAGCAAGCCCCTCGAGCATGGACTTCCCGCCAAATGTCAACGCTCCACCTCTCTGGCAAGCTCGTCACTGGTCAGTGAGGTGTTGAGCCCGCAGGTGAATAGATGGAGGCAACCCATACGTGTCAACCTGCTGGGAAGGAGGATTACCTTTGTTGACACCCGTCCTAATGGCGTGCCAAGCTAATAAGAGGTAGTTGGATAAGCGATGCATGACCCTTGCCGGGGTTCACCCTCCATTCGACACCTAGCAGTGCATTTAATGTACTTTTTTCCTAACTAGCAGAGTTTGGTATGATAGTTCTATATCAGTCTAGTCACCCTATAATGATCTTTCTGCCACTGTGGTAACCCCTTGAGCTATAAAAGGAGGGCCAGGGCAACCTTTAGAGGGGTTCAAACCCTTGAAACTCACATAGGCATAGGTATTCGTGCAGCTGCCCTCTCCTAGAGACTTGTTGGGGGAGAGCGCTCGTGTACTTTCTTCCACATCCATCCAATACACCAAAGCAGGAGTAGGGTTTTACACCATAGATCACCGGCTCCACGCCGACAAACGTCTTCGAATGCAAGTCCTCCACGAGCTCGTCCTTATCATCGCCAAGACCATGAAGATCATCAAGCTTCATAAAACCCATTTCATGGCAATGGTTTACAAGACCGCCTCCGGGAATGTGAATGATGACGTCGCTAATCTAATGATCAAGTGGAACAAGAGCAAGCTCCAATACGCTAAGATCACCAAGAGAATCAAGATGACGACGCCCTCTTACCAGAGCGACAACACCGTGAGGAACAAGCACTTGAAGCCCAATGTGCTCTACGTGAATCAACACAAGCCATCAATGAGCACAACCACCAAGTACGTCTACAAGAAGAGGCCCTCCAACGAGAACGACAAGAAGATGCCGCATGACTCGAGGAGCGCCAAGAGATGAGGAATCGCGCAAGAATTCCAAATCCTCGTCAAGCTAACCGACCGGAGCACGAGGAACAACCGGTTCAAGACCCTCCACCGCGGCAAGAGCGTCATCAAAATCACAATCGACTCGCACACATTGAAGAGCAACGCTATGGCAAGCTCAAGTTCAACATGCCTAAGTTCTCCGGAAGCAACGATCCCAAAGATTACCTTTCATGGGCATTGAAAGTTGACAAGATCTTTCGCTTGCACAACTATGAAGAAGAATAGAAGATAGCCATGGCATCCCTTGAGTTCCAAGACTATGTCCTCATTTGGTGGGAGCAAGTCATTGAGAGGCGAGAAGCAAAGGGTGACCCACCCATCACAACATGGAACCAAATGAAGGATGTCATGCGCGCGTGCTTTGAACCCACGTATTATAGCCGCGACCTCTTCAAGAAATTGCAACTCCTCAAGCAAGGCACCAAGTCCGTTGAAGAGTATTAGAAGAAAATGGAGATTGCCATGATACGAGCCAATGTCACGGAAGATGAGGAACAAACCATCGCACATTTCTTGAATGGCCTCAACCATCCTATCAAGAAGATCGCTGACTTCCAACCTTACTCCAAACTCCTTGAGCTAGTGCACCAAGCCACCAAGGAGGAGAAACAAGTGTAAGACGGCTACAAGTATGCCAAGTACTCTTCCAAGGCCTACGGCTCCTACAATCAAGCTTCAACGACTACGACGCCTACTACCTTGACCAAAGCTTCACCAAGCAACAGCGACAAGTCAATTTACAAGAAAACTTTGACATCCTCAAGTCGTCCTCCTACTACAAGCAACTTCAAGACGAGAGCTTCATCATCAACAACTCCACGGATGAGACTTTCAAGACAAGTTCCATCAAATGCTTAGCATTTTGAAGGGTTTCCACATCCTCTTGTCCTTGCCACTCCATTGTTGGACTTATCTGAAATGTACTCGATAAAACTATTAGTCCAACAAAAGATATGTTGTCATTAATTACCAAAATCACCCAGGGAGCACTTGTGCTTTCAGCCTTCGTCACCCCGTCTTGTTGGGACAGTGTGCTGCATCGGTGGGGCACCTCCTCGTGCCCCGGCAAGCCGCCCAGGCTCTCTGAGCCACCTCCAGGTCCAGCCGTGCAAGGAGTGTCAGCATGTGTCTCCGTCCCTGCTGCCGCGGTGTCTTCTCCAGCGGCAGGTGTCGGATTCAGGGCTCCGCTGACCCAAGAAAGGTTCGAACTCTGGGGCGTGTGCGAAGAACTCGACCTCCAGCCAACCGATTCGTCACTCTCACTGCCTAGCTTGATGAACAGGAAAGGAAGGAGACACGGTAGTTTACCCAGGTTCGGGCCACCTTGCGGTGTAAGACCCTACTCCTGCTTTGGGGTGGATGAGCCTCGCGAGGGGCTGAGGATGAACTAGTATAGAGGAAGAACAACCTCACGAGGTCTGTTCTTGTGTGGGTTTGAGCTGAGGATTCGATGTCCCCTTCCTACGATGGTGGCTAACCTATATATAGTGGCCTTGGTCCTCTTCCTCCAAAATGAAGGCGGGAAGGGATCCCACAATGGACAATTTTGATGGGGGACAAGTAGTACATCTTATCCTGACGAAAGGTGGTCTTCGCTTGCAAAGCTTCTGGTCGTGACGTCGTGGTGGGCTCGGTGATGACATCCGTCCTGCCGTCCTGGCGGTCTTGGTCTCGTTGCACGGGAATGGAAACCTTTGGGTGATTCCTCGGGACTCCGCGCCTGCGCTTGCCTCCTTAGCACAAAAGAGGAAACCTGCTACACTGCGCCCACTGTCGCCCACCTGGCCTTGGTCGTCATGGCTTGCGTCACCCGAACCGCATGAGATGGGTGCTTGCATAGGAATCTCCGCTCCTCAGGAGCCAGCCTAGGGAGGCCGCTCCCTCTGGAGGTCTTGGCGTCGTCCACCTCGCGAGGCTTGCTCCCTCGCGAGGGTCTTGTCTTGCCGATGCTGAAGATGGGCCGTATCAGGCCGTCGATGGAGCCACGCCATGGGCCATAGGCGGGCAAGTCTAGGTACCCTGGTTCCCACAACACCGACAGTAGCCCCCGGGCCCAAGGCGCGCTCGAACTTGGCTTCGGGGCAAAGCCAAAGGGTAAGGGCGAAGCGTTGCGGGCCCCAATCGCCTGCGGACCGAGTTGACGCATGGCGCCTGACGGGACGTGGGTGTCTCCGCTTCCCCACGCTGCCTCGGCAACCATCCGACTTGACAACTGCCTGTTGCATGCAGAAAAGCCATCATTACTCGAGATCGTGGGAGGCCGGCGGTTGGCCTTCCTCCGGCTATAGATGGGAGAGGGGGCGGAGCCCCCTGCTCATCTCCGTCTTCTTGCTGCTTGCTCCGCCTTCTTCCTTTCCATCCCATCGTCTTGCCAGCGAGTCCATGGTGCCAACGAAGAAGTTTTCCGCCGCGAAGAAGGGGAAGGCCCCCAAGGAGTGGCCAGGCTCGCCGCCGCTCAAGAGAGGCCACAGACGCCCCCGCAAGTATGCCGCGACTCCAGCGGTGGCCCCTCGGGGGCGCGGGCGCACCCCTTCAAGGGCCGGCGTCGCCTCAGGCAACTGCGGTGGTGCTTCCTCCCGCGGTGGGAGCTGCTGTGGACGGGGTGGCCTCAGCGATGGGGAAGGCGTGCGGCGATCGCCCGACCACCGCGGCCACGCTCCCACTCGGCCAACGCGTCCCCGGAGTTCGTCGTGTGGTCGGAGAGGCCCGCGGGCATCTGGTTCCATCTTCTGTGTTTCTTCGCGGGCGTGCTGCCGGCCGGGGGGCCTGGCGGCCTTTGGCTGTAGGCCGATGGCTGCTGCAGCAAGGCTTCATGGGTGGAGGTTGAAGTCACCGCCGCTGGCAACGTGTTCCTGAATCGCGGGTGGCAGCCGTTCGCCCGCGCATGGGGCTTGCACGGGAGGTGCACCCTCCACTTCAGGTACGACGGCGTCATGACCCTCTATGTCAGGGTGTTCGGGGAAGATGGCCAGCGCTTGGGGTGCTGCCCGAAAAGCGACAGCGACGACGACGATGGTGACGATGACGACGACTGGAGGGGTGGCGCCATCGTTGGCGGTGAGCTTGCCCTTGGCGACTGTCGCGCCACCTCCAGCAGCGGCAGCTCCTCCTCCGGGGAGAGCACCAGTGACGGCGACTATGATGAGCCGCCGCGTCGCCGAGCTCGAACTGAGGAGGGTGACGAGCCGCGTCGCCATCGTGCCCCGGTGAAGCAGGAGGAGGACTCCGACTGAGCTCGAGTGCTGCTAGAGCCGGGCCTCAAGAGCCGTTGTAGTCGCGCGGCTTGATTTTGTTTCTTTCTTCCCCCTGCATTAAAAAAGGTAGAGGGCCCTGTCGGGGCATGTAATGAACTATGGCGCTTGCGCCGTTATGTTACCGTTTTCGTGTTGCATTGCGATACCCGCGTTACCGCTGATTGTGGTTGGGGCGACTTAGCTTGATATTCTTGTGGTGCACTCCCCTGCCGCAAGAGCGTGCCTTGCCGCGAGGAGACTCAAAAGTCGCTGAGCCTCAGGAGGCACCCTGCAGCTGTAGGATTAGGAAAGCTCCGGAGGCGTCGTGCCCGTGAGCTCATTTGAGAGCATCGCGCGAGGACGAAGACGCCAAGAGGCCAGGGTATGAGGCTTTGGCGAGGTGTGTTCGCGGGCGGGCCCGAGCGCACACACCTGCCCAGCCCCCGCGCGCGGGACGCGCGAGGAGGAGCAACGAGCAACTGCCACTCCTCTTGAGGAAAGAGCTAGAAGAGCGAACGATGCAAGGAGAATAAATTTCCCAAACCTCAAATGAAACGCGAAAAATCTCAAATTCATTCCAGAAGTTGCAAACCAACTACAGAAAGCAAGCAAAAGAACAGTCGCGTCCGACACCTATACTAGTCTTCTTGTCTTCCCACCAGCGCGGAGCATGGGGCCTCCACTAGGACGTGGGTGGGAGCCCCCGTGAGGCCCAGGGGCGGCGCTCAAGAGACTCCGGGGCGTGTACAGCCCCAACTCATTGTTATGTAAGAGTGTCATGAGCGGAGATCTTCACGGGCGCATGGCTTTGGTCATGGGTAGAATTTCTGGAGGTGCTGGATGTTCCAGGCATTTTGGATGGGGACCCCGTCCTGCGTCTCCAGGCGCGCGGCGCCAGGCCTGGAGACACGGGCGATCCTGAACGGGCCCTCCCACATGGGTGAGAGCTTATGAAGCCCCTCCCTGGAGAGCACCCACCTCAGGACGAGGTCACCCACCTCGAGAGTCCTAGAGCGGACGCTGCGGCAGTGATACCGCCACAGCGCCTGCTAGTACCTCACTGCACGGAGCGAGGCTTGCCGGGGGCGCTCCTCCCCCAGCACGAGGTCCATCCCCCAGGAGGCGTCCTGGCGCGCCTCGTCGAACGCCAAGACCCGCGCGGAGCAATGCTTGACCTCGTGAGGGAGGACCGCCTCAGCTTCGTAGACAAGGAAGAACGGAGTCTCGCCTGTGGGCTTGGTCGCGGTGGTGCGGATGGACCACAACACGGACTGGAGCTCATCGTGCCAGCCCCTGCCGCATGCCTCGAGTTTCTTCTTGAAGCTCCTCGCCTTGAGGCCCCTCAGGACCTCCGCATTGGTGCGCTCAGCCTGGCCATTGCTCCGCGGGTGTGCCACCGAAGCGTAGCATATCTGCGTTCCAAGGTTAGCACAATATGTTTTGAAAAGGTTGCTCGTGAACTGAGAGCCATTGTCGGTGATTATGCGGTTGGGAACCCCGAAACGGCTCACGAGGCCTTTGATGAACTTGACGGCCGAGCCAGCTGGGATGGTGCGGATGACTTCCACCTCCGCCCACTTGGTGAACTTGTCGATGGCAACATAGAGGTAGCGGTAGCCCCCGGGTGCTCAAGAGAACAGGCCCAGGATGTCCAGCCCCCAGACCTCGAACGGCCATGAGAGCGGGATGGTCTGGAGGCCCTGAGCGGGCTGGTGGATCTGCTTGGTGTGCAACTGACAGGCCTCACAAGATTTCACCAATTCAGTGGCATCATTGAGCTCCGTGGGCCAGTAGAATCTGCCGCGGAACACCTTGCCCACGAGGGTGCGCGATGAGGAGTGATGCCCACAGTCCCCACCATGCATGTCAGCCAGCAGCTCGCACCCCTGCTCCCTGGAGATGCATCATAGAGAAACGCTGTTCGGGCGCCTTCGGTAGAGCTCACCATCCTGGATGTAGTACGCGGTGGCCTGGCGGGCCACCTGCTCTACGTCTTCCTCCTTCTTCGGCAAGGTACCCCGGAGCAGGTACACCTTGAATTCCTCGGTCCAACACCCCTCCTGAGGCTCGAGCGCGAGAAGCAGGCGGGCTCCGAAGGTTGGGCGGCAGGCTGGGGCACCCGAGTGGGGTGCCGAGGGCAGCTCCTCCTGAGGCAGTGCCGGTCCCGCAGTGGGGAGAGCTGCTGACGGCTTGAAAAGCCGTTCCTCGAAGACGCCGGGCTCCTGAGGGTGGCACCGGGATACCCTCTTGGCGATGTCGTCTGCCTCCTTGTTTGTGCACGTGGCATGTGCTGCAATTCCAAGACTAAGAATCGTTTCTCGATTTTGCGTACCTCCTCAAGGTATGCCTCCATGTGCTCGTCCTTTGGCTTGTATGCCTTGTTGGAGAAGTTGACAAGGAGCTGGGAGTCGCCCCTGATGGTGAGGCGCCAGACCCCTAGAGCCGCCGCAGCCTTGAGGCCGGCGATCAGGCCCTCGCACTCAGCAATGTTGTTGGAGACCTTTTCGCCATGCTGGAAGCAAAGTTGCACGGCGTAGGAGAGCTTGTCCTAGGTAGGTGAGATGAGCACGGCTCCAGCCCCTGCGTGATGAGGACATCAATACCGTTGTTACACCCACAGCCCCTGCTGCTATACATACGAGACCAATTACTAGAGCTCGCGCACACCAATTGAATTACCAGGTACTTTCGTTTCTTGGTAACGATTCTAGTTGTCATGAGAATATGATTCTGCCTAAATTGGATACATTTGTTTTGCTTACCAATGAAGGGCCTAGCTTGGACAAGAAAGATGAACCTTGGAGCAAGTTCAAGCATGGAGATGATGGCATGTGAAAGGGGAACAAGAACGGAGTTACAAGTGATGATTTCAGGACTTTGAAGCCACCATAATGAGTGCATGAAGCCTTGGACGAAATATACAAGATGCCACTTCATAAATTTTGTCCAGAGGCTATTATAGGTGCTGCATCACCTTATTATTGGGCCAGGCCCATGTAATTTCGAAATACTTGAGTATAGGCTGTTTTTAGAGTCCGTATGTGTGGGGAAACAAGAGATAGAGTTGGTTTTGGACCCCTCCTTCAAGGGCCACGAAATTCCCCCCTATTCCTCCATATATACAGCCCATAGGGCACCGTTTAGACTTTGTGTTTTGTTTAGATTAAAAGTTCGCCATAGCTGCAACTTCGCGTACTTCGTTTGTGTTCAATGACCAGACCAAGACGTCACAGAACCCCACCTTGACCAATAAAGCTTTCAGCTTATATTCACAATATCCAGATTGCAAATCTTAGTTTCTTGCTTGTTCTTTGTTTGCTTACAGGAAATAGACCCTCGTGGTCAGGTTGATTGTGCTCCGGCGTGGTTAATAACCTCTCGGAGTTGGTTTAGCGATTGCTAAGGCGCGACGTCCTCGCACAATCGTAGTCGGATCGTCAAAGTCTACTCCACCAAAAATGATAGCCACCATCTCATCGAAAGACGGGACACCTTTGCCTCTATCAAGTGGTATCAGATTTCTAGGTTGCTCGGTGAGATTTACAGTTTTTCGTTGTTTTGATCGAGTCTGTTCTACATACCTACAGTCCAGGAAAAAGGCAAAAAAAAATTAGGGTTAGTTCATCATATCCAAACCAATCTGAGCCATTGCATAATCTTTTCTGTGTTTGCTTTGTTGAATTTGCGGTTGCATCGTCGTGTCAAGTTGCTGGTCTTAGCGTCTAGTTCTTTAGAGTTTCGAGTTCTGTTCACAAGTTGTCACGCCGCCGCCGCACCATCATCTTCGCCCCTACCTTTTACCACCACCACTTATCTGCTATTTCTCTGAGTCCATATACCACCGCCGCTCCGAGTCCATATACCACCACCGCTCTGAGTCCATATACCACCACCAATCCGAGTCCATATACAACCCCCGATCCGAGTCCATATACCACAACCAATCCGAGTCCACATATACTACCGTCATATACCATCACCAGTCCGAGTTCCACCAGATTCATCTCTGCCACCAGTCCTAGTCCGAGTCTAGTATTTGTTCCTTTATTTTCGAGTTCCAGATCACGCGATACTACGAGTTGTGAACAAGTCGGATTCCCCAACTTTCGTGCCACCCGCAGAAGAAAAATAGTTCCAGTTTAAAAAAAAGTGATAAAAAAAAGAAAAAAAATTCAGAGTGTGCTCCTCCCTTGTTTATGTGCAGCGCCGTGTTTTTGTTAGTGTTCTAGGCTCGCATCTCTAGCACGGTCTAGCCTAGGACCAGCACAGTACCGTCGTTGAGCGTTTATTCAATATTGCATTTCTAAATTGATTATTGCTGACCCTTTTTGCTACCATATCATAAGCCTTCCTAGCTCCACATACATCTACATCATGCGTTTGACACCACCTGTGATGAGGACATGACTACCTTGGATACGACCAAAAATATTGCATACATGTATATTTGTGAGGTGATTTCTAATGCAAACTATGCAATAATTTATTTGTGTCATCCACGACAAAAATACTTCACAAACTTTTGTGCCATGTCTAATTGAAGGTGTATGGGACATTTGTACAATTCACATATGAAGATAAGGGAAAAAGAGAAGTTTAGGTGCTGTTCAAAAAGTGCTCTCACGTCACTTTTGGGCCAAGAGAAGATAGAGTCCAAGTCTCTCATGTTCTGGATTCAGATTCGGACTGCACAGACATACCTGAATCAAAACGCCAAGAACTTTTTCATACGGACTCCGAATTGGGTGATTCTTTTTTTGTTGGAAAGTAGATTTCGTGCTCTTTCCAACCCAATTGGATTCACCTTAAAATTCGTTCGGGGCGTTGAGTTATCAATGAAACAATCTGACGCTGCAGCAGAATCCGAGTCAAACTATAAGTCCAAAGGTGTTGCATCACCTCCACTTGGGCCCATGAGCCTTGTACGACCTAGGGTTAGTTTTAGGCTGCCTTGGGACGTCCTCCCACCTCCTTGGCTGCCACCCTTACTCCTATATAAGTAAATCCATCTAGTAGCTTTTTCCTTGGGATTTGTTTAGTTAAAAGTTAGCCATTGCAACTTCGTGTACTTCGTTTGTGTCCAACGACCAGACCAAGACCGCTTTCGGATCCCCACCATTATCAATACTTCATCTATATTCGCAATATTCAGATTGCATTATCATATTCTTGCTTGTTCTTCGATTGCGTGCAGGAATAGACATTCGTGGTCAGGCTGATCGTGCTTCCAGCATCGTCAGTAACCTCAGAAGATTGGTTTAGCGATTGCTAAGGCGCAACGTCGTGCACGTTTGTAGTCGGATCGTCAAAGTCGGCTCCACCAAATCGATAGTTACCATCTCATCGAAAGATCAGGACACCCTCGCCTCTATCAACCTGGCAATCGCTCTGTCCAAGCTTTGTCAGTTTTGACTACAAAGGTTGCCGATCACCACCTGCTGCTGGGTAAGAACTGGTAAGAATTTGAGATTTGCTTGACGGATTTGTGACACCACACCACCACCACTTTCTAGTAGTCTGTAGGATCATATTCTTGTGTGTTTCTATTGCTGCTAACCATGGCAAGATCACAAGCAGACGAGACTGACTGGGAGAACATGACGAACAAAGAGTTGCATGATAAGTTTCAGCAAATGATGAGTGGACAGGTGGAAGATGTGCTAAACAGATTTGAAGAGGCCATGGAGAAGATAGATGGCATTGAGAAGGCGTTCGAGACAAAGCTCGATAACAAGTTTAATGAATTGCTCACGTGTCTTCCACAACCACCGCCCGCTGCACCTGTCGCACCTCTACAGCAACACCAACATCGCCTTCCAAATCAAGTGGGACGAGCACTGCACGTTCCCCTTGAGCCTGGTCAAACTTCTGGTGCCGCTATACCTACCGTTGATGCTTCTGTTGCTCCTGCTGCTACTGCAGAGGTGGAGGACTATTACGAGGATGAGGTTGATCAAAATTAGAACTACGTGCAAATACCAGCACCACCACCAGCAGGTCGACCTCATGCATATTATCGCAATGGTAGGGCTGCAGCACCACCTCAGGTACGAGATCATGACCATATTCCTAAACTGAAATTGAATATTCCACCATTTGAGGGTAGATATGTTCCTGATATATATCTTACTTGGGAGTTAGAAACTGAACAACGTTTTACATGTTTACAATATCCCGAGGAGAGACAGGTTGCTGCTCCTGTTTGTGCTTTCACTAGTTTTGCATGTGTATGGTGGTCTGAACATTGTAGATTATATCCTATTCCAGCTACTTGGGCTGCTTTGAAAACTGCTATGCATACTCGTTGGGTTCCACCATATTATCAACGTGAATTACTTCAAACTGGCATGATTAGATGTGGCATGGCAAGGAAATTTTTTTGTAGAAGAATATTATCAGGAATTACAAACTGGCATGATTAGATGTGGTATTGTTGAGGATAATGAAGCTATGCTTGCATGTTTTATGGGTGGATTAAATAAAGAGATTCAGACCATTCTAGAGTATAAGGAGTATAATAATATCACTCGTTTATTCCATCTTGCTTGCAAAGCTGAACGTGAAGTGCAGGATCGACAGGCATTGGCGCGAACTAATTTGTCTGCAGGTCGATCTTCATCATGGACACCGCGTGCATCCTCTACTCCCACATGTCCTACTGCAGCACCACTGACTTCAACCGCCAATTCCAACCGAGATACAAGAAAACAGGCCCACCACCACCATCTGCAAGGAGTACACCTTCTGGGCCTGCCTAGAGCTCTTCTTCATCTATGGCATCAACAGGGCACACTCATGATATTATTTGTCGTCGTTGTAAGGGTAGAGGTCATTATGCGAGAGAATGCCAATCTTTGCGTGTTATGATTGCTACTGAGGATGGTGGGTATGAGTCCGCTAGTGACTATGATGAGGAGACTTTGGCTCTTATTACAAGTGAAGAACACGGTGGAGATGATTCTGATCATGAGACGCAATACATGGCTCCTGAAGACGCTGACAGGTATGAATGTTTAGTTGCTCAACGTGTTTTGAGTGTGCAGGTCACACAAGCTGAGCAAAATCAGAGACATAATTTGTTCCATACAAAGGGAGTTGTGAAGGAACGTTCTGTTCACGTCATCATAGATGGAGGGAGCTGCAACAACTTGGCTAGCATGGAGATGGTGGAGAAGTTATCTCTCACCACAAGACCACATCCACATCCTTACTATATCCAATGGTTCAACAACAACGACAATTAGTATACCATGGCAATTTGATAAAAATTCTGTACACCATGGTAGAAACAATCAGTATACTCTTGTTCATAAGGATAAACATATTACTTTGCTTCCTATGACTCTTGATTCTATTTTGAAAGATGATATTAATAGAGCTAGTAAAGCAAAACAGGAGAAAAATAAGAGTGAAAATCAGATTGTGGCAAAAGAATTTGAGCAACAAATGAAGCCTAATAATAAACCATCTAGTGTTGCTTATGAAATTAAATTGAAAAGTGCATGTTTACTTGCCACCAAATCTGATATTGATGAGCTAGATTTCAGCAAATCTGTTTGCTATGCTTTTGTGTGCAAAGAGGCATTATTTTCATTCGAGGGCGTGCCTTCCTCTTTGCCTCCTGCTGTCACTAACATTTTGCAGGAGTTCGCTGATGTCTTTCCACAAGACGTGCCACCGGGATTACCACCTATTCGCGGGATTGAGCATCAGGTTGACTTAATTCCCGGTGCTTCGCTGCCAAACCGTGCGCCATACCGTACCAATCCAGAGGAGAAGAAGTAGATTATGCGTCAAGTACAGGAGCTGCTTGATGAGGACATCAATACCATTGTTACACCCACAGCCCCTGCTGCTATACATACTGGAGCAATTACTAGAGCTCGTGCACGCCAATTAAATTATCAGGTACTTTCGTTTCTTGGTAATGATTCTAATGTTCATGAGAATATGATGCTGCCTAAATTGGATACATTTGTTTTGCTTACAAATGAAGGGCCTAGCTTGGACAAGAAAGAGGAACCTTGGAGCAAGTTCAAGCATGGAGATGATGGCATGCGCAAGGGGAACAAGAACGGAGTTACAAGTGATGATTTCAGGACTTTGAAGCCACCATAATGAGTGCAGGAAGCCTTGGACGAAATATACAACATGCCACTTCATAAATTTCGTCCAGAGGCTATTATAGGTGCTGCGTCACCTTATTATTGGGTCAGGCCCATGTAATTTCGAAATACTTGAGTATAGGCTGTTTTTAGAGTCCGTATGTGTGGGGAAACAAGAGATAGGGTTGGTTTCGGACCCCTCCTTCAAGGGCCACGAAATCCCCTCCTCTTCCTCTATATATACAGCCCTTAGGGCACCGTTTAGACTTTGGGTTTTGTTTAGATTAAAAGTTCACCATAGCTGCAACTTTGCGTACTTCATTTGTGTTCAACGACCAGACCAAGACGTCACAGAACCCCACCTTGATCAATAAAGCTTTCATCTTATATTCGCAATATCCAGATTGCAAATCTTAGTTTCTTGCTTGTTCTTCGTTTGCTTGCAGGAGATAGACCCTCGTGGTCAGGTTGATTGTGCTCCGGCGTGGTCAATAACCTCTCGGAGTTGGTTTAGCGATTGCTAAGGCGCGACGTCCTCGCACGTTCGTAGTCGGATCGTCAAAGTCTACTCCACCAAAAACGATAGCTATCATCTCATCGAAAGATCGGGACACCCTCGCCTCTATCAAGTGGTATCATATTTGCAGGTTGCTCGGTGAGATTTTACAGTTTTTCGTAGTTTAGATCGAGTCTGTTCTTCATACCTACAGTCCACGAAAAAGCCAAAAAAAATTAGGGTTAGTTCATCATATCCGAACCAATCTGAGCCTTTGCATAATCTTTTTAGGGTTTTTGCTTTGTTGAATTTGCGGTTGCATCGTCGTGTCTAGTTGCTGGTCTTAGCGTCTAGTCCTTTAGAGTTTCGAGTTCTGGTCATAAGTTGTCACGCCGCCGCCGCACCATCATCATCGCCCCTGCCATCTACCACCACCGCTTATCCGCCACCGCTCTGAATCCATATACCATCACCGATCTGTATCCATATACCACCACCGATCCGTATCCATATACCACCACCGCTACCATATACCACCACCATATATCCACCACCATATATCCACCACCAATCCGAGTTCTTTTCATATTAGGTTTGTTTTCGAGATCCATCTAGTTTCCGATTCATGTTTCCTTGCCTGAGTAGGTCCCAGGGAGCGTTTTGAGACACTTGCCATCATAGTGATTTTTTGTCGCACTTTTTCGTCATGGCTGCCCTGATTTCCGAAAAAAAAAATTGTTAAAAAAAATTTCGTGCCAATCCTGTTAGTTTGACTTGGGAAGAGTTTTGAGACACTCGCCATTATAGTGAGTTTTTGCAAAAAAGAAAAGAAAGAGGAGCACAAAAAAATAGCGCAAAAGAAAAAAAAACAAATTTTTTTTAGAGTGTGCTCTTCCCTTGTTTACGTGCTGCGCCGTGATTTTGTTAGTGTTCTAGGCTCGCGTCTCTAGTACGGTCTAGCCTAGGACCAGCACAGTACCGTCGTTGAGCGTTTATTCAACTTTGCATCTCTGAATTGATTATTGCTGACATTTTTGCTACCATATCATAAGCCTTCCCAGCACCACATACATCTACGTCGTGCGTTTGACACCACCTGGCAATCGCTCTGTCCAATCTTTAAGAGTTTTGACTACAACGGTTGCTGATCACCACCTGCTGCTGGGTAAGAACTGGTAAGCATTTGAGATTCGCTTGACGGTTTTGTGATACATCACCACCACCACTTCCCAGTAGTCTGTAGGATCATATTCTTGTGTGTTTCTATTGCTGCTAACCATGGCAGGATCACAAGCCGATGAGACTGATTGGGAGAACATAACGAACAAACAGCTACATGATAAATTTCAGCAAATGATGAGTGGACAGGTGCAAGATGTGCTAAACAGATTTGAAGAGGCCATGGAGAAGATAGATGGAATTGAGAAGACATTCGAAACAAAGCTCGATAACAAGTTGAATGAATTACTCGCGTGTCTTCCACAACCACCGCCGGCTGCACCTGTCGCACCTCTACAACAACAACAACGTCGCCTTCCAAATCAAGTGGGACGAGCACAGCGCGTTCCCCTTGAGCCTGGTCAAACTTCTGCTGCCGCTGCACCTACTGTTGATGCTTCTATGGCTCCTGTTGCCGTTGAGGAGGACGATTATGTGGGCGATTACGAGGATGAGGTTGATCAAAATCAGAACTACGTACCAGCACCAGGTCATCCACATGCCAATAATCGCAATGGTAGGGCTGCATTACCAGCTCAGGTACGAGATCATGACCATCTTCCTAAACTGAAATTGAATATTCCACCATTTGAGGGTAGATATGTTCCTGATATATATCTTACTTGGGAGTTAGAAACTGAACAACGTTTTACATGTTTACAATATCCCGAGGAGAGATGTGTTGCTGCTGCTGTTTGTGCTTTTACTAGTTTTGCATGTGTATGGTGGTCTGAACATTGTAGATTATATCCTATTCCAGCTACTTGGGCTGCTTTGAAAACTGCTATGCGTACTCGTTGGGTTCCACCAAATTATCAACGTGAATTACTTCAAAAATTGCAGCGCTTAAGACAAGGAAAAAATTCTGTAGAAGAATATTATCAGGAATTACAAACTGCCATGATTAGATGTGGTATTGTTGAGGAGAATGAAGCTATGCTTGCACGTTTCATGGGTGGATTAAATAGAGAGATTCAGACCATTCTAGAGTATAAGGAGTATAATAATATCACTCGTTTATTCCATCTTGCTTGTAAAGCTGAACGTGAAGTGCAGGATCGACAGGCATTGGCGCAAACTAATTTTTTTGCAGGTCGACCTTCATCATGGACACCGCGTGCCTCCTCTACTCCCACACGTCCTACTGTGGCACCACTGACTTCAGCCGCCAATTCCAACCGAGATACAAGAAAACAGGCACCACCATCACCATCAGCCAAGAGTACACCTTCTGGGCCTGCCCAGAGCTCTTCTTCATCTATGGCATCAACAGGGCACACACATGATATTATTTGTCGTCGTTGTAAGGGAAGAGGTCATTATGCGAGAGAATGCCAATCTCCGCGTGTTATGATTGCTACTGAGGATGGTGGGTATGAGTCCGCTAGTGACTATGATAAGGAGACTTTGGCTCTTATTACAAGTGAAGAACACGGTGGAGATGATTCTGATCATGAGACGCAATACATGGCTCCTGAAGACGCTGACAGGTATGAATGTTTAGTTGCTCAACGTGTTTTGAGTATGGAGGTCACACAAGCTGAGCAAAATCAGAGGCATAATTTGTTCCATACAAAGGGAGTTGTGAAGGAACGTTCTGTTCGCGTCATCATAGATGGAGGGAGCTGCAACAATTTGGATAGCATGGAGATGGTGGAGAAGCTATCTCTCACCACAAGACCACATCCACATCCTTACTATATCCAATGGTTCAACAACAGCGGCAAGGTTAAGGTAACACGTACTGTTCGTGTGCATTTTAGTATCTCTACATATGCTGATTATGTTGATTGTGATGTGGTACCCATGCAAGCATGTTCATTATTACTTGGTAGACCATGGCAATTTGATAAAAATTCTGTACACCATGGTAGAAACAATCAGTATACTCTTGTTCATAAGGATAAACATATTACTTTGCTTCCTATGACTCCTGATTCTATTTTGAAAGATGATATTAATAGAGCTAGTAAAGCAAAACAGGAGAAAAATAAGAGTGAAAATCAGATTGTGGCAAAAGAATTTGAGCAACAAATGAAGCCTAATAATAAACCATCTAGTGTTGCTTCTGAAATTAAATTGAAAAGTGCATGTTTACTTGCCACCAAATCTGATATTGATGAGCTAGATTTCAGCAAATCTGTTTGCTATGCTTTTGTGTGCAAAGAGGCGTTATTTTCATTCGAGGACGTGCTTTCCTCTTTGCCTCCTGCGGTCACTAACATTTTGCAGGAGTTCGCTGACGTCTTTCCACAAGACGTGCCACCGGGATTACCACCTATTCGCGGGATTGAGCATCAGATTGACATAATTCCCGGTGCTTCGTTGCCAAACCGTGCGCCATACCGTACCAATCCAGAGGAGACGAAGGAGATTATGCGTCAAGTACAGGAGCTGCTCGACAAAGGTTATATACGCGAATCTCTTAGTCCTTGTGCTGTTCCTATTATACTAGTGCCAAAAAAGGATGGTACGTCGCGTATGTGTGTTGATTGTATAGGCATTAATAATATTACTATTCGTTATCGTCATCCTATTCCTAGGCTAGATGATATGCTTGATGAATTGAGTGGCTCTACAATATTCTCCAAAGTTGATTTGCGTAGTGGATACCATCAAATTCGTATGAAATTGGGAGATGAATGGAAAACAGCATTTAAAACTAAGTTTGGTTTATATGAGTGGTTAGTCATGCCTTTTGGGTTAACTAATGCACCTAGTACTTTTATGAGATTAATGAACGAAGTTTTACGTGCTTTCATTGGACGATTTGTGGTAGTTTACTTTGATGATATATTGATTTATAGCAGATCTTTGGAGGAACATTTGGAACATTTACGTGCTGTTTTTATTGCTCTACGTGATGCACGTTTGTTTGGTAACCTTGGGAAGTGCACCTTTTGCACTGACCGAGTAGCTTTTCTTGGCTATGTTGTTACTCCACAGGGTATTGAAGTTGATAAAGCCAAGATTGAAGCTATTGAGAGTTGGCCGTAGCCCAAAACGGTCACACAAGTGAGGAGTTTCCTTGGCCTCGCTGGTTTCTATAGGCGTTTTGTGAGAGATTTCAGTACCATTGCTGCACCTCTCAACGAGCTTACAAAGAAGGATGTGCCTTTTGTTTGGGGTACCGCACAGGAAGAAGCCTTCATGGTGTTGAAAGATAAGTTAATACATGCTCCTTTACTCCAACTTCCTGATTTTAATAAGACTTTTGAGCTTGACTGTGATGCTAGTGGAATTGGATTAGGAGGTGTGTTATTACAAGATGGCAAACCTGTTGCATACTTTTCTGAAAAATTGAGTGGGCCTAGTCTGAATTACTCTACTTATGATAAGGAATTATATGCTCTTGTTCGGACCTTAGAAACATGGCAACATTATTTATGGGCCAAAGAATTTGTTATTCATTCTGATCATGAATCTTTGAAACATATTAAAAGTCAAGCCAAACTGAACCGTAGACATGCTAAATGGGTTGAATTCATTGAGACTTTCCCTTATGTCATTAAACACAAGAAGGGTAAAGAAAATGTTATTGCTGATGCATTGTCTCGTCGTTATACTATGCTTTCACAACTTGACTTTAAAATATTTGTATTGGAGACCATCAAAGATCAATATGTGCATGATGCTGAATTTAAAGATGTATTGCAGAATTGTAAAGAAGGGAGAACATGGAACAAGTTCGTCGTTAACGATGGATTTGTGTTTCGTGCTAACAAGCTATGCATTCCAGCTAGCTCCGTTAGTCTTTTGTTGTTGCAGGAGGCGCATGGAGGAGGATTAATGGGACACTTTGGCGTAAAGAAGACGGAGAATGTACTTGCTACACATTTCTTTTGGCCAAAGATGAGACGGGATGTTGAGCGCTTTGTTGCTCGCTGCACTACATGTCAAAAAGCTAAGTCACGACTCAATCCTCATGGTTTATATATGCCTTTGCCTGTACCTAGTGTTCCATGGGAGGATATATCTATGGACTTTGTTTTGGGTTTACCTCGAACAAAGAAGGGGAGGGATAGCATATTTGTTGTCGTGGATAGGTTCTCGAAAATGGCACACTTTATACCATGTCATAAAAGCGATGATGCTGCTAATGTTGCTGATTTGTTCTTTCGTGAAATTATTCGCTTGCATGGTGTGCCAAATACTATTGTTTCAGATCGTGATACCAAATTTCTTAGCCACTTTTGGAGATGTTTATGGGCTAAGTTGGGGACTAAACTGCTTTTTAGTACTACTTGTCACCCCCAAACTGATGGACAAACTGAAGCAGTCAATAGAACTTTGTCTACTATGCTTAGGGCTGTTTTGAAGAATAACAAGAAAATGTGGGAAGAATGCTTGCCTCATATTGAATTTGCTTATAATCGTTCGTTGCATTCTACTACTAAGATGTGTCCTTTTGAAATTGTGTAAGGTTTCCTTCCTCGTGCACCAATTGATTTGTTGCCTCTTCCATCTTTGAAGAAGGTTAATTTTGATGCTAAACAACGTGCTGAATTGATCTTAAAAATGCATGAGTTAACTAAGGAGAACATTGAGCGTATGAATGCTAAATATAAACTTGCTGGAGATAAGGGTAGAAAACATGTTGTGTTTGCACCTGGAGATCTTGTTTGGTTACATTTGCGTAAGGATAGATTTCCTGATTTGCGCAAATCAAAGCTAATGCCACGTGCTGATGGTCCTTTTAAGGTGTTAGAGAAAATAAATGATAATGCATATAAACTTGAGCTGCCTGCAGATTTTGGGGTTAGTCCCACTTTTAACATTGCAGATTTGAAGCCTTATTTGGGTGAGGAAGATGAGCTTCCGTCGAGGATGACTTCATTTCAAGAAGGGGAGGATGATGAGGACATCAATACCATTGTTACACCCACAGCCCCTGCTGCAATACATACTGGACGAATTACTAGAGCTCGCGCACGCCAATTAAATTATCAGGTACTTTCGTTTCTTGGTAATGATTCTAATGTTCATGAGAATATGATGCTGCCTAAATTGGATACATTTGTTTTGCTTACAAATGAAGGGCCTAGCTTGGACTAGAAAGAGGAACCTTGGAGCAAGTTCAAGCATGGAGATGATGGCATGCGCAAGGGGAACAAGAACGGAGTTACAAGTGATGATTTCAGGACTTTGAAGCCACCATAATGAGTGCAGGAAGCCTTGGACGAAATATACAAGATGCCACTTCATAAATTTCGTCCAGAGGCTATTATAGGTGCTGCGTCATCTTATTATTGGGCCAGGCCCATGTAATTTCGAAATACTTGAGTATAGGCTGTTTTTAGAGTCCGTATGTGTGGGGAAACAAGAGATAGGGTTGGTTTCGGACCCCTCCTTCAAGGGCCACGAAATCCCCTCCTCTTCCTCCATATATACAGCCCTTAGGGCACCGTTTAGACTTTGGGTTTTGTTTAGATTAAAAGTTCGCCATAGCTGCAACTTCGCGTACTTCGTTTGTGTTCAACGACCAGACCAAGACGTCATAGAACCCCACCTTGATCAATAAAGCTTTCATCTTATATTCGCAATATCCAGATTGCAAATCTTAGTTTCTTGCTTGTTCTTCGTTTGCTTGCAGGAGATAGACCCTCGTGGTTAGGTTGATTGTGCTCCGGCGTGGTCAATAACCTCTCGGAGTTGGTTTAGCGATTGCTAAGGCGCGACGTCCTCGCACGTTCGTAGTCGGATCGTCAAAGTCTACTCCACCAAAAATGATAGCTATCATCTCATTGAAAGATCGGGACACCCTCGCCTCTATCACTACTCGACAAAGGTTTTATACGCGAATCTCTTAGTCCTTGTGTTGTTCCTATTATACTAGTGCCAAAAAAGGATGGTACATCGCGTATGTGTGTTGATTGTAGAGGCATTAATAATATTACTATTCACTATCGTCATCCTATTCCTAGGCTAGATGATATGCTTGATGAATTGAGTGGCTCTACAATATTCTCCAAAGTTGATTTGCGTAGTGGATACCATCAAATTCGTATGAAATTGGGAGATGAATGGAAAACAGCATTTAAAACTAAGTTTGGTTTATATGAGTGGTTAGTCATGCCTTTTGGGTTAACTAATGCACCTAGTACTTTCATGAGATTAATGAACGAAGTTTTACGTGCTTTCATTGGATGATTTGTGGTAGTTTACTTTGATGATATATTGATTTATAGCAGATCTTTGGAGGAACATTTGGAACTTTTACGTGCTGTTTCTATTGCTCTACGTGATGCATGTTTGTTTGGTAACCTTGGGAAGTGCACCTTTTACATCGACCGAGTATCTTTTCTTGGCTATTTTGTTACTCCACAGGGAATTAAAGTTAATAAAGCCAAGATTGAAGCTATTGAGAGTTGGCCGCAGCCCAAAATGGTCACACAAGTGCGGAGTCTCCTTGGCCTCGCTGGTTTCTATAGGCGCTTTGTGAGAGATTTCAGCACCATTGCTGCACCTCTTAACGAGCTTACAAAGATGGATGTGCCATTTGTTTGGGGTACCGCACAGGAAGAAGCCTTCACGGTGTTGAAAGATAAGTTGACACATGCTCCTTTACTCCAACTTCCAGATTTTAATAAGACTTTTGAGCTTGAATGTGATGCTAGTGGAATTGGATTAGGAGGTGTGTTATTACAAGATGGCAAACCTGTTGCATACTTTTCTGAAAAATTGAGTGGGCCTAGTCTGAATTATTCTACTTATGATAGAGAATTATATGCTCTTGTTCGGACTTTAGAGACATGGCAACATTATTTATGGCCCAAAGAATTTGTTATACATTCTGATCATGAATGTTTGAAACATATTAAAAGTCAAGCTAAACTGAATCATAGACATGCTAAATGGGTTGAATTCATTGAGACTTTCCCTTATGTCATTAAACACAAGAAGGGTAAAGAAAATATTATTGCTGATGCATTGTCTCATCGCTATACTATGCTTTCACAACTTGACTTCAAAATATTTGGCTTGGAGACCATCAAAGATCAATATGTGCATGATGCTGATTTTAAAGTTGTAATGCAGAATTGTAAAGAAGAAAGAACATGGAACAAGTTTGTCGTTAATGATGGATTTGTGTTCCGTGCTAACAAACTATGCATTCCAGCTAGCTCCGTTCGTCTTTTCTTGTTGCAGGAGGCGCATGGAGGAGGATTAATGGGACACTTTGGCGTGAAGAAGACGGAGGACGTACTTGCTACACATTTCATTTGTCCAAAGATGAGACGGGATGTTGAGCGTTTTGTTGCTCGCTGCACTACATGTCAAAAAGCTAAGTCACGGCTCAATCCTCATGGTTTATATATGCCTTTGCCTGTACCTAGTGTTCCTTGGGAGGATATATCTATGGACTTTGTTTTAGGTTTACCTCGAACAAAGAAGGGGTGGGATAGCATATTTGTTTTCATGGATAGATTCTCGAAAATGGCACACTTTATACCATGTCATAAAAGCGATGATGCTGTTAATGTTGCTGATTTGTTCTTTCGTGAAATTATTCGCTTGCATGGTGTGCCAAATACTATTGTTTCAGATCATGATACTAAATTTCTTAGCCACTTTTGGAGATGTTTATGGGCTAAGTTGGGGACTAAACTGCTTTTTAGTACTACTTGTCACCCCCAAATTGATGAACAAACTGAAGTAGTCAATAGAACATTGTCTACTATGCTTAGGGCTGTTTTGAAGAATAACAAGAAAATGTGGGAAGAATGCTTGCCTCATATTGAATTTGCTTATAATCGTTCGCTGCATTCTACTACTAAGATGTGCCCTTTTGAAATTATGTATGGTTTCCTACCTCGTGCACCTATTGATTTGTTGCCTCTTCAATCTTCGTAGAATGTTAATTTTGATACTAAGCAACGTGCTGAATTGGCCCTAAAAATGCATGAGTTAACTAAGGAGAACATTGTGCGTATGAATGCTAAATATAAACTTGCTGGAGATAAGGGTAGAAAACATGTTGTGTTTGCACCTAGAGATCTTGTTTGGTTACATTTGCATAAGGATAGATTTCCTGATTTGCGAAAATCAAAGCTAATGCCGCATGCTGATGGTCCTTTTAAGGTGTTAGAGAAAATAAATGATAATGCATATAAACTTGAGCTGCCTGCAGATTTTGGGGTTAGTCCCACTTTTAACATTGCAGATTTGAAGCCTTATTTGGGTGAGGAAGATGAGCTTCCGTCGAGGACGGCTTCATTTCAAGAACGGGAGGATGATGAGAACATCAATACCGTTGTTACACCCACAGCCCCTGCTGCTATACATACGGGACCAATTACTAGAGCTCGCGCACGCCAATTGAATTACCAGGTAATTTCGTTTCTTGGTAACAATTCTAATTGTCATGAGAATATGATGCTGCCTAAATTGGATACATTTGTTTTGCTTACCAATGAAGGGCCTAGCTTGGACAAGAAAGATGAACCTTGGAGCAAGTTATGCATGGAGTTGATGGCATGTGCAAGGGGAACAAGAACAGAGTTACAAGTGACGATTTCAGGACTTTGAAGCCACCATAATGAGTGCATGAAGCCTTGGACGAAATATACAAGATGCCACTTCATAAATTTCGTCCAGAGGCTATTATAGGTGCTGCGTCATCTTATTATTGGGCCAGGCCCATGTAATTTCGAAATACTTGAGTATAGGCGGTTTTTAGAGTCCGTATGTGTGGGGAAACAAGAGATAGGGTTGGTTTCGGACCCCTCCTTCAAGGGCCACGAAATCCCCTCCTCTTCCTCCATATATACAGCCCTTAGGGCACCGTTTAGACTTTGGGTTTTGCTTAGATTAAAAGTTCGCCATAGCTGCAACTTCGCGTACTTCGTTTGTGTTCAACGACCAGACCAAGACGTCATAGAACCCCACCTTGATCAATAAAGCTTTCATCTTATATTCGCAATATCCAGATTGCAAATCTTAGTTTCTTGCTTGTTCTTCGTTTGCTTGCAGGAGATAGACCCTCGTGGTCAGGTTGATTGTGCTCCGGCGTGGTCAATAACCTCTCGGAGTTGGTTTAGCGATTGCTAAGGCGCGACATCCTCGCACGTTCGTAGTCGGATCGTCAAAGTCTACTCCACCAAAAATGATAGCTATCATCTCATCGAAAGATCGGGACACCCTCGCCTCTATCACTGCTCGACAAAGGTTATATACGCGAATCTCTTAGTCCTTGTGCTGTTCCTATTATACTAGTGCCAAAAAAGGATGGTACATCGCGTATGTGTGTTGATTGTAGAGGCATTAATAATATTACTATTCACTATCGTCATCCTATTCCTAGGCTAGATGATATGCTTGATGAATTGAGTGGCTCTACAATATTCTCCAAAGTTGATTTGCGTAGTGGATACCATCAAATTAGTATGAAATTGGGAGATGAATGGAAAACGGCATTTAAAACTAAGTTTGGTTTATATGAGTGGTTAGTCATGCCTTTTGGGTTAACTAATGCACCTAGTACTTTCATGAGATTAATGAACGAAGTTTTACGTGCTTTCATTGGATGATTTGTGGTAGTTTACTTTGATGATATATTGATTTATAGCAGATCTTTGGAGGAACATTTGGAACTTTTACGTGCTGTTTCTATTGCTCTACGTGATGCATGTTTGTTTGGTAACCTTGGGAAGTGCACCTTTTGCATCGACCGAGTATCTTTTCTTGGCTATGTTGTTACTCCACATTGAATTAAAGTTAATAAAGCCAAGATTGAAGCTATTGAGAGTTGGCCGCAGCCCAAAACGGTCACACAAGTGCTGAGTCTCCTTGGCCTTGCTGGTTTCTATAGGCGCTTTGTGAGAGATTTTAGCACCATTGCTGCACCTCTTAACGAGCTTATAAAGATGGATGTGCCATTTGTTTGGGGTACCGCACAGGAAGAAGCCTTCACGGTGTTGAAAGATAAGTTGACACATGCTCCTTTACTCCAACTTCCAGATTTTAATAAGACTTTTGAGCTTGAATGTGATGCTAGTGGAATTGGATTAGGAGGTGTGTTATTATAAGATGGCAAACCTGTTGCATACTTTTCTGAAAAATTGAGTGGGCCTAGTCTGAATTATTCTACTTATGATAAAGAATTATATGCTCTTGTTCGGACTTTAGAGACATGGCAACATTATTTATGGCCCAAAGAATTTGTTATACATTCTGATCATGAATCTTTGAAACATATTAAAAGTCAAGCTAAACTGAATCATAGACATGCTAAATGGGTTGAATTCATTGAGACTTTCCCTTATGTCATTAAACACAAGAAGGGTAAAGAAAATATTATTGCTGATGCATTGTCTCATCGCTATACTATGCTTTCACAACTTGACTTCAAAATATTTGGCTTGGAGACCATCAAAGATCAATATGTGCATGATGCTGATTTTAAAGTTGTAATGCAGAATTGTAAAGAAGAAAGAACATGGAACAAGTTTGTCGTTAATGATGGATTTGTGTTCCGTGCTAACAAGCTATGCATTCCAGCTAGCTCCGTTCGTCTTTTCTTGTTGCAGGAGGCGCATGGAGGAGGATTAATGGGACACTTTGGCGTGAAGAAGACGGAGGACGTACTTGCTACACATTTCATTTGGCCAAAGATGAGACGGATGTTGAGCGTTTTGTTGCTCGCTGCACTACATGTCAAAAAGCTAAGTCACGGCTCAATCCTCATGGTTTATATATGCCTTTGCCTGTACCTAGTGTTCCTTGGGAGGATATATCTATGGACTTTGTTTTAGGTTTACCTCGAACAAAGAAGGGGAGGGATAGCATATTTGTTGTCATGGATAGATTCTCGAAAATGGCACTCTTTATACCATGTCATAAAAGCGATGATGCTGTTAATGTTGCTAATTTGTTCTTTCGTGAAATTATTCGCTTGCATGGTGTGCCAAATACTATTGTTTCAGATCATGATACTAAATTTCTTAGCCACTTTTGGAGATGTTTATGGGCTAAGTTGGGGACTAAACTACTTTTTAGTACTACTTGTCACCCCCAAATTGATGAACAAACTGAAGTAGTCAATAGAACATTGTCTACTATGCTTAGGGCTGTTTTGAAGAATAACAAGAAAATGTGGGAAGAATGCTTGCCTCATATTGAATTTGCTTATAATCGTTCGCTGCATTCTACTACTAAGATGTGCCCTTTTGAAATTATGTATGGTTTCCTACCTCGTGCACCTATTGATTTGTTGCCTCTTCAATCTTCGGAGAATGTTAATTTTGATACTAAGCAACGTGCTGAATTGGCCCTAAAAATGCATGAGTTAACTAAGGAGAACATTGAGCATATGAATGCTAAATATAAACTTGCTGGAGATAAGGGTAGAAAACATGTTGTGTTTGCACCTAGAGATCTTGTTTGGTTACATTTGCGTAAGGATAGATTTCCTGATTTGCGAAAATCAAAGCTAATGCCGCATGCTGATGGTCCTTTTAAGGTGTTAGAGAAAATAAATGATAATGCATATAAACTTGAGCTGCCTGCAGATTTTGGGGTTAGTCCCACTTTTAACATTGCAGATTTGAAGCCTTATTTGGGTGAGGAAGATGAGCTTCCGTCGAGGACGACTTCATTTCAAGAACGGAGGATGATGAGGACATCAATACCGTTGTTACACCCACAGCCCCTGCTGCTATACATACGGGACCAATTACTAGAGCTCGCGCACGCCAATTGAATTACCAGGTAATTTCGTTTCTTGGTAACAATTCTAATTGTCATGAGAATATGATGCTGCCTAAATTGGATACATTTGTTTTGCTTACCAATGAAGGGCCTAGCTTGGACAAGAAAGATGAACCTTGGAGCAAGTTCAAGCATGGAGATGATGGCATGCGCAAGGGGAACAAGAACAGAGTTACAAGTGACGATTTCAGGACTTTGAAGCCACCATAATGAGTGCATGAAGCCTTGGACGAAATATACAAGATGCCACTTCATAAATTTCGTCCAGAGGCTATTATAGGTGCTGCGTCATCTTATTATTGGGCCAGGCCCATGTAATTTCGACATACTTGAGTATAGGCGGTTTTTAGAGTCCGTATGTGTGGGGAAACAAGAGATAGGGTTGGTTTCAGACCCCTCCTTCAAGGGCCACGAAATCCCCTCCTCTTCCTCCATATATACAGCCCTTAGGGCACCGTTTAGACTTTGGGTTTTGTTTAGATTAAAAGTTCGCCATAGCTGCAACTTCGCGTACTTCGTTTGTGTTCAACGACCAGACCAAGACGTCATAGAACCCCACCTTGATCAATAAAGCTTTCATCTTATATTCGCAATATCCAGATTGCAAATCTTAGTTTCTTGCTTGTTCATCATTTGCTTGCAGGAGATAGACCCTCGTGGTCAGGTTGATTGTGCTCCGGCATGGTCAATAACCTCTCGGAGTTGGTTTAGCGATTGCTAAGGCGCGACATCCTCGCACGTTCGTAGTCGGATCGTAAAAGTCTACTCCACCAAAAACGATAGCTATCATCTCATCGAAAGATCGGGACACCCTCGCCTCTATCACTGCTCGACAAAGGTTATATACGCGAATCTCTTAGTCCTTGTGCTGTTCCTATTATACTAGTGCCAAAAAAGGATGGTACATCGCGTATGTGTGTTGATTGTAGAGGCATTAATAATATTACTATTCACTATCGTCATCCTATTCCTAGGCTAGATGATATGCTTGATGAATTGAGTGGCTCTACAATATTCTCCAAAGTTGATTTGCGTAGTGGATACCATCAAATTCTTATGAAATTGAGAGATGAATGGAAAACAACATTTAAAACTAAGTTTGGTTTATATGAGTGGTTAGTCATGCCTTTTGGGTTAACTAATGCACCTAGTAATTTCATGAGATTAATGAACGAAGTTTTACGTGCTTTCATTGGATGATTTGTGGTAGTTTACTTTGATGATATATTGATTTATAGCAGATCTTTGGAGGAACATTTGGAACTTTTACGTGCTGTTTTTATTGCTCTACGTGATGCATGTTTTTTTGGTAACCTTGGGAAGTGCACCTTTTGCATCGACCAAGTATCTTTTCTTGGCTATGTTGTTACTCCACAGGGAATTAAAGTTAATAAAGCCAAGATTGAAGCTATTGAGAGTTGGCCGCAGCCCAAAACGGTCACACAAGTGCGGAGTCTCCTTGGCCTCGCTGGTTTCTATAGGCGCTTTGTGAGAGATTTCAGCACCATTGCTGCACCTCTTAACGAGCTTACAAAGATGGATGTGCCATTTGTTTGGGGTACCGCACAGGAAGAAGCCTTCACGGTGTTGAAAGATAAGTTGACACATGCTCCTTTACTCCAACTCCAGATTTTAATAAGACTTTTGAGCTTGAATGTGATGCTAGTGGAATTGGATTAGGAGGTGTGTTATTACAAGATGGCAAACCTGTTGCATACTTTTCTGAAAAATTGAGTGGGCCTAGTCTGAATTATTCTACTTATGATAAAGAATTATATGCTCTTGTTCGGACTTTAGAGACATGGCAACATTATTTATGGCCCAAAGAATTTGTTATACATTCTGATCATGAATCTTTGAAACATATTAAAAGTCAAGCTAAACTGAATCATAGACATGCTAAATGGGTTGAATTCATTGAGACTTTCCCTTATGTCATTAAACACAAGAAGGGTAAAGAAAATATTATTGCTGATGCATTGTCTCATCGCTATACTATGCTTTCACAACTTGACTTCAAAATATTTGGCTTGGAGACCATCAAAGATCAATATGTGCATGATGCTGATTTTAAAGTTGTAATGCAGAATTGTAAAGAAGAAAGAACATGGAACAAGTTTGTCGTTAATGATGGATTTGTGTTCCGTGCTAACAAGCTATGCATTCCAGCTAGCTCCGTTCGTCTTTTCTTGTTGCAGGAGGCGCATGGAGGAGGATTAATGGGACACTTTGGCGTGAAGAAGACGGAGGACGTACTTGCTACACATTTCATTTGGCCAAAGATGAGACGGGATGTTGAGCGTTTTGTTGCTCGCTGCACTACATGTCGAAAAGCTAAGTCACGGCTCAATCCTCATGGTTTATATATGCCTTTGCCTGTACCTAGTGTTCCTCGGGAGGATATATCTATGGACTTTGTTTTAGGTTTACCTCGAACAAAGAAGGGGAGGGATAGCATATTTGTTGTCATGGATAGATTCTCGAAAATGGCACACTTTATACCATGTCATAAAAGCGATGATGCTGTTAATGTTGCTGATTTGTTCTTTCGTGAAATTATTCGCTTGCATGGTGTGCCAAATACTATTGTTTCAGATCGTGATACTAAATTTCTTAGCCACTTTTGGAGATGTTTATGGGCTAAGTTGGGGACTAAACTGCTTTTTAGTACTACTTGTCACCCCCAAATTGATGAACAAACTGAAGTAGTCAATAGAACATTGTCTACTATGCTTAGGGCTATTTTGAAGAATAACAAGAAAATGTGGGAAGAATGCTTGCCTCATATTGAATTTGCTTATAATCGTTCGCTGCATTCTACTACTAAGATGTGCCCTTTTGAAATTATGTATGGTTTCCTACCTCGTGCACCTATTGATTTGTTGCCTCTTCAATCTTCGGAGAATGTTAATTTTGATACTAAGCAACGTGCTGAATTGGCCCTAAAAATGCATGAGTTAACTAAGGAGAACATTGAGCATATGAATGCTAAATATAAACTTGCTGGAGATAAGGGTAGAAAACATGTTGTGTTTGCACCTAGAGATCTTGTTTGGTTACATTTGCGTAAGGATAGATTTCCTGATTTGCGAAAATCAAAGCTAATGCCGCATGCTGATGGTCCTTTTAAGGTGTTAGAGAAAATAAATGATAATGCATATAAACTTGAGCTGCCTGCAGATTTTGGGGTTAGTCCCACTTTTAACATTGCAGATTTGAAGCCTTATTTGGGTGAGGAAGATGAGCTTCCGTCGAGGACGACTTCATTTCAAGAACGGAGGATGATGAGGACATCAATACCGTTGTTACACCCACAGCCCCTGCTGCTATACATACGGGACCAATTACTAGAGCTCGCGCACGCCAATTGAATTACCAGGTAATTTCGTTTCTTGGTAACAATTCTAATTGTCATGAGAATATGATGCTGCCTAAATTGGATACATTTGTTTTGCTTACCAATGAAGGGCCTAGCTTGGACAAGAAAGATGAACCTTGGAGCAAGTTCAAGCATGGAGATGATGGCATGCGCAAGGGGAACAAGAACAGAGTTACAAGTGACGATTTCAGGACTTTGAAGCCACCATAATGAGTGCATGAAGCCTTGGACGAAATATACAAGATGCCACTTCATAAATTTCGTCCAGAGGCTATTATAGGTGCTGCGTCACCTTATTATTGGGCCAGGCCCACGTAATTTTCGAAATACTTGAGTATAGTCTATTTTTAGAGTCCGTATGTGTGGGGAAACAAGAGATAGGGTTGGTTTCAGACCCCTCCGTCAAGGGCCACGAAATTCCCCCTATTCCTCCATATATACAGCCCTTAGGGCACCGTTTAGAATTTGGGTTTTGTTTAGATTAAAAGTTTGCCATAGCTGCAACTTCGCGTACTTTGTTTGTGTTCAACGACCAGACCAAGACGTCACAGAACCCCACCTTGACCAATAAAGCTTTCATCTTAGATTCACAATATCCAGATTGCAAATCTTAGTTTCTTGCTTGTTCTTCGTTTGCTTGCAGGAAATAGACCCTCGTGGTGAGGTTGATTGTGCTCCGGCGTGGTCAATTACCTCTCGGAGTTGGTTTAGCGATTGCTAAGGCACGACATCCTCGCACGATCATAGTCGGATCGTCAAAGTCTACTCCGCCAAAAATGATAGCCACCATCTCAACGAAAGACGGGACACCTTTGCCTCTATCATCGCGCCTTGGCGTGCGAACGCGCCGTCGAAGTTCATGACCCAACCATCTGGTGCCTCGTCTCCGGGCGCGAGAGAACGGTCCTCGCCCATTTCTCGGCCAAGGGCGTCGGTCCATTCTGCCACAAAATCAGCGAGGGCCGCGCCCTTGATGACTCTGGTGGTGCCGAACTCTAGCTGGAATGCCTGCAGCTCAATGTTCCATTTGGCGACCCTTCCCGTGGCGTTGGGGCTCCGTAGCACCCTCTCCAAGGGGTAGGTTGAGACAACCTTGATGGGGTGGCCTTGGAAGTAGTGACGCAGTTTCCTAGAGGCGACGAGGGGTGCGAGCAGGTGCTTCTGTGGCATGGGGTAGCGCGCCCGTGCATCCCGCAACACCATGCTGACGAAGTACACGGGATGCTCGACGAGGGAGGAGGAGTTGGCAGGGTCCTTCCCTTCCTGAGGCTGGGGAGTCTCAGGAGCTTTGTCATCTGGCGGGGTGGCCGTGGCCTCAGGAGCGCCATCCTCGGGAGCCTCGCCGCCTGGAGGGGCGGCTGAGGCCTCAGGAGCGCCGTCCTGAGGCTACAGCGCCCCGGTCGGGTGCGGGGTGCTGCGCCGCGTGCCCCCAACCGCACGCTCTTCTCGGACCGCCACGAGTGCCGCACTAGCCGAGTGAGGAGTGGCGGCCAGGTAAAGCACCAGGGGCTCAAGAGGGCGAGGCGCTACCATTACCGGTGGGCTGGTGAGGTATCTCTTGAGGTCTTGGAAGGCCGCTTCGGCCTCTGGAGTCCACTCGAATGGGCCCTTCTTTTTCATCAGCTTGAAGAACGGGAGGGCGCGCTCACCTAGCTTGGAGATGAACCGCCCCAACAAGGTTACGCAGCCCACCAGCTTCTGCATCTCTTTGAGAGTCTGCGGTGGGCTCATCCTCTCTATTGCCTTGATCTTTTCCGGGTTGGCCTCGATCCCTCTGTGCGGCACCAGGAAACCCAGCAGCTTACCGGACGGGACGCCGAACACGCACTTCTCTGGGTTGAGCCGTAAGTTTACCTTGCGTAGGCTGGTAAATGTTTCCTCCAGATCTTCGACAAGAGTTCTCACCTCCCAAGATTTGACCACTATGTCGTCGACGTATGCCTCGGTGTTCCTCCCGAGCTGCCGGCCCAAGGCGATGTGCATTAGTCGCTGGAAGGTCTCACCAGCATTGCGCAGCCCGAACGGCATGCAGGTGTAGCAGTACACCCCGCACGGGGTCAAGAAAGCCGTCTTCTCGACATCCTGCACCGCCATCTTGATTTGGTGATAGCCTGAGAAGGCGTCCAGGAAGCATAGCAAATCACACTCGACGGTGGAGTCGACGATCTGGTCGATGCGTGGAAGAGGGAAAGGGTCTTGAGGGCAAGCCTTGTTAAGGCTCGTAAAATCGACGCACATGCGCTCCTTCCCACCCTTTTTGGGGACGATAACTGGATTCGCCAGGCAATCCGGGTGCCGCACCTCCCGAATAACGCCGGCTTCTTGCAGCTTGTGGGTCTCCTGGACGATGAACGACTGCTTCTCCAGGGCTTGCCGCCGTGCCTTCTGCTTTATGGGGTGCGCATTAGGACACACCATCAAGTGGTGCTCGATCACCCTGCGCGGAACGCCAACCAAGTCCGTTGCCTCCCACGCAAACACATCCTTGTTCGCACAGAGGAAGTTGACCAGCACCTCTTCCTGGTCTGGGGGAAGGCTGGCGCCTACGGTGAAGGTAGGGCCTGATCCCCCGTCTTCCTCGATCGGCACCTGCTTCGTCTCGGCCCGGTCTTGAGAGAACAACTGCTTCTTCTTTGCCGGCGCTGCCCCTGAGCCCTCCGGAGCGCTCTCCTCGTCTGACCGCGCGGCCTTCGCGGCCTTGAAAGCGAGCTTGAGGGCCATGAGCGCGTCCCTGGTGTCCCCTGCCACGGTGACGACACCGCTGCTACCTGGCATCTTCATGACGTTGTATCCGGGGTGAGTCGCCGCCATGAACTTGGCGAGGGCCGGGTACCCGAGGATGGCGTTGTACGGGAGACCAATGCGGGCGATGTCAAAGTCGATGAGCTCGGTGCAGTAGTTACTGCACGTGCCAAAGGTGACGGGGAGGTGGATCTACCCCAGAGGACAGGTGGAGCCGTCGACGCCCCCAGAGAAGGGCTTTGTGGGGAGGAGCCGGTCGTAAGGAACATGTAGCAGGCCGAACGCCTCCACGGACAGGACATTGAGGCCTGCGCCACCGTCGATGAGGGTCCTGGTGACTGCTACATTGCAGATGGTGGGGGTGCAAAGCATAGGGAGCGCGCCGGCACCGACCGTGGTCTTGGGGTGGTCCCTTGAGTCAAAGGTGAGGTCGGCCTTGGGCGCCGCCCAGCCCAGAGGGCCCCCCCCCGCCGCGACTGGGCGGCCCCCGCCTGGCGAAAGAACTGCTTGATGTGGCGGTCTGAGGCCGGCGCCTGCGACCCGCCGAAGATGGCCGCAACGGCATGGGGTGCCGGCGTCGTGATGCGGGTGATGAACAGGCTGCACAGCTTTTCCCAGGAGGCCACTGAGGACTCTGGCAGGTCAAGGAGCCAGGCGCGCGGCACACCCGTCAGGGCCATAGGGAGCCAATTCGCCATGGCCTTGTCGTCACCGCCGGCTGCCCAGATGGCCTCTGCGTATACCTGGAGGAACTCCACTGGATCTTCCGCGCCATCATATCGCGGCGGCAACTCCGGCCTGAACTTTGGCTGCCATTGCACTTGCCGTAAGGCGGGGGAGAAAGCCCGAAGGCCTGCGAAGCCTCCAAACGCGCTCGGCAGCCCGGCGGGCGGAGCGACGCTCCCCAACGGAACCGAACGGCGAGGGCGGAGCACGGTTGATGAGGAGGCGAACCTTCGACACGCCCCTATTGATAGAGGCGGGGGTGTCCCGATCTTTCGATGAGATGATAGCTATCGATTTGGTGGAGTCGACTTTGACGATCCGACTACAAACGTTCACGATGTTGCGCCTTAGCAATCGCTAAACTAATCTCCCGAGGTTACTGACGATGCTGAAAGCACGATCAGCCTGACCACGAAGGTCTATTCCTGCACACAATCGAAGAACAAGCAAGAATATGATAATGCAATCTGAATATTGCGAATATAGATGAAGTATTGATAATGGTGGGGATCCGAAAGCGGTCTTGGTCTGGTCGTTGGACACAAACGAAGTACACGAAGTTGCAATGGCTAACTTTTAACTAAACAAATCCCAAGCAAAAAGCTAGTAGATGGATCTACTTATATAGGAGCAAGGGGTGGCGGCCAAGGAGGTGGGAGGACGTCCCAAGGCAGCCTAAAACTAACCCTAGGTCGTACAAGGCAAATGGGCCCAAGTGGAGGTGATGCAACACCTTTGGACTTGTAGTTTGACTCGGAATCTGCTACAGCATCAGATTGTTTCAACGACAACTCAACGCTCCGGATGAATTTGAAGGTGAAACCAACTGGGTTAGAAAGAGCACGAAATCTACTTTCCAACAAAGAAAGAATCACCCAATTCGGAGTCCGTATGAAATAGTTCTTGGCATTTTGAGTCAGGTATGTCTGTGCAGTCCGAATCTGAATCCAGAACATGAGAGACTTGGACTCTATCTTCTCTTGGCCCAAAAGTGATGTGAGAGGACTTTTTGAACAGCACATAAACTTCTCTTTTTCCCTTATGTTCATATGTGGATTGTACAAATCTCCCATACACCTGCAATTAGACATGGCACAAAAGTTAGTGAAGTATTTTTGTCTTGGATGACATAAATAAATTATTGCATAGTTTGCATTAGAAATCACCTCACAAATATACATGTATGCAATATTTTTGGTCGTATCCAAGGTAGTCATGTCCTCATCATCCTCCCCTTCTTGAAAACAAAGCCGTCCTCGGCGTTGCTTAATCTGAAATGTGGCTAACAAAAGAGACAAGGTGTACATGTTGTATATGTATATGTCATCCATTTTTACTTCCCTTGATTTTTGCATATATGACACATGTATACATGAGTAACTTTCATAGTTCATAAAATGTAAAGCCAAAATATTATCACAAGTATTAGAAGACATGAAAATATTGCAACTCAATTTGCACATATAAGTGAAGCTCTTATTCATATCAAAGGATTGACAATGTTCATCATTAAACCATCCCAACATTGGTGAATAAACCTTACTTGCATCAAATTTACATGCTATAACATGCTTAAATAAGCAAACATGCAATAAGTCTTTTGACACAAAATCATCACCAAGATTAGAGGTTATATCAAAATGATTAAACATTGTTTCTTTTGCATCAACAGTTAATTCATTGGGTGCACTCAAAATTGTTGATACTTCAACTCTTTGATCACATGACGCATTCATGACAGTAACACGATTCTCTAAAATAGCTGGTGTGCTCAAATCAATAGGTAACACAACACATGATGTATTCAAGTTAACTAGGCTTGCATCATTCTCATGTGAAAGTTGAAAATCTGTACCTTTGTCATTACCTCTTATGATCAACTCAGACGATGTAGGCACTCTTGGAGGTGATGTGTCACATGATGGAGATGATGTAGTCCTCGCAACAACGGATGTGGTTGTCATAGTACGCCTAGTAGTTGAAGAAACATCTGTATCAACACTTGGAATGTGCACCGTGCGCTTGTTCTCCTTGTGGCCAACACGTCGTTTTATTTCCTATTCAGCTTTGCAAGCAAGACGAAACAAATGGTCCATAGGTTAACACTCTTCATGAATTAGAATCTCTTGAATATCACGGTTTAATCCTCCCCAAAATCTATCCATAAAATCTTCTTCACTTTCTTCTAAAAATGAGTGCAATAATGTAGTTTGTAAATCATCATAGTATTTTGTTACCGTGTCAGTGCCTTGTTTTAAATGTTGTAATTTTTTAATCATGCCACGAGTATAATAAACATCAACGAATTTATCTCTCATGACAAGTTTTAAATCATCCCAAGTAGTAGGTATAAGATCAGGGTTTAACCGACAATATTCACTCCACCAAACTAAAGCAAAGCTACTGAAAGTACTAATCGCAGCTTGAAATTTTCCACGCTCATCAAAATTATGGGAAGCAAATATAGCATTAATTTTGTACTCCCATTCAATATATAAATCAGGTCTAAAACGACCAGTAAATGGTGGCATGGAAACATTAACCTGATTTTGTGCATTCTCATGTTGTTGCTCCTCTTGTGACGGTTGTTGTATTTTCTTAGGTGGTGGCAAATCTCCCACGATCGATGAAGCCCAAGAACTAACAACTCTGGAACCTGCCATGATTAGTAGAAACAAAAAAAAATCGAGAATAATGTTCCTATGAACTACTAGGATGTGGTGGTAAAGCGCTCACAGTAAAGCAAATATCAATATCTTACAAGTTCTTACCATGTAGCAGGTGGTGACGGGCAACCAGCGGTGTTAAATAACTCCGAAGATTGAGTAAAGCGATTGCCAGACGAACGTACATATACACGGTGTAAAAATATGTGGAGCTAGGTTGGCTATATATGGTAGCAAAAGATTAGCAATAATCAATTTAGAGATGCAATGTTGAATAAACGCTCAACGACGGTACTATGCTGGTCCTAGGCTAGACCGGCCTAGAGACGCGAGCCTAGAACAGTAATGAGGGCACGGCGTAGCACAACTAGCATCAATAAAGGATATGAAGTAGCTCTGGACAGTAAGATAAAAGTGAATACCACAATAGCAGTAAAGATAATTATGTGAAATAACTGCCAAGTAGGATATACCAACAACTTTCTCTCCAACTTTCCTCTGGAAAAGTTTTTGCCAACTTTCTGATAATTTTTTCTCAAGAATGGCACTGACTCAAACTTTCAAACGCAAAAAGAATCACTCAATTCCGAGTTGATATGAGGAGTCAAAAAATTCTAAAACTGGCCTGAAAAACTGGAACAAGCTGTGTTCATGAACTTCGGAGGGCAAGAAGACCTATTTAGAAGCCGGTTTATGAGGTGTCAAATATTGAACTTGCTTCTGCAACTATTTAGATGCGGCTCATCGCTAGCTGTAATTTGAGTACTCACGGAGCCAAAACGGACTTCGTATGAGGAAGATACACCTGTTTTACTGAACAGTGCACAAAACAGATTCGAATCCGAATTCAGGTACGAGAGTGAGTCTAGATAGATCCGAATTTTGTGCTTTTTTTTCTTCTCTCTTTTTTTTATCTCACTTTTTTTCTCTTTTTTTTCTCTTTTTTTCTCTGACTTTTTTTTTAACTTTTTTTTCTCTTTCCCTCTTTCCAAAACAAACTAGATAAGATGTAGATTGGATCAAGCACAGATGTGAACGACCCCAACTATGATTATGACAATGAACAGTGGGTAGCACGATGTGGAAATTGATGGATGGGATGGTGGACAGCGGAAGGAATAACGATGCAGCGGCGGCGTGAGTAATGTGAACAGAACTCGAAACTTTAAACGAACTAGACACTAAGACCAACAACTGAACACGACGATGCAACCGATAATTCAATAATGCAAACACTGAAAAGAAAATTGCAAAGGCTCAGACTGGCTTGGACAAAGGATGAAAAGATCTAACTTTTTTTTGTGGTCTTTTCTTGGACAATAGGTAAGAAAATAAATCTAATCTAGGGAAAACTGGAAATTCTCACCGAGAAAACGGATACCACTTGATAGAGGCGGGGGTGTTCCGATCTTTCGATGAGATGATAGCTATCGATTTGGTGGAGTCGACTTTGACGATCCGACTACAAATGTGCACGACATTGCGCCTTAGCAATCGCTAAACCAATCTCCCGAGGTTACTGACGATGCTGAAAGCACGATCAGCCTGACCACGAAGGTCTATTCCTGCACGCAATCGAAGAACAAGCAAGAATATGATAATGCAATCTGAATATTGCGAATATAGATGAAGTATTGATAATGGTGGGGATCCGAAAGCGGTCTTGGTCTGGTCGTTGGACACAAACGAAGTACACGAAGTTGCAATGGCTAACTTTTAACTAAACAAATCCCAAGCAAAAAGCTACTAGATGGATCTACTTATATAGGAGCAAGGGGTGGCGGCCAAGGAGGTGGGAGGACGTCCCAAGGCAGCCTAAAACTAACCCTAGGTCATACAAGGCAAATGGGCCCAAGTGGAGGTGATGCAACACCTTTGGACTTGTAGTTTGACTCGGAATCTGCTACAGCGTCAGATTGTTTCAACGACAACTCAACGCTCCGGATGAATTTGAAGGTGAAACTAATTGGGTTAGAAAGAGCACGAAATCTACTTTCCAACAAAAAAAGAATCACCCAATTCGGAGTCCGTATGAAATAGTTCTTGGTGTTTTGAGTCAGGTATGTCTGTGCAGTCCGAATCTGAATCCAGAACGTGAGAGACTTGGACTCTATCTTCTCTTGACCCAAAAGTGACGTGAGAGGACTTTTTGAACAGCACATAAACTTCTCTTTTTCCCTTATGTTCATATGTGGATTGTACAAATCTCCCATACACCTGCAATTAGACATGGCACAAAAGTTTGTGAAGTATTTTTGTCTTGGATGACATAAATAAATTATTGCATAGTTTGCATTAGAAATCACCTCACAAATATACATGTATGCAATATTTTTGGTCGTATCCAAGGTAGTCATGTCCTCATCACCTACCTAGCGCGCCAAATGTCGGATTCAGGGCTCCGCTGACACAAGAAAGGTTCGAACTCTGGGGCGTGTGCGAAGAACTCGACCTCTCCAGCCAACCGATTCGTCGCTCTCACGGCCTAGCTTGATGAACAGGAAAGGAAGGAGACACGACAGTTTACCCAGGTTCGGGCCACCTTGTGGTGTAAGACCCTACTCCTGCTTTGGGTTGGATTAGCCTTGAGAGGGGCTGAGGATGAACTAGTACAAAGGAAGAACAACCTCATGAGGTCTGTTCTTGTGTGGGTTTGAGCTGAGGATTCGATGTCCCCTTCCTACGGTGGTGGCTAACCTATATATAGTGGCCTTGGTTCTCTTCCTCCAAAATGAAGGTAGGAAGGGATCCCACAACGGCCAATTTTGAAGGGGGACAAGTAGTACATCTTATCCTGACGAAAGGTGGTCTTCGCCTGCAAAGCTTCTAGTCGTGACATCGTGGTGGGCTCGGCGATGACATCCATCCTGCCGTCCTGGCGGTCTTGGTCCCGTTGCATGGGAATGGAAACCTTTGGGTGATTCCTCGGGACTCCGCGCCTGCGCTTGCCTCCTTAGAACAAAAGAGGAAACCTGCTACACTGCGCCCGCTGTCGCCCGCCTGGCCTTGGTCGTCATGGCTTGCGTCACCCGAACCTCATGAGATGGGTGCTTGCGTAGGAATCTCCGCTCCTCAGGAGCCAGCCTAGGGAGGCCACTCCCTCTGGAGGTCTTGGCGTCGTCCGCTTCGCGAGGCTTGGCCCCTCGTGAGGGTCTTGTCTTGCCGATGCTGAAGATGGGCCGTACCAGGCCGTCGATGGAGCCACGCCATGGGCCACAGGCAGGCTAGTCTGGGTACCCTGGTTCCCAGAATGCCGACAACAGGCCCCGCGGGGGCTACGGAGCTGCTTCCCGAGGGTGCTTGAGGAGGGGTCGCCTGCACCTCTCCTTCCGCAGGCCTGGCATTGGCGTCTGGGCCGTGTGCGGTATCCTCACGCTCCAGGGCCGCGGCAGACGGCGGTGTGCTCCCCGCCAAACTAGGGGACTCTTCTTGCTCGAGGAGGACCTACATAGGGCAGGTGCTCAGGCACACTAGGCATGTCGAGTACAAGGAAAGGGGAGGCGGACAATTACTCATCCTTGGCGACCAACTTCCTCCTCTTCAGCGACCGTGGCAGGGCCCTGTCGCTGCTGTATGCGCGAAGCCTCCTCTCACGACCAGCCCCCGCTTTGGCACCGACCTCCTTCGCACGAGGGCCATAGGGCTGATCCTCGATGCCGCCCCTGGTGGTCCACTGTCTCGCGGACGACGGTCCTGAGAGCTACTCGCGCCCCCATCGCCTCGAGCATGGCGGGCGCAGCCCCAAGAGGGGCGATATCATCGGCACCAATGGTCGTGCTTGCAAGTGGGCGGCCTACCCGCTAGCACGGGCCGCCGCCGTCCCCCAAGGCAGCCGTCGGGGTCCCGCGGTCGCCGTGACCCTCCGAGTCTGGAGCCACCAAGAAGGGGTTGTCCCGGGACCCCTTGTGGCCCTCCGAAAGTAGCCCCCACTGGTCGAAGTGTGGCATCGCACCGGCTAGCGCCACCTTGTTCCAATAATAGTACAGGGGGCGCCCCGGCTCGGGGGGTTTGTCCACTTCTCCATCGGTCAGAATGAGGAGCACCCGCTCAGTACCTTAGGCGGCAGCCTACCCGTGTTCAACCGCATTGTGTCCTCCAGCCCAGAGAAGGTCCACATCGGGCAGGAGTGATGCTAGAGAGGGGCAATGCACCGGTGAAGGAACTCCCTCACGACCGTGGTTACCGTTACTCCCGCCGCCCTTAGATGTGCCAACCTCTTCCACACCCTCGCCAGCCTTGGACTGGCGAGCCTTTCGTGCTCCCATCAAGAGCTCCTCATCACCGGGGACGTCAGTATCTGCAGTAGGGGCTGAATTGGGCCGCATCCACCTACACCCATTGCCGCCTAAAGCCCTCCGCTCCGTGTGTGAGCTCCATGTTGAGCCATCGCCTGCCATACCCTCTACAACGCTGAACGAGATGCATTGTCGGTGTATTAAACATGGGTGTGTAACACCCTGACTTATGCACGGACAAGTAGCAGCTCCCCCAGAAAGGTAAACTCTCCACAAAGATTTCCAAATCAAAAGAAGCGGCCCTTGAGAGATCAAGGAGTGCTTCAAGAAGACCAAGGAACAAAAACAATACGAGCATCGAAGCAAAGCACTAGAAGCAATCCTCACCGGCAGGGTCGAGGCGGCAAGACGAAGACCCGGCAAGCTCTGTGGCAAGCAGATCTCCGCCAACCACCCGCGCTCCACCTCACCAGCCACCTGGTTGCTGATCGGTGAGGTGTCGAGCCCGCATGCGGCGTGGTGGAGCTCGCCAGCACGTGCCAGCACGCTAGAGAGAAGATTACCTTTATCGACACCTGTCCTAATGGCGTCTCAAGATAATAGAGAGGTGGTTGACCAAGCGGTGCAGCAGCCTTGCCGGGACACCTCCTCCTCACGACACCTAGCAATGCATTAAATGCACTTTGTCCTAAAGAGCAGAGTTAGGTATGGTAGCACTGTTTGTTGTCTAATCATGATATTTTTACCCTTTTGCCACTGTGGTAACCCCTTTAGCTATAAAAGGAGGGCCAGGGCAACCGATACAAGGGTTCGAACCCATTCTAACCCCACGCATACTTGCTCGGGTAGCTTCCTTCTCCTATCATCTTGCTGAGGGAGAGCTCTCCATGTACTAGTGCTCCACATTTCAATACATTTAAAGCAGGAGTAGGGTTTTACGTTTCTCAGCGGCTCAAACCTGGGTAAACGACTCTCGCGCCCTCTGCTATCCTGCTCTATGCGGTTTGTGCAATCCCTTCGCCGAACCACAAAGGGGCTTCTTGGCCCCATAGATCGTCGTTCCACACCAACATCTTTGGCACGCCAGGGCAGGGGCATCACTGGCGTGAACCTGGACAGCAGGTGGCGTGTCGACTTCATTGAGTTTCAGCATCTTCTTCAACATTCATGGTGCCCAAGAAGAAGGGCCCCATGAAAATGAAACCTTCCACGTCCAAGCCTCCTCCACACACATCCACGGGCGGCGTAGACGGCGCCCTTGCCCCGACGGTGCGGACGTCGCAGTAGGCACAACCGGTGCAACGGCGTGGTTGATGTGCCCACTTCGGTGGGGGCGGGCGGTGGGGGCGCTAGAGACGGTCATCTTCCACGACCTTTCGGTGGAGACAGCAACAATGATGTAGGCGGCGCGGGCACGTAGCTCCCACCTCCTGCGCGCACCTGCGAGCGCAACCATCGGGGCAACGCAGCCCGGTCGGGCACGAGCCGAGACCCTTCCGCAGCGGCGGCATCGGCGAGGGAGACGACGTCAAAGCACACGCTGCGCCCATCTCGGGATGGCCGCGATGTGACTCCAAGCGTTGTTGCTAATCATCCACAGCAGTGCCCGCACAACAAATCACCTGTCGATCAAGCGTAAGATCCTTAGGCACTACCTCCGCCATGCCAACCTGCTACTGCCCTTGCAATATGATGGCAAGATCGCAATGGCGCTCCTGCTAGCTCTGCCAGGAGTCGAGCGACGTCGCGATCTTTGCTCTCCAACATGCCTTCGACAGCAACAGTGGTGATGGCGTGAGCCCAGATGCAGTTGAATTTCCCTCCAACGGCCGATAAGATGGATGAGTGATGTAGGGTAGAACCCTAGATTCCCGATCTTTCACGATTGGAGCGGATCCCGAGAAGAACACGAGGGAAAAAACGAGAGAGAACACTCAAATCGACAAGAGGCGATCACACATGTGCTAGATCGATGAACATAAAGAGTGATACAAGATCCACAATCAACAAAGGACGATACAAGTAGCAAGTTCTTCTCCGTGCGGAGGTCTTGAAGGTCATCCCGTGAGGGTTCTTGAATCCACTTGAGGGGGATATTCTCCGTCGAGGTCGTGCACTCCGATGGAGAAGGAATCAAGTGGAGAGCAAAGCTTCTCAAATGAGCTACTACTTTGCTAACCCTAAAACATAGGTAGAAGAAGAGTATTTATAGTCTAGGGTGCGAAAGGGTACATGGGCCTCGGCCCGAGTCGCTGCGCGCAGGCAGGGCCGGAAGTTCTGGGCGCCGGAGGTTTCGGGCCAAGGTCTGAGGAGGGTCCGGCCTAACCAGAAAGTTGGCACGGTGGGAGCTGGGCTGGCGTCCGGGGGCCGGAAGGTCCGGGCCGGGTTCTGGGCTGCTTCCGGGCTAACCAGAGAGATGGCACGCCCGGGCTCATCTGGGTCATCGGAGGCCAGAATTTCTGGGGCGGCCGGAGGTTCCGGGCTCTGGCCGGAAGTTCCGGGCTGAACAGAGAGTTGTCGCCAGTTCCTTCTTCCTCAGCTATCAGCTCTGTGGCTTGTGCGTTGTACCTGATTACACATAGTGTTTCTGACTTAGGCAGCAGCCATGTCTCACTCGAATGTAATGGAAACTCAAGTAGGAGAGATGTCACCTCGGATTGAATAGCATGTGCTCGAGCTGTTGTCATGGGTCCACTTGGAGCTTGGGTAGTCGAGGTAGTGTCCATGGGGATGGTCGTGGGATGCTCCGCATCATCTCCCCCCCCCCCCTTGGGAAAGATCCGACCTCGGATCGAAATCCTCATCACCATGGTACGGGGAGAGATCTTTGATGTTGAAGATGTTTCTTACGGAGTACTTGTCGCGCGGGAGATCGATCTTGTAAGCATTGTTGTTGTAGCATGCTAGCACCTTGAATGTTTTGTCGGCTCTAGGTAGAAGTTTGGATTTGCGTTCATTGGGGAAGCGGTCCTTGCGAAGGTGTAGCCACACAAGATCTCCGATATTGAATATCATGGGTTGCTTGTTGATGTTGAGCTTGGTCGCGAGTCGTTGTACTTGGCGCTCGATTGTGTGCCTTGTATCTTCATGCATCTTCTTGACATAGCTCACTCATGCACTTGCGTCCATGTTGATGCGCTCTTGTAGTGGTAGAAGAAGAATGTCCAATGGGGACAACGGGTTGAAACCATAGATGATCTCGAAGGGGGACTTGCCGGTAGTCGAATGTCTTGCACGGTTGTAGGCGTACTCGGCGATTGGTAGGCACTCCTCCCACTCCTTGATGTTCTTCTTGATCAACATGCGTAGTTGAGTGGATAGTGTCCGGTTCGTGACCTCCATTTGGCCGTCGGTTTGTGGATGGTATGCCGATGAGAACAAGAGCTTGATTCCTAGCTTGGCGCATAAGGTCTTCCAAAAGTAGCTTAAGAACTTGACGTCGCGGTCCGAGACAATACTCTTTGGCACTCCATGGAGGCGCAAGATTTCCCTACAAAAAAGATTTGCAACATGTGAAGCATCGTCTATCTTGTTGCATGGGATGAAATGAGCCATTTTAGAGAATCTGTCCACAACAACAAACACGGAATCTTTGCCATTTCTAGTTCTAGGCAAACCGAGCAGAAAGTCCATACTAATATCTTCCCATGGGTGATACGGAATAGGAAGCGGCATATAAAGACCATGGGATTGAGCTTTAGACTTAGCTTTGCGACATGTAGAGTATCGGTTGGTGAAGCGTGAGACGTCGCAGAACATCTTGGGCCAAAAGTAGTTCTTGGAGAGTGTAGCAAATGTCTTGTCGCATCCAAAGTGTCCCATAAGTCCTCCTCCATGAGCCTCTTGCAAAAGTAGCAAACGAAGAGAAGACTCGGGGATACATAGTTTGTTAGCTCTCATAAGATAATCATCTTTGATGTAATAGCATTCCCAAGATGTATGCGTCAAACATTTGTCATATGGAATAGCAAAAGTAGGATCATGCGCATACAAGTCTTTTATGTGCTCAAAACCAATGACATTTAATTCAAGTTGGGTAACAAGCATGCATTTGCGGGAAAGAGCATCCGCCACAACATTTTCTTTGCCTTTGATGTATTTAATGACAAAAGGAAATGACTCAATGAATTCACTCCACTTAGCATGACGCTTGTTCAACTTAGTTTGACCCTTAAGGTACTTAAGCGTTTCATGGTCGGTATGGATGACAAATTCATGAGGGCGGAGATAATGTTCCCACTAAAGCATATAGCTCTTTGTCATAGATGGGATAATTGAGTTGCGCTCCGGAAAGTTTTTCACTAAAGTACGCGATGGGGCGCTTCTCTTGGGTTAACACACCTCCTATGCCATTACCGCTAGCATCGTAATGAACTTCAAAAGTTTTGTCAAAGTTGGGTAATGCAAGCACGGGAGCATGAGTAAGCAGATTTTTAAGTTCATTAAATGCGGTATCTTGTAATGTTCCCCAAACAAAGGGTGCATTTTTCTTACTTAAAGCATGTAAAGGGGATGCAATGGTGCTAAAATCCTTAACAAATCTACGATAGAAACCTGCTAAGCCAAGGAAACTTCGCACTTGTTGCAAGTTGGTTGGTTGAGGCCAAGTTTTAAAAGCATTGATCTTAGATTCATCTACATGAACACCCTTAGAAGACACGACGAAACCCAAGAAAATGAGCTTATCGACACCAAAAAGGCATTTGTCCATATTAGCATAAAGGCGCTCTTTTCTGAGAGTTTGTAGAACGGTTCTAAGATGGGTGACATGAGCTTTGAGAGATTTGCTAAATACAAGAATATCGTCAAAGTAGACCACAACAAATACACCTATGTAGGGATGAAGAACAAAATGCATGACTCGCATGAAAGTACTGGGTGCTTCGGATAAACCCATTGGCATAACAAGCCATTCATATAAGCCAAATTTGGTCTTAAATGCGGTTTTCCATTCGTCACCTTCTTGTATGCGGATTTCATAATAGCCACTTTTAAGATCAATTTTAGAGAAAATAGTGGCTCCGCTAAGCTCATCTAGCATGTCGTCTAAGCGTGGAATGGGGTAGCGATATCTAACCAGGATAGCATTGATAGGACAACAATCGGAACACATGCGATATGTACCATCTTTCTTGGGAACAAGGATTACCGGGACTGCGCAAGGGCTCAAGCTTTCTCTTACATGGCTGTTGTCGATGAGTTGTTGTACTTGCCGTTGGATCTCCTTGGTTTCCTCGGGGTTGATGCGGTAGGGAGCCTTGTTAGGAAGAGATGCTCCGGGGATGAGGTCGATGCGGTGTTCGATGCCTCGAAGAGGAGGTAGACCCGGAGGTAGCTCGTCGGGGAATACATCTTGGAATTCCTGCCATAGAGAAGATAACACAAAAGGTAGATTGTGAGAGGTGTTAGTTTTTGGTGCCTCGTCCTTGCACAATAGGACATAGTGCATAACACTTGATGGGTTCTCACATACTTCTCTCATCTCACTTTTGGTGGCAAATAACACTAAGTTTTTCTTGTCGCTCATCATGGAGGCACTCAATTTTGGATTGTGGCGCTCACTCTCTTTTGGGTGGTTCGCTCTCTCACTATTCTCTCCATGATGGGTGGCTTGCTTGTCGGCGATCACTTGACTTGGGGACATAGGTCGTAGCACGTACTCCTTTCCCTTCATCTTGAAGCTATAGTGATTGGTACGCCCATTGTGGATGACGCCTCGGTCGAATTGCCATGGTCGTCCAAGAAGGAGATGGCAAACGGACATCGAAATGACATCACACTTCAAAGTATCTTCATATGCTCCTATCTTGAAGGAAACTTGCACCATATGGTCCACTTGAATAGTGCCGGAGTCGCTAAGCCATTGTACCTCGCAGGGATGGGGATGCTTCATCTTGACCAATTGGAGCTTGGAGCATAGTTCTTCACTTGCCAAGTTATGGCAACTCCCTCCATCGATGATGACCTTGACGGACCGTCCATTGATGCCCGCCTTGGTGTGGAAGATATGGCATCTTTGGTCTTCATCTTGTTGATGTTGAAGTGTCAAGACTTTGGAGACAACGAGAGCAGGGCTCGAATCTTCGTCGCAAAAGACTTGATCATCTTCATCCTCATTCACACGTCGGTGCATGGCCACTTGCTCAAGGGCCTCCATTTCCTCTTCATTCATGGAGCCATAGGTGCCATCGTCGTTGAGGATCATGGTGCGCTTGTTGGTACACTCGAAGGATTTGTGGCCTCGGCCGCCGCAAGTGAAGCACTTGATGGAACTTGTCTTGATGGTCTCATCGGTTGGAGTAGATGATGAAGCTCTCGGCTTGAAGTTGCTTGTATTAGGAGGACGACTTGATGATGCCGAAGTTTTCTTGTAACTTGACTTGTCGTCATTGCTTGTAGAAGGTTTGGTTGAGGTAGAATTTATTGGAGTCATTGAAGCTTGGTTGTTGGAGCCGTAGTTCTTGGAAGAGTACTTGGCGTATTTGAAGTCATCTTGTACTTGACATTCCGATTTGGTAGCTTGGTGCACTAGCTCGATGAGGTTCGAGTACGGTTGGAAATACGCAATCTTCTTGATAGGATGGTTGAGTCCATTCAAGAAATGTGCCATAGTTTGCTCATCATCTTCCGTGACATTGGCTCGTATCATGGCAATTTCCATTTCCTTGTAGTACTCTTCAACGCTCTTAGTTCCTTGCTTGAGGAGTTGGAGTTTTTTGAAGAGGTCGCGGTTGTAATAGGTTGGCACAAAACGCGCTCTCATGACTTCCTTCATTTGAGCCCATGCTGTGATAGGTGGTTCACCTCTTGCTTCACGGCGCTCGATGACTTGTTCCCACCAAATGAGGACGTAGTCTTGGAACTCAAGGGATGCCATGGTGATCTTCTTTTCTTCCTCATAGTTGTGCAAATGAAAGATCTTGTTAACCTTCAATGCCCGTGAAAGGTACTCTTCGGGGTCATTGCTTTCGTTGAACTTGGGCATGGTGGACTTGAGCTTGCCATAGCGTTGCTCTTCATTGTGTTGTGATCGAGGGTGATGATGCCCTTGATGTGGAGGATTGTCAACCTCAAGTTGCTCTTGGCGTGGAGGATTCCCAATGTCTTGTTGCTCTTGTCGAACTTGTGGTTCTTGTCTAGCTTGTGGAGCTTGTCGTTGCGATCGTGCTTGATATAGTCGCTCTTGAACTTCGTCGCGAAGTGCTTCTTCTTCTTGACGTGTATGGCGGTTCTGGTTGGCAACGACACGATTGGTATGTTGGAGGGCACGTAGCACATCAAGTGATTGAACTTCACGCCATTCTTGTTGTTGACGTAGCGTGATGGCGTCTTGCTCATCTTGATGTTGGCGCGCTCGCTCTTCCTCTCGTTCTTGTTGACGGAGGCGTTCTTGTTCTTCCACTTGTTGGCATTGGCGTTGCCTTTCTTGTGCTTGTGCAAATGTAGCTTGATTTTGACGATGCCGGTGTTCTTGCTCTAGGAGTTGTTCTTGACCAACAAGGCACGAATCTCGTCCATTCTTGCATTGTTCTCTCATTTTTGTTCATCGAGCTTGTTGTTGAAGTAGTCTCTTGTATGTTGCTCGGAGAGTCGCAAGTCGGTGGCAAGGTTGTCGATGCGGTCACTCATTGCTTGTTGTTCTTGATGCAAAGCTCGTTGTGCACCGAAGAGGTGGTTCTTGGTGACGTAGTTGTTCGGGTCCTCGTCTTGCTTGATGAAGAGTGGGTTGGTAGAAGAACTTGGCCTATCCATCATTCCAAGAAAATGTGAGGGTGGAAGAAAGGAGGAACAGTACCAAATGTACCTTGACCGATGTTGAGGGTGGATCAAAGATCACTCAATGATTTAACAAGGAAATAGCACAATTGGTACCGTATCTCGTCGATCTCTCACACCTACACAACGAAAGCTTATGGTAGAGCTTGGTTAGGATGGTGGCACAAAATTTATGCGATTGTTTGATGAGGACATCAATACCATTGTTACACCCACAGCCCCTGCTGCTATACATACTGGACCAATTACTAGAGCTCGCGCACGCCAATTAAATTATCAGGTACTTTCGTTTCTTGGTAATGATTCTAATGTTCATGAGAATATGATGCTGCCTAAATTGGATACATTTGTTTTGCTTACAAATGAAGGGCCTAGCTTGGACAAGAAAGAGGAACCTTGGAGCAAGTTCAAGCATGGAGATGATGGCATGCGCAAGGGGAACAAGAACGGAGTTACAAGTGATGATTTCAGGACTTTGAAGCCACCATAATGAGTGTAGGAAGCCTTGGACGAAATATACAAGATGCCACTTCATAAATTTCGTCCAGAGGCTATTATAGGTGCTGCGTCACCTTATTATTGGGCCAGGCCCATGTAATTTCGAAATACTTGAGTATAGGCTGTTTTTAGAGTCCGTATGTGTGGGGAAACAAGAGATAGGGTTGGTTTCGGACCCCTCCTTCAAGGGCCACGAAATCCCCTCCTCTTCCTCCATATATACAGCCCTTAGGGCACCGTTTAGACTTTGGGTTTTGTTTAGACTAAAAGTTCGCCATAGCTGCAACTTCGCGTACTTCGTTTGTGTTCAACGACCAGACCAAGACGTCACAGAACCCCACCTTGATCAATAAAGCTTTCATCTTATATTCGCGATATCCAGATTGCAAATCTTAGTTTCTTGCTTGTTCTTCGTTTTGCTTGCAGGAGATAGACCCTCGTGGTCAGGTTGATTGTGCTCCGACGTGGTCAATAACCTCTCGGAGTTGGTTTAGCGATTGCTAAGGCGCGACGTCCTCGCACGTTCGTAGTCGGATCGTCAAAGTCTACTCCACCAAAAACGATAGCTATCATCTCATCGAAAGATTGGGACACCCTCGTCTCTATCAAGTGGTATCAGATTTTCAGGTTGCTAGGTGAGATTTTACAGTTTTTCGTAGTTTAGATCGAGTCTGTTCTTCATACCTACAGTCCACGAAAAAGCCAAAAAAAAAATTAGGGTTAGTTCATCATATCCGAACCAATCTGAGCCTTTGCATAATCTTTTTAGGGTTTTTGCTTTGTTGATTTTGCGGTTGCATCGTCGTGTCTAGTTGCTGGTCTTAGCGTCTAGTCCTTTAGAGTTTTGAGTTCTGTCACAGTTTGTCACGCCGCCGCCGCACCATATACCACCACCGCTGCAATATACCACCACCGCTGCCATATACCACCACCGCTGCCATATACCATCACCGCTGCGATATTCTACCACCATATATCCACCACCAATCCGAGTTCTTTTCATAATAGGTTTGTTTTCGAGACCCATCTATTTTCTGATTCGTGTTTTCGAGACCCCCGGGCAGTTTTTAGGCCAAAATTTCGGCAGTCAAAAATATTTTTTCCCTATCCTATTTTTAGGTCCCAGGGAGCGTTTTGAGACACTCGCCATCATAGTGATTTTTTGTCGCACTTTTTTGTCGTCGCTGCCCTGATTTCTGAAAAAAAATTGTCAAAAAAAATTTCGTGCCAATCCTGATAGTTTGACTTGGGAAGAGTTTTGAGACACTCGCCATTATAGTGATTTTTTGCAAAAAAAAAGAGCGCAAAAAAATAAACGATTTTTTTAGAGTGTGCTCTTCCCTTGTTTATGTGCCGCGCCGTGATTTTGTTAGTGTTCTAGGCTCGCGTCTCTAGTACGGTCTAGCCTAGGACCAGCACAGTACCGTCGTTGAGCGTTTATTCAACTTTGCATCTATGAATTGATTATTGCTGACCCTTTTTGCTACCATATCATAAGCCTTCCCAGCTCCACATACATCTACATCGTGCATTTGACACCACCTGGCAATCTTTCTATCCAAGCTTTGTGAGTTTTGACTACAAAGGTTGCCGATCACCACCTGCTGCTGGGTAAGAACTGGTAAGAATTTGAGTTTTGCTTGACGGATTTGTGACACCACAACACCACCACTTCCTAGTAGTCTATAGGATCATATTCTTGTGTGTTTCTATTGCTGCTAACCATGGCAGGATCACAAGCCGATGAGACTGATTGGGAGAACATGACGAACAAACAGCTACATGATAAATTTCAGCAAATGATGAGTGGACAGGTGCAAGATGTGCTAAACAGATTTGAAGAGGCAATGGAGAAGATAGATGGAATTGAGAAGACATTCGAAACAAAGCTCGATAACAAGTTTAATGAATTGCTCGCGCGTCTTGCACAACCACTGCCGGCTGCACCTGTCGCACCTCTACAACAACAACAACGTCGCCTTCCAAATCAAGTGGGACGAGCACAACGCGTTCCCCTTGAGCCTGGTCAAACTTCTGGTGCTGCTGCACCTACTGTTGATGCTTCTATGGCTCCTGCTGTCTCTGAGGAGGACGATTATGCGGGCGATTACGAGGATGAGGTTGATCAAAATCAGAACTACGTACCAGCACCAGGTCGTCCGCATGCCAATAATCGCAATGGTAGGGCTGCATTACCAGCTCAGGTACGAGATCATGACCATCTTCCTAAACTGAAATTGAATATTCCACCATTTGAGGGTAGATATGTTCCTGATATATATCTTACTTGGGAGTTAGAAACTGAACAACGTTTTACATGTTTACAATATCCCGAGGAGAGACGTGTTGCTGCTGTTGTTTGTGCTTTTACTAGTTTTGCATGTGTATGGTGGTCTGAACATTGTAAATTATATCCTATTCCAACTACGTGGGCTGCTTTGAAAATTGCTATGCGTACTCGTTGGGTTCCACCATATTATCAACGTGAATTACTTCAAAAATTGCAGCGCTTAAGACAAGGAAAAAATTCTGTAGAAGAATATTATCAGGAATTACAAACTGGCATGATTAGATGTGGTATTGTTGAGGAGAATGAAGCTATGCTTGCACGTTTTATGGGTGGATTAAATAGAGAGATTCAGACCATTCTAGAGTATAAGGAGTATAATAATATCACTCGTTTATTCCATCTTGCTTGTAAAGCTGAACGTGAAGTGCAGGATCGACAGGCATTGGCGCGAACTAATTTTTCTGCAGGTCGATCTTCATCATGGACACCGCGTGCCTCCTCTACTCCCACACGTCCTACTGCAGCACCACTGACTTCAGCCGCTAATTCCAACCGAGATACAAGAAAACAGGCACCACCACCACCATCTGCCAAGAGTACACCTTCTGGGCCTGCCCAGAGCTCTTCTTCATCAATGGCATCAACAGGGCACACACATGATATTATTTGTCGTCGTTGTAAGGGAAGAGGTCATTATGCGAGAGAATGCCAATCTCCGCGTGTTATGATTGCTATTGAGGATCGTGGGTATGAGTCCGCTAGTGACTATGATGAGGAGACTTTGGCTCTTATTACAAGTGAAGAACACGGTGGAGATGACTCTGATCATGAGACGCAATACATGGCTTCTGAAGACGCTGACATGTATGAATGTTTAGTTGCTCAACGTGTTTTGAGTGTGCAGGTCACACAAGCTGAGCAAAATCAGAGGCATAATTTGTTCCATACAAAGGGAGTTGTGAAGGAACGTTCTGTTCGCGTCATAATAGATGGAGGGAGCTGCAACAACTTGGCTAGCATGGAGATGGTGGAGAAGCTATCTCTCACCACAAGACCACATCCACATCCTTACTATATCCAATGGTTCAACAACAGCGGCAAGGTTAAGGTAACACGTACTGTTCGTGTGCATTTTAGTATCTCTACATATGCTGATTATGTTGATTGTGATGTGGTACCCATGCAAGCATGTTCATTATTACTTGGTAGACCATGGCAATTTGATAAAAATTCTGTACACCATGGTAGAAACAATCAGTATACTCTTGTTCATAAGGATAAACATATTACTTTGCTTCCTATGACTCCTGATTCTATTTTGAAAGATGATATTAATAGAGCTAGTAAAGCAAAACAGGAGAAAAATAAGAGTGAAAATCAGATTGTGGCAAAAGAATTTGAGCAACAAATGAAGCCTAATAATAAACCATCTAGTGTTGCTTCTGAAATTAAATTGAAAAGTGCATGCTTACTTGCCACCTGATAGAGGCGAGGGTGTCCCGATCTTTCGATGAGATGATAGCTATCGTTTTTGGTGGAGTAGACTTTGACGATCCGACTACGAACGTGCGAGGACGTCGCGCCTTAGCAATCGCTAAACCAACTCCGAGAGGTTATTGACCACGCCGGAGCACAATCAACCTGACCACGAGGGTCTATCTCCTGCAAGCAAACGAAGAACAAGCAAGAAACTAAGATTTGCAATCTGGATATTGCGAATATAAGATGAAAGCTTTATTGATCAAGGTGGGGTTCTGTGACGTCTTGGTCTGTTCGTTGAACACAAACGAAGTACGCGAAGTTGCAGCTATGGCGAACTTTTAATCTAAACAAAACCCAAAGTCTAAACGGTGCCCTAAGGGCTGTATATATGGAGGAAGAGGAGGGGATTTCGTGGCCCTTGAAGGAGGGGTCCGAAACCAACCCTATCTCTTGTTTCCCCACACATACGGACTCTAAAAACAGCCTATACTCAAGTATTTCGAAATTACATGGGCCTGGCCCAATAATAAGGTGACGCAGCACCTATAATAGCCTCTGGACGAAATTTATGAAGTGACATCTTGTATATTTCGTCCAAGGCTTCCTGCACTCATTATGGTGGCTTCAAAGTCCTGAAATCATCACTTGTAACTCCGTTCTTGTTCCCCTTGTGCATGCCATCATCTCCATGCTTGAACTTGCTCCAAGGTTCCTCTTTCTTGTCCAAGCTAGGCCCTTCATTTGTAAGCAAAACAAATGTATCCAATTTAGGCAGCATCATATTCTCATGAACTTTAGAATCATTACCAAGAAACGAAAGTACCTGATATTTTAATTGACGTGCGCGAGCTCTAGTAATTGGTCCAGTATGTATAGAAGCAGGGGCTGTGGGTGTAACAATGGTATTGATGTCCTCATCAGGAAGAGGTCATTATGCGAGAGAATGCCAATCTCCGCGTGTTATGATTGCTACTGAGGATGGTGGGTATGAGTCCGCTAGTGATTATGATGAGGAGACTTTGGCTCTTATTACAAGTGAAGAACACGGTGGAGATGATTCTGATCATGAGACGCAATACATGGCTCCTGAAGACGCTGACAGGTATGAATGTTTAGTTGCTCAACGTGTTTTGAGTGTGCAGGTCACACAAGCTGAGCAAAATCAGAGGCATAATTTGTTCCATACAAAGGGAGTTGTGAAGGAACGTTCTGTTCGCGTCATCATAGATGGAGGGAGCTGCAACAACTTGGCTAGCATGGAGATGGTGGAGAAGCTATCTCTCACCACAAGACCACATCCACATCCTTACTATATCCAATGGTTCAACAACAGCGGCAAGGTTAAGGTAACACGTACTGTTCGTGTGCATTTTAGTATCTCTACATATTCTGATTATGTTGATTGTGATGTGGTACCCATGCAAGCATGTTCATTATTACTTGGTAGACCATGGCAATTTGATAAAAATTCTGTACACCATGGTAGAAACAATCAGTATACTCTTGTTCATAAGGATAAACATATTACTTTGCTTCCTATGACTCCTGATTCTATTTTGAAAGATGATATTAATAGAGCTAGTAAAGCAAAACAGGAGAAAAATAAGACTGAAAATCAGATTGTGGCAAAAGAATTTGAGCAACAAATGAAGCCTAATAATAAACCATCTAGTGTTGCTTCTGAAATTAAATTGAAAAGTGCATGTTTACTTGCCACCAAATCTGATATTGATGAGCTAGATTTCAGCAAATCTGTTTGCTATGCTTTTGTGTGCAAAGAGGCGTTATTTTCATTCGAGGACGTGCCTTCCTCTTTGCCTCCTGCTGTCACTAACATTTTGCAGGAGTTCGCTGACGTCTTTCCACAAGACGTGCCACCGGGATTACCACCTATTCGCGGGATTGAGCATCAGATTGACTTAATTCCCGGTGCTTCGTTGCCAAACCGTGCGCCATACCGTACCAATCCAGAGGAGACGAAGGAGATTATGCGTCAAGTACAGGAGCTGCTCGACAAAGGTTATATACGTGAATCTCTTAGTCCTTGTGCTGTTCCTATTATAATAGTGCCAAAAAAGGATGGTACGTCGCGTATGTGTGTTGATTGTAGAGGCATTAATAATATTACTATTCGTTATCGTCATCCTATTCCTAGGCTAGATGATATGCTTGATGAATTGAGTGGCTCTACAATATTCTCCAAAGTTGATTTGCGTAGTGGATACCATCAAATTCGTACGAAATTGGGAGATGAATGGAAAACAGCATTTAAAACTAAGTTCGGTTTATATGAGTGGTTAGTCATGCCTTTTGGGTTAACTAATGCACCTAGTACTTTCATGAGATTAATGAACGAAGTTTTACGTGCTTTCATTGGACGATTTGTGGTAGTTTACTTTGATGATATATTGATTTATAGCAGATCTTTGGAGGAACATTTGGAACATTTACGTGTTGTTTTTATTGCTCTACGTGATGCACGTTTGTTTGGTAACCTTGGGAAATGCACCTTTTGCACCGACCGAGTATCTTTTCTTGGCTATGTTGTTACTCCACAGGGAATTGAAGTTGATAAAGCCAAGATTGAAGCTATTGAGAGTTGGCCGCAGCCCAAAACGGTCACACAAGTGAGGAGTTTCCTTGGCCTCGCTGGTTTCTATAGGCGTTTTGTGAGAGATTTCAGTACCATTGCTGCACCTCTCAATGAGCTTACAAAGAAGGATGTGCCTTTTGTTTGGGGTACCTCACAGGAAGAAGCTTTCACGGTATTAAAAGATAAGTTGACACATGCTCCTTTACTCTAACTTCCTGATTTTAATAAGACTTTTGAGCTTGAATGTGATGCTAGTGGAATTGGATTAGGAGGTGTTTTATTACAAGATGGCAAACCTGTTGCATACTTTTCTGAAAAATTGAGTGGGCCTAGTCTGAACTATTCTACTTATGATAAAGAATTATATGCACTTGTTCGGACCTTAGAAACATGGCAACATTATTTATGGCCCAAAGAATTTGTTATACATTCTGATCATGAATCTTTGAAACACATTAAAAGTCAAGCAAAACTGAACCGTAGACATGCTAAATGGGTTGAATTTATTGAGACTTTCCCTTATGTCATTAAACACAAGAAGGGTAAAGAAAATGTTATTGCTGATGCTTTGTCTCGTCGTTATACGATGCTTTCACAACTTGACTTTAAAATATTTGGTTTGGAGACCATCAAAGATCAATATGCGCATGATGCTGAATTTAAAGATGTATTGCAGAATTATAAGGAAGGGAGAACATGGAACATGTTCGTCGTTAATGATGGATTTGTGTTTCGTGCTAACAAGCTATGCATTCTAGCTAGCTCTGTTCGTCTTTTGTTGTTGCAGGAGGCGCATGGAGGAGGATTAATGGGACACTTTGGCGTGAAGAAGACGGAGGATATACTTGCTACACATTTCTTTTGGCCAAAGATGAGACGAGATGTTGAGCGTTTTGTTGCTCGCTGCACTACATGTCAAAAAGCTAAGTCACGACTCAATCCTCATGGTTTATATATGCCTTTGCCTGTACCTAGCGTTCCTTGGGAGGATATATCTATGGACTTTGTTTTAGGTTTACTTCGAACAAAGGAGGGGAGGGATAGCATATTTGTTGTCGTGGATAGGTTCTCGAAAATGGCACACTTTATACCATGTCATAAAAGCGATGATGCTGTTAATGTTGCTGATTTGTTCTTTCATGAAATTATACGCTTGCATGGTGTGCCAAATACTATTGTTTCAGATCGTGATACTAAATTTCTTAGCCACTTTTGGAGATGTTTATGGGCTAAGTTGGGGACTAAACTGCTTTTTAGTACTACATGTCACCCCCAAACTGATGGACAAACTGAAGTAGTCAATAGAACATTGTCTACTATGCTTAGGGCTGTTTTGAAGAATAACAAGAAAATGTGGGAAGAATGCTTGCCTCATATTGAATTTGCTTATAATCGTTTATTGCATTCTACTACTAAGATGTGTCCTTTCGAAATTGTGTATGGTTTCCTTCCTCATGCACCAATTGATTTGTTGCCTCTTCCATCTTCGGAGAAGGTTAATTTTGATGCTAAACAACATGCTGAATTGATCTTAAAAATGCATGAGTTAACTAAGGAGAACATTGAGCGTATGAATGCTAAATATAAACTTGCTGGAGATAAGGGTAGAAAACATGTTGTGTTTGCACCTGGAGATCTTGTTTGGTTACATTTGGGTAAGGATAGATTTCCTGATTTGCGCAAATCAAAGCTAATGCCACGTGCTGATGGTCCTTTTAAGGTGTTAGAGAAAATAAATGATAATGCATATAAACTTGAGCTGCCTGCAGATTTTGGGGTTAGTCCCACTTTTAACATTGCAGATTTGAAGCCTTATTTGGGTGAGGAAGATGAGCTTCCGTCGAGGACGACTTCATTTCAAGAAGGGGAGGATGATGAGGACATCAATACCATTGTTACACCCACAGCCCCTGCTGCTATACATACTGGACCAATTACTAGAGCTCGCGCACGCCAATTAAATTATCAGGTACTTTCGTTTCTTGGTAATGATTCTAATGTTCATGAGAATATGATGCTGCCTAAATTGGATACATTTGTTTTGCTTACAAATGAATGGCCTAGCTTGGACAAGAAAGAGGAACCTTGGAGCAAGTTCAAGCATGGAGATGATGGCATGCGCAAGGGGAACAAGAACGGAGTTACAAGTGATGATTTCAGGACTTTGAAGCCACCATAAGGAGTGCAGGAAGCCTTGGACGAAATATACAAGATGCCACTTCATAAATTTCGTCCAGAGGCTATTATAGGTGCTGCGTCACCTTATTATTGGGCCAGGCCCATGTAATTTCGAAATACTTGAGTATAGGCTATTTTTAGAGTCCGTATGTGTGGGGAAACAAGAGATAGGGTTGGTTTCGGACCCCTCCTTCAAGGGCCACGAAATCCCCCCCCCCTCTTCCTCCATATATACAGCCCTTAGGGCACCGTTTAGACTTTGGGTTTTGTTTAGATTAAAAGTTCGCCATAGCTGCAACTTCGCGTACTTCGTTTGTGTTCAACGACCAGACCAAGACGTCACAGAACCCCACCTTGATCAATAAAGCTTTCATCTTATATTCGCAATATCCAGATTGCAAAACTTAGTTTCTTGCTTGTTCTTCGTTTGCTTGCAGGAGATAGACCCTCGTGGTCAGGTTGATTGTGCTCCGGCGTGGTCAATAACCTCTCGGAGTTGGTTTAGCGATTGCTAAGGCGCGACGTCCTCGCACGTTCGTAGTCGGATCGTCAAAGTCTACTCCACCAAAAACGATAGCTATCATCTCATCGAAAGATCGGGACACCCTCGCCTCTATCAAACAAGTTCGTCATTAACGATGGATTTGTGTTTCGTGCTAACAAGCTATGCATTCCAGCTAGCTCTGTTCGTCTTTTGTTGTTGCAGGAGGCGCATGGAGGAGGATTAATGGGACACTTTGGCGTGAAGAAGACGGAGGATATACTTGCTACACATTTCTTTTGGCCAAAGATGAGACGGGATGTTGAGCGTTTTGTTGCTCGCTGCACTACATGTCAAAAAGCTAAGTCACGACTCAATCCTCATGGTTTATATATGCCTTTGCCTGTACCTAGTGTTCCTTGGGAGGATATATCTATGTACTTTGTTTTAGGTTTACCTCGAACAAAGAAGGGGAGGGATAGCATATTTGTTGTCGTGGATAGGTTCTCGAAAATGGCACACTTTATACCATGTCATAAAAGCGATGATGCTGTTAATGTTGCTGATTTGTTCTTTCGTGAAATTATACGCTTGCATGGTGTGCCAAATACTATTGTTTCAGATCGTGATACTAAATTTCTTAGCCACTTTTGGAGATGTTTATGGGCTAAGTTGGGGACTAAACTGCTTTTTAGTACTACATGTCACCCCCAAACTGATGGACAAACTGAAGTAGTCAATAGAACATAGTCTACTATGCTTAGGGCTGTTTTGAAGAATAACAAGAAAATGTGGGAAGAATGCTTGCCTCATATTGAATTTGCTTATAATCGTTCATTGCATTCTACTACTAAGATGTGTCCTTTTGAAATTGTGTATGGTTTCCTTCCTCGTGCACCAATTGATTTGTTGCCTCTTCCATCTTCGGAGAAGGTTAATTTTGAAGCTAAACAACGTGCTGAATTGATCTTAAAAATGCATGAGTTAACTAAGGAGAACATTGAGCGTATGAATGCTAAATATAAACTTGCTGGAGATAAGGGTAGAAAACATGTTGTGTTTGCACCTGGAGATCTTGTTTGGTTACATTTGCGTAAGGATAGATTTCCTGATTTGCGCAAATCAAAGCTAATGCCACGTGCTGATGGTCCTTTTAAGGTGTTAGAGAAAATAAATGATAATGCATATAAAATTGAGCTGCCTGCAGATTTTGGGGTTAGTCCCACTTTTAACATTGCAGATTTGAAGCCTTATTTGGGTGAGGAAGATGAGCTTCCGTCGAGGACGACTTCATTTCAAGAAGGGGAGGATGATGAGGACATCAATACCATTGTTACACCCACAGCCCCTGCTGCTATACATACTGGACCAATTACTAGAGCTCGCGCACGCCAATTAAATTATCAGGTACTTTCGTTTCTTGGTAATGATTCTAATGTTCATGAGAATATGATGCTGCCTAAATTGGATACATTTGTTTTGCTTACAAATGAATGGCCTAGCTTGGACAAGAAAGAGGAACCTTGGAGCAAGTTCAAGCATGGAGATGATGGCATGCGCAAGGGGAACAAGAACGGAGTTACAAGTGATGATTTCAGGACTTTGAAGCCACCATAATGAGTGCAGGAAGCCTTGGACGAAATATACAAGATGCCACTTCATAAATTTCGTCCAGAGGCTATTATAGGTGCTGCGTCACCTTATTATTGGGCCAGGCCCATGTAATTTCAAAATACTTGAGTATAGGCTATTTTTAGAGTCCGTATGTGTGGGGAAACAAGAGATAGGGTTGGTTTCGGACCCCTCCTTCAAGGGCCACGAAATCCCCTCCTCTTCCTCCATATATACAGCCCTTAGGGCACCGTTTAGACTTTGGGTTTTGTTTAGATTAAAAGTTCGCCATAGCTGCAACTTCGCGTACTTCGTTTGTGTTCAACGACCAGACCAAGACGTCACAGAACCCCACCTTGATCAATAAAGCTTTCATCTTATATTCGCGATATCCAGATTGCAAATCTTAGTTTCTTGCTTGTTTTTCGTTTTGCTTGCAGGAGATAGACCCTCGTGGTCAAGTTGATTGTGCTCCGGCGTGGTCAATAACCTCTCGGAGTTGGTTTAGCGATTGCTAAGGCGCGACGTCCTCGCACGTTCGTAGTCGGATCGTCAAAGTCTACTCCACCAAAAACGATAGATATCATCTCATCGAAAGATCGGGACACCCTCGCCTCTATCATTGTTAGTGAGACTCAATAATGTTGAAAAAAGATTCACAAATTTTCAAATGCAACAAGTAGACCAAATAGCAAGGTATGGTACACGGGAACACACACGCAAATAGATAAATGGGGTCGTGCAACCAAAATGAGCTCAAAATGTGGAATCCACGGAAAATGCTCTTGTTGCACAACTCTAGAGAGACGCTAGCATGATTGCACAATAGGCGGATACGAGACTTGTGCACAACCTATAAGGAAAAAATGCAATGACTTCTATCCCAAGTATGCTATATGTATGGTATTCCGTTGATATGATCCAAGATGATCGAGTATGACAAACTTAATGTAGTATGATGCTATGGTTATTGCTTAAAAGCTCTTTGCTTATCTTTCTCTTTTGCTTAAAAGCTTGTTTGGCTCTTGCTCTTTTGAGCTCTTTCTCGTGCAAAATTTGATGAACCAAGAGAGCAATTGTGTATATGCTATGACAACCTTGTGACACAAGAGATAATACCAAGATATGGACACCAAGATGATGATATATGCAATGATCACTAATGTGCACAAGTGACCATGCCGGCAATACTCAAAGGCTAGTCTCTATGGGTAAGTGACGCAAAAGGAAGGCTATGGGGTTATCAATGCAATGGCAAGGAGTAGACAAAGATGTCGTCGAAGTTACCGTCCTTGCTTACGGTTGAGGGTGTCAAAATGGTGGAGTGGTCGATGTCGTAGTGCACGGTCTTCAGTACGTTGGCGAAGATGCCGCTGCACCGTAGTCGGAGTTGGCGAAGTAGCAAAAGTCGTTGAAGATGCGCAGACTTTTTGTCGAGGCCGAACGTTCCGGGGAAGACGGAAGGTCCGGGGTCTGCAAGTTCCAGGGAGGCCGGAAGGTCCGGGCGGGGCCGGAAGTTCCTGGGGTCGCGATTCTGCCAAGAACGGAAAAATTGGGGATCGTGGATTTGGGCGGAAAGACTTCGGGGAAAACCCAAATCAGAGGGGGAAAGAAAAATTTTGGGTGGATGGAAGGGTGGGGAAGCGAGATCTACGTGCTACACGTGAAATCCACGGATCAAATCCAACAAAACTTCATCACACCAACAAATCACAAAAAAAATTGGGAGGGCTATTTTTGTGGAGATTTTCAAAATTGGGATGAATCACAACAAACTTAGGCTAGAAAACAAAGAGGGAGGCTCCCAAATCGCGATCAACGTGGCTCATGATACCAAGATGATGTAGGGTAGAACCCTAGATGCCCGATCTTTCATGATTGGAGTGGATCCCGAGAAGAACACGAGGGAAAAAATGAGAGAGAACACTCAAATCGATAAGAGGCGATCACACATGTGCTAGATCGATGAACATAAAGAGTGATACAAGATCAACAATCAACAAAGGATGATAGAAGTAGCAAGTTCTTCTCCGTGCGGAGGTCTTGAAGGTCTTCCCGTGAGGGGTCTTGAATCCACTTGAGGGGGATCTTCTCCATAGAGGTCATGCACTCCAATGGAGAAGGAATCAAGTGGAGAGCAAAGCTTATCAAATGAGCTACTACTTTGCTAACCCTAAACCATAGGTAGAAGAAGAGTATTTATAGTCTAGGGTGTGAAAGGTAACATGGGCCTCGGCCTGAGTCGCTGCGCGCTGGCAGGGCCGGAAGTTCCGAGCGGGGCCGGAAGTTCCGGGTGCCGGAGGTTCCGGGCCAAGGTCCGGGAGGGTCCGGCCTAACCAGAGAGTTGGCACGGTGGGAGCTGGGCTGGCGTCCGGGGGCCGGAGGTTCCGGGGGCCGGAAGGTCCGGGCCGGGTTCCGAGTTGCTTCCGGGCTAACCAGAGAGTTGGCACGCCCGGGCTCGTCTGGGTCGTTGAAGGCCAGAAGTTCCGGGGCGGCCGGAGGTTCCGGGCTCTAGCCGGAAGTTCCGGGCTGAACAGAGAGTTGTCGCCAGTTCCTTCTTCCTCAGCTCTCGGCTCCGTGGCTTGTGCGTTGTACCTGATTACACATAGTGTTTCTGACTTAGGCAGCAGCCATGTCTCACTCAAATGTAATGGAAACTCAAGTAGGAGAGATGTCACCTTAGATTGAATAGCACGTGCTCGAGCTCTTGTCATGGGTTCACTTGGAGCTTGGGTAGTCGAGGTAGTATCCATGGGGATGACCGTGGGATGCTCCGCATCAATGAGTGGGTGACTACCATTCAGAGTTTGATCGGCTTTGCGGAGGCTAACAAACCCCAGTTGGCGGAGCCCTCATGACGCCCTCAAACTGCACCAGTAGCTCGGCTGATGGCGATGTCGTAGGTGGCGCACCAACAGTGCAGTCACCTCCATGACATCCGTCCCGTCAACAGCCTCAGCAGTCACTGCGGACCCGGAGAGCAGCCGTGCCTGATGACGTGTCCATGGCCTTCTCGGATCCGCAGATGCAACAAGATCTGTGGCAGGTTCTATTGGACAGGCAAGCCGATGACGCTTGTACCACCAGTCAGCGGCATCAGGAGATGCGCCGCCAGTCTGACGAGTGCAACAGTTGAGTCGTCGATGCGCCGGGGCCCGTGGTTGGTGGGTACCTGCCTTACGAGGTTGCGTGCCCTACTTTCACATGTGAGTTGCGGCAAGTTTATTGGCCGTCCGTCGGGCATTCAAACCGGAGGTACCGGAGAAGTATGATGGCAAGCTCAACCCAATGGAGTTCCTGGGCATATACATAATTGTTGTGCAAGTTACCGAGGGGAGAGATGAAAAGATCCTCGCCAACTATTTCCTATTGGTACACAAATCCAATGTGAGATCCTGGTTGATGAATTTGCCGGAGAAATCCAATTCCTCATGGTCAGATCTATGCAATGAATTTGTTGGTGCCTTTCCCGGGGGCCAGAAGGACCCGGGCAACCCAGGGATTTGCAAGTGATCCCACATAGAGAGGGAAATGATCTACACAAATACATCCAGAGATTCATCCGTGTGCATCATAGCATACCAAAGGTGCACCCTGCTACTGTGGTTGCCGCATTCCACATGAATGTGTGCAATCGCAAGATGCGGGAGAAGATGAACATATGGCCGCCGAAGACCGTCAACGAATTCTACACGTTGGCGGACAAGTGTGCACGTGCTGAAGAAGGGAGAAGGCTTCGTGGGGAAGAGGCTGGCGTCGAAGTCGATTCAGAAGACGACAATGTTGCCACCCCGAAGAAGAAAGCCGGAGGCGCAATAGGAAGCGCAAGGGCAAGTCAGTTATGGCCGTCGAAGGGTCTGGCAATTCTAGCCTCGCCAAGAAAACCAAGGCGGAGAGCTCCGACAAGGAAGCTACCACATGCGCTGACTGCCAGGTAGCCGCGGCGGGTGAGAAAGCCGGCAAGTCTAACATGTTGTACTGCAAGATTCACCATACCAAGGGCCACGACCTCCAAGAGTGCCGCCAAGTCGAGCAGCTGGTCAAGAAACAGAAGGCTGAATAAGAGAAGTGCGACAAGGAGAAGGGAAAGGATGGTACGGGTGGGTCCGGCAAGAGCACTTCGGCCATTTCCTGTTTTGCACACTTTTGACCCCCCACCATCACTTGTGTTCTTCTACAATATTTCTCATGGTTGTTTGAATTTTGGGTTGCGGTTTCTCTCGTGTCCTAAGGTGTTTCGGCTACTTAGGCGCGATTTAATGTCATCATCACCGCCACTCAACAATCGACTCGGACTCCACATCGGCTTCGACCACTCCATCCTCATACCAACCGTAAGCAAGGAAGGTAGCTTCGACGACACCTTTGTGCTACCCTTGCCATTACCTTGATGGCCTCGAGCCTCTTTTGCGTAGCTTACCCATCGAGACTAGCTTGTTGAGTATTGCCGGGCCACGCCTTTAGTGCATCTTTCGGGTTACGTCTCTCCCGTGCATATAATACTTGTCACCTCGCATTGTGGCTCGCATATCAAGCATTGTGGCATAGTCAAAAAAAGAAGAAGAGAAAAAGCTTTTAAGCAAAAGAAAAAGGAAGAGAAGCAAAGAGCTTGGAAGCAATAGCATCGGGCCTTATACCCTATTTCATCATCTTGGTTCATACATACATAAGCACATTTGGGATAGTGAGACGACTCATTTCTCCTCTAGGTTGGTGCACTAGCGTATCGAGCTAGCATCTTCCTAGTATCCGTACAACAGGAGCATTTCCGTGGTTAGCCCTACTAGAGCTCATTCCTTGGTTGTCCGGATCCCATTTATCTTCCGAGTATGTGTTCCTAGTGATATACTTGGGTTTGATCTATTTGTCTGACTTGCCATTTGTGCATCTTTTCAACTTTTTCAACATCTTGACTAACATTTGCTTGAATTATTTGTACCACTTCCTAACCGAGATCCTCCATAAGCCTTTTACTTGTAGGTGTGGGAAACATTACCTGGTACCAATTCTACTATTATAGCATCACGTGGGATCGTACTTGTTACATCCACAATCTTGGGAAAAGGTAACTTTGGTTTTGTTCTCTCATTTTCCTACTCACCACCACTTCCACATAATGGATAGGCCTTCATCTTCGGCGAACCCTCTCTTCGAGGAGAAAGATGGCAAATGCGACTACGTCACCAAGAACCACTTCTTCGTCGCGCAACAAGCTCTACATCAAGAAAGTGAAGCTTTGGGTGATCGCATCGAGCAACTCGCTACCGACCTACGACAATCGGAAGCACGACAACGGGACTATTGGCACGCCAAGCTCTCCAAACAAATGGATGAATTCCGCAACATGCTAGTGAGTCGCGCATCTCCCTCAACTTTTTCACCAAGACGGCGCCACTCAAGTCGCCATTCGTCGTCCTATTCTTCTTCTGATGCAAGTCCTCCTCCTCGAGCTCGCCCTACTCAAGATCGCCAAGCTCAAGAAAATCCCTTCCATCGAAACAGGATACAAGACCGAGTTCGAGAACATGAGCAAGCGAGACGCCAACAACAAGAAGCTATGGAGCATGATCTACCTCCACAATGTCCACGTCAAGAATCTCAAGACGGCGATGCAATCCGGCAAGAGCAACAAAACCGTGAAGCTCAAGCTCAAGCCGCTCAGGACACACTACAAGAGTCCACTCAAGCCATTGCACAACGCATCCACTTAGTACGTGAGCAAGAAGAAGAACTTCATAAAGCACGACAAGAAGAAGCCGCACGACACGAGGAACAACAAGTAAGGCGAAACCGGGAACATATGCCTCGCCCTCCTCCGCGCCAAGAGCGACAACAAGCAGATCAAGTGCTTGAAGATCCTCCTCCTCGACAAGAGCGACATCAACATTGTCACTATGACGACGAACTCCGCTACGGCAAGCTCAAGTTCACCATGCCCAACTTCTCCGAAAGCAATGATCCCGAGGAGTACCTCTCGTGCGCATTGAAAGTCGACAAGATATTCCGTCTACACAACTACGACGAGGAAAAGAAGATCGCCATGGCATCCCTCGAGTTTCAAGACTATGTCCTCATTTGGTGGGAACAAGTGATCGAGCGACGTCACGAGAAGGACGAGCCACCCATCACAACTTGGACTCAAATGAAGGACGTCATGCGAGCCCGCTTCGTGCCCACATACTACACACGAGATCTCTTCAAGAAGTTGCAACTCCTCAAGCAAGGCATGAAGACGGTGGAAGAATACTATCAAGAAATGGAAATTGCCATGATACGAGCCAATGTCAAAGAAGATGATGAGCAAACAATGGCACACTTCTTGAACGGCCTCAACCACCCAATACGGAAGATTGCCGATTTCCAACCCTACTCCAACCTTCTCGAGCTAGTTCACCAAGCGACCAAGGCGGAACGACAAGTACAAGAAGACTTCAAGTACGCCAAGTACTCATCCAAGACCTGCGGCTCATACACTCAAGCTACCTCTACTACCACTTCGGCACCTCCTACCTCAACTAGAGCATCACCAAGTACCGGTGACAAGCCAAATTCCAAGCAAGCGACACCTTCCTTGATTCGTCCTCCGGCAAGAAACTACAAGAATAAGATTTCTTCTTCGGCACCACCGGACGATCCCGTCAAGACAAGTTCAATCAAGTGCTTCACATGTGGTGGCCATGGACACAAGTCTTTCCAATGCATCAACAAGTGCACCATGATCGCCAATGATGATCGCATGTACGACTCCATGAGTGAAGACGAGATGGAAGCTATCGAGCACGTCGCCATGCACCGCCAAGTGAACGAAGAAGAGGGTGCTCAAGTCTATTGTGACAATGATTCAAGTCCCGCTCTCGTGGTCTCCAAGGTCTTTACGCTTCAACACCAACAAGACGAATACCAAAGGTGTCAGATCTTCCACACCAAGGCAGGCATTAATGGACGCTCCGTGAAAGTCATCATCGAGGAAGTTGCCACAACTTGGCAAGTGAAGAGCTATGTTGCAAGCTGCAATTGGTCAAGAAGAAACACCCTCGTCCATACAAGGTCCAATGGCTAAGCGACTCCAGCACAATTCAAGTGGAGCACACCGTGCATGTCTCTTTCAAGATCGGCGCCTACGAGGACACCATTGAGTGTGACGTGGTTCCTATGTCCGTGTGCCATATTCTCTTGGGAAGACCTTCGCAATTCGACCGCGGCGTCATCCACAACGGAAGAACAAACCACTATAGCTTCAAGATGAAGGGAACGGAGTACGTGCTACGACTGATGTCACCAAGCCAAGTGATCGCCGACAAGAAAGCATCCACACATCATGGAGAGACTAGTGAGAGAGTGAACCACCACAAAGAGAGTGAGCGCCACAAGCCTAAATTGAGTGACTCTTCACCAAGAGAGAAAAAATTAGTCCTCCTAGCCACAAAAAGAGAGATGAGAGAAGTGTGTGACAACCCATCGAGTGTCATCCACTATGTCCTAATATGCAAAGATGAGGTGGCAAAGACTAACACTCCTAATCCTCTTCCTCTAGTGTTGTCTAACTTGTTGCAGGAATTCGCGGATGTCTTTCCCGATGAGCTACCTCCCAGTCTTCCTCCTTTACGTGGCATCGAACATCGGATCGACCTCATCCCCAGCGCACCTCTTCCTAAAAAGGCTCCATAACACGTCAATCTCGAAGAAACCAAAGAAATGCAAAGGCAAGTACAACATCTCATCGAACATGGACATGTGCATGAAAGTTTAAGTCCTTGTGCCGTACCGGTCATTCTTGTGCCAAAAAGAGACGGCAGCTTTCGCATGTGTTCCGATTGTAGACCAATAAATGCCATCACCGTTCGCTATAGGCACCCCATTCCACGCCTTGATGATATGCTAGATGAGCTTAGCGGCGCTACCATTTTCTCAAAAATTGATCTTAAAAGTGGCTATTATCAAATCCGCATACAAGAAGGTGATGAGTGGAAAACCGCTTTTAAAACAAAATTTGTTCTATACGAGTGGTTAGTTATGCCTATGGGTTTATCGGAAGCACCCGGTACTTTCATGCGTGTTATGCATTATGTGCTTCGTCCTTACATTGGAGTGTCTGTTGTGGTCTACTTTGATGACATTCTTGTCTTTAGCAAATCCCTCAAAGAGCATGTAAATCATCTAGGACCGTGTTGCAAACTCTTAGAAAAGAACGTCTTTATGACAATATGGAAAAATGCACTTTCGGCGTTGACAAGGTTGTTTTCTTGGGTTTCGTTGTGTCCTCAAAGGGTGTTCATGTAGATGAGTCTAAAATTGAAGCAATTAAAACTTGGCCCCAACCCACCAATTTGCAACAAGTGCGTAGTTTCCTTGGTCTAGCGGGTTTTTATCGTCGCTTGGTGAAAGACTTTAGCACTATTGTTGCACCATTGCATGCTTAGAGTAAGAAAAATGCACCCTTTGTGTGGGGACCTTTGCAATCTACCGCATTTGATGAGCTCAAATCTTTGCTTACACATGCCCCAATTCTTGCATTGCCTAATTTCAACAAAACTTTCGAGGTTCATTGTGATGCTAGTGGTAATGGAATTGGTGGAGTTTTGACGCAAGAAAAGCGACCCATTGCATATTTTAGTGAAAAACTTTCCGGTGCTCAACTTAATTATCCTATATATGACAAAGAATTGTATGCTTTAGTGCGAGTATTGCATGTTTGGGAGCATTATCTTCGCCCACATGAATTTGTCATACATACCGATCATGAGACTTAAGTACCTAAAAGGTCAAACTAAGTTGAATAAACGGCATGCTAAATGGAGTGAATTTATTGAGTCTTTTCCTTATGTGATCAAGTACATTAAGGGCAAAGAAAATGTTGTGGCAGATGCTCTTTCCCGCATATGCATGCTTGTTACCCAACTAGAGTTGAATGTTATTGGCTTTGAGCATATCAAAGATATTTATGTGATTGATCCTTCCTTTGCACTTCCTTATGCAAAATGTCTTACTCACACTTGTTGGGAGAACTATTATCTCAAGGATGGATGGCTTATGCGTGCTAACAAACTTTGTATACCCGAGTCTTCTCTCCGTTTGTTACTTTTGCAAAAGGCTCACAGAGGTGGACTTATGGGACATTCGGGCACGACAAGACCTTTGCCACACTCTCCTTCAAGTACTTTTGGCCAAAGATGTTTCGCGACGTGGCACGCTTCACTAACAAATGCTCTACATGCCACAAAGCTAAGTCCAAAGCTCAATCTCATGGTTTACATATGCCACTTCCAATTCCATATCAACCATGGGAAGATATTAGTATGGATTTCGTGCTTGGCTTGCCTAGGACTAGAAATGGAAAGGATTCCGTATTTGTTGTTGTGGACCAATTCTCAAAAATGGCACATTTCATACCATGCAATAAGATAGACGATGCTTCACATGTTGCAAATTTATTTTGTAGGGAAATCTTGAGGTTGCATGGAGTGCCAAGGACAATTGTGTCGGACCGCGACGTCAAGTTCCTAAGCTACTTTTGGATGACCATATGCGCCAAGCTCAGCATCAGGCTTCTATTCTCCATAGCCTATCATCCCCAAACCGATGGCCAAACGGAAGTCACCAACTGGATGCTATCTACTCTCCTACGCATGTTGATCAATAAGAACATCAAGGAGTGGGAGGAGTGCTTACCCATCGCCGAGTACGCCTACAATCGAGTTCGACACACTACTACCGGCAAGTCCCCCTTCGAGGTTGCCTACGGCTTCAACCCATTGTCCCCATTGGACATTCTACCTCTTCCTCTCCAAGAACGCGCAAACATGGATGCAAGGGCAAGTTTTCTCAAGAAGATGCATGAAGATACAAGGGCAACGATCGAGCGTCAAGTACATCGCATCACCACAAAGCTCAACATCAACAAGACACCAATGGTGTTCCAACCGGGAGATCTTGTATGGCTTCATCTTCGAAAGGATCGTTTTCCCCATGAGCACAAGTCAAAGCTACTTCCACGAGTTGACGGACCTTTCAAGGTGCTAGCACACTACAATGACAACGCTTACAAGATTGACATCCCACGCGACAAGTACAATGTAAGCGACATCTTCAACGTCAAAGACTTGGCCAAGTACCATGGTGATGAAGATCACGATCCGTGGACGGATCTTTCCCAAGGGGGGGGGGAGATGATGCAGAGCATCCTTCCATCATCCCCATGGACTCTACACCAACACATCAAGCACCACGTGGACCCATGACAAGAGCTAGAGCACGTGCAATGGAAACCGAGGTGAACTCCTTCCTACTTGATATGCTTATGGATACTAGTGGAACTTGGGTGCTACCTCACCAAAATGATCTATGTGTCATTAGGTACGAAGAGGAACACTCCCAAGCGGCTAAGGAGCATCACCAAGGAGTAGAAGGACCACCCCAAGGCCACGCGAAGGAAGATGGAGTCAAACAGCAGCTGGACAGGAAGTCCCAGGCGACCCCGTGTGCACTGGCCCCCGAGACCCCGTGTCCATGGACTACACAGGGAGCTATGGCTGTAGCACCCCATGCGCATGGGTGTGTACCGTGCGCACGGGCCCAAATTACCCCGTGCACACGGGCCCTACAGGATGGCCGGCTAATGTGGGCTGTTGGGCCTCCATTTCTGTCGGCGTACGACACCTATGGGATCCCGAGAGATCCCTTTACGATTCGGCGGGGGGAAAGGTATACACAAAGAGTAGAACCAGTGATCGACGCGGGAAGTTTTTACCCAGGTTCGGGCCGCTGATCAGCGTAAAACCCTACTCCTGCTTTGTGTTCTTATTGATGTTCTTGAGCCCAGCCTTCAGGAGCGCTCGCAATGAACAGTACGTTCAAAGAGCAGCTACGCATGCAGAATGGGCCAGAAGTTCTCCTCCTCTGTAGCAGTTGCCTTGGGCCTCCTTTTATATGCTCAAAGGGGTCTCCACAGTGGCAAAATGTACATACATTGAGGTGTAAAGTAGCTACAGGGTATCATACCTAACCCCTGACGGATTAGGACAAGCGCATTTAATGCAACGTGAGGTGTCCGTTTAGGTGTCCTCACTTTCTTGGGGATGGAAAAAGGGGCCATCCCATCAGCACCGCTTAAGCTCTCCTCCACTGGCGCGCCGCCACGCATCCATGGAAGGAGCCAGAATGTCAGACTCGTCACTGTGCCGAAGCGGTGGCACAGTGCCAGAATCTCGCCAGGCGCCGATCCTTGCCGGGCACCAATCCTTGCCGGGCGCCAGGGCTTGCCGGGCGCCGAGCTTTGCTGGGAACCAAGCCTCGTCGGGCGCCGAGGCTTGCAGGGCTCCACAGGCCTTCCCGGCAAGGATCTTGCCGGGGAGGCTGGCCTTCGATTACCAGCTTTGCTTATTTGTTGATTCTTAGATCTCTGACTTGATGATTTCCTTGATGACTTAAACCGACCTCGAGCTGATCCCGGCAAGCCTTGCCGCGAGGACGGCTACAACTGCCCGTTCACAAGTAAGGGGTACTAGTGGCCCAATACTTAGTACACCGACAGGAGCCCCTGGGCCTGGGCCATACACGAGTGCGAGGCGTTGTTGGGCTAGGCCCAAACAGTGCACGGGCACGCATGGCAGGGAATTAACTGCTTGTAAAGATCTTGTTTTACTGTGCCCCCACTACGCGCACGGAGCGCGCGATGTGGGAAGTGTGCCAAAAAGGCTGCAAACTGTTTCGCGCCCACAGAGGCGCATTCATATTGGGGGATAAACAAGGTGGCCCCGCTCCTTCCCCATAAAAAGGAGAAGTCGTGGAGGCGCAAACCCATTCACCCCCCTCTTCTTCCCAATCTGGCCATCGCCATTGCCTTCCTCTGCTCGAGCTCAGAGCGAAACCTTCCTTCCCTTCTGCTCGCCGCTCCCGCGCTCGTTCCGTCCTCCGGCTTCCATCTCCACAGTCACCATGCCGCCCAAGGCTAGCAAAGGCAAGGGCACGGACAAGGAGCCGAAGGCTGAAGTCCCGGAAAGCGAGCTGGTGAAGATGCGGAAGAGGCTCGTCGTCTTCCCTCCGATGCTCGACGCCGAAACCTTGAAGGGGCGATACCAATGCATGTGGGCGAAGGGAACACAAGCCCACCCCGCCACACGCGTCATCCCAGGTGCTAGTTCCAAAGGCGGATCGGACAGATACCCCTTCTTCACTGCGTACTTTTATTGCGGGCTCTGTCCACCTTTTTCCGATTTCTTCAACGACATCATGTATACATACGGCTTCCGCCTTCTTGACTTCACGCCGAATGCCGTATTTTGCATGTCGATCTTTGCCCATCTTTGTGAAAATTTTGCCGGCGTGATCCCCAATTCTGCTCTTTTCCGCCACTATTTCTATCCTCGAATCCAAAAAGGAGAGGCTCTCTCTGGATCTATTGCTTGGATTCCAAGGGCCTGGAACAAAGAGATATACCCAGATGGAGTTTACCACGAAAAGTGGGACGAGTGGCGGGCCGAATGGTGCTGGATCTAGGAAGCAGATCCTCATCCTTTTTGCCATCCCCGACGACAGAAGGTGGTCCGCGGCAAGGATTGGGGCGATCTCGCCGCAGAAGACGAGAAGCTCACAATTGCCACTACCAGAATCCTCCGCTTGAAGGCTGCCGGGCTGACAATGGAGATGATCGGCTTCGACTTCCTCCGCCGCCGCATCGCCCCTCTGCAGAATAGGGGAAGGCCAGCCTAGAAGTATAAGAACGCAGCGGATGTCATGAGGCTGCGCCCCGGGCTGAACAACAACTTGACTGTTATGCAGCTTGGCGCTCTCCGCTAGAAGTTATTCCAGCGCGAAGACAAGCACCGGCTGCCGGCAAGGATCGTCCCCTTGTGCAACAACTCTGCGCTGGGGTCGATCATTGCTTTCTTGCCGATGTTCAACGCCCACGGCATTGACCCGACCTGGGTCGAGCCAAGCGAGGAAGAAGCGCAGAAATTCTTCGACAATCTGACGGAAAAGCCTGTCCGGCAAGAGCCAGATCTTATTCGCGCCACCACGGATCAGGAGGTAGCATACATCGCTACCAGAGTGGAGGAAGCGAATCTTGCCGCGGAGGCCGGCAGCGTTGGCTTCACAGAGTGGGAAGCCAGCGAGGCAGAGGTGGTAATGGAGACGAAGCCTGCCGGGGAGGACGAGGTTGCCGGGGAGGAGAGCGGCGCAGCCGCTGAAATCTCGTCCGGCGATTACTCAGTCGAAGAAGAAGAGACGCGAGAAGAGCCCCCTCCCCCGAGGAAGAAGGCGAAGCGTGTTCTTTGGAAGGCTGCGTCTGACATCCCGGCAAGCCAGCCCTCTTCGAGCGGCGAAGCCCCCGGCAAGACCGGACCGCGGCAGGGGGCCCGTCAACAGCCTGCACGGCGTGCGAGGCCCGCACCAGCGGCCACTGCTGGGGCGGCAGGAGGGTCTCGCACCACCGCACCGGAAGCTGCCCCGGTGCCTGCCACAGCCAAGCGGCCTAGGACTCCTCCTCCGCCTCCCCACTCAGACACCGCAACGGAGGTCGACTTCGACATCTCCGGCTTTAGTCCGGAGCGAGAGGAAGAAGAGTAAGTACTTTGCCACAGCTTTTACCTTCCAATCTTGCATCAATCTTTACTGACTTGCTTGTATTGCTTCTGCAGTGACACAGAAACCTTGCTGGAGAGGATGGCGAAGAGGTCAAGGACTTCTACGGGCGACGAGCCCCCGGCAGGCTCCACTAGCGTGCCAGAGACCGTCATCGTGAGCCCGGAGCTTAGTCCTCAACGCAGCCCCCAGCGTAAGTTCATTGTCCCTTTTTCTGTTGGCTGGTGCCGAGGCTTCCATTCTTGTCGCTGATATCTTCGGGTTCGCAGGAGAAGAACGGCAACAAGGAGAGGATTGCCCCATTGTGCCTCCTTCATCGACCGCTCCGCCCACAAGCACATCTCCGGCAAGAGATCCTGCCGACGAGCCCGTCCAGATTGAGGAGGAGCCGACAAGCACGGACTCCGGCAACCCACCCCCGGCAACCGGAGTTGCCGGGAGAGGCGAAGCTACCTCTCGACAGCCCGACGCAGGTACTCGATCGCCTCAAAGTGCTAGTTATTCTTTTCCCCTTACTTCTTTATCTTTGATCACTTCAAAATTTAAAAACTTGATCTTATTCTGACCTTCTCCTTCTCCCTTCAGAGTTCTCTGAGATGGAACATATGGACGTCGACGCCGTCATCGAGGAGACCGCCAGGGATGCTGCTGCTGAAGCGGACAGGATCACTGCCAGCGAGGCCACCAAGGATGATGTTGCCGGGGCCGGTGATGCTCTTGACGGGGAGGCCGCCAAGACAGCACGAAAGGAAATCACGGAAGAACCTGCTGAAGAGGGCGACAGGGAGGCTGGGGACCATACTGACGGCATTCCTGCCGCAGGAGCGCCAGGCGCTGCATCGGCCGCGGAGCCCCCTGTCACTGGTGAGGCGGCCACTGAAGACCAGCCATCAACATCTGATGAGCCCTCATCCAGCAAGTATCTCAAAGTTGGCGAAAACCTATTCATCAACTTGCCGGGGACGGCAAGCGCTGGGGCACCAGCCGAAGGAGAAGTTTTTGAAGAAATCATCGCTGCTGCCAGGCTTGAAGTTGTCGACAATCCCAGCACTAGCAGCGGCAAATCTGAAGAGGATCAGCTCCTTCAGGCCATGGGCGAGAACTTCCGCAAACTCCAGGCTCTCCATCGCGCCCGGAAAGACAAAGCGGACTCCAGAATGGCAGTTGTTGAGGCGGCCGAAGCAAATTTCCAAAGGCGCGTCGCACAAATGCAGATCTGGCACACCGAGGCCCTCCAAGAGTTGGTTGCCGGCCGGGAACAAGTGAGCCAGCAGTGGAATGAGATCCTCCTGAAGCAATCAGACATGGAGAAGGCGCATGATGAAGCTGTTCAAAGGATCGCTGCCGAAGATGCTCTCCTGACGGGGCGCCGCGTTGCTCTTGACGCTTTCGAAGAAGATCTCACCGCACGTGAGCAGGCGTTCGCCGCCAAGCTTCGTAGAAAGGATGAAGACATTGAAAATCTTGTCGCACGGCGGACCCAGGAGCTGGAGCAGAAGCACAAGGAGGCGCTCGAAGCTCTAACTGCAAGTCATGCCGGCAAGCTCAAGGAGGCCGTCGATGCAGCCGAAGTTGCAGAGGCCGCCAAGAACGAGCTGAGCGACAAAGTGAAGAGGCTGGAGACGGATCTCGACAAGCATGGCAAGGAGCTCTCGACGCTCAAGGGGGACAGGGAAAAAACCCTCTACTCCTTGGCGGAGATGCAAGTCGCCCTGTCCGGCAAGACCAAGCAGCTCTCCTCTGCGGCTGATGATATTGCGGTTCTGGAGCTAAAGCTGACCACGCTGCAAAAATCCCTCGAGGCCGGCAGGGCCCGTGAGAAGGCTCTACTCAAGGATCTCCAAGGAGAGAGGAACCTGCTCAAGAACGCTGCCGCTGCCCAGGCTGATTATGAAAAGGGAGTGGAGATCTGGACTGGCCGTCTCATCGCCACCGCGGAGAAGCTTACCGCAGAACTATCAACCATGGGCTTGTCGAACTTCAGATATTCTTCCGAGGAAAGAATATCTCCAAGCGCCAGGTTGACGATGTTCTTTGAAAGCATCATCAACACCTTGAGGGCGCTCCAGTCCAGCCGGGCGATCCAACTGGCGAACGAGACTCGCCGGCTTTGCCGGGCCGTCCTTCGAAAGGTGCTCCTCAAGGTGGTGCACAGCAATCGCGGCATCGATCTCTCCAGCGCACTCGGCCACCTGCCAAAGGATGCAAATGTTGAGGCGCTTGAGAAGTGCATCGCGCCGATCCTTGAGAAGGTGGACTCCATCAAAAGGATCGAAGGCCAGCGCAGGGATTGAGTGCTTCCCTTTTATTCTTGCCGCCATCATCTCATGTAAAAGACAGTTAAGTCTCGAGTTAGGACTGCGGCAACTCATGGATGTAATACAATTTAACTATGTTTATGCTCATGCTAGCTACTTTCTTTGTCTGATTCCTTTATGTATGGAGTTCATCCTACGCTTACTGAAAAACTTGCCGGCGCGCAACCTGCCGCGAGCGCTGGGTGCGGGACTTCAGCAGCCTGCCGGAGGCGCAGCGGCCGGCAAGACTCCTTGGCGTTATCAGTGCAGCCACTTAAATCGTTGAGGGGACTCGAAACAAAATAAGGGCGCAACTGATTACAACAAGGGTTCCTTCGCGTGCAGATTTTCCATACAAGAATCGGAATCGTCTAAGGAAGCAACTTGGTAACTTGTGGTATAATGAGATAGAAAAACTTGCTCTGAGTTTTTAGGACTTAGTTTCTGTCTTTGTCCTTCCTCGGCAAGCATACGATTCCGAACGTCACCAACTGGTATTCATGTCTCCCTTCCCCCCCCCCCCCCCCCCCCCGGCAAATGTGCACGCGAGGAATTCTTCTGTCTTTAAGAAAAAGAAAGAAGAGAAATAAAGAGATGAAACCTTGGCGGTTCGTTAGACTACCGGTCAGGGGTTATACATCATCTTAGACAAACATGTATATATGAATGTGAACATGAGAATCAATAAGGAAATGTATAACACTTAATTTTATTCATCTGTGCTCAGGGTCTGCGCCTGGCTTTGTACAAAGGATCACATGCCTTGCCGGCAAGACTTGTACAAAAAGGTGGTTGCCGGGAGCCCCCGGCAACCGCGCCTTATGGATAGAACTTGCGAAGATGTTCGATATTCCAGGAATTACTCACTGGAACGCCATCCTCGGTCTCCAGGCGGACAGCGCCAGGCCTGGTGACTCGTACTACCCGATAAGGGCCTTCCCACTTTGGTGTCAACTTGTTTGAATTCTTGGCAGACTGAATCCGTCGAAGAACAAGGTCGCCTTCCTCAAGGCTTCGGGCATGAACTTTGCAGCTATGATAGCGGCGCAAAGCTTGCTGGTAGCGTGCAGCTCGCACAGCAGCCTGAAGACGATTCTCCTCAAGGAGCACAGCGTTATCTTGCCGCAGTTGCTCTTGCTCGAGCTCATCATAAGCGAGCACTAGAGGAGATCCGTATATGAGTTCCGTGGGGAGAACTGCTTCCGCTCCGTAGACCAGAGCGAAGGGCGTCTGGTCGGTGGCTCGATTTGGTGTCGTTCTGATTGACCAAAGAACCGCCGGCAACTCATCAATCCAGCGTCTTCCGCACTTTTTCAGCTTGTCAAAAGTTCTGGTCCTGAGACCGCGCAGCACTTCAGCATTGGCCCTTTCCGCTTGGCCGTTGCTTCTCGGGTGAGCAACAGAGGCAAAACAAATCTTGCCGCCAAGGTCTTGGACGTATTGCATGAAGGTGCGACTTGTGAACTGCGTGCCGTTGTCGGTGATGATCCTGTTAGGCACACCGAAACGGCAAACAATTCCTTTGAAGAACTTGACAGCCGACTGCGCTGTCACCTTCCTCACTGCTTCCACCTCCGGCCACTTTGTGAACTTGTCGATAGCAACGTACAAGTACTCAAAGCCCCCGGCACCACGGGGGAAGGGGCCCAGTATGTCGAGCCCCCAGACCAAAAATGGCCAGGAGAGAGGGATTGTTTGAAGAGCTTGAGCTGTCTGATGTAATTTCTTCGAATGAAACTGGCACGCTTCACACCTGGTTACTAGTGCAGTCGCATCCTGGAGGGCGGTGGGCCAAAAGAAACCTTGCCGGAATGCTTTCCCGGCAAGCGCTCTTGACCCTATGTGAGAACCACACATGCCCCCATGTATCTCTGCCAACAGCTCTAGTCCATCCTCCCGAGGAATGCACTTCAATTTCACACCGTTTGGTCTCTTTCTGTACATGACGTCATCGACGAACTTGTACATAACAGACCGACGGGCTACTCTCTCCGCTTCTTCTTGTTCCTCGGGGAGTTCACCTGTCTGAAGGAAATGGACAATGTGCTGCGCCCACGCTGGAGCCTGAGGCTCGACAACTAGGACTAAGGGCATCTCGTCCGCCGGGGGAACATTTGTCTCGACAGCAAGGGCCTGAGGCCCTGCCGGAGCCTGTTGTTCCCCGGCAGGCGTGTCAATCCCGGCAACTTCCTTGCCGGCGGCTCTGGGGAGCTCTGCCGTGAAGTACTGGCCAGAGTTCAACTTTCTTCTCTTTTCTTGCCGCATCGATGGCGCCATGGATGGTTGAGTCAATTGGAGCACAAAAGTTCCTGGTTCCACAGGCAACTTGAGGGCAGCACGCTTTGACACGTCGTCAGCAACGCTGTTCTCGGCACGAGGGACATGCTCCATTTGGAGACCGTCAAAGCGCTCTTCCAATTTCCTCACTTCATCTACGTAGGCTTGCATCAATGGACTTTGATAGCTCTTGTTAACATGCCTGACGACAAGCTGTGAATCACCTTTGATAATGAGCTTTTTGATACCAAGGTCTGCCGCGATCCTAAGACCGGCAAGCAAACCTTCGTACTCTGCAGTGTTGTTGGTTGAGCTCTCACGGGGAAAGTGCATTTGAATTACATACTTGAGGTGCTCTCCGGTGGGTGCGACAAGCAGCACGCCAGCACCGGCGCCTTGCAGCGAAAAAGCCCCGTCAAAGTACATAACCCATTGCTGATCGATTTCTTTGCCGGGGAGACTTGTTTCTTGAACTTCTTCGTCTGGCGTCGGGGTCCATTCTGCAATGAACTCCGCCAAGGCCCTGCTCTGAATTGTGGAAGTACTTTCAAACTTAAGACCAAAGCTGGACAGCTCCAACGCCCACTCCACGATCCTGCCGGTTGCCTCCGGATTTTGCAAAATCCGTTGCAACGGAAAGCGAGTGACGACGGTGATCTCATGTGCTTGAAAATAATGGCGCAGCTTTCTCGAGGCCACAAGGAGGCTGAAAAGCAACTTCTGCACACCAGAATATCTTGATCTAGCCCCTTGTAAGAGGGAGCTAACAAAATAAACTGGGCGCTGCACCACCTTTTTCTTCTGCACGGGCTCTTCTGTTTGCGCAGATCCTGTCTTGCCGGGGAAGATCTTGCCGCGTCACTTGGCGGTCCTGCCGCTGATGTTGCCTCCTCATCAGCTTCCCTCTGCGCCACCAGCGCAGCACTAACCACTTGATTTGTTGCCGCCAGATACAGCAGCAACGGCTCTTGTGGTTTAGGTGCGACTAGCGTCGGCGGAGAAGAAAGGTATTTCTTCAAACCTTGCAGCGCCGCCTCCGCTTCCGGAGTCCATTTCATTGGACCTGCCTTCTTCAAAATTTTGAAGAAGGGCAGGGCGCGCTCAGCAGATTTGGAAATAAACCTGCTTAGAGCAGCAACACAGCCAGCAAGACGACGCACATCCTTGACGCGTCTCGGCGCTTCAATTTGCTCAATGGCTTTGACCTTGTCGGGGTTCGCTTCGATTCCCCGGCAAGATACAAAGAATCCGAGGAGCTTGCCGGAAGGAACACCGAACACGCACTTCTCAGGATTGAGCTTCAAGTTGATCTTGCGCAAGTTCGCAAATGTTTCTTCTAAGTCTTGAATGAGCGTTGCCTTATCCTTAGTTTTGACCACTATATCATCCATATACGCCTCCATATTTCTATGGAGTTGTGGCTCAAAACCAATCTGGATTGCTCTGGCAAATGTTGAACCAGCACTTTTCAACACGAAAGGCATTCGTATAAAACAATACGTACCACATGGGGTGATAAAGGCGGTCTTCTCTTCGTCTTCCTTTGCCATAAAAATCTGATGATACCCTGAATAGGCATCAAGGAAGGACAGGAGATCACAACCAGTGGTGGCATCCACAATCTGGTCGATGCGCGGCAAGGGAAAAGGATCTTTTGGACAAGCTTTATTGATATCTGTATAATCGATACAAAGCCTCCATTTCCCGTTCGCTTTCCGCACTACAACCGGATTGGCCAACCAGGTTGGATGAAGCACTCCTTTGACCAGTCCTGCCGCCTCCAGCTTCTTAATTTCTTCGGTAATGAACTCTTGCCGCTCCAAAGCCTGTTTCCTCACCCTTTGCTTGACGGGCCGCGCATGAGGACAGACAGCAAGGTGGTGCTCAATTACTTTCCTGTGAACGCCGGGGATGTCAGACGGTTGCCATGCAAACACGTCGACATTCGCCCGCAGGAAAGCAACGAGCGCGCTTTCCTATTTGTCATCTAGGGTGGAACTTATGGTGAAAGTTCCCCCTGTTCCGTCCTCCTTGGCAGGCACCATCTTGGTTTCCGGCGGGGCAGCCTTGGACTTCTTGTTCTTGCCGGTGGAACTCTCTGGTGCATCCTCGACAGAAGCGCAGCACTCCGAGGAGGTGCGCTTGCCGGGTTCGCGCCAAGGTTCCTGCCGGTCTTCTTCTTCCCCCCGGGAGTTCCAGCGGCAGGAACAGATGCCTTGATGGCAGGTGCTGCAACTGCTTCCCGGTAAAGTTGGTCGGCACAGATGAGCGCATCCTTTTTATCGGAATGGATAGTGATGACGCTCAACGGCCCAGGCATCTTCAAGATGTTGTATGCATAGTGTGATGCCGCCATAAACTTAGCCAGCGCTGGCCGACCAAGGATCCCATTGTATGACATCGGGATCTTGGCGACATCAAACACCACCTTTTCGGTCCTGAAGTTAAGCTCGCTGCCAAATGTTACCGGCAGCGTGATCTTGCCCTTAGGCTGGGTTCTTCCCGGATTGACCCCTTGAAATGTACCCGTTTCCTCAAGGTCTTCGTCGGGAATCTGAAGCTTTGTGAGCACATCTGGTGAGATTAAGTTTAGGCCGGCCCCGCCGTCAACTAACATCTTCGTCACCTTGAGGTTGCGAATTGTCGGGGAAACCAACAATGGCAAACACCCGACCGCAGTTGTGCGATCAGGGTGATCCTCGGCGTCAAAGATGATAGGCGTGCTGGACCACTTCAGAGGCCTACATGCATCGGGGGATGGCTCTGCCGCATTAACCTCCCGCATCCACTGTTTAAGTTGGCGGTGGGAAGAATGCAGCGAGGCACCCCCATCAATGCACATAGCCTCCGTAGCCTTCTAGAATTCCTGCTCACTGGATTCGTCATCTTCTTCATCATCTCCTTCTTTATCACGGCCCCGAGCGGGCCGATCCTTCTGCTGTTTGGCCTTGCCGCGGTGACCCCCTCGGCCACCGCGTTTCTTGTCGGACCCCTCAGCACCATCTTGGGTCTTCTCCTTGTCTCGCCTCTCGTATTCGGCCTTCTGCTTTTCGGCAAGCTGCTCAACTTGCCGGCAGTCCTGGAGATCGTGGCCCTTAGTGCGATGGATCTTGCAGTACTGCTTGCTGGAGTTCTCTGACTTGTCGGCAGCCGCCAAGGCCTGACAGGAAGGGCACCCAGCAAGATCCTTGCCGGGGTCGCCAACCTTGGCCTTCTTGGCGGCGCCAGGGTTGCCGGATTCCTCGACGGCAAGCACGGCCTTGCCTCCGCGCTTCCTATTCCGCCGCCGGCCTTTCCTTGACGGAGCCGCGGCATCTTCTTCTTCTGAGTCGTCTGTCGCACCAACAGCCTCACCGGGGAGTTTCCTCCCCTCCTCAGCTCGAGTGCACTTGTCGGCCAAAGTGTAAAGCTTGGCGATACTCCTAACCTTGTTCATTGCCAGCTCTTCCCGCATTCTGCGGTTACGCACGTTCTCATGGAACGCGCTAATGACAGCGGCAGGATGAACGTCAGGAATATTGTATTGCACCCGGCTGAATCTCTGCATAAACTTGCGCAGGGACTCGCCCTCCCTCTGAGGGATGATGTGCAAATCACATTCTTGGCCAGGAGCTTGGTGGCCTCCAACAAGGGCGCCAACAAACTGATGGCACAGATCTGACCAGCAAGAAATAGAATCCTCCGGCAGATGCATCAACCACGACCTGACGTTGGGTTTGAGCACCAACGGGAAGTAGTTGGCGAGTATCTTGTCATCTCGGCCCCCGGCAGCTTGCACCACAATGGTGTAGATGCTCAGAAACTCCAAGGGATGGGTCTTGCCGTCATATTTCTCCGGGACCTCTGGCTTGAAGGTTCGGAGATTGGGCCACTGGACTTGCCGTAGCTCACGGGTAAACGCTGGAGGTCCTACCTCGTAAGGCAAGTCTCCTACGTTCCCTGGCGCGGGCTCGTCGACAACCGGCCCCGCGCGCTTATCAGACTGATAGCGCACTTCCCGTCGCCGCTCGATGGTTGTTCGAGCGTCCTCCTTGCCTCGTTCCTGGAGAACCAGACGCTGATCACGGCGCATCCGTGGATCGGACGACGCCGTGGAAACTTCTTCATGGCGGTCGACTTGCTGAGTCATCGGCCGCTGCTGACGCCGCGGAGGAGAGTGCACCGTAGTTGGACCACCTCCGGTTTTCTCTGCACCGGCTCGCGTCGGATCGATGGGCCTCCGCTGAGAGGGCCCTGCCTCTTGCGGTCCATCCTTGTTAGCGAAGCCGATAAGGCTCTGGATAGTAGCTCGCCACTCCTCCATCTTCTCCGAGGCGGGAGGAAAATCGAGGAGCAACTGTGCACGTGCCAAGGCTTCCGCTGGCGTAGGTGGCGGCGACAGGTGCGAGGTGCGTGAGTTGCTCTGACTCCTAACTAAGTTAGAAGGAGCACCGCCACGGTCACGCGACCGCGCGCCACCTTCGCCGGCAGCTCGGTGTGCATGCTGGTCCCGCGCATCTTGGGATCTATGCGCAGAAACCTTTTCGTGAGGACGCCCCGAACCACCAGCGCCATGATGTCGCTCATCTCGCACGACCTGGACAGGTTGCGAGGCTCGCGCCGGCGCGGGAGCTCCAGCGAGCGCTCTTCGATCTCCAGAGTTTGTTGTGCCACCCGTAGGCAACACAATGCCATCTCTAGATCCAGCGGCGCGCAAGTTACCACTGCCACTGCGAACGATACCGCTCGCTTGGCTTGGGTCACCAGAACGCCGCGGGGGTTCCAGTCCTCTTCCTTCTGCACCCACACCATCGCCTGTCTGCGAAGGCGCAGGCAAAGCAGATCCGGACGGTTGTGCTGTCGCAGCGTTCTTCTTCTTGGGCGGCATGACGATGAAGATGATGAAGGAACTAGGACGTCTACCACCAGATCAGGTTCACGCAACCTTCAACCCCCCTACCTGGCGCACCAAAGATGTCAGCGTACGACACCTATGGGATCCCGAGAGATCCCTTTACGATTCGGCGGGGGGAAAGGTATACGCAAAGAGCAGAACCAGTGATCGACGCGGGAAGTTTTTACCCAGGTTCGGGCCGCTGATCAGAGTAAAACCCTACTCCTGCTTTGTGTTCTTATTGATGTTCTTGAGCCCAGCCTTCAGGAGCGCTCGCAATGAACAGTACGTTCAAAGAGCAGCTACGCATGCAGAATGGGCCAGAAGTTCTCCTCCTCTGTAGCAGTTGCCTTGGGCCTCCTTTTATATGCTCAAAGGGGTCTCCACAGTGGCAAAATGTACATACATTGAGGTGTAAAGTAGCTACAGGGTATCATACCTAACCCCTGACGGATTAGGACAAGCGCATTTAATGCACCGTGAGGTGTCCGTTTAGGTGTCCTCACTTTCTTGGGGATGGAAAAAGGGGCCATCCCATCAGCACCGCTTAAGCTCTCCTCCACTGGCGCGCCGCCACGCATCCATGGAAGGAGCCAGAATGTCAGACTCGTCACTGTGCCGAAGCGGTGGCACAGTGGCAGAATCTCGCCAGGCGCCGATCCTTGCCGGGCACCAATCCTTGCCGGGCGCCAGGGCTTGCCGGGCGCCGAGCTTTGCTGGGAACCAAGCCTCGTCGGGCGCCGAGGCTTGCCGGGCTCCATGGGCCATCCCGGCAAGGATCTTGCCGGGGAGGCTGGCCTTCGATTACCAGCTTTGCTTATTTGTTGATTCTTAGATCTCTGACTTGATGATTTCCTTGATGACTTAAACCGACCTCGAGCTGATCCCGGCAAGCCTTGCCGCGAGGACGGCTACAACTGCCCGTGCACAAGTAAGGGGTACTAGTGGCCCAATACTTAGTACACCGACAATTTCGCACCCACTTCATCTCCTACCTCCCCAAACCTATATAATTCGTACCTAGGGCTATGTTTAGGGTTAGCAAAGACAAAGATGAGAATTTGAGAGCTTTGCTCCTTCTACCACCTCCATTGGAGATCAAGGCCTCTTTGGAGAGGATCCACTCTCTCCTGGACTTTTTCGGTCTGGGGGCTCGACATCCTGGGCCCCTTCGCCCATGCTACCGGGGGCTTTGAGTTCTTGTATATGTTGCCGTCGACAAGTTCACAAAGTGGCCTGAAGCGGAGCTGCTACTTCTTGAGCTTGCATTGGTTTTTCCCTTGAAGAGGAAAGGGTGATGCAGCAAAGTAGAGATAAGTGTTTCCCTCAGTTCAGAACCAAGGTATCAATCCAGTAGGAGAAGAACGCACAAATCACCAATACCTGCACAAACAATCAAACACTTGCACCCAACGCGATAAAGGGGTTGTCAATCCCTTCACGGTCACTTGCAAAGGTGAGATCTGATAGAGATAGATAAATAAAACTAAACAAAATATAAAATATTTTTGGGTTTTTTGGTTTATAGATCTGAAAATAAAAGATTGCAAAATAGTAGATCGGAAAGTAATATGATGGAAAATAGACCCGGGGCCATAGGTTTCACTAGAGGCTTCTCTCTTGAAGGCCAATAATATGGTGGGTGAACAAATTACTGTCGAGCAATTGATAGAATAGTGCAAAGTTATGACGATATCCAAGGCAATGATTATGAAATATAGGCATCACGTCCGTGTCAAGTAGACCGACTCCTGCCTGCATCTACTATTATTACTCCACACATCGACCGCTATCCAGCATGCATCTAGAGTATTAAGTTCATAAAGAACGGAGTAACGCCTTAAGTAAGATGACATGATGTAGAGGAATAAACTCATGCAATATGATGTAAACCCCATCTTTTTCTCCTCGATGGCAACAATTCAATACGTGTCTCGCTACCCCTACTTTGTCACTGGGTGAAATCACGCAAGATTGAACCCAAAGCTAAGCACCTCTCCCATTGCAAGAAAAACCAATCTAGTTGGCCAAACCAAACCGATAATTCGAAGAGAAATACAAAGATATCAAATCATGCATAAAAGAATTAAGAGAAGATTCAAATAATATTCATAGATAAGCTGATCATAAATCCACAATTCATCGGATCTCGGCAAACACACCGCAAAAGAAGATTACATCGGATAGATCTCCAAGAACATCAAGGAGAACGTTGTATTGAGAATCAAAGAGAGAGAAGAAGCCATCTAGCTACTAGCTATGGACCCGTAGGTCTGAGGTAAACTACTCACGCTTCATCGGAAGGGCAATAGGCTTGATATAGAAGCCCTCCGTGATCGAATCCCCCTCCGGTAGGATGCCGGAAAAGGCCCCAAGATGGGATCTCACGGGAACAGAAGGTTGCGGCAGTGGAAAAGTGTTTTCATGGATGTTCTGGTGGTTTGGGAATATATGTGAATATATAGGAGGCAGAACTAGGTCAGGGGAGTCCCGTGGGGCCCACAAGGTAGGGGTGCGCGCTCCACCCTTGTCGCCGCCTCGCGGCTCTTCTGACTTCAACTCCAAGTTCCTGGGTGTCTTCTGGTCCAAGAAAAATCATCGTGAAGTTTTATTCCGTTTGGACTCTGTTTGGTATTCCTTTTCTGCAAAGCTCAAAAACAAGGAAAAAACAGAAACTGGCACTGGGCTCTAGGTTAATAGGTTAGTCCCAAAAGTAATATAAAATAGCATATTAATGCATATAAGACATCCAAAACAGATAATATAATAGCATGGAACAACTAAAAATTATAGATACGTTGGAGACGTATCAAGCATCCCCAAGCTTAATTCCTGCTCGTCCTCGAGTAGGTTAATGATAAAAACAGAATTTTTGATGTGGAATGCTACCTAACATATTTATCCATGTAATTTTGTTTATTGTGGCATGAATGTTCAGATCCATAAGATTCAAAACAAAAGTTTAATATTGACATAAAAACGATAATACTTCAAGCATACTAATAAAGCAATCATGTCTTCTCAATATAACATGGCCAAAGAAAGCTATCCCTACAAAATCATATAGTCTGGCTATGCTCCATCTTCATCACGCAAAATATTCAAATCATGCACAACCCCGATGACAAGCCAAGCAATTGTTTCATACTTTTGGTGTTCTCAAACCTTTTCAACTTTCATGCAATACATGAGCGTGAGCCATGGACATAGCACTATAGGTGGAATAGAATATGGTGGTTGTGGAGAAGACAAAAAGAAGGAGATAGTCTCACATCAACTAGGCATATCAACGGGCTATGGAGATGCCCATCAATACATATCAATGTGAGTGAGTAGGGATTGCCATGCAACGGATGCACTAGAGCTATAAGTTTATGAAAGCTAAAAAAACTAAGTGTGATAGAGGCGAGGGTGTCCCGATCTTTCGATGAGATGATAGCTATCATTTTTGGTGGAGTAGACTTTGACGATCCGACTACGAACATGCGAGGACGTCGCGCCTTAGCAATCGCTAAAAAACTCCGAGAGGTTATTGACCACGCCGGAGCACAATCAACCTGACCACGAGGATCTATCTCCTGCAAGCAAACGAAGAACAAGCAAGAAACTAAGATTTGCAATCTGGATATCGCGAATATAAGATGAAAGCTTTATTGAACAAGGTGGGGTTCTGTGACGTCTTGGTCTGGTCGTTGAACACAAACGAAGTACGCAAAGTTGTAGCTATGGCGAACTTTTAATCTAAACAAAACCCAAAGTCTAAACGGTGCCCTAAGGGCTGTATATATGGAGGAAGAGGAGGGGATTTCGTGGCCCTTGAAGGAGGGGTCCGAAACCAACCCTATCTCTTGTTTCCCCACACATACGGACTCTAAAAACAGCCTATACTCAAGTATTTCGAAATTACATGGGTCTGGCCAAATAATAAGGTGACGCAGCACCTATAATAGCCTCTGGACGAAATTTATGAAGTGGCATCTTGTATATTTCGTCCAAGGCTTCCTGCACTCATTATGGTGGCTTCAAAGTCCTGAAATCATCACTTGTAACTCCGTTCTTGTTCCCCTTGCGCATGCCATCATCTCCATGCTTGAACTTGCTCCAAGGTTCCTCTTTCTTGTCCAAGCTAGGCCCTTCATTTGTAAGCAAAACAAATGTATCCAATTTAGGCAGCATCATATTCTCATGAACATTAGAATCATTACCAAGAAACGAAAGTACCTGATAATTTAATTGGCGTGCACGAGCTCTAGTAATTGGTCCAGTATGTATAGCAGCAGGGGCTGTGGGTGTAACAATGGTATTGATGTCCTCATCATCCTCCCCTTCTTGAAATGAAGTCGTCCTCGACGGAAGCTCATCTTCCTCACCCAAATAAGGCATCAAATCTGCAATGTTAAAAGTGGGACTAACCCCAAAATCTGCAGGCAGCTCAAGTTTATATGCATTATCATTTATTTTCTCTAACACCTTAAAAGGACCATCTGCATGTGGCATTAGCTTTGATTTGCGCAAATCAGGAAATCTATCCTTACGCAAATGTAACCAAACAAGATCTCCAGGTGCAAACACAACATGTTGTCTACCCTTATCTCCAGCAAGTTTATATTTAGCATTCATACGCTCAATGTTCTCCTTAGTTAACTCATGCATTTTTAAGATCAATTCAGCACGTTGTTTAGCATCAAAATTAACCTTCTCCGAAGATGGAAGAGGCAACAAATCAATTGGTGCACGAGGAAGGAAACCATACACAATTTCAAAAGGACACATCTTAGTAGTAGAATGCAATAAACGATTATAAGCAAATTCAATATGAGGCAAGCATTCTTCCCACATTTTCTTGTTATTCTTCAAAACAGCCCTAAGCATAGTAGACAATGTTCCATTGACTACTTCAGTTTGTCCATCAGTTTGGGGGTGACATGTAGTACTAAAAAGCAGTTTAGTCCCCAACTTAGCCCATAAACATCTCCAAAAGTGGCTAAGAAATTTAGTATCACGATCTGAAACAATAGTATTTGGCACACCATGCAAGCGTATAATTTCACGAAAGAACAAATCAGCAACATTAACAGCATCATCGCTTTTATGACATGGTATAAAGTGTGCCATTTTCGAGAACCTATCCACGACAACAAATATGCTATCCCTCCCCTTCTTTGTTCGAGGTAAACCTAAAACAAAGTCCATAGATATATCCTCCCAAGGAACGCTAGGTACAGGCAAAGGCATATATAAACCATGAGGATTGAGTCGTGACTTAGCTTTTTGACATGTAGTGCAGCGAGCAACAAAACGCTCAACATCCCATCTCATCTTTGGCCAAAAGAAATGTGTAGCAAGTATATCCTCCGTCTTCTTCACGTCAAAGTGTCCCATTAATACTCCTCCATGCGCCTCCTGCAACAACAAAAGATGAACAGAGCTAGCTGGAATGCATAGCTTGTTAGCACGAAACACAAATCCATCATTAACGACGAACTTGTTCCATGTTCTCCCTTCCTTACAATTCTGCAATACATCTTTAAATTCAGCATCATGCGCATATTGATCTTTGATGGTCTCCAAACAAAATATTTTAAAGTCAAGTTGTGAAAGCATCGTATAACGACGAGACAAAGCATCAGCAATAACATTTTCTTTACCCTTCTTGTGTTTAATGACATAAGGGAAAGTCTCAATAAATTCAACCCATTTAGCATGTCTACGGTTCAGTTTTGCTTGACTTTTAATGTGTTTCAAAGATTCATGATCAGAATGTATAACAAATTCTTTGGGCCATAAATAATGTTGCCATGTTTCTAAGGTCCGAACAAGAGCATATAATTCTTTATCATAAGTAGAATAGTTCAGACTTGGCCCACTCAATTTTTCAGAAAAGTATGCAACAGGTTTGCCATCTTGTAATAAAACACCTCCTAATCCAATTCCACTAGCATCACATTCAAGCTCAAAAGTCTTATTAAAATCAGGAAGTTGGAGTAAAGGAGCATGTGTCAACTTATCTTTTAATACCGTGAAAGCTTCTTCCTGTGAGGTACCCCAAACAAAAGGCACATCCTTCTTTGTAAGGTCATTGAGAGGTGCAGCAATGGTACTGAAATCTCTCACAAAACGCCTATAGAAACCAGCGAGGCCAAGGAAACTCCTCACTTGTGTGACCATTTTGGGCTGCGGCCAACTCTCAATAGCTTCAATCTTGGCTTTATCAACTTCAATTCTCTGTGGAGTAACAACATAGCCAAGAAAAGATACTCGGTCGGTGCAAAAGGTGCACTTCCCAAGGTTACCAAACAAACGTGCATCACGTAGAGCAATAAAAACAGCACGTAAATGTTCCAAATGTTCCTCCAAAGATCTGCTATAAATCAATATATCATCAAAGTAAACTACCACAAATCGTCCAATGAAAGCACATAAAACTTCGTTCATTAATCTCATGAAAGTACTAGGTGCATTAGTTAACCCAAAAGGCATGACTAACCACTCATATAAACCGAACTTAGTTTTAAATGCTGTTTTCCATTCATCTCCCAATTTCATACGAATTTGATGGTATCCACTACGCAAATCAACTTTGGAGAATATTGTAGAGCCACTCAATTCATCAAGCATATCATCTAGCCTAGGAATAGGATGACGATAATGAATAGTAATATTATTAATGCCTCTACAATCAACACACATACGCGATGTACCATCCTTTTTTGGCACTAGTATAATAGGAACAACACAAGGACTAAGAGATTCGCGTATATAACCTTTGTCGAGCAGCTCCTGTACTTCACGCACAATCTCCTTCCTCTCCTCTGGATTGGTACGGTATGGCACACGGTTTGGCAATGAAGCACCGGGAATTAAGTCAATCTGATGCTCAATCCCGCGAATAGGTGGTAATCCCGGTGGCACGTCTTGTGGAAAGACGTCAGCGAACTCCTGCAAAATGTTAGTGACAGTAGGAGGCAAAGAGGAGGGCACGTCCTCGAATGAAAATAACGCCTCTTTGCACACAAAAGCATAGCAAACAGATTTGCTGAAATCTAGCTCATCAATATCAGATTTGGTGGCAAGTAAACATGCACTTTTCCATTTAATTTCAGAAGCAACACTAGATGGTTTATTATTAGGCTTCATTTGTTGCTCAAATTCTTTTGCCACAATCTGATTTTCACTCTTATTTTTCTCCTGTTTTGCTTTACTAGCTCTATTAATATCATCTTTGAAAATAGAATCAGGAGTCATAGGAAGCAAAGTAATATGTTTATCCTTATGAACAAGAGTATACTGATTGTTTCTACCATGGTGTACAGAATTTTTATCAAATTGCCATGGTCTACCAAGTAATAATGAACATGCTTGCATGGGTACCACATCACAATCAACATAATCAGCATATGTAGAGATACTAAAATGCACACGAACAGTACGTGTTACCTTAACCTTGCCGCTGTTGTTGGACCATTGGATATAGTAAGGATGTGGATGTGGTCTTGTGGTGAGAGATAGCTTCTCCACCATCTCCATGCTAGCCAAGTTGTTGCAGCTCTCTCCATCTATGATGACGCGAACAGAACGTTCCTTCACAACTCCCTTTGTATGGAACAAATTATGCCTCTGATTTTGCTCAGCTTGTGTGACCTGCACACTCAAAAGACGTTGAGCAACTAAACATTCATACCTGTCAGCGTCTTCAGGAGCCATGTATTGCGTCTCATGATCAGAGTCATCTCAACCGTGTTCTTCACTTGTAATAAGAGCCAAAGTCTCCTCATCATAGTCACTAGTGGACTCATACCCACCATCCTCAGTAGCAATCATAACACACGGAGATTGGCATTCTCTAGCATAATGACCTCTTCCCTTACAACGACGACAAATAATATCATGTGTGTGCCCTGTTGATGCCATTGATGAAGAAGAGCTCTGGGCAGGCCCAGAAGGTGTACTCTTGGCAGATGGTGGTGGTGGTGCCTGTTTTCTTGTATCTCGGTTGGAATTGGCGGCTGAAGTTAGTGGTGCTGCAGTAGGACGTGTGGGAGTAGAGGAGGCACGCGGTGTCCATGATGAAGATCGACCTGCAGAAAAATCAGTTCACGCCAATGCCTGTCGATCCTGCACTTCACGTTCAGCTTTACAAGCAAGATGGAATAAACGAGTGATATTATTATACTCCTTATACTGTAGAATGGTCTGAATCTCTCTATTTAATCCACCCATAAAATGTGCAAGCATAGCTTCATTCTCCTCAACAATACCACATCTAATCATGCCAGTTTGTAATTCCTGATAATATTCTTCTACAGAATTTTTCCCTTGTCTTAAGCGCTGCAATTTTTGACGTAATTCACGTTGATAATATGGTGGAACCCAACGAGTACGCATAGCAGTTTTCAAAGCAGCCCACGAAGTTGGAATAGGATATAATCTACAATGTTCAGACCACCATACACATGCAAAACTAGTAAAAGCACAAACAGCAGCAGCAACAGGTCTCTCCTCGGGATATTGTAAACATGTAAAACGTTGTTCAGTTTCTAACTCCCAAGTAAGATATATATCAGGAACATATCTACCCTCAAATGGTGGAATATTCAATTTCAGTTTAGGAAGATGGTCATGATCTCGTACCTGAGTTGGTAATGCAACCCTACCATTGCGATTATTGGCATGTGGACGACCTGGTGCTGGTACGTAGTTCTGATTTTGATCAACCTCATCCTCGTAATCGCCCACATAATCGTCCTCCTCAGCGGCAGCAGGAGCCATAGAAGCATCAACAGTAGGTGCAGCGGCACCAGAAGTTTGACCAGGCTCAAGGGGAACGCGCTGTGCTCGTCCCACTTGATTTGGAAGGCGACGTTGTTGTTGTTCTAGAGCTGCGACAGGTGCAGCCGGCAGTGGTTGTGGAAGACGCGCGAGCAATTCATTAAACTTGTTATCGAGCTTTGTTTCGAACGTCTTCTCAATTCCATCTATCTTCTCCATGGCCTCTTCAAATCTGTTTAGCACATCTTGCACCTGTCCACTCATCATTTGCTGAAATTTATCATGTAGCTGTTTGTTCGTCATGTTCTCCCAATCAGTCTCATCGGCTTGTGATCCTGCCATGGTTAGCAGCAATAGAAACACACAAGAATATGATCCTGCAGACTATTAGGAAGTGGTGGTGGTGTGGTGTCACAAATCCGTCAAGCAAAACTCAAATTCTTACCAGTTCTTACCCAGCAGCAGGTGGTGATCGGCAACCTTTGTAGTCAAAACTCACAAAGCTTGGATAGAGCGATTGCTAGGTGGTGTCAAACGCACGATGTAGATGTATGTGGAGCTGGGAAGGCTTATGATATGGTAGCAAAAAGGGTCAGCAATAATCAATTCAGAGATGCAAAGTTGAATAAACGCTCAACGACGGTACTGTGCTGGTCCTAGGCTAGACCGTACTAGAGACGCGAGCCTAGAACACTAACAAAATCACGGCGCGGCACATAAACAAGGGAAGAGCACACTAAAAAAAAATTCGTTTTTTTTTGCGCTCCTTTTTTTTTTGCAAAAAATCACTATAATGGCGAGTGTCTCAAAACTCTTCCCAAGTCAAACTATCAGGATTGGAACGAAATTTTTTTTTGATAATTTTTTTTTCGGAAATCAGGGCAGCGACGACGAAAAAGTGCGACAAAACATCACTATGATGGCGAGTGTCTCAAAACGCTCCCTGGGACCTAAAAATAGGATAGGGAAAAAATATTTTTGACTGCCGAAATTTTGGCCTAATAACTGCCCGGGGGTCTCCAGACTCGTTTTTTTTTCCGAATCCTACTCAGGCAAGGAAACACGAATCGGAAAATAGATGGGTCTCGAAAACAAACCTAATATGAAAAGAACTCGGATTGGTGGTGGATATATGGTGGTAGAATATGGCAGCGGTGATGGTATATGGCAGCGGTGGTAGGATATGGCAGCGGTGGTGGTATATGGCAGCGGTGGTGGTATATTGCAGCGATGGTGGTATATGGTGCGGCGGCGGCGTGACAAACTGTGACAGAACTCAAAACTCTAAAGGACTAGACGCTAAGACCAGCAACTAGACACGACGATGCAACCGCAAAATCAACAAAGCAAAAACCCTAAAAAGATTATGCAAAGGCTCAGATTGGTTCGGATATGATGAACTAACCCTAATTTTTTTTTTGGCTTTTTCGTGGACTGTAGGTATGAAGAACAGACTCGATCTAAACTACGAAAAACTGTAAAATCTCACCGAGCAACCTGAAAATCTGATACCACTTGATAAAGGCGAGGGAGTCCCGATCTTTCGATGAGATGAGAGCTATCGTTTTTGGTGGAGTAGACTTTGACGATCCGACTATGAACGTGCGAGGACGTCGCGCCTTAGCAATCGCTAAACCAACTCCGAGAGGTTATTGACCACGCCGGAGCACAATCGACCTGACCACGAGGGTCTATCTCCTGCAAGCAAACGAAGAACAAGCAAGAAACTAAGATTTGCAATCTGGATATCGCGAATATAAGATGAAAGCTTTATTGATCAAGGTGGGGTTCTGTGACGTCTTGGTCTGGTGGTTGAACACAAACAAAGTACGTGAAGTTGCAGCTATGGCGAACTTTTAATCTAAACAAAACCCAAAGTCTAAACGGTGCCCTAAGGGCTGTATATATGGAGGAAGAGGAGGGGATTTCGTGGCCCTTGAAGGAGGGGTCCGAAACCAACCCTATCTCTTGTTTCCCCACACATACGGACTCTAAAAAGAGCCTATACTCAAGTATTTCGAAATTACATGGGCCTGGCCATATAATAAGGTGACGCAGCACCTATAATAGCCTCTGGATGAAATTTATGAAGTGGCATCTTGTATATTTCGTCCAAGGCTTCCTGCACTCATTATGGTGGCTTCAAAGTCCTAAAATCATCACTTGTAACTCCGTTCTTGTTCCCCTTGCGCATGCCATCATCTCCATGCTTGAACTTGCTCCAAGGTTCCTCTTTCTTGTCCAAGCTAGGCCCTTCATTTGTAAGCAAAACAAATGTATCCAATTTAGGCAGCATCATATTCTCATGAACATTAGAATCATTACCAAGAAACGAAAGTACCTGATAATTTAATTGGCGTGCGCGAGCTCTAGTAATTGGTCCAGTATGTATAGCAGCAGGGGCTGTGGGTGTAACAATGGTATTGATGTCCTCATCAAAGTGGGTGTGCATCCAACTTGCTTGCTCACGAAGACCTAGGGCAATTTGAGGAAGCCCATCATTGGAATATACAAGCCAAGTTCTATAATGAAAATTTCCAACTAGTATATGAACAGTACGTGTTACCTTAACCTTGCCGCTGTTGTTGAACCATTGGATATAGTAAGGATGAGGATGTGGTCTTGTGGTGAGAGATAGCTTCTCCACCATCTCCATGCTAGCCAAGTTGTTGCAGCTCCCTCCATCCATGATGACGCGAACAGAACGTTCCTTCACAACTCCCTTTGTATGGAACTAATTATGCCTCTGATTTTGCTCAGCTTGTGTGACCTGCACACTCAAAACACGTTGAGCAACTAAACATTCATAGCTGTCAGCGTCTTCAGGAGCCATGTATTGCGTCTCATGATCAGAGTCATCTCAACCGTGTTCTTCACTTGTAATAAGAGCCAAAGTCTCCTCATCATAGTCACTAGCGGACTCATACCCACCATCCTCAGTAGCAATCATAACACACGGAGATTGGCATTCTCTCGCATAATGACCTCTTCCCTTACAACGACGACAAATAATATCATGTGTGTGCCCTGTTGATGCCATTGATGAAGAAGAGCTCTGGGCAGGCCCAGAAGGTGTACTCTTGGCAGATGGTGGTGGTGGTGCCTGTTTTCTTGTATCTCGGTTGGAATTGGCGGCTGAAGTTAGTGGTGCTGCAGTAGGACGTGTGGGAGTAGAGGAGGCACGCGGTGTCCATGATGAAGATCGACCTGCAGAAAAATCAGTTCACGCCAATGCCTGTCGATCCTGCACTTCACGTTCAGCTTTACAAGCAAGATGGAATAAACGAGTGATATTATTATACTCCTTATACTCTAGAATGGTCTAAATCTCTCTATTTAATCCACCCATAAAAGGTGCAAGCATAGCTTCATTCTCCTCAACAATACCACATCTAATCATGCCAGTTTGTAATTCCTGATAATATTCTTCTACAGAATTTTTCCCTTGTCTTAAGCGCTGCAATTTTTGACGTAATTCACGTTGATAATATGGTGGAACCCAATGAGTACGCATAGCAGTTTTCAAAGTAGCCCACGTAGTTGGAATAGGATATAATCTACAATGTTCAAACCACCATACACATGCAAAACTAGTAAAAGCACAAACAGCAGCAGCAACACGTCTCTCCTCGGGATATTGTAAACATGTAAAACGTTGTTCAGTTTCTAACTCCCAAGTAAGATATATATCAGGAACATATCTACCCTCAAATGGTGGAATATTCAATTTCAGTTTAGGAAGATGGTCATGATCTCGTACCTGAGCTGGTAATGCAACCCTATCATTGCGATTATTGGCATGTGGACGACCTGGTGCTGGTACGTAGTTCTGATTTTGATCAACCTCATCCTCGTAATCGCCCGCATAATCGTCCTCCTCAGCGGCAGCAGGAGCCATAGAAGCATCAACAGTAGGTGCAGCGGCACCAGAAGTTTGACCAGGCTCAAGGGGAAGGCGCTGTGCTCGTCCCACTTGATTTGCAAGGCGACGTTGTTGTTGTTGTAGAGGTGCGACAGGTGCAGCCGGCGGTGGTTGTGGAAGACGCGCGAGCAATTCATTAATCTTGTTATCGAGCTTTGTTTCGAACGTCTTCTCAATTCCATCTATCTTCTCCATGGCCTCTTCAAATCTGTTTAGCACATCTTGCACCTGTCCACTCATCATTTGCTGAAATTTATCATGTAGCTGTTTGTTCGTCATGTTCTCCCAATCAGTCTCATCGGCTTGTGATCCTGCCATGGTTAGCAGCAATAGAACACACAAGAATATGATCCTACAGACTACTAGGAAGTGGTGGTGGTGTGGTGTCACAAATCCGTCAAGCAAAACTCAAATTCTTACCAGTTCTTACCCAGCAGCAGGTGGTGATCGGCAACCTTTGTAGTCAAAACTCACAAAGCTTGGATAGAGCGATTGCCAGGTGGTGTCAAACGCACGATGTAGATGTATGTGGAGCTGGGAAGGCTTATGATATGGTAGCAAAAAGGGTCAGCAATAATCAATTCAGAGATGCAAAGTTGAATAAACGCTCAACGACGGTACTGTGCTGGTCCTAGGCTAGACCGTACTAGAGACGCGAGCCTAGAACACTAACAAAATCACGGCGCGGCACATAAACAAGGGAAGAGCACACTAAAAAAAAATTCGTTTTTTTTTGCGCTCCTTTTTTTTTGCAAAAAATCACTATAATGGCGAGTGTCTCAAAACTCTTCCCAAGTCAAACTATCAGGATTGGCACGAAATTTTTTTTTGACAATTTTTTTTTCAGAAATCAGGGCAGCGACGACGAAAAAGTGCAACAAAAAATCACTATGATGGCGAATGTCTCAAAACGCTCCCTGGGACCTAAAAATAGGATAGGGAAAAAATATTTTTGACTGCCGAAATTTTGGCCTAAAAACTGCCCGGGGGTCTCCAGAATTTTTTTTTCCGAATCCTACTCAGGCAAGGAAGCACGAATCGGAAAATAGATAAGTCTCAAAAACAAACCTAATATGAAAAGAACTCGGATTGGTGGTGGATATATGGTGGTAGAATATGGCAGCGGTGATGGTATATGGCAGCGGTGGTGGTATATGGTGCGGCGGCGGCGTGACAAACTGTGACAGAACTCGAAACTCTAAAGGACTAGACGCTAAGACCAGCAACTAGACACGACGATGCAACCGGAAAATCAACAAAGCAAAAACCCTAAAAAGATTATGCAAAGGCTCAGATTGGTTCGGATATGATGAACTAACCAAAAAAATTTTTTGGCTTTTTCGTGGACTGTAGGTATGAAGAACAGACTCGATCTAAACTACGAAAAACTGTAAAATCTCACCGAGCAACCTGAAAATCTGATACCACTTGATAGAGGCGAGGGTGTCCCGATCTTTCGATGAGATGATAGCTATCGTTTTTGGTGGAGTAGACTTTGACGATCCGACTACGAACGTGCGAGGACGTCACGCCTTAGAAATCACTAAACCAACTCCGAGAGGTTATTGACCACGCCGGAGCACAATCAACCTGACCACGAGGGTCTATCTCCTGCAAGCAAACGAAGAACAAGCAAGAAACTAAGATTTGCAATCTGGATATCGCGAATATAAGATGAAAGCTTTATTGATCAAGGTGGGGTTCTGTGACGTCTTGGTCTGGTCGTTGAACACAAAGGAAGTACGCGAAGTTGCAGCTATGGCGAACTTTTAATCTAAACAAAACCCAAAGTCTAAATGGTGCCCTAAGGGCTGTATATATGGAGGAAGAGGAGGGGATTTCGTGGCCCTTGAAGGAGGGGTCCGAAACCAACCCTATCTCTTGTTTCCCCACACATACGGACTCTAAAAACAGCCTATACTCAAGTATTTCGAAATTACATGGGCCTGGCCCAATAATAAGGTGACGCAGCACCTATAATAGCCTCTGGACAAAATTTATGAAGTGGCATCTTGTATATTTCGTCCAAGGCTTCCTGCACTCATTATGGTGGCTTCAAAGTCCTGAAATCATCACTTGTAACTCCGTTCTTGTTCCCCTTGCGCATGCCATCATCTCTATGCTTGAACTTGCTCCAAGGTTCCTCTTTCTTGTCCAAGCTAGGCCCTTCATTTGTAAGCAAAACAAATGTATCCAATTTAGGCAGCATCATATTCTCATGAACATTAGAATCATTACCAAGAAACGAAAGTACCTGATAATTTAATTGGCGTGCGCGAGCTCTAGTAATTGGTCCATTATGTATAGCAGCAGGGGCTGTGGGTGTAACAATGGTATTGATGTCCTCATCAGTTCATGAGCCGCGCCTTCACGCAATACATCCAAATCCTGGGAAGCAAGGTTCGCTTTGCTTCCGTTGCTCATCCCAGGAGCAATGGGCAAGCAGAAAGGACAAATGTAGAAGTGTTGACAAGAACGTTTGACAAGCTGCACAAGTGCGGGAGGCGCTGGATTGATGAGTTTCTGGTGGTTCTTTGGTCACTCAGAACGACAGCAAATCGAGTTACATGTCAAATGCCATTCTCCCTAGTCTATGGTGCAGAAGTGGTACTACCCACAAAACTCATATATGGGTCACCTCAAGTACTTGCCTATGACGAAGTAGAGCAAGAGGAGCTCTGGCATGACGATGCAGTGCTCCTTTAGGGAGATCGTCTTCGGGCAGCTGTGCGAGCCGCACGCTACCAGCAAACCTTGCGCCGCTATCATAGCCACAAGGTTCATGCTCGAAGCTTTGAGGAAGGCGACCTTGTCCTTCGGTGTGTTCAATCCGCCAAGGGTTCAATCAAGTTGACGCCAAAGTGGGAAGGCCCTTACCAGGTAGTTCGAGTCACCAGAACTGGCGCAATCCGTCTGGAGACCGAAGATGGTATCCGAGTACGGAACTCGTGGAACATCGAACATCTTCCTAAGTTCTAGCCGTAAGGCGCAGTTGCCGGGCATTGCCCCGGCAACCCCTTTTCAGTCTCAACGACTTGTAACCCTTTGCACAAAGCCAGGCGCAGACCCTATGCATATGTGAATAAAGCTAAGTGTTCCACAAACTTTTATGCATATTTACTTATGTACTTATGCATGATAGGATGTTATTACGCTTTGTCTAAATGAAATGGCTAACATACTGCCAAGACCTCCATTCCGTCTTTTTCTCTTCTTTCTTTTTCTACAAAGACAGAAGGATTCCTCGCGTACATGTTTCCCGAGGGAGGCGATGGAGTACCATTGGTGGTGTTTGACGTTCATTTCATTTCATATGACAAGAAGTACAACAACGAAAGATAAGTTGAAAGACAACTGAGCATTTCTTTGTTACATTTGGAATGTTTCCTTGTTTCGGATTTATCTATGTATGAAAAACTTGCACGCGAAGGAATCTTGCAGTGTTTCGTCTGTGCTCCTATCCCTGCCTTGAGCCCACTCGACGGATAGTTTGCAGCAGCGTTAAAACCGACAAGTAACCTTGCCAGGTACCTTACTTCCAGCTGGCTGCTAAGGGCTAGTCCTTCAAAGCGCCGCAGCGAGTACGTATCCCAGCAAGTTCTCAAACTATGCAGTGTGTCGGAACTAATTCATACAGGGATAAACGGTGATAAGGGAAATAGTACATGGTTTTCTGAGCACGACAAATATTACATTTTTTTTTAAAAGAAAGAAAAGTGCTCATTAACGTTTTCTCTAGCCCTTTCTGAGCCGGGTTTACATCAAGTGCAACCTAGGGAAAAAGGGGCGCATAGGTGAAGCACCCTCAGCAGACTAGCCTGCCGGGGCCCAGCCATAGATGATGGTGCTGCCGGTGCTTAGCTGGCGATGATGGTGCTGCCGACGTTTAGGTGGAGTCCGTGTCGTCGTCTTTGGAGTTGATGACCGGGGACTCACCACTATCGTCTTCACCATGTGCCTCCTCGTCGCTGTCGCTTGAGGAGAAGTTTTCGCTGTCGCTCGAGCTTTCTGCACAGCACCCTAAACGAGCGCCTAAAGGCCTAGAGCTTCACGGAGAGCGTGTCAGACTCCACCAACTTGAAGTGGAGAAAGTGCCCCTCCACCAGGTAGCTGGCATGAGCGAAGGATTTCCACCCTCGGGTGAGGTACATGAAGCCGTTGGCGGGGAACACTACGTTCACCCAAACGGCACCATTGAGGCAACCATTCACGCACAGCCACAACCTGAGCGGAGGGTCCACCTCCATTACCCCAGCGAAGGGACAAGGAAGCCGCAACCTGCTTCTCGGAGGGTCGTGCAGCTCCATGATGAACTCGAGCGTGGTGTACGCCGTATGGCCTTCCGCCGGGGGCAGAGCAGCCGGAGGCGGAACCACCAGCGCCCCGGTCCGGCCTCCTCGACCATGAGCGCCTCGTTGACCTTGTCCTCGACCTACGCCCCCCCTCCCGCGCACTAGAGTCGGCCTCCATGGCCACAGCTGAAGCAAGAACATGGTGCCGAGGAGAAGCTCTCGCTGCTGCGGCGGAAGCACGAGCCCGACCTCTTCCTCTCACCATGGTGGTAGAAGACACAAGAACAGTGGGGAAGGGCGAGATGGATGAGCATCGCCTCCCGCGCCCCCCCCCTATTTTTATAGGGAAACGCGTGGGGGCTGGCTCTCCACAACCCTAGGACAACCGCCCCACTCCTCCAATCCCATGCCCTGTGGCCCTGGCAATGGCATTACTCCATCGGCCGCCCCGCCTCGCCAATTCGGCGTCCTGGCTCCTCTGATCGGAGCATTATTTCCACGACCGCCCTTTTGCACCAATCCCATGTCTCGCGCCCAATCCGCCTCATGGGGGGAGGCACAGTAAAAGGAAGGAGTGATGACAAAGATGGTAGTTACCCCAAGCCACGTGTGACCGTGGGCCTGCTCGGGCTAAGCCTGGTAGCAACCCGCGTGCATGCGCGCCCTTGGTTTCTAAAGCGGGCGTTGAAACACCACCAAGGCAATAAGAATACTGGAAGAAGGATGGGGGCTGGCAAAAGTTCAGGTTACTGAAGAAGCTAAGAAGATTTCAAAAGCACATACATCACTTTAAGACAGATTTAACACTGCTTTTCTGTGCATTGTTTGGGCCTCGCCCAACGATACTCGGCAGACATGTGACCAAGGCCCGGGGGCTCCTGTCGGTGTATTAAACATGGATGTGTAATACCCTGACTTATGCACAAACAAGTAGTAGCTCCCCCGACAAGGTAAATTCTCAACAAAGATTTCCAAATCAAAAGAAGCAGCCCTTGAGAGATCAAGGGGCGCTTCAAGAAGACCAAGGAACAAAAACAATACGAGCATCAAAGCAAAGCACTGGAAGCAATCCTCACCGGCAATGTCGAGGCGGCAAGATGAAGACTCTGCAAGCCCCGTGGCAAGCAGATCCCCGCCATCCACCCGCGCTCACCCCACCAGCTAGCTAGTTGCTGATCGGTGAGGTGTCGAGCTCGCAGTCGGCGTGGTGGAGCTCGCCAGCACGTGTCGACACGCTGGAGAGAAGATTACCTTTATCAACACCCGTCCTAATGGTGTGTCAAGATAATAGAGAGGTGGTTGAGCAAGCGGTGCAGCAGCCTTGCCGGGACACCTCCTCCTCACGACACCTAGCGATGCATTAAATGCACTTTGTCCTAACTAGCAGAGTTAGGTATGATAGCATTGTTTGCTATCTAATCACGATGTGTTAACCCTTTTGCCACTTTGGTAACCCCTTTACCTCTAAAAGGAGGGCCAGGGCAACCAATACAAGGGTTCAAACCCATTCTAACCCCACGCATACTTGCTCGTGTAACTGCCTTCTCCTAGCATCTTGCCAGGGGAGGGCGCTCCGTGTACTTGTGCTCCACATTTCAATACACCAAAAGCAGGAGTAGGGTTTTACGCTTCTCAGCGGCCCGAACCTGGGTAAATGACTCTCGCGCCCTCTGCTATCCTGCTCTTTGCGCTTTGTGCAATCCCTTCGCCGAACCACAAAGGGGATTGTTGGCCCCATAGATCGTCGTTCCACACCGACACGCACTTGGAGCGTTGGTCCGCCGTGGTCAACCGTGGGATGAAGAAATGGCGAAGCAGCGCCACCGATGGAGGCACACCCATGAAGGCCTCACACAAGAAGGTGAAGGCGGAAAGAAGAAGGACGGAGGCCGGGTCAAGGTGCATCGTGTGGACCTGGTAGTGGGAGAGAACGGTGTTGAAGAAGTCAAAGAATGGGGGCAGCAAGCCGGCGAAGAGCGCGTGAAGGGGAATAGCGAAGAAGGTGGCGTCGAGCTCGGCGGCTGGGTGGGAAGCCGGCCAGATTCGGGTAGCCCCCTATTCATTGGAGGCGGCTGTGGTCATTGGGAGAACCTTGTCGAGCCCCTTGGCATTGATGACCATGGACCTTCCCAAGGAAAGGCTCCAGTGCAGCCTCCCCGACCGTCTCCTACGCTGCCCTCCCTTTGCTACCAGGAGGGGCCATGGCGAAGCAGCTGGGGTGGAGGCGACGGGGACCCGGAGGAAGGAGAAGGAATCGTCCGTAGCAAGGAAGGCATAGGGAGATGGGTGCAAACAAGGAAGGCAATGATGGCCTCGCGCCGCGCGCGGGCAAGCTTTATGTCAGCCCAGGCAGTTGCCATGGCATTGTGGGAGAAGTGGGGGCGTCCCTGCTCCATCGTGTGCCACGCGTCGCGCCTGGCCTGCAGGCGGTTAGGGCGCACGCCGTTTCGCCCCCTAACTGGCGGGGACGTGCATGTCGAGGGCCCGGGGGCTACTGTCGGGCCCATGGGACCGGGGGTACCCAGGCCCATCTGCCTTCAGCCAAGGACGCAGCGCATGTCAAGGGCCCAGCGGGTGGCCCACCAGCAAGCGTCACGAGCAACACCCCCCGCGAGGCCTCTGCCTCATTAGGCCCCCATAACCAGGTGTCCCGAGCGGACTAAGCGGCTCCACCAAGAGCCTCGCGAGGCCCTCTCGAGAGGCTGCCTCCCGAGGCCCCCTCTCAGAGGGAAGCATGTTAGGGGCTGTTCAGCCCGGTCGCGCGGCCCCGTGCCTTCACGTGGGTGACGCGTGTAGCGACGAATGGTGCGAGTGAGCAAGGCCAGCCACCATTTCCCAAAGCAACCCCCAAAGGTTGCCCGATCGATGCAAGAAGACCAAGACGACGGGAGCGTAGGGCAAAGGTCATGACCGAGCCCACCGACGCGTTATGGGCGGTGGCTTTGCACGGGAAGACCACCTTTTGTCAGGATAGACGGCGCCCCTGTCCCCCTTCAAAATTGTCGTTGTGTGGCAACCCTTCCCGCCAATGTTTTCTGAGGAAGAGGACCAAGGAAAGTATAAAGGAGGGCAGGGAGCCGCCGTAGAGGGGGACTAAATCCTCCACCCTTGTACTCTCATCCTCTCTTGCGAGTGCAATCCAAAACCAAGTAGGAGTAGGGTTTTACACCGCAAGGTGGCCCGAACCTGGGTAACTGTTGTGTCACCGGTCCACTCCCGCAAGCTCGCTCTCGCCGTAGCCTCGTCGTGGTTAGCTGCAGGAAAGAGTAGGGCGGTAAGAACGAGCGCACCCCAGAGTTCAAACCTTTGGGTCCTCGGAGCCCCGATTCCGACAGTTACTTTTGCAAGAGGCTCATGGAGGACTTATGGGACACTTGGGACGCGACAAGACATTCACTACGCTCTCCAAGAACTACTTTTGGCCTAAGATGTTTCCTGACGTCTCTCACTACACAAACTGATGCTCTACATGTCGCAAAGCTAAGTCTAAAGCTCAATCCCATGGTCTCTATATGCCACGTCCTATTCCATATCACCCATGGGAAGATATTAGTATGGACTTTGTGCTTGGTTTACCTAGAACTCAAAATTGAAAGGCTTCGGTATTTGTTGTTGTGGACCGTTTCTTTAAGATGGCACATTTTATTCCATGTAACAAGATAAACGATGCTTCACATGTTGCAAATATTTTTGTAGGAAAATCTTGCGTCTACATGGAGTGGCCAAGATTATCGTATCGGACCGCAACGTCAAGTTCCTTAGCTACTTTTGGAAGACGCTATGCGCCAAGCTCGGAATCAAGCTCCTATTCTCTTCAGCATACCATCCACAAACTGACGGCCAAACAGAGGTCATGAACCGGACGCTCTCTACTCTCCTCCGAGTGTTGATCAAGAAGAACAACAAGGAGTGGGAGGAATGCTTACCCATTGCAGAGTACGCCTACAACCGTGCAAGACATTCGACTACCGGCAAGTCCCCCTTCGAGGTCGTCTATAGTTTCAATCCGTTGTCCCCATTGGACATTCCACCGCTACCTCTACAAGAGCACATCAACATGGACATGAGTGCACGCGTGAGCTATCTCAAGAAGGTACATGAAGATACAAGACAAGCAATCGAGCACCAAGTACACCGCCTCGCGACCAAGCTCAACATCAAAAAATAACCCATGATATTCCACATCGGAGATCTTGTGTGGCTACACCTTCGCAACGACCGCTTCCGCAACGAACACAAGTCCAAGCTTCTACCTCGAGCCGACGGACCCTTCAAGGTGATCGCACGCTACAACAACAATCCATACAAGATCGACATACCAAGCGACAAGTACAACGTGAGCGATATCTTCAACGTCAAGGATCTCTCTCCCTACCATGGTGATGAGGTTTTCAATCCGAGGTCATCCCCATGGACCTACGTATGTCCCCCCAAGTGCCTAGTGGACCAATGACATGAGCCCGCCTGTCGGTGTATTAAACATGGGTGTGTAATACCCTGACTTATGCACAGACAAGTAGCAGCACCCCCGGCAAGGTAAATTGTCAACAAAGATTTCCAAATCAAAAGAAGCAGCCCTTGAGAGATCAAGGAGCACTTCAGGAAGACCAAGGAACAAAAACAATATGAGCATCGAAGCAAAGCACTGGAAGCAATCCTCACCAGCAAGGTCGAGGCGGCAAGATGAAGACCCGGCAAGCCTTGTAGCAAGCAGATCCCCGCCAACCACCCGCGCTCCACCTCACCAGCCAGCTGGTTGCTGATCGATGAGGTGTCGAGCCCGCAGGCGGCATGGTGGAGCTCGCCAGCAGGTGTCGGCATGCTGGAGAGAAGATTACCTTTATCGACACGCCTCCTAATGGCGTGTCAAGATAATAGAGAGGCGGTTGAGCAAGCGGTGTAGCGGCCTTGCCGGGACACCTCCTCCTCAGGACACCTAGCGATGCATTAAATGCACTTTGTCCTAACTAGCAGAGTTAGGTATGGTAGCACTGTTTGCTGTCTAATCACGAGCTTTCACCCTTTTGCCACTATGGCAACCCCTTTAGCTATAAAAGGAGGGCCAGGGTAACCGATACAAGGGTTCGAACCCAGTCTAACCCCACGCATACTTGCTTGTGTAGCTGCCTTCTCCTAGCGTCTTGCCGGGGGAGAGTGCTCCGTATACTTGTGCTCCACATTTCAATACACCAAAAGCAGGAGTAGGGTTTTACACTTCTCAGTGGCCCGAACCAGGGTAAATGACTCTCACGCCCTCTTCTATCCTCCTCTTTGCGCTTCGTGCAAACCCTTTGCCGAACCATAAACGGGCTTGTTGGACCCATAGATCATTGTTCCACACCGACATCTTTAGCGCGCCAGGTAGGGGGATCACTGGCGTGAACCTGGACAGCAAGCGGCGCATCGACTTCATCGAGTTTCAGCATCTTCTTCACCATTCATGGCACCCAAGAAGAAGGGCCCTATGATGACAAAACCTTCCATGTCCAAGCCTCCTCCACACACGCCCGCGGGCAGCAAAGGCGGCGCCCTCGCCTTGGACGGTGTGGATGTCACAGTAGGCATGACCGGCGCAGGCGACATGATCACTATGCCCACTGCGGCGGGGGCAGGCGGTGGAGGTGCTGGAGACGGTCATCTTCCACGACCTTCCGGCTAAGACAGCAACAACAATGTAGGTGGCATGGTCACGCAGCTCCCACCTCCTCCGCGCACCGGCGAGCTTAGCCATCGGGGCAACGCAGACCGGTCGGGCGCGAGCCGGGACCCTCCCGCATCAGCGGCTGCGGAAGGGGAGACGATGTCAAGACACACGCCGTGCCCATCATGGGATGGCCATGACATGACTCCAAGCGGTGTTGCTAATCATCCGCAATAGCGCCCGCACGGCAAATCAGTTGTCGATCAACTGCAAGATCCTCAGGCGCCACCTCCGCCACACCAACCTGCTGCCGCCCTCGCAATATGACGCTAAGATCGCAACGACCCTCCTGCTGGCTTTGCCAGGAGTCAAGCGACGTCGCGATCTTCGCTCTCCAACATGCCTTCGACGGCAACAGAGGTGATGACACGAGCCCAGATGCTGTTGAATTTCCTCCAACAGCTGATAAGATGGATGAGTGAGTGACTATCATCCAGAGTTTGATCGGGATTGCGGAGGCTAACAAACCCCAGTTTGCGGAGCCCTCGCAACACCCTCAAACCGCGCCAGTAGCACGGACTGATGGCCATGTTGTAGGTGGCGCACCAACAGTGCAGTCACCTCCACGGCATCCGTCCCGACAACAGCCTCAGCAGTCACAGCGGACCCAGATAGCGGCCATGCCTGATGATGTGTCCATGGCCTCCTTGGATCCACAAACGCAATAAGATTAGCGGCACGTTCTGTTGGACAGGCAAGCTGAAGACGCTCGTACCACTATTCAGCGGTGCCGGGAGACGCGCTGCCAGTCTGACAAGCGCAATGGTCTAGTCGTCGACGCGCCAGCACCCATTGTTGGCGGGTACCTGTCTTACGAGGTTGGGTGCCCTGCTTTCACACGTGAGTTGCGGCAAGTCCGTTGACCTTTCGTCCGGGTGTTCAAACCGGAGGTACCGGAGAATTATGATGGCAAGCTAAACCCGACAAAGTTCCTGGGCATATACACGATTGCTGTGCAAACTGCTGGGGGGAGAGATGAAAGGATCCTCGCCAACTATTTCCCATTGGTACTCAAACCCAATGTGAGATCCTGGTTGATGAATTTGCCGGAGAAATCCATTTCCTCTTGGTCAGATCTATGCATAGAATTTGTTGGTGCCTTTACCAGGGTCCAGGAAGGACCCGGGCAACCCAGTGATTTGCAAGTGATCCCACAGAGAGAGGGAGAAGATCTGCGCAAATACATCCGGAGATTCAGCCATGTGCATGATAGCATACCAAACATGCACCCTGCTGCTGTGATTGCCACGTTCCACACGAATGTGCACAATCGCAAGATGCGGGAGAAGATGAACATATGGCTGCTGAAGACCGTCAATGAACTCTACACGTTGGCGGGCAAGTGTGCATGTGCTGAAGAAGGGAGAAGGCTTCCTGGGGAAGAGGCTGGCGTCAAAGTCGATTCAGAGGACGACGATGCTGCCGCCCCGAAGAAGAAAGGTCGGAGGCACAATAGGAAGCACAAGGGCAAGTCAATTATGGCCGTCGAAGGGTCCGACAATTCTAGCCCCGCCAAAAAACCAAGACGGAGAGCTCCAGCAAGGAAGCTGCCACACGCGCTGACTGCCAGGTAGCCGCGGCGGGTGAGAAAGCCGGCAAGTCTGACAGGCCGTACTTCAAGATTCACCGTACGAAGGGCACGACCTCCAAGAGTGCCTCCAAGTCAAGCAGCTGGACGAGAAACAGAAGGCAGAATATGAGAAGCGCGACAAGGAGAAGGGCCAGGATGGTATGGGTGGGTCCAGCAAGAAGGATCGAGGCAGTCGGGGAGGGCGCCACGGCAAAACCAATCAGCAAAAGGACAAGCCTGCCAAAGGCAGATAGAAAAAAGGAGATGAAGAGAGCGAAGACGAGGATGACGACGAATCCAGTGAGCACGAGTTCCAGAAGGTGACGGAAGCCATGTGCATTGACGGGGGTGCAACTTTGCGTTCCTCTCACCGCCAACTTAAACAGTCTGTGCACGAGGTCAATGCGGCAGAGCCGACAGCGGATGCCCAAAAGCCCCTCAAGTGGTCTCACACGCCTGTCATTTTCGATATCTAGGACCACCCTGATCGCACAACTGCGGTCAGGTGTTTACCGTTGTTGGTTTCACCAACAATACGCAACCTCAAGGTCACGAGAATGCTAGTTGACGGTGGGGATGGCCTGAACTTGATCTCTCCTAAAGTGATCGAGAGGCTGCAAATTCCTGAGGAAGAGCGCAAGAAAGCCGGGACGTTCCAAGGAATTAACCCGGGAAGGAGCCATCCCAAGGGGAAAATCACGCTGCCGGTGACGTTTGGCGGGGAACTGAACTACAAAACCGAGAAGATCATGTTCGATGTTGTCAAGATCCCTTTACCATTTAATGGAATTCTAGGCCGCCCTGCACTAGCCAAGTTCATGGCAGCATCTCATTATGCCTACAACACACTAAGATTCTGGGGCCTATGGGTGTCATCTCTATCAGCTCAGACAAGAAAGATGTAGTCATATGTGTCGACAAGCTTTACAGAGATGCGGTTGCAGCAGAGACCATTAAGGATACCGCTCACGCCAAAGGAAAGAACAACAAGAAGCCGGTAAGACATCTAGCAAGAATTCTGAGAAGCACACTTCTTCGGAGTGCGACGCACCTATTGAAGACTTGCTGGAAAGATCTGCCGCCAAGAGGTCCAAAGCTACCCCGCCGGCAACAAAGATGGTGTCTGCAAAGGAGGATGGCACTGGTGGCACCTTTACCGTCAGTGCCACTCTTGACAGTAAATAGGAAAGCGCACTCATTACCTTCTTGTGGGCGAATGTAGATGTGTTTGCATGGCAACCATTTGACATCCCCGGTGTTCCCAGGGAGGTGATTGAGGACCACCTTGTTGTTTGTCCTCATGCTTGACCCGTCAAGCAGAAGGTTAGGAAGCAATCTTTGGAACATCAGCAGTTTATTGCAGAAGAAATCAAGAAACTTGAAGCATCAGGTCTGGTTAGGGGAGTTCTACATCCAACTTGGTTGGCAAACCCAGTGGTAGTGTGCAAGGCCAATGGGAAATGGAGACTTTGTATTGACTACACTGATCTCAACAAGGCATGTCCAAAGGATCCTTTCCCCTTGTCGCACATTAATCAGATCGTAGACTCTACTGCTAGCTATAATTTGCTTTCATTTCTTGATGCGTACTCTGGATATCATCATATATTTATGGATAAGGAGGATGAGGAAAAAACTGCATTCATTCCTCCATGTGGCACATACTGCTTCATGCGTATGCCTTTCGGACTAAAGAGTGTTGGTTCAACATTTGCAAGAGTAGTTCTGATAGAGGCGAGGGTGTCCCGATCTTTCGATGAGATGATAGCTATCGTTTTTTGTGGAGTAGACTTTGACGATCCGACTACGAACGTGCGAGGACGTCGCGCCTTAGCAATCGCTAAACCAACTCCGAGAGGTTATTGACCACGCCGGAGCACAATCAACCTGACCACGAGGGTCTATCTCCTGCAAGCAAACGAAGAACAAGCAAGAAACTAAGATTTGCAATCTGGATATTGCGAATATAAGATGAAAGCTTTATTGATCAAGGTGGGGTTCTGTGACGTCTTGGTCTGGTCATTGAACACAAATGAAGTACGCGAAGTTGCAGCTATGGCGAACTTTTAATCTAGACAAAACCCAAAGTCTAAACGGTGCCCTAAGGGCTGTATATATGGAGGAAGAGGGGGGGATTTCGTGGCCCTTGAAGGGGGGGGGGGGTCCGAAACCAACCCTATCTCTTGTTTCCCCACACATACGGACTCTAAAAACAGCCTATACTCAAGTATTTCGAAATTACATGGGCCTGGCCCAATAATAAGGTGACGCAGCACCTATAATAGCCTCTGGACGAAATTTATGAAGCGGCATCTTGTATATTTCGTCCAAGGCTTCCTGCACTCATTATGGTGGCTTCAAAGTCCTGAAATCATCACTTGTAACTCCGTTCTTGTTCCCCTTGCGCATGCCATCATCTCCATGCTTGAACTTGCTCCAATGTTCCTCTTTCTTGTCCAAGCTAGGCCCTTCATTCGTAAGCAAAACAAATGTATCCAATTTAGGCAGCATCATATTCTCATGAACATTAGAATCATTACCAAGAAACGAAAGTACCTGATATTTTAATTGGCGTGTGCGAGCTCTAGTAATTGGTCCAGTATGTATAGCAGCAGGGGCTGTGGGTGTAACAATGGTATTGATGTCCTCATCATCCTCCCCTTCTTGAAATGAAGTTATCCTCGACGGAAGCTCATCTTCCTCACCCAAATAAGGCTTCAAATCTGCAATGTTAAAAGTGGGACTAACCCCAAAATCTGCGGGCAGCTCAAGTTTATATGCATTATCATTTATTTTCTCTAACACCTTAAAAGGACCATCAGCACGTGGCATTAGCTTTGATTTGCGCAAATCAGGAAATCTATCCTTACGCAAATGTAACCAAACAAGATCTCCAGGTGCAAACACAACATGTTTTCTACCCTTATCTCCAGAAAGTTTATATTTAGCATTCATACGCTCAATGTTCTCCTTAGTTAACTCATGCATTTTTAAGATCAATTCAACACGTTGTTTAGCATCAAAATTAACCTTCTCCGAGGATGGGAGAGGCAACAAATCAATGGGTGCACGAGGTAGGAAACCATATACAATTTCAAAAGGGCACATCTTAGTAGTAGAATGCAATGAACGATTATAAGCAAATTCAATATGAGGCAGGCATTCTTCCCACATTTTCTTATTATTCTTCAAAACAGCCCTAAGCATAGTAGACAAAGTTCTATTGACTACTTCAGTTTGTCCATCAGTTTGGGGGTGACAAGTAGTACTAAAAAGCAGTTTAGTCCCCAACTTAGCCCATAAACATCTCCAAAAGTGGCTAAGAAATTTAGTATCACGATCTGAAACAATAGTATTTGGCACACCATGCAAGCGAATAATTTCACGAAAGAACAAATCAGCAACATTAGCAGCATCATCGGTTTTATGACATGGTATAAAGTGTGCCATTTTCGAAAATCTATCCATGACAACAAATATGCTATCCCTCCCCTTCTTTGTTCGAGGTAAACCTAAAACAAAGTCCATAGATATATCCTCCCAAGGAACACTAGGTACAGGTAAAGGAATATATAAACCATGAGGATTGAGTCGTGACTTAGCTTTTTGACATGTAGTGCAGCGAGCAACAAAACGCTCAACATCCCGTCTCATCTTTGGCCAAAAGAAATGTGTAGCAAGTACATCCTCCGTCTTCTTTACGCCAAAGTGTCCCATTAATCCTCCTCCATGCGCCTCCTGCAACAACAAAAGACGAACAGAGCTAGCTGGAATGCATAGCTTGTTAGCACGAAAAACAAATCCATCGTTAACGACGAACTTGTTCCATGTTCTCCCTTCTTTACAATTCTGCAATACATCTTTAAATTCAGCATCATGCACATATTGATCTTTGATGGTCTCCAAACCTAATATTTTAAAGTCAAGTTGTGAAAGCATAGTATAACGACGAGACAAAGCATCAGCAATAACATTTTCTTTACCCTTCTTGTGTTTAATGACATAAGGGAAAGTCTCAATGAATTCAACCCATTTAGCATGTCTACGGTTCAGTTTGGCTTGACTTTTAATATGTTTCAAAGATTCATGATCAGAATGAATAACAAATTCTTTGGGCCATAAATAATGTTGCCATGTTTCCAAAGTCTGAACAAGAGCATATAATTCCTTATCATAAGTAGAGTAATTCAGACTAGGCCCACTCAATTTTTCAGAAAAGTATGCAACAGGTTTGCCATCTTGTAATAACACACCTCCTAATCCAATTCCACTAGCATCACATTCAAGCTCAAAAGTCTTATTAAAATCAGGAAGTTGGAGTAAAGGAGCATGTGTTAACTTATCTTTCAACACCATGAAGGCTTCTTCCTGTGCGGTACCCCAAACAAAAGGCACATCCTTCTTTGTAAGCTCGTTGAGAGGTGCAGCAATGGTACTGAAATCTCTCACAAAACGCCTATAGAAACCAGCGAGGCCAAGGAAACTCCTCACTTGTGTGACCGTTTTGGGCTGCGGCCAACTCTCAATAGCTTCAATCTTGGCTTTATCAACTTCAATTCCCTGTGGAGTAACAACATAGCCAAGAAAAGATACTCGGTCGGTGCAAAAGGTGCACTTCCCAAGGTTACCAAACAAACGTGCATCACGTAGAGCAATAAAAACAGCACATAAATGTTCCAAATGTTCCTCCAAAGATCTGCTATAAATCAATATATCATCAAAGTAAACTACCACAAATCGTCCAATGAAAACACGTAAAACTTCGTTCATTAATCTCATGAAAGTACTAGGTGCATTAGTTAACCCAAAAGGCATGACTAACCACTCATATAAACCGAACTTAGTTTTAAATGTTGTTTTCCATTCATCTCCCAATTTCATACGAATTTGATGGTATCCACTACGCAAATCATCTTTGGAGAATATTGTAGAGCCACTCAATTCGTCAAGCATATCATGTAGCCTAGGAATAGGATGACGATAACGAATAGTAATATTATTAATGCCTCTACAATCAACACACATACGCGACGTACCATCCTTTTTTGGCACTAGTATAATAGGAACAGCACAAGGACTAAGAGATTCACGTATATAACCTTTGTCGAGCAGCTCCTGTACTTGACGCATAATCTCCTTCGTCTCCTCCGGATTGGTACGGTATGGCGCACGGTTTGGCTAGGAAGCACCGGGAATTAAGTCAATCTGATGCTCAATCCCGCGAATAGGTGGTAATCCCGGTGGCACGTCTTGTGGAAAGACGTTAGCGAACTCCTGCAAAATGTTAGTGACAGCAGGAGGCAAAGAGGAAGGCACGTCCTCGAATGAAAATAATGCCTCTTTGCACACAAAAGCATAGCAAACAGATTTGCTTAAATCTAGCTCATCAATATCAGATTTGGTGGCAAGTAAACACGCATTTTTCAATTTAATTTCAGAAGCAACACAAGATGTTTTATTATTAGGCTTCATTTGTTGCTCAAATTCTTTTGCCACAATCTGATTTTCAATCTTATTTTTCTCCTGTTTTGCTTTACTAGCTCTATTAATATCATCTTTCAAAATAGAATCAGGAGTCATAGGAAGCAAAGTAATATGTTTATCCTTATAAACAAGAGTATACTGATTGTTTCTACCATGGTGTACAGAATTTTTATGAAATTGCCATGGTCTACCAAGTAATAAGGAACATGCTTGCATGGGTACCACATCACAATCAACATAATCAGCATATGTAGAGATACTAAAATGCACACGAACAGTACGTGTTACCTTAACCTTGCCGCTGTTGTTGAACCATTGGATATAGTAAGGATGTGGATGTGGTCTTGTGGTGAGAGATAGCTTCTCCACCATCTCCATGCTAGCCAAGTTGTTGCAGCTCCCTCCATCTATGATGACGCGAACAGAACATTCCTTCACAACTCCCTTTGTATGGAACAAATTATGCCTCTGATTTTGCTCAGCTTGTGTGACCTGCACACTCAAAACACGTTGAGCAACTAAACATTCATACCTGTCAGCGTCTTCAGGAGCCATGTATTGCGTCTCATGATCAGAATCATCTCCACCGTGTTCTTCACTTGTAATAAGAGCCAAAGTCTCCTCATCATAGTGACTAGCGGAATCATACCCACCATCCTCAGTAGTAATCATAACACACGGAGATTGGCATTCTCTCGCATAATGACCTCTTCCCTTACAACGACGACAAATAATATCATGTGTGTGCCCTGTTGATGCCATAGATGAAGAAGAGCTCTGGGCAGGCACAGAAGGTGTACTCTTGGCAGATGGTGGTGGTGGTGCATGTTTTCTTGTATCTCGGTTGGAGTTGGCCGCTGAAGTCAGTGGTGCTGCAGTAGGACGTGTGGGAGTAGAGGAGGCACGCGGTGTCCATGATGAAGATCGACCTGCAGAAAAATTAGTTCGCGCCAATGCCTGTCGATCCTGCACTTCACGTTCAGCTTTACAAGCAAGATGGAATAAACGAGTGATATTATTATACTCCTTATACTCTAGAATGGTCTGAATCTCTCTATTTAATCCACCCATGAAACGTGCAAGCATAGCTTCATTCTCCTCAACAATACCACATCTAATCATGCCAGTTTGTAATTCCTGATAATATTCTGCTACAGAATTTTTTCCTTGTCTTAAGCGCTGCAATTTTTGAAGTAATTCACGTTGATAATATGGTGGAACCCAACGAGTACGCATAGCAGTTTTCAAAGGAGCCCACGTAGCTGGAATAGGATATAATCTACAATGTTCAGACCACCATACACATGCAAAACTAGTAAAAGCACAAATAGCAGCAGCAACACGTCTCTCCTCGGGATATTGTAAACATGTAAAACGTTGTTCAGTTTCTAACTCCCAAGTAAGATATATATCAGGAACATATCTACCCTCAAATGGTGGAATATTCAATTTCAGTTTAGGAATATGGTCATGATCTCGTACCTGAGGTGGTAATGCAGCCCTACCATTGCGATTATTGGAATGTGAAGGACCTGGTGCTGGTACGTAGTTCTTATTTTGATCAACCTCATCCTCATAATCGCCCGCATAATCGTCCTCCTCAGCGGCAACAGGAGCCATAGAAGCATCAACAGTAGGTGCAGCAGCACCAGAAGTTTGACCAGGCTCAAGGGGAACGCGCTGTGCTCGTCCCACTTGATTTGGAAGGCGACGTTGTTGTTGTTGTAGAGGTGCGACAGGTGCAGCGGGCGGTGGTTGTGGAAGACGCGCGAGCAATTCATTAAACTTGTTGTCGAGCTTAGTTTCGAACGTCTTCTCAATTCCATCTATCTTCTCCATGGCCTCTTCAAATCTGTTTAGCACATCTTGCACCTGTCCACTCATCATTTGCTGAAATTTATCATGTAGCTGTTTGTTCGTCATGTTCTCCCAATCAGTCTCATCGGCTTGTGATCCTGCCATGGTTAGCAGCAATAGAAACACACAAGAATATGATCCTACAGACTACTGGGAAGTGGTGGTGGTGGTGTATCACAAAACCGTCAAGCGAATCTCAAATGCTTACCAGTTCTTACCCAGCAGCAGGTGGTGATCGGCAACCGTTGTAGTCAAAACTCTTAAAGATTGGACAGAGCGATTGCCAGGTGGTGTCAAACGCACGACGTAGATGTATGGGTGCTGGGAAGGCTTATGATATGGTAGCAAAAATGTCAGCAATAATTAATTCAGAGATGCAAAGTTGAATAAACGCTCAACGACGGTACTGTGCTGGTCCTAGGCTAGACCGTACTAGAGACGCGAGCCTAGAACACTAACAAAATCACGGCGCGGCACGTAAACAAGGGAAGAGCACACTCTCAAAAAAAAAATTTGTTTTTTTTTGTGCTTTTTTTTTGCGCTCCTTTTTTTTTGCGAAAAATCACTATAAAGGCGAGTGTCTCAAAACTCTTCCCAAGTCAAACTAACAGGATTGGCATGAAATTTTTTTTGAATTTTTTTTTTCGGAAATCAGGGCAGCGACGATGAAAAAGTGCGACGAAAAATCACTATGATGGCAAGTGTCTCAAAACGCTCCCTGGGACCTAAAAATAGGATAGGGAAAAAATATTTTTGACTGCCAAAATTTTGGCCTAAAAACTGCCCGGGGGTCTCCATACTCTATTTTTTTTTTCGAAACCTACTCCGGCAAGGAAACACGAATCGGAAACTAGATGGATCTCGAAAACAAACCTAATATGAAAAGAACTCTGATGAGGACATTAATACCATTGTTACACCCACGGCCCCTGCTGCTATACATACTGGACCAATTACTAGAGCTCGCGCACGCCAATTAAATTATCAGGTACTTTCGTTTCTTGGTAATGATTCTAATGTTCATGAGAATATGATGCTGCCTAAATTGGACATTTGTTTTGCTTACAAATGAAGGGCCTAGTTTGGACAAGAAAGAGGAACCTTGGAGCAAGTTCAAGCATGGAGATGATGGCATGCGCAAGGGGAACAAGAACGGAGTTACAAGTGATGATTTCAGGACTTTGAAGCCACCATAATGAGTGCAGGAAGCCTTGGACGAAATATACAAGATGCCACTTCATAAATTTCATCCAGAGGCTATTATAGGTGCTGCGTCACCTTATTTTTGGGCCAGGCCCATGTAATTTCGAAATACTTGAGTATAGGCTGTTTTTAGAGTCCGTATGTGTAGGGAAACAAGAGATAGGGTTGGTTTCGGACCCTTCTTCAAGGGCCACGAAATCCCCCCCCCCTCTTCCTCCATATATACAGCCCTTAGGGCACCGTTTAGACTTTGGGTTTTGTTTAGATTAAAAGTTCGCCATAGCTGCAACTTCGCGTACTTCGTTTGTGTTCAACGACCAGACCAAGACGTCACAGAACCCCACCTTGATCAATAAAGCTTTCATCTTATATTCGCAATATCCAGATTGCAAATCTTAGTTTCTTGCTTGTTCTTCATTTGCTTGCAGGAGATAGACCCTCGTGGTCAGGTTGATTGTGCTCCGGCGTGGTCAATAACCTCTCGGAGTTGGTTTAGCGATTGCTAAGGCGCGACGTCCTCGTACGTTCGTAGTCGGATCGTCAAAGTCTACTCCACCAAAAACGATAGCTATCATCTCATCGAAAGATCGGGACTCCCTCTGCCTCTATCAAACTCGGATTGGTGGTGGATATATGGTGGTGGTATATGGCAGCGGTGGTGGTATATGGATACGGATCGGTGGTGGTATATGGATACAGATCGGTGACGGATAAGCGGTGGTGGTAGATGGCAGGGGCGATGATGATGGTGCGGCGGCGGCGTGACAACTTATGACCAGAACTCGAAACTCTAAAGGACTAGACGCTAAGACCAGCAACTAGACACGATGATGCAACCGCAAATTCAACAAAGCAAAAACCCTAAAAAGATTATGCAAAGGCTCAGATTGGTTCGGATATGATGAACTAACCCTAATTTTTTTTTTGGCTTTTTCGTGGACTGTAGGTATGAAGAACAGACTCGATCTAAACTACGAAAAACTGTAAAATCCCACCGAGCAACCTGAAAATCTGATACCACTTGATAGAGGCGAGGGTGTCCCGATCTTTCGATGAGATGATAGCTATCGTTTTTGGTGGAGTAGACTTTGACGATCCGACTACGAACGTGCGAGGACGTCGCGCCTTAGCAATCGCTAAACCAACTCCGAGAGGTTATTGACCACGCCGGAGCACAATCAACCTGACCACGAGGGTCTATCTCCTTCAAGAAAACGAAGAACAAGCAAGAAACTAAGATTTGCAATCTGGATATTGCGAATATAAGATGAAAGCTTTATTGATCAAGGTGGGGTTCTGTGACGTCTTGGTCTGGTCGTTGAACACAATTGAAGTACGCGAAGTTGCAGCTATGGCGAACTTTTAATCTAAACAAAACCCAAAGTCTAAACGGTGCCCTAAGGGCTGTATATATGGAGGACGAGGGGGGGATTTCGTGGCCCTTGAAGGGGGGGGGGGTCCGAAACCAACCCTATCTCTTGTTTCCCCACACATACGGACTCTAAAAACAGCCTATACTCAAGTATTTCGAAATTACATGGGCCTGGCCCAATAATATGGTGACGCAACACCTATAATAGCCTCTGGACAAAATTTATGAAGTGGCATCTTGTATATTTCGTCCAAGGCTTCCTGCACTCATTATGGTGGCTTCAAAGTCCTGAAATCATCACTTGTAACTCTGTTCTTGTTCCCCTTGCGCATGCCATCATCTCCATGCTTGAACTTGCTCCAATGTTCCTCTTTCTTGTCCAAGCTAGGCCCTTCATTCGTAAGCAAAACAAATGTATCCAATTTAGGCAGCATCATATTCTCATGAACATTAGAATCATTACCAAGAAACGAAAGTACCTGATAATTTAATTGGCGTGCGCGAGCTCTAGTAATTGGTCCAGTATGTATAGCAGCAGGGGCTGTGGGTGTAACAATGGTATTGATGTCCTCATCAAGTTCATATCAGCTTTGATCCACAATTGCACATAACAGAGAGGCTTATATGGATGATATAGTGGATAAAACCAAGGATAAATAAACCCTCATCCAAGATCTAGAAAAAACATTTGCAAATTTGCGCAAGATCAACATGAAGCTTAACCCTGAGAAGTGTGTGTTCGGCGTCCCATCCGGCAAACTTCTCGGGTTCTTTGTGTCTCAGCGGGGAATAGAGGCAAATCTTAACAAGATCAAGGCTATCGAGCAAATTCAAGCACCCAAAAACGTCAAGGATGTGAGGCGCCTTGCCGGCTGTGTTGTAGCTTTCAGTAGGTTCATTTGAAGATCTGCTGAGCGCACCCTGCCATTTTTCAAAATATTGAAATAGGCGGGTCAAGTAAAATAGACTCCGGAAGCGGAGGCTGCGCTGCAAGACCTGAAAAGGTACCTATCCTCTGCGCCAACTTTGGTCGCGCCTAGGCCACATGAGCCGTGCTGCTATATCTAGCAGCAACAAACCTGGTGGTCAGTGCTGCACTAGTTGCGCAGCGACAAGCTGGCGACGAGGAGACAGCAGAGGCAAGCCCTTCCCACGACAAGGCAAAATCCTTCCTGGCAGAGCCCAACGCCGGCAAGTCAGTGGTGGTACAAGGTAAAGAAATTGACCAGCGAATCGTGCCCAAGAAGAAGGTGGTGCAGCGGCCGGTGTACTTTGTTAGTTCTTTCTTGCAGGGGGCTTGGTCAAGGTACTCTGGTGTGTAGAAGCTGCTTTTCAGTCTCCTTATGGCCTCGAGAAAGCCACACCACTATTTCCAAGCACATGAGATCACTATCGTCAACCACTTCCGGTTGCAGTGCATTCTGAGGAATCCAGAGGCAAACTGAAGGATAGTGGAGTGGGCATTAGAGTTGTCAAGTTTTGCACTCAAGTTTGAGAGCACTTCAACCATTCAAAGCAGAGCCCTGGCGGAATGCATCGCAGAATGGACGCCAACTCAAGATGAAGAAACCCCATAATCAACTCTCCCCGGGAAGGAAACTGAGAAGGAGTGGATCGTGTAGTTTGAAGGTGCTTTCTCGCTACAAGGCGCCGGTTCCTGATGAGGACATCAATACCATTGATACACCCACAACTCCTACTGCTATACATACTGGACCAATTACTATAGCTCGCGCACGCCAATTGAATTACCAGGTACTTTCGTTTCTTAGTAACAATTCTATTGTTCATAAGAATATGATGCTGCCTAAATTGGATACATTCGTGTTGATTACTAATGAAGGGCCTAGCATGGACAAGAGGGATGAACACTAGAGAAGAATCAAGCATGGAGATGAAGGCGCACGCGAAGGGAACCAGAATAACGTTTCTAGTGCAGATTTCAGCACTTTGAAGCCTCCTTGATGACATACAAGGACATGGACGAAATATACAAGATGCTCTTTCATAAATTCGTCCATAGTTTATTTTAGGTGTTGCACCACTTTATTTTTGGGCCTGGCCCATGTAATTTCGAAATACAACTTCCTAGCTGAGTTCGTATGTGTGGGGAAACTGAATTAGGGTTGGGTTTTGACCCCTCCTCCAAAGGGTCACGAAATCCCCCCCCCCATTCCTCCATTTATACAGCCCTTAGGGCGTCGTTTAGACTTTGGGTTTTTTTAATTAAAGTTCGCCATAGCTGCAACTCACGTACTTCAATTGTGTTCAACGACCAGACCAAGACGTCACAGAACCCCACTTTCATCAATAAAGCTTTCAACTTATACTCGCAATACCCATATTATAATCTTAGTTTCTTGCTTGCTCTTCATTTGCTCGCAGGAAACAGACCCTCGTGATCAGGTTGATCGTGCTTCAGCGTGGTCAATAACCCCTCGGAAGTTGGTTTAGCGATTGCTAAGGCACGACGTCTTCACACGTTCATAGTCGGATCATCAAGGTCGACTCCCACAGAAAATGATAGCTATCTCATCGAAACATCGGGACACCTTCGCCTCTATCAAGTGGTATCAGATTTCCAGGTTGCTCGGTGAGATTTTCCAATTTTTTGTAGTTTAGATCATATATGTTCTTCATACCTATAGTCCACGAAAAAAAGCCAAAAAAATTAGGGTTAGTTCATCATATCCAAACCAATCTGAGCCATTGCATAATCTTTTCTGTATTTGCTTTGTTGAATTTGAGGTTACATCATCGTGTCAAGTTGCTGGTCTTAGTGTCTAGTGATTTAGAGTTTCGAGTTCTGTTCACAAGTTATCACGCCGCCGCCACACTTTCGTCATCGCCTCTGCCATATACCTCCACCGCACCATCTTCATAACTGCTGCCATATGCCCTCACCAATCGGAGTCCACATCCATCACAGATTCACAAGCAGTCCGTGTTCCACCGCCCCTACATATATCCACCACTAGTACAAGTTCCACCAGATTCATCTCCGCCAACAGTCCTAGTCCGATTCCAGTATTTGTTTCTCCGTTTTTGATTTCTAGATCACACTCGAGTACGAGTCATGCCAAAGTCGGACTCCCCAACTTCAGTGCCCCCATACAAGAAAAATAGTTCCAGTTTAAAAAAAATCTGGGCTAGGCGATTTTTAGACCATTTGTAGTCTTTTTCGAAAAAAATTGTTGCGGAGCAAAAAAAAGGAAAAAAAGTGAAAAAATGAGATTCAAAGTGTTTCCTCCCTTGTTTACGTGCAGCGCCGTGATTTTGTTAGTGTTCTAGGCTCGTGTCTCTAGCACGGTCTAGCCTAGAACCAGTACAATACCGTCGTTGAGCGTTTATTCAACTTTGCATCTCTGAATTGATTATTCCTGACATTTTTGCTACCATATCATAAGCCTTCCCAGTTTCACATACATCTACATCGTGCGTGTGACACCACCTGGCAATTGCTCTATCCAAGCTTTGAGAATTTTGACTACACCGGTTGCCGACCACCACCTGCTGCTTGGTAAGAACTGGTAAGAATTTGAGATTTGCTTAACGGATTTGAGACACACACCACCATCACCACTTCCTAGTAGTCAGTAGGAACATATTCTTGTGTGTTTCTATTGCTGCTAACCATGGCAGGATCACAAGTCGACGAGATTGACTGGGAGAACATGACGAACAAGGAGCTTCATGATAAATTTCAGCAAATGTTGGATCAACAGGTGGAAGACCCGATGACCAGCTTTGGCAAGGCACTAGAGAGGATAGATGACATTGAGAAGACTATTAACACCAAGTTGGATGCCAAGTTTGTTGAAGTGCTTGCGCATCTACCCCCATCTGCTACCTTTGTTGCACCGCTACAACAACAACAACCACCTCCACGACGTGATCCAGCGCCCCATCGAGCAAGGCGTGTTCCTCTTGAGGAAGGGCAAATTTCTGGTGCCGCTGTGGCTGCTTCTGCTGCCGAGGGGGTGGATGACTATGAGGGCGATTACGAGGATGAGGTTGATCAAAAATCAGAACTACGTGCAACCACCACCAGGTCGTCCAACCAGAACTACATGGTGGTCTGAACATTGTAGATTATATCCTATTCCAGCTACTTGGGCTGCTCTGAAAACTGCTATGCATACTCGTTGTGATGAGGATATTAATACCATTGTTACACCCACAACCCCTGCTGCTATACATACTGGACCAATTACTAGAGCTTGCGCACGCCAATTAAATTACCAGGTACTTTCGTTTCTTGGTGACAATTCTAATGTTCATGAGAATATGATGCTGCCTAAATTGGATACATTTGTGTTGATTACTAATGAAGGGCCTAGCATGGAGAAGAGGGATGAACACTGGAGCAGGATGAAGCATGGAGATGAAGGCGCGTGCGAAGGGATACAGAATGGTGTTTCTAGTGCATATTTGAGCACTTTGAAGCCACCACAATGACCTACAAGGACATGGAGGAAATATACAAGATGCCCCTTCATAAATTTCGTCCATAGCTTATTTTAGGTACCGCGCCACCTTATTTTTGGGCTAGGCCCATGCAATTTCGAAATACAACTTCGTAGGCTGTTTTTATAGTCTGTATGTGTGGGGAAACAAAGTTAGGGTTGGTTTCGGACCCCTCCTACAAGGGGTCACGAAATTGCCCCCCTACTCCTCCATATATATAGCCCTTAGGGCGTCGTTTAGACTTTGAGTTTTGTTTAGATTAAAAGTTCATCATTGCTACAACTTCGTATACTTCGTTTTTGTTCAACGATCAGACCAAGACGTCACAGAACCCCACCTTGATCAATAAAGCTTTCATCTTATATTCGCAATATACAGATTGCAATCTTAGTTTCTTTCTTGTTCTTCATTTGCTTGCAGCAAATAGACCCTCGTGGTCAGGTTGATCGTGCGCCGGCGTCGTCAATAACCCCTCGGAAGTTGGTTTAGTGATTGCTAAGGCACAACATCTCGCACGTTCGTAGTCGGATCATCAAGGTCGACTCCAACAGAAAACGATATTTATCTCATCGAAACATCGGGACACCCTCACCTCTATCAACTGGTATCAGAGTTCCAGGTTGCTCGGTGAGATTTTCCAGTTTTTCGTAGTTTAGATCGAGTCTGTTCTTCATACCTATAGTCCCTGAAAAAGCCAAAACAAATTAGGGTTAGTTCATCATATCCGAACCAATCTGAGCCTTTGCATAATCTTTTTTAGAGTTTTGCTTTGTCGAATTTTTGGTTGCATCATCATGTCGAGTGGCTGGTCTTAGCGTCTAGTTCCTTTAGAGTTTTGAGTTCTGGTCACAGGTCTTCACGCTGCCGCCGCACCACCATCACCGCTGCCATATACCACCATATCTCTGCCACCAATCCGAGTCCACATATACCACATATTGGCCATCAATCCGAGTCCACATATACCACCATATATACGCCATCAATCTGAGTCCATCACATATTAGGTTTGCTGTCGCGATCTAGTTGTTTCCTTATTTGTGTTTCCTTGTCTGAGTCGGTTTCTAGTTTCATCAGTCTTTCTCCATCCGTAGAAGAGGGGTGATTCCAAAAAAAATCCTGGAGACCCCTGGGCAGTTTTTAGGCCAAAATTTCGATGGTCAAAAATATTTTTCCCTATCCTATTTTTAGGTCCCAGGGAGCATTTTGAGACACTTGCCATCATAGTGATTTTTTGTCACACTTTTTGGTCATCGCTGCCCTGATTTCTGAAAAAAAAGTCAAATTTTTTTTCGTGCCTATCCTGTTATTTTGACTTGGGAAGAGTTTTGAGACACCGGCCATTTTAGTGATTTTCGCAAAAAAAAGAGCGCAAAAAAATTCAGAGTGCTTTTCCCTTCTTTATGTGCCGCGTCGTGATTTTGATAGTGTTCTAGGCTCGCGTCTCTAGTACGGTCTAGCCTAGGACCAACACAGTACCATCGTTGAGCGTTTATTCAACTTTGCATCTCTGAATTGATTATTGCTGACATTTTTGTTACCATATCATAAGCCTTCACCGCTCCACATACATCTACGTCGTGCGTTTGACACCACCCGGCAATCGCTCTGTCCAAGCTTTGAGAGTTTTGACTAGAACGGTTGCCGATCACCATCTGCTGTTGGGTAAGAACTGGTAAGAATTTGAGATTTGCTTGACGGATTTGTGACACCTGCCACCACCACTTTTTAGTAGTCTGTAGGATCATATTCTTGTGTGTTTCTATTGCTGCTAACCATGGCAGGATCACAAGCCGACGAGATTGACTGGGAGAACATGACGAAGAAGGAGCTTCATGATAAATTTCAGCAAATGTTGAGTCAACAGGTGGAAGACGTGATGGCCAGCTTTGGAAAGGCACTGGAGAGGATTGATGACATTGAGAAGACAATTGACACCAAGTTGGACGCCAAGTTCGATGAAGTACTCACACGTCTACCACAGCCACCACCCGCATCTGCTACACCATTGAAACAACATCAACAACCACCTCCATGCCGCGATCCAGTAGGGTGAGTGCATCGTGTTCCTCTTGAGCCAGGACAAACTTCTGGTGTCGCTGCTAATGCTGTTGATGCTTCTGTAGCTCTTGCTGCTACTGCAAAGGTTGATCAAAATCAGAACTACGTGCAACCACCGGCACCACCAGCACCACCACCACCAGGTCGACCTCATGCATATAATCGCAATGGTAGGGCTGCAGCACCACCTCAGGTGCGAGATTATGGCCATATTCCTAAACTAAAATTGAATATTCCATCGTTTGAGGGTAGATACATTCCTGATCTATATCTTACTTGGGAGTTAGAAACTGAACAACGTTTCACATGCTTACAATATCCTTAGGATAGACATGTTGCTGCTGCTGTTTGTGAATTCACTAGTTTTGCTTCTGTTTGGTGGTCTGAACATTTTAGATTATATCATGATAATATCCCTACTACTTGGGCTGCTTTGAAAACTACTATGCGTACTCATTCGGTTCCACCATATTATCAACGCGAATTACTTCAAAAACTGCAGCGTTTGAGACAAGGAAAAAATTATGTAGAGGAGTATGATCAGGAATTACAAACTGGCATGATTAGATGTGGTATTGTTGAAGATAATGAAGCTATGCTTGCACGTTTTATTGGTGGATTAAATAGAGATATTCAGGCCATTTTAGAGTATAAGGAGTATAACAATATCACTCGTTTATTCCATCTTGCTTGCAAAGCTTAACGTGAAGTGCAGGATTGACAGGCATTGGCGCGGACTAATTTTTCTGCGGGTCGACCTTCATCATGGACATCGCGTGCATCTTCTACTTCCACACGTTCTACTACACTGGCACCTCCATCAGCTGCCACCTCCAGCCGTGATATCAGAAAGCATGCACTACCACCACAGCTATCGGGCCTGCCCAGAGCTCTTCTTCATCCATGGCATCAACAGGGCACACACATGATATTATTTGTCGTTGTTGTAAGGGGTAGAGGTCATTATGCGAGAGAATGCAAATCTCCACGTGTTATGATTTCTACTGAGGATGGTGGGTATGAGTCCGCTAGTGACTATGATGAGGAGACTTTGGCTCTTATTACAAGTGAAGAACCCGGTGGAGATGATTCTGATCATGAGACGCAATACATGGCTGCTGAATATGCTGACAGGTATGAAAGTTTAGTTGCTCAACATGTTTTGAGTGTGCAGGTCACACAAGCTGAGCAAAATTAGAGGCATAATTTGTTCCATACAAAGGGAGTTGTGAAGGAACGTTCTGTTCGCGTTATCATAGATGGAGGGAGCTGCAACAACTTGGCTAGCATGGAGATGGTGGAGAAGCTATCTCTCACCACAAGACCACATCCACATCCGTACTACATCCAATGGTTCAACAACAGCGGCAAGGTTAAGGTAACACATACTGTTCGTGTGCATTTTAGTATCTCTACATATGCTGATTATGTTGATTGTGATGTGGTACCCATGCAAGCATGTTCCTTATTACTTGGTAGACCATGGCAATTTGATAAAAAATCTGTACACCATGGTAGAAACAATCAGTATACTCTTGTTCATAAGGATAAACATATTACTTTGCTTCCTATGTCTGTTGATTCCATTTTGAAAGATGATATTAATAGAGCTAATAAAGCAAAACAGGAGAAACATAAGAGTGAAAATCAGATTGTGGCAAAAGAATTTGAGCAACAAATGAAGCCTAATAATAGACCATCTAGCGTTGCTTCTGAAATTAAATTGAAAAGTGCATGTTTACTTGCCACCAAATCTGATACTCATGATCTAAATTTCAGCAAATCTGTTTGCTATGCTTTTGTGTGCAAAGAGGCATTATTTTCATTCGAGGACCTGCCTTCCTCTTTTCCTCCTGCTGTCACTAACATTTTGCAGGAGTTCGCTGACGTCTTTCCACAAGATGTGCCACCGGGATTACCACCTATTCGAGGGACTGAGCATCAGATTGACTTAATTCCCGGTGCTTCGCTGCCAAACCGTGCGCCATACCATACCAATCCAGAGGAGACGAAGGAGATTATGCGTCAAGTACAGGAGCTGCTCAACAAAGGTTATATACGCGAATCTCTTAGTCCTTGTACTGTTCCTATTATACTAGTGCCAAAAAAGGATGGTATGTAGCGTATGTGTGTTGATTGTAGAGGCATTAATAATATTACTATTCGTTATTGTCATCCAATTCCTAGGCTAGATGATATGCTTGATGAATTGAGTGGCTCTATAATATTCTCCAAAGTTGATTTGCGTAGTGGATACCATCAAATTCGTATGAAATTGGGAGATGAATGGAAAACAACATTTAAAACTAAGTTTGGATTATATGAGTGGTTAGTCATGCCTTTTGGGTTAACTAATGCACCTAGTACTTTTATGAGATTAATGAACGAAGTTTTACTTGCTTTCATTGGACAATTTGTGGTAGTTTACTTTGATGATATATTGATTTATAGCAGATCTTTGGAGGAACATTTACGTGCTGTTTTTATTGCTCTACGTGATGCACGTTTGTTTGGTAACCTTGGGAAGTGCACCTTTTGAACCGACCGAGTATCATTTCTTGGCTATGTTGTTACTCCACAGGGAATTGAAGTTGATAAAGCCAAGATTGAAGCTATTGAGAGTTGGCCGCAGCCCAAAACGGTCACACAAGTGAGGAATTTCCTTGGACTCGCTGGTTTCTATAGGCATTTTGTGAGAGATTTCAGCAACATTGCTGCACCTGTCAATGAGCTTACAAAGAAGGACGTGCCTTTTGTTTGGGGTACCGCACAGGAAGAAGCCTTCATGGTATTTAAAGGTTACTTGACACATGCTCCTTTACTCCAACTTCCTGATTTTAATAAGACTTTTGAGCTTGAATGTGATGCTAGTGGAATTGGATTCGGAGGTGTGTTATTACAAGATGGCAAACCTGTTGCATACTTTTCTGAAAAATTGAGTGGGCCTAGTCTGAACTATTTTACCTATGATAAAGAATTATATGCTCTCGTTTGGACCTTAGAAACATGGCAACATTATTTATGGCCCAAAGAATTTGTTATTCATTCTGATCATGAATCTTTGAAACATATTAAAAGTCAAGCAAATATGAACCGTAGACATGCTAAATGGGTTGAATTCATTAAGACTTTCCCTTATGTCATTAAACACAAGAAGGGTAAAGAAAATGTTATTGCTGATGCATTGTCTCATCGTTATACTATGCTTTCACAACTTGACTTTAAAATATTTTGTTTGGAGACCATCAAAGATCAATATGTGCATGATCCTGAATTTAAAGATGTATTGCAGAATTGTAAAGAAGGGAGAACATGGAACAAGTTCGTCGTTAATGATGGATTTGTGTTTCGTGCTAACAAGCTATGCATTCCTGCTAGCTCTGTTCGTCTTTTGTTGTTGCAGGAGGCGCTTGGAGGAGGATTAATGGGACACTTTGGCGTGAAGAAGACGGAGGATGTACTTGCTACACATTTCTTTTGGCCAAAGATGAGACGGGATGTTGAGCGCTTTGTTGCTCGCTGCACTACATGTCAACAACTTGACTTTAAAATATTTGGTTTTGAGACCATCAAAGATCAATATTTGCATGATCCTAAATTTAAAGATGTATTGCAGAATTGTAAAGAAGGGAGAACATGGTACAAGTTCATCGTTAATGATGGATTTGTGCTTCGTGCTAACAAGCTATGCATTCCAGCTAGCTCTGTTCGTCTTTTATTTTTTGAAGGAGGCGCATGGAGGAGGATTAATGGGACACTTTGGCATGAAGAAGACGGAGGATGTACTTGCTACACATTTCTTTTGGCCAAAGATGAGACGGGATGTTGAGCGCTTTGTTGCTCGCTGCACTACATGTCAAAAAGCTAAGTCACGACTCAATCCTCATGGTTTATATATGCCTTTGCCTGTACCTAGTGTTCCATGGGAGGATATATGTATGGACTTTGTTTTGGGTTTACCTCGAACAAAGAAGGGGAGGGAGAGCATATTTGATGTCGTGGATAGCTTCTCGAAAATGGCACACTTTATACCATGTCATAAAAGCGATGATGCTGCTAATGTTGCTGATTTGTTCTTTCATGAAATTATTCGCTTGCATGGTGTGCCAAATACAATTGTTTTAGATCATGATACTAAATTTCTTAGCCACTTTTGGGGATGTTTATGGGCTAAGTTGGGGACTAAACTGTTTTTTAGTACTACATGTCACACCCAAACTGATGGACAAATTGAAGTAGTCAATAGAACATTGTCTACTATGCTTAGGGCTGTTTTGAAGACTAACCTTAAATTGTGCGAAGAATGCTTGCCTCATATTGAATTTACTTATAATCGTTCGCTGCATTCTACTACTAAGATGTGCCCTTTTGAGATTGTGTATGGTTTCCTACCTCGTGCACCAATTGATTTGTTGCCTCTTCCATCTTCGAAGAAGGTTAATTTTGATGCTAAACAACGTGCTGAATTGATCTTAAAATTGCATGAGTTAACTAAGGAAAATATTGAGCGCATGAATGCTAAATATAAACTTGCTGGAGATAAGGGTAGAAAACATGTTGTCTTTGCACCTGGAGATCTTGTTTGGTTACATTTGCATCAGGATAGATATCCTAATTTGCGCAGGTCAAAGCTAATGCCACGTGCTGATGGTCCTTTTAAGGTGTTAGAGAAAATAAATGATAATGCATACAAACTTGGCTGCCTGCAGATTTTGGGTTTAGTCCCACTTTTATGATTGCAGATTTGAAGCCTTATTTGGGTGAGCAAGATGAGCTTATGTCGAGGACGACTTCATTTCAAGAAGGGGAGGATGATGAGGACATTAATACCATTGTTACACCCACAACCCCAGCTGCTATACATACTGGACCAATTACTAGAGCTCGCGCACGCCAATTAAATTACCAGGTATTTTTGTTTCTTGGTGACAATTCTAATGTTCATGAGAATATGATGCTGCCTAAATTGGATACATTTGTGTTGATTACTAATGAAGGGCTAGCATGGACAAGAGGGATGAACACTGGAGCAGGATCAAGAATGGAGATGAAGGCGCACGCGAAGGGATCCAGAATGGCGTTTCTAGTGCATATTTGAGCACTTTGAAGCCTCCGTGATGACATACAAGGACATGGACGAAATATACAAGATGCCCCTTCATAAATTTTGTCCATAGCTGATTTTAGGTGCTGCACCACCTTATTTTTGGGCCACGCCCATGTAATTTTGAAATACAACTTCCTTGGCTGTTTTTAGAGTCCGTATGTGTGGGGAAACAAAGTTAGGGTTGGTTTCGGACCCCTCCTACAAGGGGTCACGAAATCCCCCCTACTCCTCCATATATATAGCCCTTCGGGCATTGTTTAGACTTTGGGTTTTGTTTAGATTAAAAGTTCTCCGTAGCTGCAACTTCGCGTACTTCGTTTGTGTTCAACGACCAGACCAAGACGTCACAGGACCCCACCTTGACCAATAAAGCTTTCATCTTATATTCGCAATATCCAGATTGCAATCTTAGTTTCTTTCTTGTTCTTCGTTTGCTTGTAGGAAATAGACCATCGTGGTCAGGTTGATCGTGTGCCGGCGTGGTTAGTAACCCCTCGGAAGTTGGTTTAGCGATTGCTAAGGCGCGACGTCTCGCACGTTCGTAGTCGGATCGTCAAGGTCGACTCCCATAGAAAACGATATCTATCCCATCGAAACATCGGGACACCCTCGCCTCTATCACGTTGGGTTCCACCATATTATCAACGTGAATTACTTAAAAAATTACAGCGTTTAAGACAGGGAATTTTTTTGTAGTGGAATATTATCAGGAATTACGAACGGGCATGATTAGATGTGGTATTGTTGAGGATAACAAAGCTATGCTTGCACGTTTTATGGGTGGGTTAAATAGAGAGATTCAGACCATTTTAGAGTATAAGGAGTATAACAATATCACTCATTTATTCCATCTTGCTTGCAAAGCTGAGCGTGAAGTGCAGGATCGACAGGCATTGGCGTGGACTAGCTTTTCTGCAGGTCGAACTTCATCATGGACACTGCGTGCATCCTCTACTTCCACACATTCTTCTGCACTGGCACCTCCGTCAGCTGCCACCTCCAACCGTGATACAAGAAAGCAGGCACAATGATACAGGGCTAACCCGGTGTTGGCCGATCTTTCATGATTGGAGTGGATTCCCTCGAAGAACACAAAGAGCATGATGAACACGGGGAAGAACGGAGAGAAATCACAAGGGGAAACACTCAAGAACAAGTCCAATCACACATCCACTAGACAATCAAACACACAAGATCCACAAGGTACATGAACAACAAAAGGAAAGGTACAAGGTAAAGTTCATCTCCATGAGGAGGTCTTGACGATATCCTAGACGGATCTTCCCGTGAGGGGCCTTGATGATATCCCGCAGGATCTTCTCACATGGAGGTCTTGAACTCCATGGGAGTGGTAGGCTCTCTCTCTCTCTCAATAGGAGGAGTGGTACAATCAGCATAGCTCACCTAAGAATGAGCTATCACTTTGCTAACCCTAGAAAGGAGGTGGAGGTGGTCTATTTATAGTCTAAACCATGAAGGGGTAAGTGGGAGAGGGATACAAGGCCAAAGGCCCGGCTGCGCATAGGCAGTGTCGGACGTCCGGTCGCTCGCGGGGGTCCGGACGTCCGGAGGGCGTCGGACTTCCGACGTTTCTTTTCTGGACTGGTGGCACCAGTCGTCCAGTCAGCGTCGGTCGTCCGGTCACTGGTAGTTGTCAGACGTCCGGTGGTCGTCGGTCGTCCGGCCACTGTAGGTCTTGTCGGCTGTTCTTCTGGCTGGGTGGAGGGTGTGTCGGATGTCCAGTTGTCGGGGTACACAAACATGGGTGTATGTTTCCCCTGACATGTGCACGGACAGTAGGCCTCCGACCTGGCAACACCAAGCATTCAAGACAGAACCAAGCCAGAGAAAGAGAGGTCTTTGAGGAATCAAAGGGCGAATCAAGAAGACCAAGACAAGCCAAGACAGCAAGATATCACCAAGGGAAAGCCTCCCTTGCCGGGCAGGCGAGCGCAGTCAGGTCGAGGCCACCCCGAAGACAAGTCTCATGACTTCCTCAGCAAGGAGTGCCGGGTCCACTGGCGGCCTACATCCCCGCCAAGGCTCCACCGCTCCACCGCATCGCAACACATGTCATCCATCGGTGCGGTGTCGAGCCCCCAGATAACTAAGTGGCTGTCATTTGGCATGTGGCAACCATTTAGGTGGAAGATCACCTCTACATGACACCCGTCCAGAGGTGTGTCAGGCAGACAGATGGAAGATGACTAGAGCGGCGCGGCAGGCCTGCTGGGCCGCATACACAGCGCGACCCATGGCAGCGCATTTAATGCGCTTTGTCCTAACTTCTAGAGTTAGGTATGATAGCACTGTTAGCTATCTAATCATTGGATAATGACCATTTTGGCATTGTGGTAACCCCTTAGCCTATAAAAGGAGGACCGTGGCAACCTTAGAAAGGATTCGAACCCTCGTGTACTCATACGCGCACATCTGCTCGCCCCGAGGCGACCTTGCCGGGCTCGAGCGTCACACGTTCTTCACAGTCTCTCCATCAATCCACCAAAGCAGGAGTAGGGTTTTACGATTCTCAGCGGCCCGAACCTGGGTAAAAACCACCAGTGTCACCACTGTCGTGCTGTCCCACAGCCTCCGCTCTTTGTGTAATGCGTCCTCTCCCCTGCCGAACCACAAAGGGGCCGATGGCCTCATAGGTGGCCGTGTTCTACCACAACATCTTTGGCGTGCCAGGTAGGGGATGCGCTTCATAATCAGTGCGTCAAGCTACACCGGCATCAGCATCGATGCTCGCATCATCCGCGGCTCCTGAGAAGAGGGGCGATGCCGCTCCCTCGGTCAGCCTTACCCGAGCCCTGTCGCCCGCACCCGCCACAACCGCGGTGGCAGCGGAAACGGGAGGTGGGAGCGGTGCGACGGTCCCGAGCCGTTCAGGTGGCGTGACCACCGCACTGCCCCCATCCCAAGGAGAAGGACGAGACGCGCGGTGACGCTGTCCTCCTAGCGGGTCCCCGCCAAGCATGCCCGATGACTAAGAAAATCACTAGGGCAAGCGGAAAGCATGGTATGTGGCCTCCTCCTCCTCCACTTTCGCTCGTCATCGATCAAAGCTGCGCATGGGGTGGCATCCTCGACGTCAATAGGCCCACGCAGAACTCGGTCCAGCATTTACCCCGATGAGGGAAAATCCTGAGTGAAGCGCTGGTGCAAATCCATTGATTGACGCCCCGCCAAGCGCGCTCCGGCAGGGCTGTCCGCGCCAGCGTGAACTTATGCCTACGGCCGTAGTATCATCGACAGCAAAAGGGAGAGGAGAGAGGAGTCGACCCTTCCTTTTTCGCTATGCATTGTCACCTGCAGGCGTTCGATTATCCCCCTCCGGCGCTTGCCGGGGGTGGACATGCAACTAATAAACTACCAAGTTTCCCTCTTTCACGTGTTTTTCATGTCGATTCAGCAAACTTGAGGCGAGTACGTGAACGCTGTCCTCTCAAAGTATGCGGACGTGATAGATAGGCATGGCGACGGAAGGGGGGAAGCATGAACAAAAAAAAAGCTAAGTCAACATGCTCACCAACTCTTCCTCCAGAGTTTTGCATTTGCTTATCCCTCGGACACCCAAGTTTTCTTTGTATGGTTGAATCTTTCGTGTGATGGCACCTTGCCAGATTTGTCTGCGCCCCTGCTTTGTTTCGAGCCAGCTCAACAAGTGGGCGGCTGCATCAAAGACTCCTAAGGAAAAACCTGCCGTGGCATGTCCTCGCCAGTTGAATGCTAAGGACCCGCTCCTCACAGCAATCGCGACAGCATGCTACAGGCGGGCAACCAAAACACACGAAAAGAAGCCAACCATACGAGCATCCATGGGTAAAACACAAGAGGGATAACATGTGCTTAAGCTTAATTAAATACCAGTTTGACGAGTGCAAAAGCAAATATAGTACGGGGCCTAAACACGAGACATGCATCATGTTTTTGTTACAGGGCGCCACGGCAACAAGAATGGTTCACAGCTGTGCCGGGCGGTCTTCTCAGACCCTGGGGACAGAATGAACCTTGTCGGCGAAGAGGGCAGCTTTCTCCTCAGCGGCAGAAACATTAACGCCCGCCGGCAGCCTCCTGAAGCCATCAACAAGGTCGAGGTCTGGATGGCGGAAGGCGAGATTGCTCAAGACCATGAAGAGGGCGTCGCGGGCGAGCTTCCGGGACTCATGGACAAACCATGCGTCCCTCTCGTCCTCATACGTCTTCAGCCCTTCAATCAACCCCTTGAAGAAGAGCGACTGCTTGACACTGGGAACTCATGTTGGCCCACAGAGAAAGCCTAGCTCTTCATCTTCATTGTTGCGATCTGGGCAGAGAGGCGCTCGGCGATATCCACCAAATTCTTGATCCAGAGGTCGCGCTGCCCAACTTGGTTCGCCAGCTTGTCCTCTGCATCTTTTTGGTGGAGTCTTGCGTTGTCCAGGTCCTTCATTAGCTGCCTCTCACGGGCGTCGGCAGACTCAACCTTGCTTTCCGGAGTACCAAGCCATGCCTTCATATCAGTAATGGAGCCGTTGGCAGTGTTAACATCCTGGCTCTTGGATGAAAGTTGCGATTGCACCTCTTTGAGAAGGATTTCTGCCTTCTGCGCTTCCTCCTTGAGGGCCGCAGTATCCTTGGCACTCCCGGCAAGCTCCTCTGTCAGTTTGGCCACCTGTTGGTCGAGATCAGCTTTGGCGGTGGACGCGGCAGCAAGGTCATCAGCAATCTTCTTCAGCTGGGCAGCAGAATCATGGGTGAGCGTGTCGAGGGCCGCCATGTGCTTGTCCTCTAAATCCTTGGTACGCTGCTGGACAAGGACCTCCAGCTCCTCGTCCTTGTTGCGGAGGGTGGTCTTAGGTTCTCTTCCCGGGAAGAGATTTCCTTCTCTTTGGCGTTCAAAAGCACTGCGCGCTCCGCCAAATGAGCTTCCTGGGCGGCGACGTCCTCCTTGGCCATAGTGATCACCTCCTGTTGCCGCTGAAGGATTTGGAACTGCTTGCCGTGCCACTCATGCAATTCATTGCCCTTGCCCCTCAGCTTCTGACCCATGAGGTTGGCAGAGTTGCATTGCTCCTTGAGTGCCTGCCCCTTCTGGTTGTACCTGTTTTGCATCTCCTTGGTGCCGGCCGCCACGGACTCTAGAAAGGACAGGTCCAGGACTGCACTGACCGAGTCTTTGGCCTCTTCAGCTTGCTGGGATAGCGGTGCCATAATGCGTTGGATCTCCTCATCAAGATCTGCACTCACTGCCGCGGATGCGCTGGGGGCTCCAAGACCAGGTTGGGCGAGGACCAACGCCAGGCTACTCGAAGATGGCTGTAGGGCCGTGGCCGAGGGGCCAAATTGGGGAGGGGGCTCATGGTCCGAAGAGGCACCTTCTCTTCAACCACTACCCCCAGTCCTGACACACTGCTGGGGGCCTTCTCTGGGGCCTCTCGGATATCCCTGGCAGTATGTTCCTGGCCCACAACGGCAGCGATCATGGCAGCCACTTCAGCAGCATCCTTACCAATGCTGGCAACCTCCTGCAGTAGCTCTGGTTCCTCGGCCACTAGGACTGCAAGCAAAATCAGCAAGGGATGGTAAGGAAATAATATGCATCAAGAAGCTAGAGACTTGAAGCAGAAATAAAGCAAACAACAAAAGGCGAAGAGCGAGCAAATTACCTGGAGATGTTTGCCATAGGGGGACATCGGTTTCCCCGGCAACACTTGTTGCCATGGCATGACCCTCGCCCCTTCCTCGGTGGTCACTACGTCAGCGTGGGCCGACCCTTCCGTGGAGGCCCTTGCCGGGGATTTCTCGGCTCGGGCATCGGGCAAGGTGAGCGCCTCCTGGGGAGCCGCGCTTTGGACAAGCTCTCACTTTCCCTTGGCGGAAGAAGGGACCCGCTCTCCCATGCCCTCGCTGGCGGGGAGGGCCTGCCCCATACCTTCGTGCCGGGGCTGTGTCGGGGGCTTGGCGCGGGATCATCCATGCTACCTCCCACCAAGCGCGTGCCCTCCAAAGGCCCCGATGTGTCCACTTGCTTGGATCGCTTAGCCCGGTGGGCGAGGGTCTCTTCCTCGTCTCTGCCAAAAACAACAAAGCAAGATTGGGTCAGCAAATCTTCAATTGCATGGTGCATCAACAAGAAGAGATGATGTTTTCCTTACTCTGGATCGATGAGCATGGAGCCCAGTGCGAACTCCATAGGCGGTGGGGTCGCTCTGCCTCTCTTCAGGGGCGGAGGAGCGGTGCTTCCCGGCAGCTTCGAGCCTTTTGAGGAGGCCTAGGGCTCCAGCGAGGACGAGCTGCGCGAAGAGCGAAGAGCTCAAGTCAAAGCTGGGGTCAACCCCTATGATGGCTCGCCGCTTGGTGGGAGGGGTCTTGGCCCTAGAAAGGCAACAAGAATGGCGGCGCACCATGTCTGGCCCATCGCCCTTAGAGATGGTCTTCTTCTCCCTCTTGGTGACGGGTGCAGGGACGGGGGCCGCGGTTCCCCAGCTAGGCCGCCTGCGGGGACGCAGCTCCAGGTCTGGTTCGGGGGCTTGAGGGCCCGCAGTGAGCCACTCCTCCTTGGGCTGCTCCACCTCCTCGGCCTCATCCTTTTCCTGGGCTTCCGCTGCCGCCACATACAAAGCTTCGATTCCAGGAGGCTCGTCCCCGGTGGGATCACCCTCGGCAGGCTCGTCTTCGGCAGTTTCCTCCATGGCGTGCCCCCCACTCCTGCCGTGAGAAGAGCCCTCATCTTCGGCCTCCTCCTCTTCCTCCTCCACCACTCTTCTGGGCTTTGCCTTCCTGGCAGCCCGAAGCGCCTTATCCTCCTCGATCCGCCCGCTTGATCTACTCTGCTTCCGCCGTGGAAGTGCGCTTGAGCATGTTGCTCTCCACTCTGGAAGCCCTTTCCTCCAGACCAGAGACCCACTCCATCTCCTCGTCAAGCTTTGGTAGTTGCCAATCGTCCGCAACTCCGTAAGCGTTGCAGTCGGGCATCCACTTCAAAATCTGGTCCAGGGTGGAATTGATATTCAGCGGGACGACCTTTGCTGGCATTTTGAATGGCCCAAGGCGGCCGAACATCTGTTCGCATAGCCAAACATGGCCGTAAACTGTCAGGTTGTTGGTGAGGCCTGGGTACAGGCGCATCCTATCCCTCGCATCTCCGTACCGCCAGGCAAACCTGTCCCTTTGCTGAAGTGGCGCAATGCGGCGTTGGAGGAAGTTAGCCCCCACCAGTTCGATGGTTATCCCGGCAGCCTTAAGGCAAGCAATCCTATTCAAAGCCGGGCGAAGCCTATCGTCGACAAGGCCTAGCTTCCCCAAATCCTTGCCGTGCACGACGCACTCCGTCCACGCCCGATAGTACTCTAGAGCATCTGCATCCTGAATCCAGCACCAATCTGCCCTCCATTCTTCCCATCTGCCGCGCTGCTGACCAGCAAGATAATCCCAAACATTCCTCGCCACCCGGGGGATCCAGCTTATATTTCCTTAACGGAGATTCTTGTCCTCAACTCGCGGGACGAAGAAGTGCTTAAACAGATCCACGCTGGGGGCTACTCTCACGAAGTTCTCGCACAGATGGGCGAAAATCGCCATGCACGCCATTGCATTTGGCATGAAATCCAAAAGGCGGAATCCGTATACCACCATCATCGCCTCAAAGAAATCAGAGAAAGGAGGGCTGAGGCTGTAGAGGAAATACACGCAGAAAAAGTGGTATGAATTTGGCGGGTTCTCTTTCCCCTCCGCCAAAACCGCGGGAGCACCATGCCCTTTCGGGACTTCTCTCCCCCACATATACGCATACCTCATGGCCAGGGTGTTGCTATCCAATCTCGACGGGAAGAACACTACATCTCCTGCCGCTTCCTGTCTGGCTCCACCGCTTTCTTCTTTTGCCCTTCCGCCGCGGTTTCCTTCGCGGCGGTCGACCGCTTCCCCCTTTCGGTGGCTTTCTTCCCCATTCTTCGGGGCTGCGTGGAAGGTGGAAGGCTGGGTGGGAGATCGGAGGCGAATGTGGGCGCGGGAGCAGTCGCTTGGCTTGAGGAGGAAGATGATGGAGGGTGAAACGGATGCGAATGAGCAGGGCCCCTTCGCGTTTTTCTCTTTCATGAGGAACGAACATGGGGGGGGGGGGGGTGGCTCCTCGCCGCTTCCTCTCAGGAAGTTACCGTTTTACATTAACTGCTACAGTCCCACGACCCCACGACCTGCGGTAATTGCGCGGAGTGGACGTTAAGGCGACTGGTCATCATAACAAACCACTGCACGCGCAGCATTCCTTCGACACATGTTCGTGCACTGTTTTGGGCCTAACCCAACATGCCCGATGACACGTATGGCTCAGGCCTGGGGGCTTCTGTCGGGGTACACAAACAGGGGTGTATGTTTCCCCTGACTTGTGCACGGACAGTAGGCCTCCGACCCGGCAACACCAAGCATTCAAGACAGAACCAAGCCAGAGAAAGAGAGCTCTATGAGGAATCAAAGGGCGAATCAAGAAGACCAAGACAAGCCAAGACAACAAGATATCACCAAGGGAAAGCCTCCCTTGCCGGGCAGGCGAGCCCGGTCAGGTCGAGGCCACCCCAAAGACAAGTCTCATGACTTCCCCGGCAAGGATTGCCGGGTCCACTGGCGGCCTACATCCCCGCCAAGGCTCCACCGCTCCACTGCATTGCAACGCATGTCATCCATCGGTGCGGTGTCGAGCCCCAGATAACTAAGTGGCTGTCATTTGGCACGTGGCAGCCATTTAGGAGGTAGATCACCTCTACATGACACTCGTCCAGAGGCGTGTCAAGCAGAAAGATGGAAGATGACTAGAGCGGCGCGTCAGGCCTACCGGGACGCATCCACAGCGCGACACATGGCAACGCATTTAATGCGCTTTGTCCTAACTGCCAGAGTTCGGTATGATAGCACTGTTAGCTATCTAATCGCTGGATAATGACCATTTTGCCATTGTGGTAACCCCTTAGCCTATAAAAGGAGGACCGTGGCAACCTTAGAAAGGATTCGGACCCTCGTGTACTCATACGCACGCAGCTGCTCTCCCCGAGGCAACCTTGCCGGGCTCGAGCGCCGCGCGTTCTTCACAGTCTCTCCATCAATCCACCAAAGCAGGAGTAGGGTTTTACACTTCTCAGTGGCCCGAACCTGGGTAAAAACCACCAGTGTAACCACTGTCGTGCTGTCCCACGGCCTCCGCTCTTTGTGTAATGCGTCCTCTCCGCTGCCGAACCACAAAGGGGCTGATGGCCTCATAGGTGACCGTGTTCTACCACGACACTGGTGGATGCCGGTCGTCCAAGCGCTGTAGACTGTAGGACGTCCCATAGCACGTCGGTCGTCCAGCCGCTGTAGACTCCGCTGCTCCGTCTTCTTCCATCTTCGCTTCAACGCTTCCCTCGCGGATGGTGTAGTTGTTCCTTGGCGCTTGCACTCCTCCTCGTCATCCATGAAGCTCCGACAATACTTATGCATGCACACGGGTGGAGTGTCAAGTAGTATACCATCCTCGAAGGGGTCAAGCGAGCACGTGTAAAGGAGATGATTCACCTTTATGTATGTGAACTAGATGTCGCACGTGTCACTTGCCAAACGGACTCTTGACATGGTGATGTCCGTAGGATGCTCTGCATCATCTCCCCCCCCTGGGAAAGATCTGACCTCGGATCGAAAACCAAATCACCGTGGGAAAGAGATGGTTTCGCGGTGTAGAGGTGGACGATCACCAAGTACTTGTCATCTTCAAGCTTGCAATGGGCACTCTCCAATGTTGCACCGTCTAGTGCTACCTTCAAAAGGAGTAAGGACAACAAACACTTGGAAAAACAAATGTGGTTAGCGTTAGTGCAAAACCAAGCATTCATGAGGTGATTCACCCAACAAGTGTCGTTATCAAGCATAGCATATGGCATGACAAAGGATTGTGACATGGCATGTAAGCGCATAAATTGAGCACAAGCAAAGATATCATGGGGACAAGCATGTAAATGTGAGGTAGTGATGCAAATATGTGTATCAAGAGAATAAGCATCTACCTCAAAGGCATAGCGGCATGCATAAGGCGCTCAACAAACGGTCTATGTTAGGCATAGGAAGCATTCACCACACCAAATAAAATGAAGTGTCTAAACACATGGGTCAAGTGCAAGACAATCCAAGCATAACGTGCATAGGGTGTAGTGAAGATAGTATGGCACTCAACATACTAGAAAGAGCAATTGTTCATCATGTGTGAGGCAATCAAGGTAATCATGTAGCAATCAATGGGACATGGCATATGTGAAGTGATGACATTGTTGCAACCAAGCAAATGATAGGAGCAAGTAATCCAAGAATTGGATGCAACACACAAGGTATATATGTCATGAGGCATGGCAATGTGGCAATGATAATTCGAAGCAAGATCTCTAGCATGTGTGCAATATGTCAAGGTGCAAGCAACACATGAAGTAGGATTCACAATATTCATGCTCAAGAAAGATGTCACCTTGAAGGCATGTCCTTGTGCAACCTTCAGAATGCCGAAGTACAAGCAAGCGTGATGTAGAATCATCGTGGTAGAAGGTGGTTCGCTCTCAAGAGCTCGGATTGTCAACTCATGTGACGTGGAAATTGACACAAAGTCAAAGTTTCCTACATATACGCACAACAAAACAGAGAACATATGCGCATGGTAGATAAACACATCATCCATCATGATGGTTCTCTTCTTTTGCACATAACCGTTAGAAGCACAAGTGCATGAATAATATGATGCAACAATGGCTATATTCATGGCACTAGGTATATGGTGCAAAGAAGACAAGCATGCTTGACAAGAAATATGTAAAAATCTCCAAAGATATGCGAGAATGCTATGGGGGCAATCTCATTAGCAAGACTAAAATCATTGTTGCACTCAATACATGGAAAATCATCTAGCATGAGGGAGGCAACATATGGAGATATATGACAAGAAGCAATAGCAATCATGTGCAAAGCATGGCAATGGTTGTCATCAACTGCATGAAATGAGCAAGTATGAATCATGGGTGATGCAACATAAGCAAGCATATCAATCATGTCGTGCAAGCTAGTAGTGCGAAGAGGCAACATACTAGATGAAATCATGGCAGTAATGTCATGTGAGCAATTAAGAGGCATAGGCAATGCACATGACATATCGCAAGCACGAACATAAAGCAAGATCATAGTATCATCATAGGAATGGGTCATAAGTGGAGCATGGCGGTAACAAGCAATATCTCCACCAAGCTTGCAAATACACATACAAGTATGAGAATCAATCGTCATGTGTAATGCAAAGCATGGGTCACAAATGCATGGTAAAGGCATAGGAATAAGCATATCATGCAAAGTGAACATGGCAAGATGGGCAAAGTATACATAATGGACAATAACTCATAACCATGTGAGGGCCATGTAGAATAGATGCGTGAAGCCTTTGCACAAAAAGAGCGGTGGGAAAGACAATCCATGGTATCCCAAGTCATCATTGCTCTCTAGAGCTCATTTTGTCAACTCGTGGGATTGTGAGGTTGACAAGTATTCATGGGTACCTGCCCAAAAGAGACACAAACCAAAGAAATTACGTGCGTGGTAAATGTACACATCATCCATCATGATGTGTATGTGCACGTGTGAGTTAGCACAAGATAAGCATCGCTCAAAAAAATTTGATGCATGGTATAAGAACATGTCATCCATCATGAAAGAACAGTTGTTATGTATAACACGATGGGTACACAAATTGAGAATGCAATTATAGCAAGTGTGTGGCACAACAAAAGCATGTTTATTCATGGGATGCATATGGTGCACACAACCATGGGAATCATGCAACAGATGGGATGGATCAAAATCTCCTAAAGTGTATGAGGAAACTATGGGTGCCTCCTCATGAGCAATATCGAAAACTTCATATGGGGAAAATGGACAACATCCAAAACCATGCATATCCGAAGCTAGGTGGTCATGGCATGGCATATGAGATAAATGATGCAAAGGGAGCATATCAATATCATCACAAGAAAAACAAATGCCAATAACCATGGGCTTGTCATCTATGCCATATGTGCAAATTGGGTTTATTTTAATGGCATATGATAGTCACTACGATGAGATTGCAAATATGACATATGGTTGATCTCATGCATAGCATATGACAAGTCAAGTTGATTGTCAAACATGATGTGACCGAGAGAATTATCGCAAGAAATCCTATGCAACATGGCATCACAACTAATAGACTCGACATGGCAATCATCAAACTCATCATAAATGGGTAAATCATCGCATGGGGAAACCATACTAGCATGAAGCATGGTAATAGGTTGATCAACATCATGCAAGCAATCAATGTCAAGATAGTCCACTAGTGGGACTAGAGCATCACCATCACCTATGTTACCTTGTTCATTCCACTCATGTGGTGTAGGTGAGGTGGCAAAGACCAAATGGTGGTTAATATCATCATCTTGATGGAACCATGTGGGGGTGCATCATATTCCACCATGGCCATCGTCTTATCTAAAGGAAGGACGTAGTCGTCGCGAATCGGCGCGTCATCATATATGGGACCTAGCACCAAATGAGAAGACACAATAGAGGTAGAGGTTAAGTCGTTAGAAATCATAGTGGCCTCACATGCCCTATCAACTATCACACTCTCTCTATGTGGTGGCTCACTCACTCCCTCAAAATAGGTGCACTCAAAGTCACATATGGTGGATCACTCATCTCACTCAAGTGGTGGGGGTTGTGGCTCTCCTGATGAGGACATGACTACCTTGGATATGATCAAAAATATTGCATACATGTATATTTGTGAGGTGATTTCTAATGCAAACTATGCAATAATTTATTTGTGTCATCCACGACAAAAATACTTCACAAACTTTTGTGCCATGTCTAATTGCAGGTGTATGGGACATTTGTACAATTCACATATGAAGATAAGGGAAAAAGAGAAGTTTAGGTACTGTTCAAAAAGTCCTCTCACGTCACTTTTGGGCCAAGAGAAGATAGAGTCCAAGTCTCTCACGTTCTGGATTCAGATTCAGACTGCACAGACATACCTGACTCAAAACGCCAAGAACTTTTTCATACGGACTCCGAATTGGGTGATTCTTTTTTTTGTTGGAAAGTAGATTTTGTGCTCTTTCCAACCCAATTGGATTCACCAGAAAATTCGTCCGAAGCGTTGAGTTATCAATGAAACAATCTGACGCTGCAGCAGAATCCGAGTCAAACTATAAGTCCAAAGGTGTTGCATCACCTCCACTTGGGCCCATGAGCCTTGTACGACCTAGGGTTAGTTTTAGGCTGCCTTGGGACGTCCTCCCACCTCCTTGGCCGCCACCCCTTACTCCTATATAAGTAGATCCATCTAGTAGCTTTTTCCTTGGGATTTGTTTAGTTAAAAGTTAGCCATTGCAACTTCGTGTACTTCGTTTGTGTCCAACGACCAGACCAAGACCGCTTTCGGATCCCCACCATTATCAATCCTTCATCTATATTCGCAATATTCAGATTGCATTATCATATTCTTGCTTGTTCTTCGATTGCGTGCAGGATTAGACCTTCGTGGTCAGGCTAATCGTGCTTCCAGCTTCGTCAGTAACCTCAGGAGATTGGTTTAGCGATTGCCAAGGCGCAACGTCGTGCATGTTTATAGTCGGATCGTCAAAGTCGGCTCCACCAAATCGATAGTTACCATCTCATCGAAAGATCGGGACACCCTCGCCTCTATCATCTCCTCACATGGGAACTGGGGCAACACATCATATATGGGGCTAGTGGTGAAGTCAATCTCACTCTTAATATGGTGGCAAAAGTCACTCAAGTCATCATACGTCGTCGTGGTCGAAGGGAAAATCCCATGTTCAACCATCTCGTGATCGTCACCGTGGATGAAGGCCGAAGATGGCACATCATCACTCTCCTCCATGACTGAAGGGAAAATCCCATGCTCGATCATCTCGTCACCGTCGTCGTGGATGAAGGCCGAAGATGGCACATCATCACTCTCTCCTCCAAAGATGAAAGCATCATCCTTGCTCGCCACCGTGTCGCTCGCCTCCAAAGCATGTTCCTTGATTGGCTCCGTAGTCATAGTCGTCGCCGCACCGTCTTGAAAAAGAGTCGAAGTAGACTTGGCATCATCAATGCCACAAAGAGGAATGGCGGTGAAGTCAAACTTGGGAGCATCATCTTGGAGCTCGTCGGGCTTGGACATCATCGTGGTACTAGCCTCATGCTCGCCGTCTTGGAGCTTGGTCTTCGAGAAGTGTGCTTGGGGTGGAGAAGCCTTAGCCTTCATGAGTTCTTGTTCCGCCTTGAGAGCACCAATGTAGTTGTCGTCGAGGGACTTGTAGTTCTCGAGGAAGATAGTCTTGGACATGTCGTTGTGCAATCCCATCATGAAGTGGAACTTCATCGAAATGGGGTCATCCATGTTGGCTCGTCGCAAGGCATTCTTCATCTCCTTGAAGTACGCGTCGATGGACATGGATCCTTGGATGGTGTTCTCCAATTGGCGTAGAAGTTCTTCCGTGTAGGTGGGAGGCACGAACTCTCGCCGCAAAGCTATCTTCATCTTGGGACAACTCATGTCATTGCTCTCCGAAGGTGTGTGAAGCCACCATGCCGACGCGTAGTCGTGGAAGTTCGTTGTGGCGCACTTCACTTTATCTTCAAGAGGAAGTTTATGTAGCTTGAGGTATTCGTCCATCAGGTGCTCCCACTCAAGATACTCCTCGGGTTCTTGAGTCCCATAGAAAGGAATCTTGTGGTCGGTGTCAAGGTCGTAGTAGCTCGTGGAAGTCGCGGACTTGAGCTTGGGGAGCTTCTCGTGAGAGTAGTCTTGAGGTGCTTGTTGGCGAAGATGTCGTATGTCCGTAGGTGAAGATGCCTTGAAGTCGCTTGGCGAAGATGCCAAGGTAGATGGTGAAGTCGTTGAGCGATTGTTGGTGTTGAGCTCTTGACCTTCACGTTCTCGTCGGTGGTGGTGTCGATGCCGATGTGATCTTGCCAGAGATGGTAGCTCGGAAGGATGTGCACTTGAGCGTCTTCTCGAAGATTAGGAAGACCGCTTGTAGACCTTGATGAGGGCTTTGATCTCCTCCATTTGAGCATCCATCTTGGCGTCCAAGTTTTTTTTCATGGCACCAAACTCGTCGATGTTGTTGTAGACCAAAGATGAAATGCTTTGCCTATCCATCACAAGACTCGAGTAGAGGTGAGTAGGAAATGAGATAAACAATACCAAGTTACCTTTTCCGAAAGTTGAGAATGTATCCCGTTTCACTCGATGTGAAAATGAAAGAATAGTGGAATTGGTACCGGACTTGTTCACTCACTCCTGTCAAGTAAAGCTTATGGAGTAGCTTGGTGAGGATAATGGCACAAAAATTTGATGAAAATGTTAGCAAGAGTCAATAATGTTGAAAGAGATTCACAAACTCGCAAGTGAAACAAGTAGACAAATAACAATGAATGGCACACGGAAACGCACACACGGATAGATAAATGGGGTCGTGCAACCAAGGAATGAGAACAAAATGTGGAGTCCACAGAAAACGCTCGTGTTGCACAACTCAAGAGAGACACTAGCACGATTGCTCAATAGGCGGATACGACACTTGTGCACAACCTATAAGATGCAAAATGTATCAACTTTCTGTCCCAAATATGCTATTATGTATGGTTCCCAGTGTTTCTCACACGATGATCCAAGATGATCAATGATGGTATATGATATGTAATGTGGTATGCTATGGCTATTGCTTACAAGCTCTTTGCTGACTCTTTTTCTTTGCTAAAAAGCTTATTCTTTTTTTTGATATGGCCACAACGCGAAATGCACAAACCAAGATAGCAATTGTGTATATGCGGGAACAATCTTGATAGAGGCAAAGGTATCCAATCTTTCGATGAGATGGTGATTATCGTTTTCGGAGGAGTAGACTTTGACGATCCGACTACGAACGTGCGATGACGTCGCGCCTTAGCAATCACTAAACCAACTCTGAAAGGTTATTGACCACGCCGGAGCACAACCAACCTGACCACGAGGGTCTGTTTCCTGCAAGCAAATGAAGAACAAGCAAAAAACTGAGATTACAATCTGGATATTGCGAATATAAGATGAAATCTTTATTGATCAAGGTGGGGTTCTGTGACGTCTTGGTCTGGTCGTTGAACACAAACGAAGTACGCGAAGTTGCAGTTATGGCAAACTTTTAATCTAAACAAAACCCAAAGTCTAAACGGTGCTCTAAGGGCTATATATATGGAGGAAGAGGGGGGCATTTCGTGGACCATGCAGGAGGGGTCCAAAACCAACCCTCTCTCTTGTTTCCCCACACATACGGACTCTAAAAACAACCTATACTCAAGTATTTCGAAATTACATTGGCCTGGCCCAATAATAATGTGACCCAGCACCTATAATAGACTCTGGACGAAATTTGTGAAGTGGCATCTAGTATATTTCGTTCAAGGCTTCATGCACTCATTATGGTGGCTTCAAAGTCCTGAAATCATCACTTGTAACTCTGTTCTTGTTCCCCTTGCGCATGTCATCATCTCCATGCTTGATCTTGCTCCAATGTTCATCCTTCTTGTTGATAGAGGCGAGGGTGTCCCGATCTTTCGATGAGATGATAGCTATCGATTGGGTGGAGCCGACTTTGACGATCCGACTACAAACGTGCATGACGTTGCGCCTTAGCAATCGCTAAACCAATCTCCTGAGGTTACTGACGATGCTGGAAGCACGATCAGCCTGACCACGAAGGTCTATTCCTGCACGCAATCGAAGAACAAGCAAGAATATGATAATGCAATCTGAATATTGCGAATATAGATGAAGTATTGATAATGGTGGGGATCCGAAAGCGGTCTTGGTCTGGTCGTTGGACACAAACGAAGTACACGAAGTTGCAATGGCTAACTTTTAACTAAACAAATCCCAAGCAAAAAGCTACTAGATGGATCTACTTTTATAGGAGCAAGGGGTGGTGGCCAAGGAGGTGGGAGGACGTCCCAAGGCAGCCTAAAACTAACCCTAGGTCGTACAAGGCCAATGGGCCCAAGTGGAGGTGATGCAACACCTTTGGACTTGTAGTTTGACTCGGATTCTGCTACAGCGTCAGATTGTTTCGATGACAACTCAACGCTTCAGATGAATTTGAAGGTGAAACCAAATGGGTTAGAAAGAGCACGAAATCTACTTTCCAACAAAAAAGAATCACCCAATTCGGAGTCCGTATGAAATAGTTGTTGGCGTTTTGAGTCAGGTATGTCTGTGCAGTCCGAATCTGAATCCAGAACGTGAGAGACTTGGACTCTATCTTCTCTTGGCCCAAAAGTGACGTGAGAGGACTTTTTGAACAGCACATAAACTTCTCTTTTTCCCTTATGTTCATATGTGGATTGTACAAATGTCCCATACACCTGCAATTAGACATGGCATAAAAGTTTGTGAAGTATTTTTGTCTTGGATGACATAAATAAATTATTGCATAGTTTGCATTAGAAATCACCTCACAAATATACATGTATGCAATATTTTTGGTCGTATCCAAGGTAGTCATGTCCTCATCATCCTCCCCTTCTTGAAAACAAAGCCGTCCTCGGCGTTGCTTAATCTGAAATGTGGCTAACAAAAGAGACAAGGTGTACATGTTGTATATGTATATGTCATCCATTTTTACTTCCCTTGATTTTTGCACATATGACACATGTATACATGAGTAACTTTCATAGTTCATAAAATGTAAAGCCAAAATATTATCACAAGTATTAGAAGACATGAAAATATTGCAACTCAATTTGCACATATAAGTGAAGCTCTTATTCATATCAAAGGATTGACAATGTTCTTCATTAAACCATCCAACATTGGTGAATAAACCTTACTTGCATCAAATTTACATGCTACAACATGCTTAAATAAGCAAACATGCAATAAGTCATTTGACACAAAATCATCACCAAGATTAGAGGTCATATCAAAATGATTAAACATTGTTTCTTTTGCATCAACAGTTAATTCATTGGGTGCACTCAAAATTGTTGATACTTCAACTCTTTGATCACATGACGCATTCATGACAGTAACACAATTCTCTAAAATAGCTGGTGTGCTCAAATCAATAGGTAACACAACACATGATGTATTCAAGTTAACTAGGCATGCATCATTCTCATGTGAAAGTTGAAAATCTGTACCTTTGTCATTACCTCTTATGATCAACTCAGACGATGTAGGCACTCTTGGAGGTGATGTGTCACATGATGGAGATGATATAGTCCTCGCAACAATGGATGTGGTTGTCATAGTACACCTAGTAGTTGAAGAAACATCTATATCAACACTTGGAATGTGCACCGTGCGCTTGTTCTCCTTGTGGCCAACACATCGTTTTATTTCCTGTTCAGCTTTGCAAGCAAGACGAAACAAATGGTCCATAGGATAACACTCTTCATGAATTAGAATCTCTTGAATATCACAGTTTAATCCTCCCCAAAATCTATCCATAAAATCTTCTTCACTTTCTTCTAAAAATGAGTGCAATAATGTAGTTTGTAAATCATCATAGTATTTTGTTACCGTGTCAGTGCCTTGTTTTAAATGTTGTAATTTTTTAATCATGCCACGAGTATAATAAACATCAACGAATCTATCTCTGATGACAAGTTTTAAATCATCCCAAGTAGTAGGTATAAGATCAGGGTTTAACCGACAATATTCACTCCACCAAACTAAAGCAAAGCTACTAAAAGTACTAACCACAGCTTGAAATTTTCCACGCTCATCAAAATTATGGGAAGCAAATATAGCATTTATTTCGTACTCCCATTCAATATATAAATCAGGCCTAAAACGACCAGTAAATGGTGGCATGGAAACTTTAACCTGATTATGTGCATTCTGATGTAATTGCTCCTCTTGTGGCGGTTGTTGTATTTTCTTAGGTGATGGCAAATCTCCCACGATCGATGAAGCCCAAGAACTAACAACTCCGGAACCTGCCATGATTAGTAGAAATAAAAAAAAATCGAGAATAATGTTCCTATGAACTACTAGGATGTGGTGGTAAAGCGCTCACAGTAAAGCAAAATATCAATATCTTACAAGTTCTTACCATGCAGTAGGTGGTGACGGGCAACCAGCGGTGTCAAATAACTCCGAAGATTGAGTAAAGCGATTGCCAAGTGAACGTACGTATACACGGTGTAGAAATATGTGGAGCTGGGTTGGCTATATATGGTAGCAAAAGATTAGCAATAATCAATTTAGAGATGCAATGTTGAATAAACGCTCAACGACGGTACTGTGCTGGTCCTAGGCTAGACCGGACTAGAGACGCGAGCCTAGAACACTAATGAGGTCACGGCGTAGCACAACTAGCATCAATAAAGGATATGAAGTAGCTCTGGACAGCAAGATATAAGTGAAGATCACAATGGCAGTAAAGATAATGATGAGAAACAACTACCAAGTAGCATATACCAACAATTCTCTCTCCAACTTTACTCTATAAAAGTTTGTGCCAATTTTATGATAATTTTTCTCAAGAAAGGCACTAACTCAAGCTTTCAAATGCAAAAAGAATCACTCAATTCCGAGTTGATATGAGGAGTCAAAAAATTCTAAAACTGGCCTGAAAAACTGGAACAAGCTGTGTTCGTGAACTTCGGAGGGCAAAAAAACCTATTTAGAAGCCAATTTTGATGTGTCAAATATTGAACAAGCTTCTGCAACTATTTAGATGCGGCTCGTCGCTAGCTTTAATTTGAGTACTCACGGAGTCAAAACAGACTTCGTATGAAAAAGATATGCCTGTTTTACTGAACATTGCGCAAAACAGATTCCAATCCGAATTCAGCTACGAGATTGAGTCTAGATAGATCCGAATTTTGTTTTTTTTTCTCTCTTTTTTTTCTTACACTTTTTTTCTTTTTCTTTCTCTCTTTTTTTTCTCTGACTTTTTTTTTACTTTTTTTTTCTCTCTCCCTCTTTCCAAAACAAACTAGATAAGATGTAGATTGGATCAAGCACAGATGTGAACGACCTCAACTATGATTATGACAATGAACAGTGGGTAGCATGATGTGGAAATTGATGGATGGGATGGTGGACAGTGGAAGGAATAACGATGCAGCGGCGGCGTGACAAATGTGAACAGAACTCGAAACTCTAAACGAACTAGACACTAAGACCAGCAACTCGACACGATGATGCAACCGATAATTCAACTATGCAAGCAATGAAAAGAAAATTGCAAAGGCTCAGACTGGCTTGGACAAAGGATGAATAGATCTAACTTTTTTTTGTGGCTTTTTCTTGGACAATAGGTAAGAAAATAAATCTAATCTAGGGAAAACTGGAAATTCTCACCGAGCAACCTGAAAACTGATACCACTTGATAGAGGCGAGGGTGTCCCGATCTTTCGATGAGATGATAGCTATCGATTTGGTGGAGCCGACTTTGACGATCCGACTACAAACATGCACGACATTGCGCCTTAGCAATCGCTAAACCAATCTCCTGAGGTTACCGACGATGCTGGAAGCACGATCAGCCTGACCACGAAGGTCTATTCCTGCACGCAATCGAAGAACAAGCAAGAATATGATAATGCAATCTGAATATTGCGAATATAGATGAAGTATTGATAATGGTGGGGATCCGAAAGCGGTCTTGGTCTGGTCGTTGGACACAAACGAAGTACACGAAGTTGCAATGACTAACTTTTAACTAAACAAATCCCAAGCAAAAAGCTACTAGATGGAGCTACTTATATAGGAGCAAGGGGTGGTGGCCAAGGAGGTGGGAGGACGTCCCAAGGCAGCCTAAAACTAACCCTAGGTCGTACAAGGCCAATGGGCCCAAGTGGAGGTGATGCAACACCTTTGGACTTGTAGTTTGACTCGGATTCTGCTACAGCGTCAGATTGTTTTGATGACAACTCAACGCTCCGGATAAATTTGAAGGTGAAACCAAATGGGTTAGAAAGAGCACGAAATATACTTTCCAACAAAAAAAGAATCACCCAATTCGGAGTCCGTATGAAATAGTTGTTGGCGTTTTGAGTCAGGTATGTCTGTGCAGTCCGAATCTGAATCCAGAACGTGAGAGACTTGGACTCTATCTTCTCTTGGCCCAAAAGTGATGTGAGAGGAGTTTTTGAACAGCACATAAACTTCTCTTTTTCCCTTATGTTCATATGTGGATTGTACAAATGTCCCATACACCTGCAATTAGACATGTCACAAAAGTTTGTGAAGTATTTTTGTCTTGGATGACATAAATAAATTATTGCATAGTTTGCATTAGAAATCACCTCACAAATATACATGTATGCAATATTTTTGGTCGTATCCAAGGTAGTCATGTCCTCATCACTTGTCCAAGGTAGGCCCTTCATTTGTAAGCAAGACAAATGTATCCAATTTAGGCAGCATCATATTCTCATGAACATTAGAATCATTACCAAGAAACGAAAGTATCTGATAATTTAATTGTCGTGCGCGAGCTCTAGTAATTGTTCCATTATATATAGCAGCAGGGGCTATGGGTGTAACAATGGTATTGATGTCCTCATCATCCTCCCCTTCTTGAAATGAAGTCGTCTTCGACGGAAGCTCATCTTCCTCACCCAAATAAGGCTTCAAATCTGCAATGTTAAAAGTGGGACTAACCCCAAAATCTGCAGGCAGCTCAAGTTTATATGCGTTATCATTTATTTTCTCTAACACCTTAAAAGGACCATCAGCCCATGGGATTAGCTTTGATTTGCGCAAATCAGGAAACCTATCCTTACGCAAATGTAACCAAACAAGATCTCACAAGCACACCATGTTTTCTACCCTTATCTCCAGCAAGTTTATATTTAGCATTCATACGGTCAATGTTCTCCTTAGTTAATTCATGCATTTTTAAGATCAATTCAGCATGTTGTTTAGCATCAAAATTAACCTTCTCCGAAGATGGAAGAGGCAACAAATCAATAGGTGCACGAAGTAGGAAACCATATACAATTTCAAAAGGGCACATCTTAGTAGTAGAATGCAGCGAACGATTATAAGAAAATTCAATATGAGGTAAGCATTCTTCCCACATTTTCTTGTTATTCTTCAAAACAGCCCTAAGCATAGTAGACAATGTTCTATTGAGTACTTCAGTTTGTCCATCAGTTTGGGGGTGACAAGTAGTGCTAAAAAGTAGTTTAGTCCCCAACTTAGCCCATAAACATCTCCAAAAGTGGCTAAGAAATTTAGTATCATGATCTAAAACAATAGCATTTGGCACACCATGCAAGCGAATAATTTCACGAAAGAACAAATTAGCAACATTAGCAGAATCATCGCTTTTATGACATGGTATAAAGTGTGCCATTTTTGAGAACCTATCCATGACAACAAATATGCTATCCCTCCCCTTCTTTGTTCGAGGTAAACCCAAAACAAAATCCATAGATATATCCTCCCATGGAACACTAGGGACAGGCAAAGGCATATATAAACCAAGAGGATTGAGTCGTGACTTAGCTTTTTGACATGTAGTGCAGCAAGCAACAAAGCGCTCAACATACCGTCTCATCTTTGGCCAAAAGAAATGTGTAGCAAGTATATCCTCCGTCTTCTTCACACCAAAGTGTCCCATTAATCCTCCTCCATGCACCTCCTCCAACAACAAAAGACGAACAGAGCTAGCTGGAATGCATAGCTTGTTAGCACGGAACACAAATCCATCGTTAACGACGAACTTGTTCCATGTTCTCCCTTCTTTACAATTCTGCAATACATCTTTAAATTCAGGATCATGCACATATTGATCGTTGATGGTCTCCAAACCAAATATTTTAAAGTCAAGTTGTGAAAGCATAGTATAATGACGAGACAATGCATCAGCAATAACATTTTCTTTACCCTTCTTGTGTTTAATGACATAAGGGAAAGTCTCAATGAATTCAACCCATTTAGCATGTCTACGGTTCAGTTTTGCTTGACTTTTAATATGTTTCAAAGATTCATGATCATAATGAATAACAAATTCTTTGGGCCATAAATAATGTTGCCATGTTTCCGAAGTCCGAACAAGAGCATATAATTCTTTATCATAAGTAGAATAGTTCAGACTAGGCCCACTCAATTTTTCAGAAAAGTATGCAACATGTTTGCCATCTTGTAATAAAACACCTCCTAATCCAATTCCACTAGAATCACATTCAAGCTCAAAAGTTTATTGAAATCAGGAAGTTGGAGTAAAGGAGCATGTGTCAACTTATCTTTCAATACCGTGAAGGCTTCTTCATGTGCAGTACCCCAAACAAAAGGCACATCCTTCTTTGCAAGCTCATTGAGAGGTGCAATAATGGTGCAAAAATCTCTCACAAAACGCCTATAGAAACCAACGAGTCCAAAAAAACTCCTCACTTGTGTGACTGTTTTGGGCTGCGGCCAACTCCCAATAGCTTCAATCTTGGCTTTATCAACTTCAATTCCCTGTGGAGTAACAACATAGCCAAGAAAAGATAGTCGGTCGGTGCAAAAGGTGCCTATCCCAAGGTTACCAAACAAACGTGCATCACGTAGAGCAATAAAAACAACATGTAAATTTTGAAGGAAATATGCCCTAGAGGCAATAATAAAGTTGTTATTTTATATTTCCTTATTCATGATAAATGTTTATTATTCTTGCTAGAATTGTATTGATCGGAAACTTAAATACATGTGTGAATACATAAACAAACAGCATGTCCCTAGTAAGCCTCTACTTGACTAGCTCGTTGATCAAAGATGGTTAAGGTTTCCTAACCATTGACATGAGTTGTCATTTGATAATGGGATCACATCATTAGGAGAATGATGTGATGGACAAGACCCATCCGTTTGCTTAGCATAATGATCGTTCAGTTTTATTGCTATTGCTTTCTCCATGTCAAATACATATTCCTTCGACTATGAGATTATGCAACTCCCGGATACCGGGGGAATACCTTGTGTGCTATCAAATGTCACAAGATAACTGGGTGATCATAAAGATGCTCTACAGGTATCTTCGAAGGTGTTTGTTGAGTTGGCATAGATCAAGATTAGGATTTGTCACTCCGAGTATCGGAGAGGTATCTCTAGGCCCTCTCGGTAATACACATCATAAGCTTGCAAGCAAACCACTAAGGAGTTAGTCACAAGGTGATGATGAGGACATCAATACCATTGTTACACCCACAGCCCCTGCTGCTATACATACTGGACCAATTACTAGAGCTCGCGCACGCCAATTAAATTATCAGGTACTTTCATTTCTTGGTAATGATTCTAATGTTCTTGAGAATATGATGCTGCCTAAATTGGATACATTTGTTTAGCTTACAAATGAAGGGCCTAGCTCGGACAAGAAAGAGGAACCTTGGAGCAAGTTCAAGCATGGAGATGATGGCATGCGCAAGGGGAACAAGAACGGAGTTACACGTGATGATTTCAGGACTTTGAAGCCACCATAATGAGTGCAGGAAGCCTTGGACGAAATATACAAGATGCCACTTCATAAATTTCGTCCAGAGGCTATTATAGGTGCTGCGTCACCTTATTATTGGGCCAGGCCCATGTAATTTCGAAATACTTGAGTCTAGGCTGTTTTTAGAGTCCGTATGTGTGGGGAAACAAGAGATAGGGTTGGTTTCGGACCCCTCCTTCAAGGGCCACGAAATCCCCCCCTCTTCCTCCATATATATAGCCCTTAGGGCACCGTTTAGACTTTGGGTTTTGTTTAGATTAAAAGTTCGCCATAGCTACAACTTCGCGTACTTCGTTTGTGTTCAATGACCAGACCAAGACGTCACAGAACCCCACCTTGATCAATAAAGCTTTCATCTTATATTCGCAATATCCAGATTGCAAATCTTAGTTTCTTGCTTGTTCTTCGTTTGCTTGCAGGAGATAGACCCTCGTGGTCAGGTTGATTGTGCTCCGGCGTGGTTAATAACCTCTCGGAGTTGGTTTAGCGATTGCTAAGGCGCGACGTCCTCGCACGTTCGTAGTCGGATCGTCAAAGTCTACTCCACCAAAAACGATAGCTATCATCTCATTGAAAGATCGGGACACCCTCGCCTCTATCAAGTGGTATCAGATTTTCAGGTTGCTCGGTGAGATTTTATAGTTTTTCGTAGTTTAGATCGAGTCTGTTCTTCATACCTACAGTCCACGAAAAAGTCCAAAAAACAATTAGGGTTAGTTCATCATATCCGAACCAATCTGAGCCTTTGCATAATCTTTTTAGGGTTTTTGCTTTGTTGAATCTGCGGTTGCATCGTCGTGTCGAGTTGCTGGTCTTAGCGTCTAATCTTTTAGGGTTTCGAGTTCTGGTCATAAGTTGTCACGCCGCCGCCGCACCATCATCATCGCCCCTGCCATCTACCACCACCGTTGATCCGCCACCGCTCTGAATCCATATACCATCACCGATCTGTATCCATATACCACCACCGATCCGTATCCATATACCACCACCGCTACCATATACCACCACCGCTGCCATATTCCACCACCATATATCCACCACCAATCCGAGTTTTTTTTTCATATTAGGATCGTTTTCGAGACCCATCTATTTTCCGATTCGTGTTTCCTTGCCTGAGTAGGATTCGGGAAAAAAAATGGGGTAAAAAAAAGTCTGGAGACCCCCGGGCAGTTTTTAGGCCAAAATTTTGGCGGTCAAAAATATTTTTTCCCTATCCTATTTTTAGGTCCCAGGGAGCGTTTTGAGACACTCGCCATCATAGTGATTTTTTGTCGCACTTTTTCGTCGTCGCTGCCCTGATTTTCGAAAAAAAAAATTCAAAAAAAATTTCGTGCCAATCCTGTTAGTTTGACTTGGGAAGAGTTTTGAGACACTCGCCATTATAGTGATTTTTTCGCAAAAAAAAAGGAGCGCAAAAAAAAAGAGCGCAAAAAAAAAACGATTTTTTTAGAGTGTGCTCTTCCCTTGTTTACGTGCCGCGCCGTGATTTTGTTAGTGTTCTAGGCTCGCGTCTCTAGTACGGTCTAGCCTAGGACCAGCACAGTACCGTCGTTGAGCGTTTATTCAACTTTGCATCTCTGAATTGATTATTGCTGACATTTTTGCTACCATATCATAAGCCTTCCCAGCACCACATACATCTACGTCGTGCAATTGACACCACCTGGCAATCGCTCTGTCCAATCTTTAAGAGTTTTGACTACAACGGTTGCCGATCACCACCTGCTGCTGGGTAAGAACTGGTAAGCATTTGAGATTCGCTTGACGGTTTTGTGATACACCACCACCACCACTTCCCAGTAGTCTGTAGGATCATATTTTTGTGTGTTTCTATTGCTGCTAACCATGGCAGGATCACAAGCCGATGAGACTGATTGGGAGAACATGACGAACAAACAGCTACATGATAAATTTCAGCAAATGATGAGTGGACAGGTGCAAGATGTGCTAAACAGATTTGAAGAGGCCATGGAGAAGATAGATGGAATTGAGAAGACGTTCGAAAAAAAGCTCGATAACAAGTTTAATGAATTGCTCGCGCGTCTTCCACAACCACCACCGGCTGCACCTGTCGCACCTCTACAACAACAACAACGTCGCCTTCCAAATCAAGTGGGACGATCACAACGCGTTCCCCTTGAGCCTGGTCAAACTTCTGGTGCCGCTGCACCTACTGTTGATGCTTCTATGGCTCCTGTTGCCGCTGAGGAGGACGATTATCCGGGCGATTATGAGGATGAGGTTGATCAAAATCAGAACTACGTACCAGCACCAGGTCGTCCACATGCCAATAATCGCAATGGTAGGGCTGCATTACCAGCTCAGGTACGAGATCATGACCATCTTCCTAAACTGAAATTGAATATTCCACCATTTGAGGGTAGATATGTTCCTGATATATATCTTACTTGGGAGTTAGAAACTGAACAACGTTTTACATGTTTACAATATCCCGAGGAGAGACGTGTTGCTGCTGCTGTTTGTGCTTTTACTAGTTTTGCATGTGTATGGTGGTCTGAACATTGTAGATTATATCCTATTCCAGCTACGTGGGCTGCTTTGAAAACTACTATGCGTACTCGTTGGGTTCCACCATATTATCAACGTGAATTACTTCAAAAATTGCAGCGCTTAAGACAAGGAAAAAATTCTGTAGAAGAATATTATCAGGAATTACAAACTGGCATGATTAGATGTGGTATTGTTGAGGAGAATGAAGCTATGCTTGCACGTTTCATGGGTGGATTAAATAGAGAGATTCAGACCATTCTAGAGTATAAGGAGTATAATAATATCACTCGTTTATTCCATCTTGCCTGTAAAGTTGAACGTGAAGTGCAGGATCGACAGGCATTGGCGCGAACTAATTTTTCTGCAGGTCGATCTTCATCATGGACACCGCGTGCCTCCTCTACTCCCACACGTCCTACTGCGGCACCACTGACTTCAGCCGCCAATTCCAACCGAGATACAAGAAAACAGGCACCACCACCACCATCTGCCAAGAGTACACCTTCTGGGCCTGCCCAGAGCTCTTCTTCATCTATGGAATCAACATGGCAGACACATGATATTATTTGTCGTCGTTGTAAGGGAAGAGGTCATTATGCGAGAGAATGCCAATCTCCGCATGTTATGATTGCTACTGAGGATGGTGGGTATGAGTCCGCTAGTGACTATGATGAGGAGACTTTGGCTCTTATTACAAGTGAAGAACACGGTGGAGATGATTCTGATCATGAGACGCAATACATGGCTCCTGAAGACGCTGACAGGTATGAATGTTTAGTTGCTCAACGTGTTTTGAGTGTGCAGGTCACACAAGCTGAGCAAAATCAGAGGCATAATTTGTTCCATACAAAGGGAGTTGTGAAGGAACGTTCTGTTCGCGTCATCATAGATGGAGGGAGCTGCAACAACTTGGCTAGCATGGAGATGGTGGAGAAGCTATCTCTCACCACAAGACCACATCCGCATCCTTACTATATCCAATGGTTCAACAACAGCGGCAAGGTTAAGGTAACACGTACTGTTCGTGTGCATTTTAGTATCTCTACATATGCTGATTATGTTGATTGTGATGTGGTACCCATGCAAGAATGTTCATTATTACTTGGTAGACCATGGCAATTTGATAAAAATTATGTACACCATGGTAGAAACAATCAGTATACTCTTGTTCATAAGGATAAACATATTAATTTGCTTCCTATGACTCCTAATTCTATTTTGAAAGATGATATTAATAGAGCTAGTAAAGCAAAACAGGAGACAAATAAGAGGGAAAATCAGATTGTGGCAAAAGAATTTGAGCAACAAATGAAGCCTAATAATAAACCATCTAGTGTTGCTTCTGAAATTAAATTGAAAAGTGCATGTTTACTTGCCACCAAATCTGATATTGATGAGCTAGATTTCAGCAAATCTGCTTGCTATGCTTTTGTGTGCAAAGAGGCGTTATTTTCATTCGAGGACCTGCCTTCCTCTTTGCCTCCTGCTGTCACTAACATTTTGCAGGAGTTCGCTGACGTCTTTCCACAAGACGTGCCACCGGGATTACCACCTATTCGCGGGATTGAGCATCAGATTGACTTAATTCCCGGTGCTTCGTTGCCAAACCGTGCGCCATACCGTACCAATCCAGAGGAGACGAAGGAGATTATGCGTCAAGTACAGGAGCTGCTCGACAAAGGTTATATACGCGAATCTCTTAGTACTTGTGCTGTTCCTATTATACTAGTGCCAAAAAAGGATGGTATGTCGCGTATGTGTGTTGATTGTAGAGGCATTAATAATATTACTATTCGTTATCGTCATCCTATTCCTAGGCTAGATGATATGCCTGATGAATTGAGTGGCTCTACACTATTCTCCAAAGTTGATTTGCGTAGTGGATACCATCAAATTCGTATGAAATTGGGAGATGAATGGAAAACAGCATTTAAAACTAAGTTCGGTTTATACGAGTGGTTAGTCATGCCTTTTGGGTTAACTAATGCACCTAGTACTTTCATGAGATTAATGAATGAAGTTTTACGTGCTTTCATTGGACGATTTGTGGTAGTTTACTTTGATGATATATTGATTTATAGCAGATCTTTGGAGGAACATTTGGAACATTTACGTGCTGTTTTTATTGCTCTACGTGATGCACATTTGTTTGGTAACCTTGGGAAGTGCACCTTTTGCACCGACCGAGTATCTTTTCTTGGCTATGTTGTTACTCCACACGGAATTGAAGTTGATAAAGCCAAGATTGAAGCTATTGAGAGTTGGCCGCAGCCCAAAACGGTCACACAAGTGAGGAGTTTCCTTGGCCTCGCTGGTTTCTATAGGCGTTTTGTGAGAGATTTCAGTACCATTGCTGCACCTCTCAACGAGCTTACAAAGAAGGATGTGCCTTTTGTTTGGGGTACCGCACAGGAAGAAGCCTTCATGGTGTTGAAAGATAAGTTAACACATGCTCCTTTACTCCAACTTCCTGATTTTAATAAGACTTTTGAGCTTGAATGTGATGCTAGTGGAATTGGATTAGGAGGTCTGTTATTACAAGATGGCAAACCTGTTGCATACTTTTCTGAAAAATTGAGTGGGCCTAGTCTGAATTACTCTACTTATGATAAGGAATTATATGCTCTTGTTCGGACTTTGGAAACATGGCAACATTATTTATGGCCCAAAGAATTTGTTATTCATTCTGATCATGAATCTTTGAAACATATTAAAAGTCAAGCCAAACTGAACCGTAGACATGCTAAATGGGTTGAATTCATTGAGACTTTCCCTTATGTCATTAAACACAAGAAGGGTAAAGAAAATGTTATTGCTGATGCATTATCTCGTCGTTATACTATGCTTTCACAACTTGACTTTAAAATATTTGGTTTGGAGACCATCAAAGATCAATATGTGCATGATGCTGAATTTAAAGATGTATTGCAGAATTGTAAAGAAGGGAGAACATGGAACAAGTTCGTCGTTAACGATGGATTTGTGTTTCGTGCTAACAAGCTATGCATTCCAGCTAGCTCCGTTCGTCTTTTGTTGTTGCAGGAGGCGCATGGAGGAGGATTAATGGGACACTTTGGCGTAAAGAAGACAGAGGATGTACTTGCTACACATTTCTTTTGGCCAAAGATGAGACGGGATGTTGAGCGCTTTGTTGCTCGCTGCACTACATGTCAAAAAGCTAAGTCACGACTCAATCCTCATGGTTTATATATGCCTTTGCCTGTACCTAGTGTTCCATGGGAGGATATATCTATGGACTTTGTTTTCGGTTTACCTCGAACAAAGAAGGGGAGGGATAGCATATTTGTTGTCGTGGATAGGTTCTCGAAAATGGCACACTTTATACCATGTCATAAAAGCGATGATGCTGCTAATGTTGCTGATTTGTTCTTTCGTGAAATTATTCGCTTGCATGGTGTGCCAAATACTATTGTTTCAGATCGTGATACCAAATTTCTTAGCCACTTTTGGAGATGTTTATGGGCTAAGTTGGGGACTAAACTGCTTTTTAGTACTACTTGTCACCCCCAAACTGATGGACAAACTGAAGTAGTCAATAGAACTTTGTCTACTATGCTTAGGTCTGTTTTGAAGAATAGCAAGAAAATGTGGGAAGAATTCTTGCCTCATATTGAATTTGCTTATAATCGTTCGTTGCATTCTACTACTAAGATGTTCCCTTTTGAAATTGTATATGGTTTCCTACCTCGTGCACCTATTGATTTGTTGCCTCTTCCATCTTCGGAGAAGGTTAATTTTGATGCTAAACAACGTGCTGAATTGATCTTAAAAATGCATGAGTTAACTAAGGAGAACATTGAGCGTATGAATGCTAAATATAAACTTGCTGGAGATAAGGGTAGAAAACATGTTGTGTTTGCACCTGGAGATCTTGTTTGGTTACATTTGCGTAAGGATAGATTTCCTGATTTGCACTAATCAAAGCTAATGCCACGTGCTGATGGTCCTTTTAAGGTGTTAGAGAACATAAATGATAATGCATATAAACTTGAGCTGCCTGCAGATTTTGGGGTTAGTCCCACTTTTAACATTGCAGATTTGAAGCCTTATTTGGGTGAGGAAGATGAGCTTCCGTCCAGGACGACTTCATTTCAAGAAGGGGAGGATGATGAGGACATCAATACCATTGTTACACCCACAGCCCCTGCTGCTATACATACTGGACCAATTACTAGAGCTCGCGCACGCCAATTAAATTATCTGGTACTTTCGTTTCTTGGTAATGATTCTAATGTTCATGAGAATATGATGCTGCCTAAATTGGATACATTTGTTTTGCTTACAAATGAAGGGCCTAGCTTGGACAAGAAAGAGGAACCTTGGAGCAAGTTCAATCATGGAGATGATGGCATGCGCAAGGGGAACAAGAACGGAGTTACAAGTGATGATTTCAGGACTTTGAAGCCACCATAATGAGTGCAGGAAGCCTTGGACGAAATATACAAGATGCCACTTCATAAATTTCGTCCAGAGGCTATTATAGGTGCTGCGTCACCTTATTATTGGGCCAGGCCCATGTAATTGCGAAATACTTGAGTATAGGCTGTTTTTAGAGTCCGTATGTGTGGGGAAACAAGAGATAGGGTTGGTTTCGGACCCCTCCTTCAAGGGGCACGAAATCCCCCCCTCTTCCTCCATATATACAGCCCTTAGGGCACCGTTTAGACTTTGGGTTTTGTTTAGATTAAAAGTTCGCCATAGCTGCAACTTCGCGCACTTCGTTTGTGTTCAACGACCAGACCAAGACGTCACAGAACCCCACCTTGATCAATAAAGCTTTCATCTTATATTCGCAATATCCAGATTGCAAATCTTAGTTTCTTGCTTGTTCTTCGTTTGCTTGCAGGAGATAGACCCTCGTGGTCAGGTTGATTGTGCTCCGGCGTGGTCAATAACCTCTCGGAGTTGGTTTAGCGATTGCTAAGGCGCGACGTCCTCGCACGTTCGTAGTCGGATCGTCAAAGTCTACTCCACCAAAAACGATAGCTATCATCTCATCGAAAGATCAGGATACCCTCGCCTCTATCAAGGTGATGTATTACGTAACGAGTAAAGAGACTTGCCGATAACAAGATTAAAGTAGGTATAAAGATACCTACGATTGAATCTCGGGCAAGTAACATACTGATGGATGAAGGGAATTACGTATGTTGTCATAACGGTTCGATCAATAAAGATCTTCGTAGAATATGTAGGAACCAATATGGGCATCCAGGTTCCACTATTGGTTATTGACCGGAGAGGTGTCTCAGTCATGTATACATCATTCTCGAACTCGTAGGGTCCGCACGCTTAACGTTCGTTGACGATATAGTATTATATGAGTTATGTGATTTGGTGACCGAATGTTGTTCAGAGTCACGGATGAGATCACGGACATGACAAGGAGTCTCGAAATGGTCGAGAGGTAAAGATTTATATATAGGATGATAGTATTCGGACACCGGAAGTGTTTCGGGGGGTACCGGGTACTTATCGGGTCACCGGAAGGGGTTCCGGGCACCCCCGGCAAAAGATATGGGCCTTATGGTCCAAGAGGGGAAACGCACCAGCCACAAGGGGCTGGTGCGCCCCCCATATGGGCCGGCCTAAGAGGAGAAGGAAAGAGTGGAATAGGATTCCCCCTTCCTTCCCTCTTCCCCCCTCTTTCCTTCCCCCTCAGACAAACATGGCAGGGGGGCGCGGCCAAGGGAGGAGCCCAAGTAGGATTCGGCCTACTTGGGGCGCCTCCTGGCAGCCTTCCCTCTTCCTCCCACCTATATATATGTGGGGGGGGGGGGGCGCCCTAGCACACACCAGACAATTGTTTGCCGTGTGCGGCGCCCCCCTCCACCGTTTACACCCCCGGTCATATTTTCGTAGTGCTTAGGCGAAGCCCTGCGGAGATCACTTCACCATCACCGTCACCACGCCGTCGTGCTGATGGAATTCATCTACTACCTCGACGTCTTGCTGGATCAAGAAGGCGAGGAACGTCACCGAGCTGAACGTGTGTAGAACGCGGAGGTGCCGTGCGTTCGGTACTTGATCGGTTGAAGCACGAAGAAGTTCGACTACATCAACCGCGTTGTGAAACGCATCCACTTACGTTCTACGAGGGTACGTAGACACACTCCCCCCTCATTGCTATGCATCTCCATGGATAGATCATTGCATGTGCATAGATTTTTTTTTGCTTTTCCATGCAACGATTCCCAACAGTGGCATCATGAGCCAGGTCTATGTGTAGATGATATGCACGAGTAGAACACAAAGAGTTGTGGGCGGTGTTAGTCATACTGCTTACCACCAACTTCTTATTTTGATTCGGCAGTATTGTGGGATGAAGCGGCCCGGACCAACCTTACATGTCCACGCACATGAGACCGGTTCCACCGACTGACATGCAACTAGTTTTGCATAAAGGTGGCTGGCGGGTGTCTGTTTCCCCTACTTTAGTTGAATCGAATTTGACTACGGCCGGTCCTTTAAGAAGGTTAAAACAACAAACTTGACGAATCATCGTTGTGGTTTTTGCCGTAGGTAAGAACGGTTCTTGCTAGAAGGCCGTAGCAGCCACGTAAAACTTGCAACAACAAAGTAGAGGACGTCTAACTTGTTTTTGCAGGGCATGTTGTGATGTGATATGGTCAAGACATGATGTCATATATGTTATTGTATGATATGATCATGTTTTGTAAGTTATCGCAACCGGCAGGAGCCTTATGGTTGTCTCTTTATTGTATGAAATGCAAATGCCATGTAATTGCTTTACTTTATCGCTATGCGTTAGCAATAGTTGTAGAAGCAATAGTGTCAGTGTACTAAGTATTGGGCCACTAGTACCCCGTACTTGTGCACGGGCAGTTGTAGCCATCCTCGCGGCAAGGCTTGCCGGGAACAGCTCGAGGTCGATTCGGGCCACCAAGGAAATCATCAAGTCAGAGATCTGAGGATCAACGGACAAGCAAAGCTTGAATCCGAAGGCCAGCTTCCCCGGCAAGATCCTTGCCGGGATGGCGCCCGGCAAGCCTTGGCGCCCGGCAAGGCTCGGCGCTTGGCAAGGCTCGGCGCCAGGCAAGGCTCGGCGCCCGGCAAGGCTTGGCGCCCGGCAAGGCTCGGCGCCCGGCAAGATTCGGCGCTTGGCGAGATTCTGCCACTGTGCCACCGCTTCGGCACAGTAATAAGTCTGACATTCTGGGTCCTTCTCTGGATGCGTGGCGACGCGCCACTGGAGGAGAGCTTAAGCGGTGCTGATGGGATGGCCCCTTTTTCCATCCCCAAGAAAGTGAGGACACCTAAACGGACACCTCACGGTGCATTAAATGCGCTTGTCCTAATCCGTCAAGGGTTAGGTATGATACCCTGTAGCTACTTTACACCGCGATGTATGTACATTTTGCCACTGTGGAGACCCCTTTGAGCATATAAAAGGAGGCCCAAGGCAACTACGACAGAGGAGGAGAACTTCTGGCCCATTCTGCATGCGTAGCTGCTCTTTGAACGTACTGTTGATTGCGAGCGCTCCTGAAGGCTGGGCTCAAGAACATCAATAAGAACATAAAGCAGGAGTAGGGTTTTACGTTGATCAGCGGCCCGAACCTGGGTAAAAACATCCCGCATCGATCATTGGTTCTGCTCTTTGCGTATACCTCTCCCCCTGCCGAATCGTAAAGGGGTCTCTCGGGATCCCATAGGTGTCGTACCCCGACAAATAGTTGGTGAGACGACCACGACGCAACGATGGAGATCAAGGTGTCGAGCCGGTGATGATGGAGATCATGACGATGCTTTGGAGATGGAGATCAAAAGCACAAGATGATGATGGCCATATCATGTCACATATTTTGATTGCATGTGATGTTTATCTTTTATGCATCTTATTTTTCTTAGTATAGCGGTAGCATTATAAGATGATCCCTTCACTTAATTTCAAGATAAAAGTGTTCTCCCTGAGTATGCGCCGTTGCTACAGTTCGTTGTTTCGAGAAACCACGTGATGATCGGGTGTGATAGACTCTACGTTCACATACAACGGGTGTAAGACAGTTTTGCACATGCAGAATACTTGGGTTAAACTTGACGAGCCTAGCATGTACAAACATGATCTCGGAACACTGGAGACCAAAAGGTCGAACATGAGTCATATAGTAGATATGATCAACATAGAGATGTTCACCATTGATGACTACCCCATCTCACGTGATGATCGGACATGGGTTAGTTGATTTGGATCATGTATTACTTAGATAAACTTGAGGGATGTTTATTTAAGTGGGAGTTCATTAGTAATTTGATTAATTGAATTTAATTTATCATGAACTTAGTCTTGATAGTTTTGCATATCTATGTTGTAGATCAATAGGTCGTGATATAGCTCCTATATTTTTTTGATATGTTCCTAGAGAAAACTAAGTTGAAAGATGATAGTAGCAATGATGCGAACTGGGTCCGTGATCTGAGGATTATTCTCATTGCTGCACAGAAGAATTATGTCCTTGATGCACCGCTAGTTGACAGACCTATTGCAGGAGCAGATGCAGACATTATGAACGTTTGGCAAGCTCGATATAATGACTACTTAATAGTTTAGTGCGCCATGCTTTACGGCTTAGAACCAGGACTTCAAAAACGTTTTGAATGCCACGGAGCATATGAGATGTTCCAAGAGCTAAAATTTGTATTTCAAACTCATGCCCGTGTTAAGAGGTATGAGACCTCTGACAAGTACTTTCCCTACAAGATGGAGGAGAATAGCTCAGCCAGTGAGCATGTGCTCAGAATGTCTGGGTACTACAATCACTTGAATCAAGTGGGAGTTAATCTTCCAGATAAAGATAGTGATTGACAGAGTTCTCTAGTCACTATCACGAAGCTAGTAGAACTTTGTGATGAACTATAATATGCAAGGGATAACAAAAACGATTCCCGAGCTCTTCGCGATGCTGAAATCGGTGAAGGTAGAAATCAAGAAAGAGCATCAAGTGTTGATGGTTAACAAGACCACTAGTTTCAAGAAAAAGGGCAAAGGGAAAGAAAGGGAACTTCAAGAAGAATGGCAAGCAAGTTGCCACTCCTGTGAAGAAGCCCAAAGCTGGACCCAAGCCTAAAACTGAGTGCTTCTACTGCTAAGGAAATGGTCACTGGAAGCGGAACTGCCCAAAACATTTGGCAGAAGAAGGATGCCAAAGTGAACAAAGGTATATTTGATATACAGGTTATTAATGTGTACCTTACTAGTGTTCGTAGTAGCCCCTGGGTATTTGATACCGGTTCAGTTGCTAAGATTAGTAACTCGAAACAGGAGTTGCGGAATAAACAGAGACTAGTTAAGGGCGAGGTGACGATGAGTGTTGGAATTGATTCCAAGGTTGATATGATCAACATCACACACTCACTCTACCTTCGGGATTAGTGTTGAACCTAAATAAATGTTATTTGGTGTTTGCGTTGAGCATGAATATGATTTGATCATGTTTATTGCAATACGGTTATTCATTTAAGTCAGAGAATAATTGTTGTTATGTTTACATGAATAAAACCTTCTATGGGCATACACCCTATGTCAATGGTTTATTGAATCTCGATCGTAGTGATACACATATTCATAATATTGATGCCAAAAGATGCAAAGTTGATAGTGATAGTGCAACATATTTGTGGCACTGCCGTTTAGGTCATATTGGTGTAAAGCGCATGAAGAAACTCCATACAGATGGACTTTTGGAATCACTTGATTATGAATCATTTGATACTTGCGAACCATGCCTCATGGGCAAGATGACTAAAACTCCGTTCTCCGGAAAAATGGAGCGAGCTTATGACTTGTTGGAAATAATACATACCGATGTATGCGGTCCGATAACTATTGAAGCACGCGGCGGGTATCATTATTTTCTCACCTTCACAGATGATTTGAGTAGATATGGGTATATCTACTTGATGAAACACAAGTCTGAAACATTTGAAAAGTTCAAAGAATTTTAGAGTGAAGTTGAGAATCATCGTAACAAGAAAAAAAATTCTACGATCTGATCGCAGAGGCGAGTATTTGAGTTACGAGTTTGGCCTTCATTTAAACAATGTGGAATTGTTTCACAACTCACGCCGCCTGGAACACCACAGCGTAATGGTGTGTCCAAATGTCGTAACCGTACTTTATTAAATATGGTGTGATCTATGATGTCTCTTACCAATTTGCCACTATCATTTTGGGGTTATGCATTAGAGACAGCTGCATTCACGTTAAATAGGGCACCATCTAAATCCGTTGAGATGACACCGTATGAACTGTGGTTTGGCAAGAAACCTAAGCTGTCATTTCTTAAAGTTTGGGGATGCGATGCTTATGTCAAAAGGCTTCAGCCTGATAAGCTCGAACCTAAATCGGAGAAGTGCGTCTTCATAGGATACCCTAAAGAAACTATTGGGTACACCTTCTACCACAGATCCGAAGGCAAGATCTTTGTTGCTTAGAATGGGTCCTTTCTAGAGAAGGAGTTTCTCTCGAAAGAAGTGAGTGGGAGGAAAGTAGAACTTGATGAGGTAATTGTACCTTCTCTCGAATTGGAAAGTAGCACATCAGAGAAAACCGTTCCCGTGATGCCTACACCAACTAGTGAAGAAGCTAATGATCATGATCATGAAACTTTAGATCAAGTTACTACACAACTTCGTAGGTCAACCAGAACATGTTCCGCATCAGAGTGGTACGGTAATCCTGTTCTGGAAGTCATGTTACTAGACCAAGGCAAACCTACGAACTATGAAGAAGCTATGATGAGCCCAGATTCTGACAGATGGCTTGAGGCCATGAAATCTGAGATAGGATCCATGTATGAGAACAAAGTGTGGACTTTGGTGGACTTGCCCGACGATCGACAAGCCATAGAGAATAAATGGATCTTCGAGAAGAAGACTGACGCTGATGGTAATGTTACTGTCTACAAAGCTCGACTTGTCGCAAAAGGTTTTCGACAAGTTCAAGGGGTTGACTACGATGAGATTTTCTCACCCGTACCGATGCTTAAGTCTGTCCGAATCATGTTAGCAATTGCCACATTTTATGATTATGAAATCTGGTAAATGGACATCAAAACTGCATTCCTTAATGGATTTCTTAAAGAAGAGTTCTATATGATGCAACCAGAAGGTTTTGTCGCCCTAAAGGTGCTAACAAAGTTTGCAAGCTCCACCGATCCATCTATGGACTGGTGCAAGCATCTCGGAGTTGGAATATACGCTTTGATGAGGTGATCAAAGCATATGGTTTTATACAGACTTATGGTGAAGCCTATATTTACAAGAAAGTGAGTGGGAGATCTGTAGCATTTCTGATATTATATGTGGATGACATATTATTGATTGGAAATGATATAGAATTTATGGATAGCATAAAAAGGATACTTGAATAAGAATTTTTCAATGAAAGACATCGGTGAAGCTACTTATATATTGGGCATCAAGATCTATAGGGATAGATCGAGACGCTTAATAGGACTTTCACAAAGCACATACCTTGACAAGATTTTGAAGAAGTTCAAAATGGATCAGTCAAAGAAAGGGTTCTTGCCTGTGTTGCAAGGTGTGAAGTTGAGTAAGACTCAAAACCCGACCACGGCAGAAGATAGAGAGAGAATGAAAGTCATTCCCTATGCCGCAGCCATAGGTTCTATAAAGTATGTGATGCTGTATACCAAACCTGTTGTGTACCTTACCATGAGTTTGGCAAGGGGGTACAATAGTGATCCAGGAGTAGATCACTGGACAGCGGTCAAAATTATCCTTAGTTACCTAAGAGGATTAAGGAGATATTTCTCGATTATGGAGGTAATAAAGAGTTCATCGTAAAGGGTTACGTCGATGCAAGCTTTGACGCCGATTCGGATGACTCTGACTCTCAATCTGGATACATATTGAAAGTTGGAGCAATTAGCTAGAGTAGCTCCATACAGAGCTTTGTAGACATAGAAATTTGCAAAATACATATGGATCTGAATGTGACAGACCCGTTGACTAAACTTCTCTCACAAGCAAAACATGATCACTCCTTAGTACTCTTTGGGTGTTAATCACATGGCGATGTGAACTAGATTATTGACTCTAGTAAACTCTTTGGGTGTTGGTCACATGGCAATGTGAACTATGGGTGTTAAATCACATGGTGATGTGAACTAGATTATTGACTCTAGTGCAAGTGGGAGACTGAAGGAAATATGCCCTAGAGGCAATAATAAAGTTGTTATTTTATATTTCCTTATTCATGATAAAGGTTTATTATTCATGCTAGAATTGTATTGATCGGAAACTTGAATACATGTGTGAATACATAAACAAACACCGTGTCCCTAGTAAGCCTCTACTTGACTAGCTCGTTGATCAAAGATGGTTAAGGTTTCCTAACCATTGACATGAGTTGTCATTTGATAATGGGATCACATCATTAGGAGAATGATGTGATGGACAAGACCCATCCGTTAGCTTAGCATAATGATCCTTCAGTTTTATTGCTATTGCTTTCTTCATGTCAAATACATATTCCTTCGACTATGAGATTATGCAACTCCCGGATACCGGAGGAATACCTTGTGTGCTATCAAATGTCACAACATAACTGGGTGATCATAAAGATGCTCTACAGGTATCTCCGAAGGTGTTTGTTGAGTTGGCATAGATCGAGATTAGGATTTGTCACTCCGAGTATCGGAGAGGTATCTCTGGGCCCTCTCGATAATACACATCATAAGCTTGCAAGCAAACGACTAAGGAGTTAGTCATGAGGTGATGTATTACGGAACGAGTAAAGAGACTTGCCGATAACGAGATTGAACTAGGTATAAAGATACCAACGATTGAATCTCGGGCAAGTAACATACTGATGGACGAATGGAATTACGTATGTTGTCATAATGGTTCGACCAATAAAGATCTTCATAGAATATGTAGGAACCAATATGTGCATCCAGGTTCCGCTATTGGTTATTGACCGGAGAGGTGTCTCAGTCATGTCTACATAGTTCTCGAACCCGTAGGGTCCGCACGCTTAACGTTCGTTGACCATATAGTATTATTTGAGTTATGTGATTTGGTGACCGAATGTTGTTCGGAGTCCCGGATGAGATCATGGACATGACGAGGAGTCTCGAAATGGTCGAGAGGTAAAGATTTATATATAGGACAATAGTATTCGGACACTGAAAGTGTTTCGGGGGGTACCGGGTACTTATCGGGTCACCGGAAGGGGTTACGGGCGCCCCCGGCAAAAGATATGGGCCTTATGGGCCAATAGGGGAAACACACCAGCCACAAGGGGCTGGTGCGCCCCCCATATGGGCCGGCCTAAGATGAGAAGGAAAGAGGGGAAGGGAAAGGAAAGAGTGGAATAGGATTCCCCCTTCCTTCCCTCTTCCCCCCTCTTTCCTCCCCCCTCCGACAAACATGGCAGGGGGGCGCGACCAAGGTATGAGCCCAAGTAGGATTCGGCCTACTTGGGGCGCCTCCTGGCAACCTCCCCTCTTCCCCCACCTATATATATATATATGTGGGGGGGGTGCCTAGCACACACCAGACAATTGTTAGCCGTGTGCGACGCCCCCCTCCATCGTTTACACCCCCGGTCATATTTTCGTAGTGCTTAGGTGAAGCCCTGCAGAGATCACTTCACCATCACCGTCGTGCTGACGGAACTCATCTACTACCTCGACGTCTTGCTGGATCAAGAAGGTGAGGAACATCACCGAGCTGAACGTGTGCAGAACGCGGAGGTGCCGTGCGTTCGGTACTTGATCGGTTGAAGCACGAAGAAGTTCGACTACATCAACCGCGTTGTGAAATGCTTCTGCTTACGGCCTACGAGGGTACGTAGACACACTCTCCCCCTCGTTGCTATGCATCTCCATGGATAGATCATTGCGTGTGCATAGAATTTTTTTTTGTTTTTCCATGCAACGATTCCCAACAAATGTTCCAAATGTTCTTCCAAAGATTTGCTATAAATCAGTATATCATCAAAATAGACTACCACAAATCATCCAATGAAAGCACATAAAACTTCATTCATTAATCTCATGAAAGTACTAGGTGCATTAGTTAACCCAAAAGGCATGACTAACCACTCATATAAACCAAACTTAGTTTTAAATGTTGTTTTCCATTCATCTCCCAATTTCATACGAATTTGATGGTATCCACTACGCAAATCAACTTTGGAGAATATTGTACAGCCACTCAATTCATCAAGCATATCATCTAGCCTAGGAATAGGATGACAATAATGAATAGTAATATTATTAATGCCTCTACAATCAACACACATACATGATGTACCATCCTTTTTTGGCACTAGGATAATAGGAACAACACAAGCACTAAGAGATTCGCGTATATAACCTTTGTCGAGCAGCTCCTGTACTTGACGCATAATCTCCTTCATCTCCTCTGGATTGGTATGGTATGGCACACGGTTTGGCAGCGAAGCACCGGGAATTAAGTCAATCTGATGCTCAATCCCGCGAATAGGTGGTAATCCCGGTGGCACGTCTTGTGGAAAGACGTCAGCGAACTCCTGCAAAATGTTAGTGACAGCAGGAGGCAAAGAGGAAGGCACGTCCTTGAATGAAAATAATGGCTCTTTGCTCTGATACCACTTGATAGAGGCAAAGGTGTCCCGTCTTTCGATGAGATGGTGATTATTATTTTTGGAGGAGTAGACTTTGAAGATCCGACTACAAACGTGTGATGACGTCGTGCCTTAGCAATCGCTAAACCAATTCTGAGAGGTTATTGACCACGCCGGACCATGACCAACCTCACCACGAGGGTCTGTTTCCTGCAAGCAAACGAAGAACAAGCAAGAAACTGAGATTGCAATCTGGATATTGCGAATATAAGATAAAATCTTTATTGATCAAGGTGGGGTTCTGTGACGTCTTGGTCTGGTCGTTGAATACAAACGAAGTACCCAAAGTTGCAGTTATGGTGAACTTTTAATCTAAACAAAACCCAAAGTCTAAACGGTGCCCTAAGGGCTGTATATATGGAGGAAGAGGGGTGAATTTCGTGGCCCTTGGAGGAGGGGTCCGAAACCAACCCTATCTCTTGTTTCCCCACACATACGGACTCTAAAAACAACCTATACTCAAGTATTTCAAAATTACATGGGCCTGGCCCAATAATAGGTGACCCGGCACCTATAATAGCCTCTGGACAAAATTTATGAATTGGCATCTAGTATATTTCGTCCAAGGCTTCATGCACTCATTATGGTGGCTTCAAAGTCCCGAAATCATCACTTGTAACTCCGTTCTTGTTCCCCTTGCGCATGTCATCATCTCCATGCTTGATCTTGCTCCAATGTTCATCCTTCTTGTCCAAGCTAGGCCCTTCATTTGTAAGCAAGACACATGTATCCAATTTAGGCAGCATCATATTCTCATGAACATTAGAATCATTACCAAGAAACGAAAGTACCTGATAATATAATTGTCGTGCGCGAGCTCTAGTAATTGTTCCAGTATGTATAGCAGCAGGGGCTGTGGGTGTAACAATGGTATTGATGTCCTCATCAAATCTTGTGACACTAGAGATGATATGATACCAAGATGATACCAATATGGTATGGTATGTATGCAATGGAAGGGCAGATCGATGATCACTAATATGCATAAGTAATGTTGTCGGCAATACTCAATGGCTAGTCTCGATAGGCAAGTGACGCAAAATGGGCTAGGGGTTATCAATGCAATGGCAAGGGGGATATACGATGGCGGGATACGACGATACCAAGATGATATAGAGGTTACCTTGCATGGCGATGATGAGTGGTGGTGCTCTTGATGTAGATACCAAGATGATGTAGGCCCGTCCCTAATTAGCTGAAACACCTTAGGAAACAGAAAAACCGTGAACTCAAAATCTCAAAGGCAAATGTCAAATGGTGGTAGCGGAATGCAGTGGTGGTTTCGTGGAAGCTCAATGGGATTGCGGAAGTGCAATGATGGGTTATGCGAGTTGGAGTTGAAGTCACCATCCCTAAGTAGCCAAAACACGTTAGGATACACAAACCACAACTCAAACAAGCTCAAACAAAATTGGGTTAAGTTGGGGTGGCGGAAGTTTATGGTGGGCAAGGTTATGCGGAAGTTATGGTGGTGGTTGATGAAGAAGTAACCGTCCCTAAGTAGCCGAAACACCTTAGGAGACTCGAATCACTACTCAAGCAACCACTAATGCTATGGGGAACAAAAGGGGTTAGGTTGCGGAAGGCTATGGTGGTAATGCGGATGATGCCGGAAGGCCCTAGGAAAAGATGCCAAAATTCCAAAAATATTATGGCGTCAAACGGTGTTGGTAGTATGAAGCGGGATGTCAAGAGCTTCAAAACGAGCTAAAGAACGTCAAAATCGGAGTTCAGATGAATTAGTTATGGCCGAAACAAAAATCAGCCGAAGTTGATATCTACAGGTATCAGATGTCCGAGAGTAGTTGGAAGTCCGGTGGTCGGACGTCCGGAAGTGGTCGGAACTCCGAGATTTCAGCTCTGGATCGGGGTGTCGGATTTCCGATGGAGTCCGGACATCCGGTGGTTCGGGAGGCTCCGGACGTCCAAGAAAACGTCGGTCGTCCGGTGGGTCTGGGTCAACGCGAGATTTCAGATCCGGAACGCGATTTTGGGTGGAAAATAATGATTTTGGGGTCAAAATTGATGAGACTTCGTGGATGAAAGGTGGGGAACTTGGGGAGATGATAGATCCACTCGAAACCAAGCAAATCCATGGATCAAAATCAACAAAACATCATCAAACCAACAAATCATCAAAAAATTGGTGCTATTTTTGGTGGGGATTTTCAAAATTTAGGACAAAATCAAGCAAAAGAAGGCTGGAAATAGAGGGCGAAGATTCCAAATTCGTGATCAACGTGGCTCATGATACCATATGATACGGGGCGAACCCGGTGTTGGCCGATCTTTCACGATTGGAGTGGATTCCCTCGAAGAACACGAAGAGCACAATGAACACGGGGAAGAATGGAGAGAAATCACAAGGGGAAAAACTCAAGAACAAGTCCAATCACACATCCACTAGATAATCAAACACACAAGATCCACAAGGTACATGAACAACAAAAGGAAAGATACAAGGTAAAGTTCATCTCCATGAGGAGGTCTTGATGATATCCTAGACGGATCTTCCCGTGAGGGGCCTTGATGATATCCTGTAGGATCTTCTCACATGGAGGTCTTGAACTCCATGGGAGTGGTAGTCTCTCTCTCTCTCTCAAGAGGAGGAGTGGTACAAGGAGCAATGCTCACCTAAGAATGAGCTATCACTTTGCTAACCCTAGAAAGGAGGTGGAGGTGGTCTATTTATAGTCTAAGCCACAAGGGGTAAGTGGGAGAGAGATACAAGGCCAAAGGCCCGGCTGCACACAGGCAGTGTCGGACGTCCGGTCACTCGCGGGGGTCCAGACGTCCGGAGGGCATCGGACTTCTGATGTTTCTTCTCTAGACTAGTGGCACCAGTCATCCGGCCGGCGTTGGTCATCCGGTCACTAGTACTTGTCGAACGTCCGGTGGTCGTCGGTCGTCCGGCCGCTGTAGGTCTCGTCGGCTGTTCTTCTGGCTGGGTGGAGGGTGCACTGGTACAGCGAGGTGCTATACAAACGGTGATAGAGGCGAGGGTGTCCCGATCTTTCGATGAGATGGTAACTATCAATTTGGTTGAGCCGACTTTGACGATCTGACTACAAACGTGCACGACGTTGCGCCTTAGCAATCGCTAAACCAATCTCCTGAGGTTACTGACAATGCTGGAAGCACGATCAGCCTGACCACGAAGGTCTATTCCTGCACGCAATCGAAGAACAAGCAAGAATATGATAATGCAATCTGAATATTGCGAATATAGATGAAGCATTGATAATGGTGGGGATCCGAAAGCGGTCTTGGTCTGGTCGTTGGACACAAACGAAGTACATGAAGTTGCAATGGCTAACTTTTAACTAAACAAATCCCAAAGTCTAAACGGTGCCCTAAGGGCTGTATATATGGAGGAAGAGGGGGGATTTCGTAGCCCTTGAAGGAGGGGTCCGAAACCAACCCTATCTCTTGTTTCCCCACACATACGGACTCTAAAAATAGCCTATACTCAAGTATTTCGAAATTACATGGGCCTGGCCCAATAATAAGGTGACGCAGCACCTATAATAGCCTCTAGACGAAATTTATGAAGTGGCATCTTGTATATTTCGTCCAAGGCTTCATGCACTCATTATGGTGGCTTCAAAGTCCTGAAATCATCACTTGTAACTCCGTTCTTGTTCCCCTTGCGCATGCCATCATCTCCATGCTTGAACTTGCTCCAAGGTTCCTCTTTCTTGTCCAAGCTAGGCCCTTCATTTGTAAGCAAAACAAATGTATCCAATTTAGGCAGCATCATATTCTCATGAACATTAGAATCATTACCAAGAAACGAAAGTACCTGATAATTTAATTGGCGTGCGCGAGCTCTAGTAATTTGTCCAGTATATATAGCAGCAGGGGCTATGGGTGTAACAATGGTATTGATGTCCTCATCAAACTGTTTTTAACCCCTTTCCGTGACGGCATTTGGAACCATCGCCTAGTGAGTGACTGCGATAGGGGGGTCCTTCCCACACGACACAGAAACCGTTGGGGATACACCCTCCTGGCACACACGCTCGGCAAAATGAGGCCGTGTGCGACCGGCGAGCGATCAAATACGGTTATACATACAGTACTGCTAAAAAAATACAATTATACAGGCGAAATCGTTTCCGGTCGTAAGTACATCCCACATAGTCAGTCCCCGCTAAACTTTTCCGTTATTATATACATCCCACACAGTCGCTCCAAGGAAAACGTTTCCGTTCGCGAGTACATCACACACAATTTTCCCCATTAAATCGTTTGTGATAGTGTTGCCATTGCACACGATATTAACAATTTTATCGTTTGCATTCCTGAATGCATCACACACGGTGCGTAGAAGAAACTGTGTGGCAAAGGGTGTCCATCACACACACTTTTTATGTGGTAAACGTTTGCGCAAGGTGGCCTAAAGCAAACAGTTTTCAAGAGGATGTCGTGTGTGATTGTTCATTGACCCAACATGGTTTATTCCTAGAAACTATGTGCGTTGCCCGAGGTCATCACCCACGGTGTTTTCTCAATAACCGTTTGCAATAGACAAACCCAATTAGCAGGCTAATTGTCCTATTATTAATAATCCATTTATTAATCTAATTGACATTTCATATTAAGCACACAATATATTTCATTTCCATATTAAGGAAACAGGATTTCTGATGAGGACATCAATACCATTGTTACACCCACAGCACCTACTGCTACATACACTGGACCAATTACTAGAGCTCGCGCACGCCAATTAAATTATCAGGTACTTTCGTTTCTTGGTAATGATTCTAATGTTCTTGAGAATATGATGCTGCCTAAATTGGATACATTTGTCTTACTTACAAATGAAGGGCCTGGCATGGATAAGAGGGATGAACACTGGAGCAAGACCAGGCATGGAGATGATGGCATGCGCAAGGGGAACAAGAACGGAGTTACAAGTGATGATTTCAGGACATTGAAGCCACCTTAATGCGTGCATGAAGCCTTGGACGAAATATACAAGATGCCACTTCATAAATTTCGTCCAGAGGCTATTATAGGTGCTGCGTCACCTTATTATTGGGCCAGGCCCATGTAATTTCGAAATACTTAAGTATAGGCAGTTTTTAGAGTCCGTATGTGTGGGAAAACAAGAGTTAGGGTTGGTTTCGGATCCCTCCTCCAAGGGCCACGAAATTCCCCCTTCTTCCTCCATATATACAGCCCTTAGGGCGTCGTTTAGACTTGGGTTTTGTTTAGATTAAAAGTTCGCCATAGCTGCAACTTCGCGTACTTCGTTTGTGTTCAATGACCAGACCAAGACGTCACAGAACCCCACCTTGATCAATAAAGCTTTCATCTTATATTCGCAATATCCAGATTGCAAATCTTAGTTTCTTGCTTGTTCTTCGTTTGCTTGCAGGAGATAGACCCTCGTGGTCAGGTTGATTGTGCTCCGGCGTGGTCAATAACCTCTCGGAGTTGGTTTAGCGATTGCTAAGGCGCGACGTCCTCGCACGTTCGTAGTCGGATCGTCAAAGTCTACTCCACCAAAAACGATAGCTATCATCTCATCGAAAGATCGGGACACCCTCGCCTCTATCAAGTGGTATCAGATTCCCAGGTTGCTCGGTGAGATTTACAGTTTTTCGTAGTTTAGATCGAGTCTGTTCTTCATACCTACAGTCCAGGAAAAAGCCAAAAAAAAAATAGGGTTAGTTCATCATATCCGAACCAATCTGAGCCTTTGCATAATCTTTTTAGGGTTTTTGCTTTGTTGAATTTGTGGTTGCATCGTCGTGTCAAGTTGCTGGTCTTAGCGTCTAGTTCTTTAGAGTTTCGAGTTCTGTTCACAAGTTGTCACGCCGCCGCCGCACCATCATCATCGCCCCTACCATATACCACCGCAGCTTATCTGCTATTTCTCTGAGTCCATATATGATGAGGACATCAATACCATTGTTACACCCACAGCCCCTGCTTCTATACATACTGGACCAATTACTAGAGCTCGCGCACGCCAATTAAAATATCAGGTACTTTCGTTTCTTGGTAATGATTCTAAAGTTCATGAGAATATGATGCTGCCTAAATTGGATACATTTGTTTTGCTTACAAATGAAGGGCCTAGCTTGGACAAGAAAGAGGAACCTTGGAGCAAGTTCAAGCATGGAGATGATGGCATGCACAAGGGGAACAAGAACGGAGTTACAAGTGATGATTTCAGGACTTTGAAGCCACCATAATGAGTGCAGGAAGCCTTGGACGAAATATACAAGATGTCACTTCATAAATTTCGTCCAGAGGCTATTATAGGTGCTGCGTCACCTTATTATTGGGCCAGGCCCATGTAATTTCGAAATACTTGAGTATAGGCTGTTTTTAGAGTCCGTATGTGTGGGGAAACAAGAGATAGGGTTGGTTTCGGACCCCTCCTTCAAGGGCCACGAAATCCCCTCCTCTTCCTCCATATATACAGCCCTTAGGGCACCGTTTAGACTTTGGGTTTTGTTTAGTTTAAAAGTTCGCCATAGCTGCAACTTCGCGTACTTCGTTTGTGTTCAACGACCAGACCAAGACGTCACAGAACCCCACCTTGATCAATAAAGCTTTCATCTTATATTCGCAATATCCAGATTGCAAATCTTAGTTTCTTGCTTGTTCTTCGTTTGCTTGCAGGAGATAGACCCTCGTGGTCAGGTTGATTGTGCTCCGGCGTGGTCAATAACCTCTCGGAGTTGGTTTAGCGATTGCTAAGGCGCGACGTCCTCGCACGTTTGTAGTCGGATCGTCAAAGTCTACTCCACCAAAAACGATAGCTATCATCTCATCGAAAGATCGGGACACCCTCGCCTCTATCAAGTGGTATCAGATTTTCAGGTTGCTCGGTGAGATTTTACAGTTTTTCGTAGTTTAGATCGAGTCTGTTCTTCATACCTACAGTCCACGAAAAAGCCGAAAAAAAATTAGGGTTAGTTCATCATATCCGAACCAATCTGAGCCTTTGCATAATCTTTTTAGGGTTTTTTGCTTTATTGAATTTGCGGTTGCATCGTCGTGTCTAGTTGCTGGTCTTAGCGTCTAGTCCTTTAGAGTTTCGAGTTCTGGTCATAAGTTGTCACGCCGCCGCCGCACCATCATCATCGCCCCTGCCATCTACCACCACCGCTTATCCGTCACCGATCTGTATCCATATACCACCACCGATCCGTATCCATATACCACCACCGCTACCATATACCACCACCAATCCGAGTTCTTTTCATATTAGGTTTGTTTTCGAGATCCATCTAGTTTCCGATTCGTGTTTCCTTGCAGGAGTAGGTTTCGGAAAAAAAAAATTAGGTGCCAGAGTAGATCGAGTCTGTTCTTCATACCTACAATCCACGAAAAAGCCAAAAAAAAATTAGGGTTAGTTCATCATATCCGAACCAATCTGAGCCTTTGCATAATCTTTTTAGGGTTTTTTGCTTTGTTGAATTTGCGGTTGCATCGTCGTGTCTAGTTGCTGGTCTTAGCGTCTAGTCCTTTAGAGTTTCGAGTTCTGGTCATAAGTTGTCACGCCGCCGCCGCACCATCATCATCGCCCCTGCCATCTACCACCACCACTTATCCGTCACCGATCTGTATCCATATACCACCACCGATCCGTATCCATATACCACCACCGCTACCATATACCACCACCATATATCCACCACCAATCCGAGTTCTTTTCATATTAGGTTTGTTTTCGAGATCCATCTAGTTTCCGATTCGTGTTTCCTTGCCTTAGTATGTTTCGGAAAAAAAAAAGTCTGGAGACCCCCGGGCAGTTTTTAGGCCAAAATTTTGGCAGTCAATTTTTTTTCCCTATCCTATTATTAGGTCCTAGGGAGCGTTTTGAGACACTTGCCATCATAGTGATTTTTTGTCGCACTTTTTCGTCGTCGCTGCCCTGATTTCCGAAAAAAAAAATTGTCAAAAAAATTTCGTGCCAATCCTGTTAGTTTGACTTGGGAAGAGTTTTGAGACACTCGCCATTATAGTGATTTTTTGCAAAAAAAAAGGAGCGCAAAAAAAATGAAATTTTTTTTAGAGTGTGCTCTTCCCTTGTTTACGTGCCGCGCCGTGATTTTGTTAGTGTTCTAGGCTCGCGTCTCTAGTACGGTCTAGCCTAGGACCAGCACAGTACCGTCGTTGAGCGTTTATTCAACTTTGCATCTCTGAATTGATTATTGCTGACATTTTTGCTACCATATCATAAGCCTTCCCAGCACCACATGCATCTACGTCGTGCGTTTGACACCACCTGGCAATCGCTCTGTCCAATCTTTAAGAGTTTTGACTACAACGGTTGCCGATCACCACCTGCTGCTCGGTAAGAACTGGTAAGCATTTGAGATTCGCTTGACGGATTTGTGAAACACCACCACCACCACTTCCTGGTAAGAACTGGTAGGATCATATTCTTGTGTGTTCCTATTGCTGCTAACCATGGCAGGATCACAAGCCGATGAGACTGATTGGGAGAACATGACGAACAAACAGCTACATGATAAATTTCAGCAAATGATGAGTGGACAGGTGCAAGATGTGCTAAACAGATTTGAAGAGGCCATGGAGAAGATAGATGGAATTGAGAAGACGTTCGAAACAAAGCTCGATAACAAGTTTAATGAATTGCTCGCGCGTCTTCCACAACCACCGCCGGTGCACCTGTCGCACCTCTACAACAACAACAACGTCGCCTTCCAAATCAAGTGGGACGAGCACAGCGCGTTCCCCTTGAGCCTGGTCAAACTTCTGGTGCCGCTGCACCTACTGTTGATGCTTCTATGGCTCCTGCTGCCGCTGAGGAGGACGATTATGCGGGCGATTATTAGGATGAGGTTGATCAAAATCAAAACTACGTACTAGCACCAGGTCGTCCACATGCAAATAATCGCAATGGTACGAGATCATGACCATCTTCCTAAACTGAAATTGAATATTCCACCATTTGAGGGTAGATATGTTCCTGATATATATCTTACTTGGGAGTTAGAAACTGAACAACGTTTTACATGTTTACAATACCCCGAGGAGAGACGTGTTGCTGCTGCTGTTTGTGCTTTTACTAGTTTTGCATGTGTATGGTGGTCTGAACATTGTAGATTATATCCTATTCCAACTACTTGGGCTGCTTTGAAAACTGCTATGCGTACTCGTTGGGTTCCACCATATTATCAACGTGAATTACTTCAAAAATTGCAGCGCTTAAGACAAGGAAAAAATTCTGTAGAAGAATATTATCAGGAATTACAAACTGGCATGATTAGATGTGGTATTGTTGAGGAGAATGAAGCTATGCTTGCACGTTTTATGGGTGGATTAAATAGAGAGATTCAGACCATTCTAGAGTATAAGGAGTATAATAATATCACTCGTTTATTCCATCTTGCTCGTAAAGCTGAACGTGAAGTGCAGGATCGACAGGCATTGGCGCGGACTAACTTTTCTGCAGGTCGACCTTCATCGTGGACACCGCGTGCATCCTCTACTTCCACACATTCTATTGCACCGACACCTCCATCAGCTGCCACCTCCAGCCGTGATACAAGGAAGCAGGCACAACCACCACTATCTGCCAAGAGCACACCTACCGGGCCTGCACAGAGTTCTTCTTCTTCCATGGCATCAACAGGGCACACAAGTGATATTATTTGTCATCGTTGTAAGGGAAGAGGTCATTATGCGAGAGAATGCAAATCTCAGCGTGTGATGATTGCTACCGAGGATGGTGGGTATGAGTCCGCTAGTGACTATGATGAGGAGACTTTGGCTCTCATTACACGTGAAGAACACGGTGGAGATGATTCTAAACAAGAGACGCAATACATGGCTCCTGAAGACGCTGACAGGTATGAATGTTTAGTTGCTCAACGTGTTTTGAGTGTGCAGGTCACACAAGCTGAGCAAAATCAGAGGCATAATTTGTTCCATACAAAGGGAGTTGTGAAGGAACGTTCTGTTCGCGTCATCATAGATGGAGGGAGCTGCAACAACTTGGCTAGCATGGAGATGGTGGAGAAGCTCTGTCTCACCACAAGACCACATCCACATCCTTACTATATCCAATGCTTCAACAACAGCGGCAAGGTTAAGGTAACACGTACTGTTCGTGTGCATTTTAGTATCTCTACGTATGCTGATTTTGTTGATTGTGATGTGGTACCCATGCAAGCATGTTCCTTATTACTTGGTAGACCATGGCAATTTGATAAAAGTTCTGTACACCATGGTAGAAACAATCAGTATACTCTTGTTCATAAGGATAAACATATTACTTTGCTTCCTATGTCTCCTGATTCTATTTTGAAAGATGATATTAATAGAGCTAGTAAGGCAAAACAGGAGCAAACAAAGAGTGAAAATCAGATTGTGGCAAAAGAATTTGAGCAACAAATGAATCCTAATAATAAACCATCTAGTGTTGCTTCTGAAATTAAATTGAAAAGTGCATGTTTACTTGCCACCAAATCTGATATTGATGATATAGATTTTAGCAAATCTGTATGCTATGCTTTGGTGTGCAAAGAGGCATTATTTTCATTCGAGGACATGCCTTCCTCTTTGCCTCCTGCTGTTACTAACATTTTGCAGGAGTTCGCCGACGTCTTTCCACAAGATGTGCCTCCGGGATTACCACCTATTCGAGGGATTGAGCATCAGATTGACTTAATTCCCGGTGCATCGCTACCCAACCATGCACCATACCGTACTAATCCAGAGGAGACGAAGGAGATTATGCGTCAAGTCCAGGAGTTGCTCGACAAAGGTTATATACGAGAATCCCTTAGTCCTTGTGCTGTTCCTATTATTCTAGTGCCGAAAAAGGATGGTACATCGCGTATGTGTGTTGATTGTAGAGGCATTAATAATATTACTATTCGTTATCGTCATCCTATTCCTAGACTAGATGATATGCTTGATGAATTGAGTGGCTCTACAATATTCTCCAAAGTTGATTTGCGTAGTGGATACCATCAAATTCGTATGAAATTGGGGGATGAATGGAAAACAGCATTTAAAACAAAGTTTGGATTATATGAGTGGTTAGTCATGCCTTTTGGGTTAACTAATGCACCTAGTACTTTCATGAGATTAATGAACGAAGTTTTACGTGCTTTCATTGGACTATTTGTGGTAGTCTATTTTGATGATATACTGATTTATAGCAGATCTTTGGAGGAACATTTGGAACATTTACGTGTTGTTTTTATTGCTTTACGTGATGCACGTTTGTTTGGTAACCTTGGGAAGTGCACCTTTTGCACCGACCGAGTATCTTTTCTTGGCTATGTTGTTACTCCACAGGGAATTGAAGTTGATAAAGCCAAGATTGAAGCTATTGAGAGTTGGCCACAGCCCAAAACGGTCACTCAAGTGAGGAGTTTTCTTGGTCTCGCTGGTTTCTATAGGCGTTTTGTGAGAGATTTCAGCACCATTGCTGCACCTCTCAATGAGCTTACAAAGAAGGATGTGCCTTTTGTTTGGGGTACCTCACAGGAAGAAGCCTTCACGGTATTGAAAGATAAGTTGACACATGCTCCTTTACTCCAACTTCCTGATTTTAATAAGACTTTTGAGCTTGAATGTGATGCTAGTGGAATTGGATTAGGAGGTGTTTTATTACAAGATGGCAAACCTGTTGCATACTTTTCTGAAAAATTGAGTGGGCCTAGTCTGAACTATTCTACTTATGATAAAGAATTATATGCTCTTGTTCGGACCTTAGAAACATGGCAACATTATTTATGGCCCAAAGAATTTGTTATACATTCTGATCATGAATCTTTGAAACACATTAAAAGTCAAGCAAAACTGAACCGTAGACATGCTAAATGGGTTGAATTTATTGAGACTTTCCCTTATGTCATTAAACACAAGAAGGGTAAAGAAAATGTTATTGCTGATGCATTGTCTCGTCGTTATACTATGCTTTCACAACTTGACTTTAAAATATTTGGTTTGGAGACCATCAAAGATCAATATGTGCATGATGCTGAATTTAAAGATGTAATGCAGAATTGTAAGGAAGGGAGAACATGGAACAAGTTCGTCGTTAACGATGGATTTGTGTTTCGTGCTAACAAGCTATGCATTCCAGCTAGCTCCGTTCGTCTTTTGTTGTTGCAGGAGGCGCATGGAGGAGGATTAATGGGACACTTTGGCGTGAAGAAGACGGAGGATATACTTGCTACACATTTCTTTTGGCCAAAGATGAGACGGGATGTTGAGCGTTTTGTTGCTCGCTGCACTACATGTCAAAAAGCTAAGTCACGACTCAATCCTCATGGTTTATATATGCCTTTGCCTGTACCTAGTGTTCCTTGGGAGGATATATCCCATAGATAAACCTAAAACAAAGGCATATATAAACCGTCTTCTTCAGCATCATGAGGATTGAGTCGTGACTTAGCTTTTTGACATGTAGTGCAGCGAGCAACAAAACGCTCAACATCCCGTCTCATCTTTGGCCAAAAGAAATGTGTAGCAAGTATATCCTCCGTCTTCTTCACGCCAAAGTGTCCCATTAATCCTCCTCCATGCGCCTCCTGCAACAACAAAAGACGAACGGAGCTAGCTGGAATGCATAGCTTGTTAGCACGAAACACAAATCCATCGTTAACGACGAACTTGTTCCATGTTCTCCCTTCCTTACAATTCTGCAATACATCTTTAAATTCAGCATCATGCACATATTGATCTTTGATGGTCTCCCAACCAAATATTTTAAAGTCAAGTTGTGAAAGCATAGTATAACGACGAGACAATGCATCAGCAATAACATTTTCTTTACCCTTCTTGTGTTTAATGACATAAGGGAAAGTCTCAATAAATTCAACCCATTTAGCATGTCTACGGTTCAGTTTTGCTTGACTTTTAATGTGTTTCAAAGATTCATGATCAGAATGTATAACAAATTCTTTGGGCCATAAATAATGTTGCCATGTTTCTAAGGTCCGAACAAGAGCATATAATTCTTTATCATAAGTAGAATAGTTCAGACTAGGCCCACTCAATTTTTCAGAAAAGTATGCAACAGGTTTGCCATCTTGTAATAAAACACCTCCTAATCCAATTCCACTAGCATCACATTCAAGCTCAAAAGTCTTATTAAAATCAGGAAGTTGGAGTAAAGGAGCATGTGTCAACTTATCTTTCAATACCGTGAATGCTTCTTCCTGTGAGGTACCCCAAACAAAAGGCACATCCTTCTTTGTAAGCTCATTGAGAGGTGCAGCAATGGTGCTGAAATCTCTCACAAAACGCCTATAGAAACCAGCGAGTCCAAGAAAACTCCTCACTTGAGTGACCGTTTTGGGCTGTGGCCAACTCTCAATAGCTTCAATCTTGGCTTTATCAACTTCAATTCCCTGTGGAGTAACAACATAGCCAAGAAAAGATACTCGGTCGGTGCAAAAGGTGCACTTCCCAAGGTTACCAAACAAACGTGCATCACGTAAAGCAATAAAAACAGCACGTAAATGTTCCAAATGTTCCTCCAAAGATCTGCTATAAATCAGTATATCATCAAAATAGACTACCACAAATCGTCCAATGAAAGCACGTAAAACTTCGTTCATTAATCTCATGAAAGTACTAGGTGCATTAGTTAACCCAAAAGGCATGACTAACCACTCATATAATCCAAACTTTGTTTTAAATGCTGTTTTCCATTCATCCCCCAATTTCATACCAATTTGATGGTATTCTCCAAAGTTGATTTGCGTAGTGGATACCATCAAATTCGTATGAAATTGGGAGATGAATGGAAAACAGCATTTAAAACTAAGTTCGGTTTATATGAGTGGTTAGTCATGCCTTTTGGGTTAACTAATGCACCTAGTACTTTCATGAGATTAATGAACGAAGTTTTACGTGCTTTCATTGGACGATTTGTGGTAGTCTATTTTGATGATATACTGATTTATAGCAGATCTTTGGAGGAACATTTGGAACATTTACGTGCTGTTTTTATTGCTTTACGTGATGCACGTTTGTTTGGTAACCTTGGGAAGTGCACCTTTTGCACCGACCGAGTATCTTTTCTTGGCTATGTTGTTACTCCACAGGGAATTGAAGTTGATAAAGCCAAGATTGAAGCTATTGGGAGTTGGCCACAGCCCAAAACGGTCACTCAAGTGAGGAGTTTTCTTGGACTCGCTGGTTTCTATAGGCGTTTTGTGAGAGATTTCAGCACCATTGCTGCACCTCTCAATGAGCTTACAAAGAAGGATGTGCCTTTTGTTTGGGGTACCTCACAGGAAGAAGCCTTCACGGTATTGAAAGATAAGTTGACACATGCTCCTTTACTCCAACTTCCTGATTTTAATAAGACTTTTGAGCTTGAATGTGATGCTAGTGGAATTGGATTAGGAGGTGTTTTATTACAAGATGGCAAACCTATTGCATACTTTTCTGAAAAATTGAGTGGGCCTAGTCTGAACTATTCTACTTATGATAAAGAATTATATGCTCTTGTTCGGACCTTAGAAACATGGCAACATTATTTATGGCCCAAAGAATTTGTTATACATTCTGATCATGAATCTTTGAAACACATTAAAAGTCAAGCAAAACTGAACCGTAGACATGCTAAATGGGTTGAATTTATTGAGAGTTTCCCTTATGTCATTAAACACAAGAAGGGTAAAGAAAATGTTATTGCTGATGCATTGTCTCGTCGTTATACTATGCTTTCACAACTTGACTTTAAAATATTTGGTCTGGAGACCATCAAAGATCAATATGTGCATGATGCTGAATTTAAAGATGTATTGCAGAATTGTAAGGAAGGGAGAACATGGAACAAGTTCATCGTTAACGATGGATTTGTGTTTCGTGCTAACAAGCTATGCATTCCAGCTAGCTCTGTTCGTGTTTTGTTGTTGCAGGAGGCACATGGAGGAGGATTAATGGGACACTTTGGCGTGAAGAAGACGGAGGATATACTTGCTACACATTTCTTTTGGCCAAAGATGAGACGGGATGTTGAGCGTTTTGTTGCTCGTTGCACTACATGTCAAAAAGCTAAGTCACGACTCAATCCTCATGGTTTATATATGCCTTTGCCTGTACCTAGTGTTCCTTGGGAGGATATATCTATGGACTTTGTTTTAGGTTTACCTCGAACAAAGAAGGGGAGGGATAGCATATTTGTTGTCGTGGATAGGTTCTCGAAAATGGCACACTTTATACCATGTTATAAAAGCGATGATGCTGTTAATGTTGCTGATTTTTTTTCGTGAAATTATACGCTTGCATGGTGTGCCAAATACTATTGTTTCAGATCTTGATACTAAATTTCTTAGCCACTTTTGGAGATGTTTATGGGCTAAGTTGGGGACCAAACTGCTTTTTAGTACTACATGTCACCCCCAAACTGACGGACAAACTGAAGTAGTCAATAGAACATTGTCTACTATGCTTAGGGCTGTTTTGAAGAATAACAAGAAAACGTGGGAAGAATGCTTGCCTCATTTTGAATTTGCTTATAATCGTTCATTGCATTCTACTACTAAGATGTGTCCTTTTGAAATTGTGTACGGTTTCCTTCCTCGTGCACCTATTGATTTGTTGCCTCTTCCATCTTCGGAGAAGGTTAATTTTGATGCTAAACAACGTGCTAAATTGATCTTAAAAATGCATGAGTTAACTAAGGAGAACATTGAGTGTATGAATGCTAAATATAAACTTGCTGGAGATAAGGGTAGAAAACGTGTTGTCTTTGCACCTGGAGATCTTGTTTGGTTACATTTGCGTAAGGATAGATTTCCTGATTTGCGCAAATCAAAGCTAATGCCACGTGCTGATGGTCCATTTAAGGAGTTAGAGAAAATAAATGATAATGCATATAAACTTGAGCTGCCTACAGATTTTGGGGTTAGTCCCACTTTTAATATTGCAGATTTGAAGCTTTATTTGGGTGAGGAAGATGAGCTTCCGTCGAGGACGACTTCATTTCAAGAAGGGGAGGATGATGAGGACATCAATACCATTGTTACACCCACAGCACCTACTGCTACATACACTGGACCAGATACTAGAGCTCGCGTACGCCAGTTAAATTATCAGGTACTTTCGTTTCTTGGTAATGATTCTAATGTTCATGAGAATATGATGCTGCCTAAATTGGATACATTTGTCTTACTTACAAATGAAGGGCCTGGCATGGATAAGAGGGATGAACACTGGAGCAAGACCAGGCATGGAGATGATGGCATGCGCAAGGGGAACAAGAACGGAGTTACAAGTGATGATTTCAAGACATTGAAGCCACCTTAATGCGTGCATGAAGCCTTGGACGAAATATACAAGATGCCACTTCATAAATTTCGTCCAGAGGCTATTATAGGTGCTACGTCACCTTATTATTGGGCCAGGCCCATGTAATTTCGAAATACTTAAGTATAGGCAGTTTTTAGAGTCCGTATGTGTGGGAAAACAAGAGTTAGGGTTGGTTTCGGATCCCTCCTCCAAGGGCCACGAAATTCCCCCTTCTTCCTCCATATATACAGCTCTTAGGGCGTCGTTTAGACTTGGGTTTTGTTTAGATTAAAAGTTCGCCATAGCTGCAACTTCGCGTACTTCGTTTGTGTTCAACGACCAGACCAAGACGTCACAGAACCCCACCTTGATCAATAAAGCTTTCATCTTATATTCGCAATATCCAGATTGCAAATCTTAGTTTCTTGCTTGTTCTTCGTTTGCTTGCAGGAGATAGACCCTCGTGGTCAGGTTAATTGTGCTCCGGCGTGGTCAATAACCTCTCGGAGTTGGTTTAGCGATTGCTAAGGCGCGACGTCCTCGCACGTTCGTAGTCGGATCGTCAAAGTCTACTCCACCAAAAACGATAGCTATCATCTCATCGAAAGATCGGGACACCCTCGCCTCTATCAATTTCATAATTGAAATACATCAGACTACAACGTCATATAGCTTCAGCACTCAGCTACCCCATTACACAGCTGCACCAGCACCAAGTTTCAGATGCAACATCTACAATCTTTTGAAATTAGGATCATAGACGGAACATAGACAGATGAATCTCATCTGGAAAACTGCTGAAGCGGAAGGCGAATATTGAGCCATGATTGATGTTGAAGGTCCTTGCAACTGTAGGCCATTGCCTGTGGATGATTGACCGTCCATCCTTTGTCCTCTTCAGGAGCACTTCAATATTGAACCGTGGGTGTTGTATGAAAACCTTTCTCGCCTCCTGACCATACAGGTGGTTTGAGAGGTAATCATCAGTGAACTGCTTTGGAAAGGCCTGAAAACAAGGATATGCATAAATATCTTCTCCAGATTTGAAATGGCACAAAGGAATTAAAAAGACAAGGTATAACAATTAGTACCATCCCGTAGTGAACTGATGTCTTCTTCATTGTGCAGACAAAGATCTTGTTGTTTTTTGTCGCTAATTTCTTTATCGTAACAATCTTTCTGAGTGTCTTGACTTGACTGATATTAATGGACAACTCATTTCCACATATGCAAAAAGGATCAAACAGTTGGTCAAAACCTCTGACAGTAGGACCTACATGTGCAAGACCAAATTGTTAAAAACCTAATATTTAAAAACAAGAAGTGGAAAGGTGTGTTATTAACAATAGGCCTAATATTTAAAAACAAGCAAACATAGTCATTCAAACTTGTATTGTGCAGGTCTAAGTACGCTAGTTATTGGCCTTGTTTGGATCCATGGGTTAGAGTTAGTTTGGGTTAGTTTGGGCTCAAATAGCCCTAAAGTATCCAAACATGAGGGCTAGTTTGAGCTAGTTGCGTCAAACCCACCCAAAACAACTATCCCACCCAAGAGGTGCTGATTGGGGCTAGTTCTCCTAGTGCATTTATTGTCAATCTAACACTGTCATCCAAACACCTCTTTGGCTAGAGTTAGTTCAGGGTTAGTCATTGTTGAGTATCGTTGTTATTTAGGAAACATAGGATAGCATAGGATTTATTCTACCTTGACTTGTACTCCAAGATGACCATGTACTCCTATATATATGCCCACGAGGCTCAAGCAATACAATCAACTATTCCACCAATCTCTCTCTCTCCCTTTTAACTGTCATGAGCTAGAAACTAACTCTAACCTCTAGCTAAGTTAGAGTACCAAACAGTGCCATTGTTAAATCAAATGGAAAGGCGTGTTCAATACTCCCTCCGGTCCTTTTTACTCTGCATATAAGAATTGTCTGAAGTCAAGCTTCATAAAGTTTGACCTTATTTATATGAAAAAATATCAACATCTAGCATGCTAAAGTTATACAATATGAAAATTTAAGTCATGACACATTTACTGATATTTATTTCATATTGTGAATGTTGGTTTTGTTCTATAAAGTTGGTCAAACTTTAAGAGGCCTGACTTTAGACAAATCTTATATGCGAACTACAAAGATTCGGAGGGAGTACAACATGCTTAACAACAACCAAATATAGTCATTCATAGAGCTATTGTTAAATTCGGTATTGATGAAATTGAACTGCACAGTTCATACTAGCACATATAGAACATCACACTGTTAATAGCTGAAATAAACACGGCATGCTACGAACAACCAAAGATGGCAATTGAAACTGCCGAATAATTGCATTCCTTCCAGGAGGTCGAGCGCATGATGCTAACTACAAACAACCGAACAACCATAAACCATAGAAATAAACAAGATGTAATGCAAACAACCTAATATAGCAATAAATACTGGACAGGTTCTCACTACAAAAAGGGTTCGAGAAAACAAATCATGAGTTTCCTCACTTGTCACAGATTGGCTCCCTCCTCGTGGTCGCCGTCGATGAGGTCTGACTTGCCAGCTGAGGATCCCAGGCCAGCGTCGCAAAACATGCCCTTCAGAAATGACAAAAGGGGCTCCATGGCGATGAAGGATGGCAAATTGTTCATAACGAGCCGCAGGAGATCAGCAACAGGGCCATCGATGAGATCGACGGCTGTCGAACCCGAAGAGTTGGGGGTGGGCAACTTAACTTGTGACATAACCCGCGTCAAGCCATTGGTGTCGACGACCTTGATGTCGTAGCCGGCATCCGTGACATGCCACAATACTCTAGCCCGCAGATTGAAAGGCTTAATCCAGGTCCAGTCATCGTCCTCAGCTTCCTCGGCGCCACCTCGCCGACGTCGGGCGAAGAGGCCACGGTAAAGCTCTTTTGGGCCATTCGCTCCTCGAGCTCCCCGGGAAGCGTAGCCGGGCTTAGGCTGCGATGCTCTGGAGTGGGGGAGGGGGTTGGGATCTCTGGGAAAGGGGGCGTTTCGCATGCGTCATCTAAGAAACTCAGGGCAGCGAGGGTATGTACATCGGTGGGTAAACTGCACGGGTAGACTGGTAGATGTTGACGATGGAGGCGGCGCGGCGGTGGTGACCTAGCTAGGTTTGGAGCGAGGGAGCGGGTGGTGTGTATGTGTGTGAGCGGGGAATTTGGGGTGAGCGAAGGAGTTGGGTTGTGTGTGTGGAGGGCGTCCAAGGTGGTGTTTGAGGAAATGCCGCGGGTACTGAAAATTTTACTAGGCGGGAGTAAAATGGCGGGGCTACCGAAAATTTGGATCAAGGGATTGAAGTAGAGCGGGGCAGGAGTAAAATGCCGGGGCTACTTAAAATTTGGATCTACTGATTGAAGCAGAGCGGGAGTAACAGACATCACACACGGTCCAGCCATACTAATTGTGTGCTATCAAACAGAAAAACCATCTACACGGACGCGGGTAGATATTTTCGAGATTGCATGGGAGTAGATATTTTCGAGAGGGGGAAGGAAGCCTCGTGGAGCCCAATCTACTGTGATCATGTGGGTGACAGGGGCAGGGGCGCGGCACACGGGTAGTCCTAGGGAACCGTGTCTGTTTCGTACCCGATCGTAGACGGTTGCTGCGTCCGACTCGTCTGCTGTTTATAAATTTGGCCACAAAAACATGGGAAAGGGTTAGAACACGAACACATTTGCATGTGGACCCAATATATGTATGAAAAGGGTGGTTTGATGTTCAAATACCCAATGCACAACTTCGATGTGGCACCTGTCGCACAAAGCGCACGTTATTATTGCTAGCCCCCCCCCCCCCCGAAACACACACACTTCGTGTTGCCGGGAGGGGAATCCAAGCTATGAACACATGCCCCCAAATAGCTAGGCCTGACATCTCACTGTACCGTAACACAAAACCAAAAGAAGTACATCAACCCCCCTCCCCCCTTTGCTTCCGATCAAATGTGGACCGTGTGCGGGCCCACAGATGTGTTCTTCTGGCATTAGATGGGTGACACCACTTACCAACCACACCTGCGGGTGGCCCAATGTGTGTGTGTGTGTGTGTGCGTGCGTGTGTGTGTGAAAATGATGTGCTATGATATTTAAATAACCAAATCACAAATTTGATGTGACACATGTGCATCGCAAATTAACAGGGCATCCCCAACCCCACGGAGGTTCATCTAGTACGAAGTAGTACTGTGCCCCCCCCCCCCACACACACACACACTTTGAGTCGGTGGGAGGGGGCATCTCACCAAGGCGTATTGTAAGACTGACCAAGAAGAATCACCACCTTGGTCGTGTAACCTCTCTTGTTTGTTGGGTCAAAGTCATGCATTGATGTTCCACACGCGGCCCCACAAAATAGGATAGCTTGTCGCCGATAACCACGCAAGGGAGTGCCTGAAGACAACCACTGCGTGCATGTGGCCCAAACATATGTATGAAGTGTCATGTGGTGTTTCAATATACTCAATGCACAACTTTGATTCATGTGTATGCGAGCCCTCAAACTTAGGTCTCGAATCTCACCATGATCGACGTACGACTATACGGTAACGCGAACCAAGAGAAGAAGAATCCACCCTGGTAACCTTTCTCGCGTTGTTGGTCGAAGTGATGGAGACGTCCACGCGGGCCCACAAATATATAGGCCGTCGATGATAACCAAGCGAGGGAGAGTGTCCAAAGACAACCACTGCATGTATGTGCCCCAAACATATGTATGGACATGCGTGATGCATGCATATATGTTTGAATACCAAAAGCACAACATTTTGATGTGGTGCATGCATGCGTCGAAAAACGCACAGTCCCCACACAGATCTGGTTCATGATGCGTCGCGTGCTCCATCCCCCCCCCCCACCAGTTTGACCCGATGGGAGGGATTCGTGCGTACACATGCGCGCAAAGTATAGTTGCATGTACCGAACCGTATAAGACGAACCAAAATTTAATCCCCTCCTAATTATAAGTCAAATTAACCTCTATCACTGTCGGTCGAAGTGATTGACCAAGCGGGAACATAGAGATGGTGAAGCATCTCGCCGATAACCCCGTGAGTGAGTGCTAGAGGACAACCGCCATCGCTTGCTTGTGGGCCAAACACATATGTATGGAGATGTGTGGTTGTGATGTTTGAATACCTAATACATATGCAGAACTTTGATGTGGCACCTGCCTCGGAAACCTTTAAGTCCCCCACACATGAACCGAGGTTCATGACACGTAGTATATATATGTTGCCCCCTCCCGTCTTCGACGTGTAATATATACTCCTACGTACGTACCGTCAAATTACCTTTCTCGTTGTGTCATATATTAGATGGACGACGTCCTCGCGGGCCCATGGAGGGAAGAGTCACAGGCGAATGAGTGACAACCATCGTCTGCATGTGGCCCAATGTGTTGGTGATGTTTTTAATACCCAATATGCACAACTTCTTTGCGGCACCTGCCTCGGAAACCGAAAAGTCCCCACACAAAGCAAGATCGATTCATGACGTGTGTGTAGTATATATGTGCTACCCCGACCCCCTCCTCCCCTCTTCGACGCATACTATATACTCCTACCGCAACACAACCCAAAAAGAAACCTCCTTGCTCGGTCAAAGTGATGGAGGACAACCTCGCGGGCCCACGGATGGAAGCATCGCACGCGAGTGAGTGTCCTATATGATGCGTAGTATTGCCCCCGGCCAACCTCTTCAACGCGTACTATATATATATATACTCCTACCGTACGTATAACAAAAACCAAAAAATGACCATCCTTGTTGGTCAAATTAACCTCTCTCATCGCATGTCATAGTGCTGGACGGCGACCTCGCGGGCCCACGCGAGTGAGTGTGCTAGGACCACCGCGTGCATGTGGCCCAAAGATGCATGTCAAACTTTTTCTGCAGCGAACATGTGACCAAAGGAGTTTAGTGTTGAAAATTGAAAAAAATAGATAACATCTATTCGTTTTTTATACATTGATTGATTTCCCAGGGATTTAAATGTGCAAAATCAAATTTGGTCTACATGAGACCCGTGAGAGTGCATGAAAATGGATTGCAAAATCATATGTGTACGTGTCCCTGGGTGCATGTTTACTCCCCATGCAAGAAATTTCTAACATCTAGAATCTTGATTTTAAAATCCAATAAATACAAAACTAAGTTGAAATTCATGAAACTTATCGTGGTGTCATATGGACACCAATAGACTATGATATTATTGTTTTTTTCAAATTTGAGACAAGTTTTGATATAATCTTCTTACATACAGGAAATTATAAATAATTATCAACCAATATCGCAAACGAACTCTTTATTCGAACCATGGGCGTTACACCAACAATGTAAGTACCGTGCTTCGGTTAAGCAATAAAGCGGCAGAATTAATCATCAAAAAGGAAAAATCAATATAATACGTGCCACGCACGCGTCCCGTGTGCCGTACGAGCATGCATGAGTTGACGAGACGCATGCTAGCAGGCAGACCGGGAGGCCGAGGCATGCACGTGTTCGCTACGCACTCACCGTGCGGGGCGTGCTAGTAGCTGTGTGAAATGATGGTAAGCGTGCCAGCAGTACGCCGTGCAGGCTCCTCGGGAGGCGAGCCAGCCCTTTGACCGCCGCCCACCTCGCTCCCACTGCTCCATATTAATGGCGCGCCCACCTCGCTCCATGAAATGATGGTATAGGAATGCCAGAAGTCCGCCGCGCAGGCTCACCGAGAAGCGAGACAGCCTTTGACAGCCGCCCGCCTCGCTCCCACTGGTCTGTATTAATGGCGCCCCCCATCCTCGCCACACACACAATCCTCTCTCTCTGCCCGCATCCTCGATGCCGCTCTCAGTCCTCAAAGCCGGCACCCCCCATCCTTGCCAGACACACAATCCTCTCTCTCCGCCTGCATCTTCTACGCCGCTCTCAGTCCTCAAAGCCGGCACCCCCCATCCTTGCCACACACACAATCCTCTCTCTCCGCCCACATCCTTGATGCCACTCTCAGTCCTCAATGTCGCCAGTGTATGAGGATGTCGCCGAAGCGCGACATCAGAGGGAGTGGCGACGGCGGGGCTGCTGAAGCACCGGAGCACGGCGTGAATATGGAGATAGAGGTTTCCGTCGCCGCCGATGAGGTGGAGAACGAGGTTGCCAACAAGCGGAGGTGGGTCGAGAAAGAACCGCAAGCGACTCCAGCATGCCTAGACTTCATCAGCAGCCTCCCCGATGATATGTTGACAGTCATCATATCCCTCCTCCCAATCAAATATGGGGCAAGGACAACCGCCCTTTCCAGGCGGTGGCGCCCCCTATGGCTCTCCACCCCTCTCGACCTCCTGGACACCCACGAGCTCTGCCATGGCTATCGCAAAAGCTTGGATGCGTTCTCCCAGATCCTCGGCAGTCACCATGGCCCAATCAGAGACCTTATCACGGGCAAGTTCCATTCCAATGGCAAGGATCGAGCCAAGCTTGACGAGTGGTTCCGATCCCCCGCCCTAGATCAGCTCGAGGAGCTCAGTTTTAATGATGGGCATATGCGCTTGCTGCCAACGTCCGCGCTCCGCTTCGCGCCCACGCTGCGCCTCGCCAAGTTCATGAACTGCCATTCCCCCCCCCCTTAATGACGCGCCCGCTCTTTTTCTACCACGACTGAAGCACCTCGAGCTCGTCGCCGTCTGCATCCCAAAGGATGACATGGAGCGCCTACTCCGCGGCTGTACTGCACTCGAGTTCCTTCATCTTCAGGCGATGAATTGGTCGAGTAGCTTCCACATCACCTCTAGGACTCTCTGGACTATTTATGTGTGTTGCTGGTGCTGCAACGAGAGATCACAAAAGGTGGACCACAATATGGTCATTAAGGACACACCTTCACTTGAGAGATTACTTGTAGTTGATCACCAAGGTCCAACAAGAATCAATGTCATTTCTGCACCGAAATTGACAGTGGTGGGCTACTCGTCTGTCAAATACTACTACTTTCAGGTACAACAGTCGCCTTATACCTCTCCTTCTTGATATCAACATTATTTCTAGTTTTGAAAATGTATGTTCGTCTGTCATCCAGCAAAGCTTCACCCAGATTCTGGGCATAGTGAAGGTCTTGGCACTAGAATCTGTCGGCCCCAACCTGGACCAAGTTGTCAGTTTCCTGAGATGCTTTCCGTGCCTGAAGAAGATGTATATCGAGGTGATGTTCCTTTCCTGTTAAATGTTAACCATAAGGGAGTTCAATTTTTTGCACCTTTTCCCAAGTTTACAATGACAATGTACTACGATTTCTGAAGGAATTTTGGAGGATTTCAGGACATACACCCCCCACCCCATATTGGTTGCTTGATTCATATGGTTACAATCCATAAGCATTTCTCCTTTGGATTCATCTGTACTGGTTTTCTTAGGGAATTTTTCATCCAACCCAACCTCTTGTGAAGAAGGCTACATTTTTCTAGATTGTAATCAAATGGCTATGTTAATCATGTCAGATCGAAGATGGAACATTGGTACATTTTACAAATCCTGCAAACCAAATAGGCATGTAGTAATGTTCAAAACTGCATGTAGGCACTAACACGTTCTCTTCTTTTGCAGATAATAATAGGCCCGGAGGTGGATAATGTTTATAATGACAATCACATCGAATGCCTGGATTTGCATCTCTCAAATATTACTTTGAACTCCTAACGAGGGACCTTACCGGAGATTACATTCGCCAGGTTCTTTCTTGCCAGAGCAAGGGTGCTGAGGGCATTGAGGTTGAACACGCATTTAATTAGGAAAGATGAATGGTTTGTTGATCAGAGCCAGCAGCTACTGCAGAATGGAAGAGGCTCCAAAAAAGCTAAACTTCGTATTGGAAGAGCATATGACAGAGTAATTGGAAGTCATTGTGTCAAACCCATACATGACTTGTCAGCAGCTGATCCCTTTGCAGAAATGACGAGGTTTGCAATGTTTGAATTTGGGCATTGTAATCTTTGAATTTGAACCTTGCAATATTTATGGTATTTGTTATGTAACATAATTGGATGTTTAATTTGGTCTTGCAATCATGTCCTAATACAAGTATATATATGTTGTCCTTCTGTACACAGAGCATAGATGTTCTGCAGACAGAGCATATCACATCGCACACGGACCACACTAGGTAACCCGTCGGTGATGAATTCATCAATCGCAAATGGTTATATACCAGCAAGCGTTTGCCCACAACACACACGGCTTATTCCATCACAAACAGCTCGGGTGGATCAACTGTATGCCACGTATCTCACACGCAACTCTAATCTGATTCGTGCTTGATGTCTCCGACATCGCTCGCACAATTCGTCTTATTTGCCACGTATCACTGTGCCGAACTCTGCTCGCATCCCTCGGCAAGCTTTGCTCGCCGTTAGGCGCTGCAGCGCGCTGTGCTCGCCGTTAGGCGCCGCGGCGCGCTCAGCTTGTGGACAGCTTTTCCTTGCGTGTTCAACTGCTATATGCATATATATGGTTGCTCGTCGTTGAGGCAACCACAGAGCACTCTGCTTGCGTTCCTCCGCGTGAGCTCTGCCAGCGGTTGGGCCTGTGCACGATCACGTCGGGGGGCCCATATGCATGCGGTTGCGCCGCGCGTGTCGCCATGCGATGCAGTTACGTGCGGCACGATGGAGTTACGCGCTACAAATTAGAACTGCCATCCGAGCGTGCCGATATTCTAGGCCGTCCGGCTTCCCCTTTAATTCCCGCGGCCATTATAACCTTAGTCTCTTCAACCTTTCGATCGCGCTCGACAACACAACAAGCACACCCACGACGACACATAGAGAGGGGATGTCTAGCGGCGCTCCAATGGAGTTTGGCGAGCATAAAGTGGAGACCCACGCGAGGGAGATGGATCTCTCGGTGGGTTACACCATCGACCCGGCCGTGGTGGACGACTACATCAACACTGTTAAGCAGTTGCTTGCTCGAGACAAGTACAAGGTGGTCGGCATCGACCTCCAGTACACCGGCAGTCGTCCCAACATAGATCAGAAGGTTACCGTCGCCCAGTTGTGCGTGCGCCATCATGTCCTCATCTACCACTACTGCATGGCCACAGAGCCTTGCGACCATTTCACCAGGTTTGTCAACAACACCGACTACAAGTTTGCTACGGTGGAAACCACCGACGATGTAAAAGCGCTCAGGGTTACGGGCTTGGCCTGCAAGAACCTTGTCGAAATCCGTGAGCACTATAGGGTCTGGGGCAGCACGAAGAAGGACTCCCTGGTTGAACTCACCTCGGCCATCATCGACCCATACTACGAAAAGATGAAGCAGGAAGCCAATAGAACACGTCCCGTATCCTGGCACGGGGCCTGGATGCGGCAACTGGATGAACCTCACCTCAGGTTCGCGGACAAGAGCGTGTACACATGCTACAAGATGCACAGGCGGATCGTTGACATGAGGAAGTGCCTCATTACCGAGATCAACGAGGCCGGATCGAGCCACAAGCAGAGCAGTAGCGGCAAGCGTCCCAAGAAGTAGATGATGATCAAATGATCGTTTATCCTACTTAATTATGCATGTAATATATAGTTGACTTTGGTGTGTGGAAATGTCATGTGTGTAGTAGCCACCTATGTAATTATGCATGTAATAGTTTACTTTGGTGTGTGCAAATGTCATGTGTGTAGTAGCCACCTATATAATTGGATGTTTAATTTGGTTATGCTACCATGTCCTTATAAGTGTGTATATATATATGTTGTTGTTCTGTATGCAATCCCAACGCACAACACACACGTCTTATTAGCAGCAATCGTCTGTGCTATTGTCGGTCTTCGCACACACATTTTTTATTACAAACCTGTTTGCCGCGTATCACACACATCTTGTTATATTGAACCGTTTCTGTTATCTTGGCTGAACGCAAACAGTTCATCCGAGTGAACTGTTTGCCCTCTATCGCACACACCTTGATTTGGCTGACCGTTTCTTTTGTTCTGCCTAATCACAAACAGTTCATCCGAGTGAACCGTATGCCGTATATCGCACACACCTTCATCTGACTGCCCATTTCTGTTCTTCTGCCTCATCGCAAATAGTTCATTGAACTGAACCGTATGCCCTACATCGCACACGCAACTAAAATATGAACCGTGTTTGATGCATCCATCATCGCTTACATTTTGCATCTTTTTGACGGGTTTTTACATCACTGTTTGCGATTATTGCATCGCACACAGTTTCGTCGAAGGGTCTCTGATCATAGTGTCGTGTTAGCAGCATCCTGCAGTAGTGGTGTGTCAGACGTCTGATGGACACCAGTCGTCTGAGCGCTGTAGTGTCAGACGTCCAGTGGCACGTCGGTCGTCCGGCCGCTGTAGACTCCGTAGCTCCGTATTCTTCCGTCTTCGCTTCCATGCTTCCCTCGCGGATCGTGTAGTTGTTCCTTGGCGCTTGCACTCCTCCTCGTCATCCGTGAAGCTCCCACAATACCTATGCATGCACATGAGTGGAGTGTCAAGTAGTATACCATCCTTGAAGGGGTCAAGTGAGCACGTGTAAAGGAGATGATTCACCTTTATGTATGTGAAGTAGATGTCGCACGTGTCACTTGCCAAATGGACTCTTGACATGGTGATGTCCGTAGGATGCTCCGCATCACACAACCAACACTATCTACCAAGAGCACACCTTCTGGGCCTGCACAGAGCTCATCTTCATCCATGGCATCAACAGGGCAAAGACATGACATTATTTGTCGTTGTTGCAACAGTGGAGGTCATTATGCGAGAGAATGTCCATCTAAGTGTGTGATGATTGCTACTAAGGATGGTGGGTATGAGTCCGCTAGTGACTATGATGAGGAGACTTTGGCTCTTATTACAAGTCAAGAACACGATGGAGATGATTTTGAACAAGAGACACAATACATGGCTGCTGAAGACACTGACATGTATGAAAGTTTAGTTGCTCAACGTGTTTTGAGTGTGCAGGTCACACAAGCTGAGCAAAATCAGAGGCACAATTTGTTCCATACAAAGGGAGTTGTGAAGGTCCGTTATGTTCATGTCATCATAGATGGAGGGAGCTGCAACAACTTGGCTAGCATGGAGATGGTGGAGAAGCTGTCTCTCACCACAAGACCGCATCTGCATCCTTACTACATCCAATGGTTCAATAACAATGGCAAGGTTAAGGTAACATGTACTATTCGTGTCCATTTTAGTATCGCTACATATATTGATTCTGTTCATTGTGATGCGGTACCCATGCAAGCATGTTCCTTATTACTTGGTAGACCATGGTAATTTGATAAAAATTCTGTACACCATTGTAGAAACAATCAATATACTCTTGTTCATAAGGAAAAACATATTACTTTGCTTCCTATGTCTCCTGATTCCATTTTGAAAGATGATATTAATAGAGCTAGTAAAGCAAAACAGGATCAAAATAATAGTGAAAATCAGATAGTGGCAATAGAATTTGAGCAACAAATGAAGCCTAATAACAAACCATCATCTCAAGTTGCCTCTGAAATTAAATTAAAAAGTGGATGTTTGCTTGCCACCAAATCTGATATTGATGATCTAGATTTCAGCAAATCTGTTTGCTATGCTTTTGTGTGCAAAGAGGCATTATTTTCATTTGAGGATGTGCCTTCCTCTTTGCCTCCTGCTTTCACTAACATTTTGCAGGAGTTCACTGATGTCTTTCCACAAGACGTGCCACCTGGATTAACACATGTTCTAGGTATGAGCATCAGATTGACTTAATTCCCCGTGCCTTGCCACCCAACTGTGCACCATACCGTACCAATCATAGGAGACGAAGGAGATTATGCGTCAAGTACAGGAGCTGCTCGGCAAAGGTTATATACGTGAATACCTTAGTCCTTGTGCTATTCCTATTATTCTAGTACCAAAAAAGGATGGTACGTCGCATATGTGTGTTGATTGTAGAGGCATTAGTAATATTACTATTTGTTATCATCATCGATTCCTAGGCTAGATGATATGCTTGATGAAGTGAGTGGCTCTACCATATTCTCCAAAGTTGATTTGCGTAGTGGATACTATCAAATTCGTATGAAATTGGGAGATGAATGGAAAACAACATTTAAAACTATGTTTGGATTATATGAGTGGTTAACTAATGCACCTAGAACTTTCATGAGATTAATGAACGAAGTTTTACGTGCTTTCATTGGACGATTTGTGGTAGTCTATTTTGATGATATATTGATTTATAGCAAATCTTTGGAAGAACATTTGGAACATTTACGTGCTGTTTTTATTGCTCTACGTGATGCACATTTGTTTGGTAACCTTGGGAAGTGCACCTTTTGCACCAACCGACTATCTTTTCTTGGCTATGTTGTTACTCCACAGGGAATTGAAGTTGATAAAGCCAAGATTAAAGCTATTGAGAGTTGGCCACAGCCCAAAACGGTCACACAAGTGAGGAGTTTTCTTGGACTCACAGGTTTTTATAGGCGTTTTGTGAGAGATTTCAACACCATTGCTGCACCTCTCAATGAGCTTACAAAGAAGGATGTGCCTTTTGTTTGGGGTACCGCATAGGAAGAAGCCTTCATGGTATTGAAAGATAAGTTAACACATGCTCCATTACTCCAACTTTCTGGTTTTATAAGACTTTTGAGCTTGAATGTGATGCTAGTGGAATTGGATTATTAGGTGTGTTATTACAAGATGGCAAACCTATTGCATACTTTTCTAAAAAATTGAGTGGGCCTAGTCTGAACTATTCTACTTATGATAAAGAATTATACGCTCTAGTTCAGACTTTAGAAACATGGCAACAATATTTATGGCCCAAAGAACTTGTTGTTCATTCTGATCATGAATCTTTGAAACATATTAAAAGTCAAGCAAAATTGAATCGTAGACATGCTAAATGGGTTGAATTCATTGAGACTTTCCCTTTTGTCATTAAACACAAGAAGGGTAAAGAAAATATTATTGCTGATGCATTGTCTTGTTGCCACACTACACTTTCACAACTTGATTTTAAAACATTTGGTTTGGAGACCATCAAAGATCAATATGTGCATGATGCTGATTTTAAAGATGTAATGCAGAATTCTAAAGAAGGAAGAACATGGAACAAGTTTGTCCTTAATGATGGATTTGTGTTCCGGGCTAACAAGCTATGCATTCCAACTAGCTCAGTTCGTCTTTTGTTGTTGCAGGAGGCGCATGGAGGAGGCTTAATGGGACACTTTGGTGTGAAGAAGATGGAGGACGTACTAGCTACACATTTCTTATGGCCAAAGATGAGACGGGATGGTAACCGTTTTGTTGCTCGCTGCACTACATGTCGAAAAGCTAAGTCACAACTCAATCCCCATTGTTTATATATGCTTTTGCCTGTACCTAGTGTTCCATGGGAGGATATATCTATGGACTTTGTTTTAGGTTTACCTCGAACAAAGAAGGGGAGGATAGGATATTTGTTGTCGTGGATAGATTTTCGAAAATGGCACACTTTATACCATGTCATAAAACCGATGATGTTGCTAATGTTGCTGATTTGTTCTTTTGTGAAATTATTTGCTTGCATGGTGGCCAAATACAATTGTTTCAGATCGTGCCACTAAGTTTCTTAGCCACTTTTGGAGATGTTTATGGTCTAAGTTGGGGACTAAACCGCTTTTTATTACTACATGTCACCCTCAAACTGATGGACAAACTGAAGTAGTCAATAGAATATTGTCTACTATGCTTAGGGCTGTTTTGAAGAATAACAGGAAAATGTGGGAAGAATGCTTGCCTCATATTGAATTTGCTTATAATCGTTCGCTACATTCTACTACTAAGATTTGCCCTTTTGAAGTTGTGTATGGTTTCCTACCTCGTGCACCTATTGATTTGTTGCCTCTTCCATCTTGGAGAAGGTTAATTTTGATGCTAAAGAACATGCTGAATTAGTCTTAAAAATGCATGAGTTAACTAAGGAGAACATTGAGCGTATGAATGCTAATTATAAACTTGCTAGAGATAAGGGTAGAAAACATGTTGTGTTTGCACCTGGAGATCTTGTTTGGTTACATTCACGTAAGGATAGATTTCCTAATTTGTGCAAATCGAAGATAATGCCACGTGCTGATGGTCCTTTTAAGGTGTTAGAGAAAATAAATGATAATGCATATAAACTTGAGCTGCCTGCAGATTTTGGGGTTAGTCCCACTTTTAACATTGCAGATTTGAAGCCTTATTTGGGTGAGGAAGATGACCTTCCGTCGAGGACGACTTCATTTCAAAAAGGGGGGATGATGAGGATATCAATACCAATGTTACACCCACAGCCTCTGCTGCTATACATACTGGACCAATTACTAGAGCTCGCGCACGCCAATTAAATTACCAGGTACTTCTGTTCCTTGGTAACAATTCTAATGTTCATGAGAATATGATGCTGCCTAAATTGCATACATTTGTGTTGATTAATAATGAAGGGCCTAGCATGGACAAGCGGGATGAACACTAGAGCAGGGTCAAGCATGGAGATGAAGGCGCGCGCAAAGGAAACAAGAATGCCGTTTCTAGTGCAGATTTTAGCACTTTGTAGCCTCCTTGATGACATACAACGACATCGACGAAATATACAAGATGCCCTTTCATAAATTTCGTCCATAGTTTATTTTAGGTGTTGCGCCACTTTTTTTTTGGGCCAGGCCCATGTAATTTCGAAATACAACTTCCTAGGCTATTTTTATAGTCCGTATGTGTCGGGAAACAGAATTAGGGTTGGTTTCGGACCCCTCCTCCAAGGGGTCAGGAAATTCCCCTATATTCCTCCATATATACAGCCCTTAGGGTGTCGTTTAGACTTCGGGTTTTGTTTAGATTAAAGTTGGCCATAGCTACAACTCATGTACTTCGTTTGTGTTCAACGACCAGACCAAGACGTCACATAACCCCACTTTCATCAATAAAGCTTTCATCTTATATTCGCAATATCCAGATTGCAATATGAGTTTCTTGCTTGTTCTTCGTTTGCTCGTAGGAAATAGACCCTCATGGTTAGGTTGATCGTGCTCTGGCGTGGTAAATAACCCCTCGAAAGTTGGTTTAGCGATCATGAAGGCGCGACGTCTTCACACATTCGTAGTCGGGTCGTCAAGGTCGACTCCCACAAAAAATGATAGCTATCTCATCGAAACATCGGGACACCTTAGCCTCTATCGGTGCCGGAGTGCTGCTTGTCGCACCCATCGGAGAGCATCTCAAGTACATGGTTCAAATGCACTTTCCCAGGGAGGAAGCTACCAACAACACCATGGAGTACGAAGGACTGCTTGCCAGCCTCAGAATTGCGGTGGAATTGGGAATCAGAAAATTGATCATCTGTGGTGATTCATAACTTGTGGTGAGGCAAGTGAATAAGGATTACCAGAGCCCATTGATGGGAGCCTACGTGGATGAAGTGAGGAAATTGGAGGAGCACTTTGATGGGTTACAAACATAGCATAGCTACCTGTGGAACTAGGAACCTTTGTACTCCATTTGAATCAACCATCCCTCACTCCATCAACAGAAACCAGAAAGAGAAGAGAGCTGAACACCGGCAAATATCTTCCAGTAGTACTCCCTGAAGCCGCCGGCAAGAACACTGCTGGAGATAGCGATACGCTTGCCGGTGAGTAGCGGCCTCAAGCAGAGTCTCAGATTCTTGCCATTGAGGATAGCGCTCCCGCAGCAGAAGAGATGCCTTTAGTCCTTGTCGTCGAGCCACAGGCTCCGGCTTGGGCACAACAAATAGTTCAGTTTCTCCAAACAGGAGAACTTCCTGACAAGCAAGAGCAAGCTGAGAAAGTAGCCCGTCAGTCGAGTATGTATCAATTTCTGGATAACATCCTATGCAGAAAGAGACCGAACGGAGTGAAATTGAAGTGCATTTGCCGGGAATATGGACTAAAGTTGTTGGCAGAGATACATGGAGGCATATGTGGTTCGCACATAGGATCAAGAGCCCTTGTCGGGAAAGCTTTCCGACAAGGTTTTTATTGGCCCACTGCCCTCCAGGATGCAACTGAGCTAGTAACAAGATGTTAAGCATGCCAGTTCCATTCAAAGAGCATACACCAACTAGCACAAGCCCTCCAAAAAATCCTTCTCTCCTGGCCTTTTTCCGTCTAGGGGCTCGACATCCTAGGCCCCTTCCCCCGTGCTACTGGGGGCTTTGAGTTCTTCTACATTGCGATCGACAAGTTTAGAAAGTGGCCTAAAGTGGACCCAGTGAGGAAGGTGACTGCACAGTCAGCTGACAAGTTCTTCAAAGGACTAGTTTGCCGTTTTTGGTTCCAAATAGAATCATCACCGACAACGCCACACAGTTCACGAACCACGCCTTCACGCAGTACATCCAAAGCCTTCGAAGCAAGGCTTGCTTTGCTTCCGTTGCTCATACCATCAAAAATGGGCAAGCAGAAAGGACAAATGCAGAAGTATTGCACCGTCTCAAGATAAGAACGTTTGACAAGCTGCACAAGTGCGGGAGGCACTGGATTGATAAGTTGTCGGTGGTTCTTTGGTCACTCAGAACGACACCAAATCGAGCTACTGGTCAAACACCCTTCTCCCTAGTCTATGGTGCAGAAGTAGTGCTACCCACAGAACTCATATACGGGTCACTTCGAGTACTTGCCCATCCCGCTACCACCCTCACTTTTTCACCGGCAGATGCATTATTCTAGTATGATAAAGTACATAATAGCACATAATCATTCTTCTCATGCACACATAACATTATAGGTCATTCTAAATGGTGCAAGATGGCTTGTCGGCGCGATCAACTTACCCCGAAAGTTGGAATCATGGTTTGTCCCCCGATGTTTATCCATAAAATGACCACAAATTGGCCATACAAACTTTTGTTTGGGCTACATGGCATGCCAAAACGATCGCAATGAAAAGTTGTCTGCATCCATTACCCACTTTGTCGGTTAATACAACATTTCCGCAGCCAAATCTGGCTAGTAAATTTGAGTTTCAGATGATTTTATCTTTGGTGTGTACTCTGCCACCATCTACCACCCTTCCGTGAGATCACCCACGTATAGATATATGGAGAATAATGTATAGAACAATGCACTATCCTTCCATTTACGAACCAGAAAGACTAGATGCTGAGTTTGGATAGAAGGACGAGGCTCATCGTTGCATCCAAACCGAACAGAATTTGTGCTTTACATGGTCTATCACACATTCCGCTACCACCCTCACTTTTTCACTAGCAGATGCATTAATCTTGGATGATAAAGTACAAATCAGCTCATTATCATTATGTTCATGCACACAAAAAATTATAGCTCATTCCGAATGGTCCAAGAGGGCTCGTCGGTGCGATCAAGTTACCCCAAAAGTTGTAATCATGGTCTATCCCATGATGTTGTATCCATAAAACGACCACAATTTGGCTGTACAAACTTTTTTTTGAGCTCCATGGAGCGCCAAAACGATCGCAATGAAAAGTTGTATGCGTCCATCACCCACTTCGCCTGTTAAGGCACCATTGTGGAAGCCAGATCCGACTAGAAAAATTGAGTTTCAGATGATATTATCTTTGGCGTGTACTCTGCCAGCCTCTATCACCCTTCCATCAGCTCACCCACGGAAAGATATATGGATAATAACATATGGAACAATGCAATGTCCTACCATTTATGAACCAGAAAGACTACATGCTCAGTCTGGATAGAAGGAGGAGGCTCATTGTTGTATCGAAACCGAAGAATTCATGCTTTACATGGTCTATCACCCATCCCGCTACCACCCTCAGTTTTTCACCGATAGATGCATTTTTCTTGTATGATAAAGTACATAATAGCTCATTGTCATTCTGTTCATGCACAAAAAAAATTATAGGCCATTCCGAATGGTGCAAGATGTCTCGTCGGCGCGATCAATTGACCCAACGTATCGAACAATGCACTGCCCTTCCATTACGAACCAGAAAACTACATGCTTAGTCTGGACAGAAGGAGGAGGCTCATTATTGCATCGAAACCAAAGAATTAGTGCTTTCCATGGTCTATCACCCATCCCGCTACCACCCTCACATTTTCACTGGCACATGCATTATTCTTGGATGATAAAGTGCATATCACCTCATTGTCATCATGTTCATGCACACAAAAAAATATAGCTCATTCTGAATGGTCCAAGATGGCTCATCGGTGCGATCAACTTACCCAGAAAGTTGTAATCACGGTCTGTCCCCTAATGTTGTATCCGTTAAATGACCACAATTTGGCCATAGAAAAAGCTTGTTTGAGCTTCGTGACAAGCCAAAATGATCACAATGAAAAGGTTTTAGTGTCCATTACCCACTTCGTCGATTAAGATAACATTTCAAAAGCCATATCCGGCAAGTAAAATTGAATTTTAGATGATTTTATCTTTGGCGTGTACTCCACAATCCTCTACCACCCTTCCATGAGCTCACCCACAGACAAATATATGGACTATAACATATTGAGCAACGCACCATCCTTCCATTTATGAACCAGAAAGAATAGATGCTGAGTCTAGACAGAAGGAGGAGGCTCCTTGTTGCATCCAAACTCATTATCATTTCATCGGGAGATGCATTATTCTTGGATGATATAGTACATATCAGCTCATTATCATTTTGTTCATGCACAAAAAAAATTATAGCTCATTCCGAATGGTGCAAGATGGCTCGTCGGTGCAATCAACTTACCCAGAAAGTTGTAATTATGGTCTGTCCCATGATGTTGTATCCATAAAGCGACCACAATTTGGCCATACTAACTTTTTTTGAGCCCCATGGCATGGCAAAACGATCGCAATCAAAAGTCGTATGCCTACATTACCCACTTCGTCGGTTAAGGCAACATTTCAGAAGACATATACGGCTAGTAAAATGGAGTTTCAGATGATTTTATCTTTGGAGTGTACTCTGCCACCCTCTACCACCCTTTCGTGAGCTCATCAATGGATAGATATATGGACAATAATGGAACAAGGCACCGTCCTTCCATTTACAAACCAAAAAGACTACATGCTCAGTCTGGACAGAAGGAGGAGGCTCATTATAGCATCGAAACCGAAGAATTCATGCTTTCCATGGTCTATCACCCATCCCGCTACGGCCCTCACTTTTTCACCGGCAGATGCATTATTCTTGGATGATAAAGTGCATAACACCTCAATGTCATCATGTTCATGCACAAACAAATTATAGCTCATTCTGAATGGTGCAAGATGGCTCGCCGGAGCGATCAGCTTACCCCGAAAGTTGTAATCATGGTATGTCCCATGATGTTGTATCCATAAAATGACCACTATTTGGCCATACAAACTTTAGTTTGAGCTCCATGGTGTGCCAAAATGATCGCAATGAAAAGTTGTATGCGTCCATCACCCACTTTGTCGGTTAAGACAACATCGTGGAAGGTAGATCCGGGTAGAAAAAATGAATTTCAGATGATTTTATCTTTGGCATGTACTCTGCCACCCTCTCCCACCCTTCCATGACCTCACCCATCAAAAAATATATGGACAATAACGTACGGACGAATGCACCCTCCTTCCATTTACGAACAAGAAAGACTACACGCTCAGTCTCGATATAAGGAGAAGGCTCACTATTGTACGAATAATTCCTGATTTTCATGGTCTATCACCCATCCCGCAACCACCCTCACTTTTTCACCAATAGATGCATTATTCTTGTATGATAAAGTACATAATGTCTCTTTGTCATTCTGTTCATGCACAAAAAAAATTATAGGTCATTCCGAATGGTGCAAGATCTCTCGTCGACGCGATCAACTTACCCCGAAAGTGGTAATCATGGTCTGTCCCCCGACGTTGTATCTGTAAAATGACCATAATTTGGTCATACAAACTTTTGTTTGGGCTCCATCACGCGCCAAAAACATCGCAATGAAAATTTGTCTATGTCCATTAGCCACTTCTTCGGTTAAGACAACAGTTTAGAAGCCAGATCAGGCTAGTAAAATTGAATTTCAGATGATTTTATCTTTGGCGTATACTCTGCCACCCTGTACCACCCTTCCGTGTGCTTACCCACGGACAGATATATGGACAATAACATATTGAGCAATGCACCGTCCTTCCATTACGAACCAGAAAGACTAGATCTTGAGCCTAGATAGGAGGAGGAGGCACATTGTTGCATCCAAACCGAAGAATTCATGCTTTACATGGTCTATCACCCATCCTGCTACCACCCTCACTTTTTCACCGATAGATGCATTATTCTTGGATTATAAAGTACATATTGGCTCATTATCATTCTGTTCATGCAAACAAAAAATTATATCTCATTCCGAATGGTGCAAGATGGCTCGTCGGCGCGATCAAATTACCCCAAAAGTTGAAATGATGGCCTGTCCCCCGACGTTGTATCCATAAAACGACCATGATTTGGCCACACTAATTTTTGTTTGAGCTCCATGGTGCGCCAAAACGATCGCAATGAAAAGTTGTCGACCTTCATTACCCTTTTCACCGGTTAAGAAAACATTTCAGAAGCCAGATCCGGCTAGTAAAATTGAGTTTTAGATGATTTTATCTTTGGCGTGTACTCTGCCACCCTCTACCACCCTTCCGTGTGCTCACCCACGGACAGATATATGGACAATAACATATCGATTAATGCACCGTCCTTCCATTTACGAACCATAAGGACTAGATGTTGAGTCTGGATAGAAGGAGAAGGCTCATTATTTCATCCAAACCAAAGAATTCGTGGTTTTCACGGTCTATCACCCATCCCGCTACCACCCTCACTTTTTCACCAGCAGATGCATTATTCTTAGATGTTAAATTGCATATCAGCTCATTATCATTCTGCTCATGCACAAAAAAAAATTATAGCTCATTCCGCATGGTGAAAGATGGCTTGTTGGCACGCCAAAATGATCACAATGAAAAGTTGTATGCGTCCATCACCCACTTCATCGGTTAAGACAACATTTCGAAAGCCAGATCCGGCTAGTAAAATTGATTTTCAGATGATTTTATCTTTGGCGTGTATTCTGCCACCCTCTACCACCCTTCCAGGAGCTCACCCACGGACAGATATATGGACAATAACATATCGAACAATGCGCCGTCCTTCCATTTACGAACAAGAAAGACTATATGCTGATCCTGGACAAAAGGAGGAGGCTCATTGTTGCATCCAAACCGAAGAATTTGTGCTTTACATGGTCTATCACTCATCCAGCTACCACCCTCACTTTTTCACCGGCGGATGCATTATTCGGGGATGATAAAGTACATACCAGCCCATTATCATTCTGTTCATGTACACGAAAAATTATATGTCATTCCGAATGGTGCAAGATGGCTCATCGGCGCGATCAGCTTACCCCGAAAGCTGTAATCATGGTCTGTCCCCCCGATGTGGTATCCATAAAACGGCCACAATTTGGTGTCGGTGTGGAGCCGGTGATCTATGGGGCAATGTAGCCCCTTTGCTGGTTCAGCAAGGGGTGGCGATCGACGCAAAGAGCAAATACAACGAGGAGCACACGATTTTACCCTGGTTCAGGCCGCCCGGGGGCGTAAAGGCCTACTCCTGCCTTTGGTGTATTGGGTGGTGTTTGAGCACAAATACACGGAGTGCTCTCCGCCGACAAGTGGTGGAGAGAGAGCAGCTACACGAATACCTATGCATGAGGGTTACAAAGATTCCAACCCCTACTAATGTTTCCCTGCCCTCCTTTTATAGCTCAAGGGGTCACTACAGTGGCAAAAAGGTCGTTACAAGGGTGATTAGATTGACACAGAGCTATCATACCTAACTCTACCAGGTAAGACAAAATGCATTAAATGTGCTGCTAGGTGTCATGTGGAGGTTGAATCCCGGCAAGGCTGCTGCGTCGCTTATCCAGCTACCTCCTATTAGCGTGACATGCCATCAGGGCGGGCGTCAATAAAGGTGTTTTAACCCCAGCAAGCTGACACACACGGGTTATGTCCACCTAAACACCTGCGGGCTCGACACCTCACTAATCAGTGACCAGGTAGTCAGAGAGGCAAAGCGCTGGTGTTGGCGGGAAGCCCATGCCCGAGGAGCTTGCCGGGGCTTGACTTGCCGGCTCATCCCTGCCGGAGGTGGTTGCTTCCGTTGTGACATTTGTAGCTTTGTTACAAGGCTTGGTCTTCTTATTGCTCTCCTTGATCTCACGAAGAGCGGCTCCTCTGGTTTAGTTGTATATGAAACTTGGCCCTTGAGGTAAGGGTTGTAACGCGCCTGTGCATAAGTCAGGGTGGCAAACACTCATGTTTGTTGCACCGACAGGAGCCCCCGGGCCTGGACCATATGTGCCACCGGGCATTGTTGGGGTAGGCCCAACAAATGAACAGGCGTACACACTGATCTTGCCGGGAACATCCTCGTGTCTCTGAGATCTTCTTCGCTTTTTTGTTAATTTTGGATTCTGGCCAGCCCCCAGTCGTTCCTTAGCCCTCTTGGGGTTATAGCGACACGAGCCGTCGTACTAGATACCAAGGGGCACCCATGTACGCGAGGTGCCGTTAGGGTATTTGTGTGTGTTGGGGTAACTACCATTTTTGTCATCACTCCTTCCATTACTGCAGCTTTCCTCTGTTTCCCCACGACGCGGATTAGGCGTGGGACGTGGGGTTGGTGCAGAAGGGCAGTCGTGGTGGTAGTGCTCTAGCCAAAGGAGTCAGGGCATTGGATTGGCGAGAATGGGCGGTTGATGGAGCAAGACACCAACCAGGGATGCATAGAGTCAGATTGGCGGAGCGGGGCGGTTGATCCAGAGTAGTGGAGAGCCAGCCCCCTCGCTCCCACTATAAAGGGGGGCGCACGAGGGTAGCGATGCTCATCCATCTCCTCCTTCTTCTCTTTTCTTACCTCTGCCTCTACCATGGCGAGAGGAAGAGGTCGGGCTTGTGCTTCAGCCACGGTGGCGAGAGCTTCTCCTCGGCACCACGCCTTGGCTTCGGCTGCGGCCGTAGAGGTCGGTTCCGGTGCACGAGGTGGAGCCACGGGGTGAGGTCGGGCTCGATGTGGCGCCCACGGTCGAGGCGGACGGAGCGGTGTGCTCGTCATTTCTCCTCCAACTGCTCCACCCCCGGCAGAAGGTCATACGGGGGACACGGCGCTTGAGTTCGTCGTCAAGCTGTGCAATCCTCCTGGTAGTCACCTACGGCTCCCCGTCCTTTCGCCAGGGTGATGGAGCTCAACCAGCTGCTTGGGCTGCGGCTGCGCATGAGAGGCTGCTGCAATGGCGACATCTGGGTGAACGTCGATTTCCCCGCGCCTTGTGTCATGCTCCTTAGGCGCGGGTGGAAAACCTTCGCCCGCTCCCACTACCTTGCGTAGTGGCCTGTCCTTTGCTTCAAGCTGGTGGAGTCTAACATGCTCTCCGTCAAGGTCTTCGGGCGTTCAGGCGCTCATCTTGGGTGCTGTGCAGAAAGCTCAAGCAACGATGAAAGCTCCTCCTCGAGCGATAGCGACGAGGAGGACACCGACGGTGAAGACGACGATGGCGGGTCTCCGGTCATCAAGCGAAGACAGTGACTCAGACTACAGCTGAACATCAGCGACACCATCATCACCAGCTGGGTGGCGGCAGCGCCATCATCTGCAGCTGGACCCTGGCAGAGCGATTTGCCGGGGGTGCTTGGTTTGGACGCCACCGCCACCTCCAGCTAGACCCTGGCAGGCCTGCCCGTGGACTCTGGCTTCGTCTTCCTTGCCGGGGGTGCCACGCCCAGCCACTCTCTCCGTCCCTGGTATCATCCTTCCTGCCGGGGTGGCGCTCTCCCAATCTTGTCAAGTTGCGTCCCTCTGGTCCTAGCGGGGGTGACCAGGGCGTGGCCCAGGTTCTCCTTTTGCCCTCCTTGCTCTCAATGTAAACCCTAGGAGGAGCGGGACAAGAAAGGCATTACGGAGCACTTTTCTCTTTTAATCAAAAAAAGTAGGCATTTGCCGTGTTTGAATCAGATTTATGTATTTCCTCATCCATGCTTGCACTTGTATGATTTGTACTTGTTGTTTCACGCAAATATTAAGAGGAAACTTATCGGGAAATTATGCATGCTTTTGACGTTTTGAAGGACTTGCCTTCAGCACTCTTTTGCAAGTAAGTTTTCTGGCAAAGCCTCTTGCCGGCCTTCAATGCAGCTACAACTAATCTTCATCGAGTAGACTCGAAGCGAGTTAGGAGCGCGAATAGAGGCCGGTTCCTTACTGGTCTTTTACAAATGCAGCTGCAACTAATCCTATCAAGTGGACTCGAGGCAAGGACAGCAGCGGCAAGGTTTCCTCGCGTGCAAGTTTCTCATACGTCGGTGCAACATGGAATGACTGGAAATTTTAGATGAAACAAACTTATCTCTCTTTGCTCTACTTCTTATCACTTAGATAAGGAAGAGCTACCATAGGACCAAATAAATGAGCCTGCTTCCATCCCGTCGGGAAAGTTGCTCGCGAGGGATTCTTCTGCATTTTTCAGAAAAAGAAAGAGAGAAGGTAGCACGAAGCCCTCAATGGCATGTTAGTCATCTTATCTAAAACCAGTGTAATCACATCAAAATCATGCTTAAGCAAACAAGAAAACATGCATGCAAGTTTTGTAAAACACTTGGTTTTATTCAGCTATGCATAGGGCCTGCGTCTAGCTTTATACAAAGGGTTACAAGCCTTGGAGACTATGCTTGTACAAAATGGATTGCTGGGGCAAGGCCCGGCAACCGCTCCTTATGGGTAGAACTTGAGAAGATGCTCAATATTCCATGAGTTTTGCACACGAATGCCATCTTCGGTCTCTAGACGGACTGCGCCAGGTCTGGTGACTCGTACTACCTGATAAGGGCCTTCCCACTTTGGCGTCAACTTTTTTGTACCCTTGGCAGACTAAACGTGCCTAAGGACAAGGTCACCTTCCTTAAGGCTCCGGGCATGAACCTTGCGGCTATGGTAGCGGCAAAAATCTTGCTGGTAGCGTGTAGCACGCACAGCGGCCCAGAGACGATCTTCCTCAAGGAGCACGGCATCGTCATGCCGTAGCTGCTTTTGCTCTACTTCATCGTAAGCAAGTACTCGAGGTGACCCGTATATGAGTTCTGTGGGGAGTACCGCTTCTGCACCATAGACTAGGGAGACGGGTGTCTGGCCGGTAGCTCGATTTGGCGTCGTCCTGAGCGACCAAAGAACTACCGACAACTCGTCAATCCAACGCCTTCTGCACTTTTGCAGCCTGTCAAAAGTTCTTGTTTTGAGCCCACGCAACACTTCAGCATTTGTTCTTTCCGCTTGCCCGTTACTCCTTGGATGAGCAATGGACACAAAGCACACTTTGCTTCCAAGGCTCTGAGTATATTGCATGAAGGCGTGACTCGTGAATTGGGTGTCGTTGTCAGTGATGACCCTGTTCGGCACTCTGAACCGGCAAACCAATCCTTTCAAGAACTTGACGGCTGACTGTGCAGTCACCTTTCTCACAGGCTCTACTTCAGGCCAGTTTGTGAACTTGTCGATGCCGACGTACAAGAACTCAAAGCCCCCGGTAGCACGGGGGAAAGGGTGCAAAATATCAAGCCCCCAGACCGAGAATGGCCAGGAGAGAGAGATCGTTTGGAGGGCTTGTGTTGGTTGATGTATGCTCTTTGAATGGAACTGGCATGCTTCACATCTTGTTACTAGCTGAGTTGCATCTTCGAGGGCTGTGGGCCAATAAAAGCCTTGCCGGAAAGCCTTCCCGACAAGGGTTCTTGCTCCTATATGGGAACCACATACACCCCCATGTATCTTTACCAACAACTTCTGCCCATCTTGCCGGGAAATGCACTTCAATTTCACCCCGTTTGGTCGCTTTCTGCACATGATGTTATCCACAAACTGGTACATACTTGACTGATGGGCTACGTTTTCAGCTTGTTCTTGCTCCTCAGAAAGTTCCCCTTTTGGAGAAACTGGACTATCTGTTGCGCCCATGTCGGAGCTTGAGGCTCGACCACAAGGACTAATGGCATCTCCTCTGCCGCGGGAGCGCTGATCTCATCGGCAGGAATCTGTGATTCCGCTGGAGGTCGCTGCTCATCGGCAAGCACATCACAATTCCTGGCAACTACCTTACCGGCGACTTTTGGGAGCTCTGCCGAAAATTATTTGTCGGCTTATCTTCCTTCTCTTCTTGGCTCTCATTGATGGGGTGACTGTGGGTTGAGTTAAGTGGAGCACAAAAGTCCCTGGTTCCACAGGTAGCTTTTGAGTAGCACACTTTGACAACCGATCAACGATGCTGTTTCCCGCACGAGGGATGTGCTCTGTTTGCAGATCATGAAAGTGTTCTTTCAACTTTCTCACTTCATTCACGTACGCTTCCATCAATGGGCTCTGTTAGTCCTTGTTCACTTGCTTCACTACAAGCTATGAATCTCCGCGGACGATCAACTTTTTGATTCCCAACTCTATCGTGATTCTGAGGCCGGCAAGTAGTCCCTCATATTCAGCGGTATTGTTGGTGGACTCCTCCCCGGGGAAATGCATTTGAACTACATACTTGAGATGCTCTCTGGTAGGCATGATGAATAGCACTCCAGCACCTGCGCCTTGTAACGAGAAAGCACTGTAAAAGTACATGATCCAATTCTTTTTCGTCTCCTTCCCAGGGAGTGCTGACTATTGGATCTCATCATCTGGTGTTGGTGTCCATTCCGCAATGACTTCATCTAATGCTCTACTCTAGATAGTCGATGTACTCTCAAACCTGAGTGCAAAGCTTGACAACTCCAATGCCTATTCCACTATCCTGCCGGTTGCCCCTGGATTCCTCATAATGCGCTGTAGCGGGAAACGGGTAACCACAGTGAGCTCATGTGCTTGAAAATAGTGGTACGACTTCCTGAAAGCCATGAGCAGGCCAAAGAGCAACTTCTGCATGCCCGAATACCTCGATCTTGCTCCTTGCAATAGAGAGCTGACAAAGTATATTGGCCGTTGCACCACTTTCTTCTTCGATGCAACTTGTTGCGTAGCTATTTCATTTTGCACCACGTTCGTTTTGCCGGTGCCCTGGGCTTCCCGGGCAAGACGCTGCTTCATCATGGGGAGTTTTTGCCGTGGCTGCCTCTTCATCGCCGGCTTCCATTTGCGCAACCAGTGCGGAGCTGACCACTTGGTTCGTTGCCACTAAGTATAGCAGCAACGACTCTCGTAGTTTAGGTGCGACTAGAGTTGGCGCAGAGGACAAGTACTTTTTCATGTCTTGCAGCGTAGCCTCCGCTTCCGAAGTCTATTTTATTGGACCCGCCTTTTTCAATATCTTGAAGAAAGGCAGGGCACGTTCAGCAGACTTTGGAATAAACCTGCTTAAAGTCATGATGCAACCAGCAAGATGCCTCACATCCTTGACGGTCTTGGGTGCTTGGATTTGTTCAATAGCCTTGATCTTGTCGGGGTTCGCCTCGATCCCTCGCTAAGATATAAAGAACACAAGGAGCTTGCAGGAGGGAACACCGAACACACACTTCTCGGGGTTGAGCTTCATATTGATCTTGCGTAAGTTGGAAAAGGTTTCCTCCAAATCTTGAATCAAAGTGGACTTGTCCTTGGTCTTGACTACGATATCATCCATATAGGCCTCTATGTTCATGTGCAACTGTGGCTTGAAACCAATCTGAACTGCCCTTGCAAATGTTTATCCCGCGCTCTTCTGTCCGAAAGGCATCCATACTGTAAGTGCATCTAGTGCCACCCCTAGTTGGTTTTGGAGTATTGACGACAAACATGGTTGAGGGACTAATGTGTTTGTGAGAATTGCAGGATAACACAGGTAGTAGTCCCTCATTGATTCGGTTTACCTAGCAGAGATGACCCCTAAAAATGTATGAAGACAATGGTGGTTCGTGAAGACATTCACGTTGAAGATAATGACGTGTGAAGACATTCACTTGAAGACTATGGAATGCAAAGACATAGTTTGTTTCGTAGTTTCGTTTCTTCTTTATTGAGTCATAGGAACCACCGAACTGTTAAGTGGGGTCCAAGTGAACAAAGTCAGAAGACTGATGTGATGCTCAACCCAAAATTCTATGTCTTCGAGTGAAGATATTGAGAGCAAATCTTATCCAGAGTTCGATGAGTCAGCTTTGCTTGTAGCCCAAGCCAAGCTGTCGCGTGTGTTTGAAATCCGACTGTTGGACACGTGTCCTGTTCCTTAGTGACCCAGGGTCATTTCGGACATATCATGTCGGGTTGCCTCCTGGCTATAAATAGCCCACCCCCTACACCATAAATTGGTGGCTGCTCAGAGTTAGTTCACGGCTTTTGTTGTTTGAGAGAAACCCACCTCCGAAGCCTTTGAGAGAAAGATCCTTGCGAGGACAAAGCCCAAAACACCCAGAGCCAAAAGTGTGTTAGGCATCACTGTAGTCTTTCTGTCTGCGTGACCTGAAGACTTGTTACACTTGAGGATTGTGTATCCTCCAGCCCATTAGGCGTCATGTTCTGAGGATCCAAGAGTCATTGTGGATCGCTGGTGAACGGAGTCTGTGAAGGTTTGGAAGTCTACCTTGAAGACTTACGAGAGTGATTGGGCGAGGACTGGGTGTCCTTAGCTCAAGGTGAATAAGGTGAAGACACAGTCTTCTGAGTTCAATCTCAGCCTCCCTAACCAAACGTACAGTTGTCACAGCAACTGGAACTGGTCTACCAAATTCTTGTCTTCACCAAGCTACTGGTTCTATCCCCTACCTTCTTTACATTTCAGTTTGTCTTCGTGAAGTCATTGCTTGCTTGCCTAATCTGGTTGACTTCACTGTATGAAGACTATTACCTATTTGGCTTCATTCTGTCTTCCATTCTGATCTGTACTACCTAGCTGCTATTAGTCTTCATGCTTTCATTATATTGCTTCCTTGACTATGGCCTGTCTAGTGTAATATATCTTCCGCTGCATATCATATAGGTTTAATTTGATTGTTTGTCTTCAAAGACCTCGTGTTTTGAAGACTTTCATAAAAATCGCCTATTCATCCCCCTCTAGTCGATAACTAGCACTTTCAATTGGTATCAGAGCAAGGTGCTCCCTTGTTCTGTGTGATTCAGTTTAACCACCTGGAGCTTTAGCTATGTCGACTGCAGGGATAATCAAGGTCTCTGTTGCGTGCCCGGTCTTCGATGGCACTGATTACCCCTACTGGAAGAATAAGATGCATATGCATCTTGAAGCCATTGACATCGACCTCTGGTATGTCGTCAGGACAGGCGTTCCCAAGGTCGGTGAAGGTGTCACTGCTGCTGATGTCAAGAGGTTTGCACAACTGGACTCGACCGCCAAGAACATCATCTGTGGTCATCTGACCAAAGGACAGTATGGCCGTGTGAGTGCTCTGGGAACTGCGAAGCTAGTCTGGGACTAGCTGTCCAAAGTCAACGAAGGTGTCTCAACTCAGAGAGACTCAAGGATTGATGTACTTCGCAATCTCTTCAACTGCTTCAAGAGAAACGGCAATGAGAATGTCCAGCTCACATTCGATCACCTCACCGATATCACCAATGAGCTTCACGCACTTGGCGCCACTGAGATCACCAAGCATGAAATTGTGAAGAAGCTACTGAGATCACTTGACAGCTCATTTGACACTTTGGCCTTGATGATTCAAGAACGCCCTGACTTCAAAGATGTCGATCTGTCCGATATACTTGAGAGGCTCAACACACATGAGTTCCAGCTATCTGAGAAGAGAGATATCTATGGCCCCAACTATGGCCGATCCCGTGCTTTGAAGGCAAAAGCTGTCTTCTCATCTGAAGAAGAATCTGACTGCAGCTCTGGTAATCCTGAAGACATTGGCAAATAGCTAGCAATGCTTGTGAGAAAATTCCAAAAGTTCTCCAAGAAGAATCGCTTCGGAAACTCTTCAAGATCCAGCTCAAGGAATGATGAGGCTTCCTCTCGTGACTACAAGAAGAGAACATGCCACAAATGCAAGAAGCCAGGTCACTACATATTTGAATGTCCTCAATGGGACAAGGAATCTAAGAAAAAGAAGAAGAGCAAGGAATACGATTCTGAGGACAAGAAGAAGAAGAAATCCTCAAAGTCTTCTTCAAAGTCTTCGTCTCACAAGAAGAGCTCATCTGGCAAGGCTCGCGCATTCATTGGCAAGGAGATGGATTCAGAGGAGTCTGCTTCTAAGGAGGCAGAGGTGGAGTCTTAGGAGGAGTCTGATTCAGGCGTGGCAAGCCTGGCTCTAGCTTCGGCATTCGTCGCCAAGTCTATCTTCAACGCTGAAGACAATGGTCAAGCCGCCAATGATGAGGACGATTCTGCTCCAACCTACTACTTCATGGCACGAGGTGCCAAGGTAAACTCACGCGATGCTTACTTTCAAACCTCCAGTGAAGATGACTCTAAATGTGAATCCAAACCCAGCTATAAGACTCTTGCTAAATTTGCAACTGAACAACAAACTGCTATGGAACATATTAAAAAATTGCTAGACAAAAGCGATGACCTGTTGGACAAGGAAATGAATCGAACTCAGTCCTTAATCGAAGACATAAAAAATCTTTGTGTTAACTACGAGGAACTTGAAAGTCATCATGAAACCCTCTCAGCAACTCATGAGAAGCTTTCCTATGATTATCTTCAAAGGAAGCAAGATCTAGAGAAACTGAGAGCGTCTCATGAAGATCTTCAAAAGGAGAACGATTCACTACTCGCTCAACAGATCAGTTCCGCATAGGAAGATTTTTTGCCACCATGTTTAAAATGCCTTGAGCGTGACAATGCTGTCTCTGTTGCTTAATGTTCTACTGCCTCTGATGTTGCAGTATCTTCAACTGCTGATATGGTAACTAACCCCTCTTCTGAGGATACCTCTACTATTGCTGATGAGAATGTCAGGTTGACGACATTGCTTGAAACAGGCATGTGCAAAAGCCTCAAAGGGCATCAGACACTATGTGATGTCCTCAAGAAACAGATTCTGAACCGAAACCCTAGGTAAGAGGGTGTTGGTTTTGAGAGGAAAATGAATGCAGATGGTTCTTACTGGAAGCCTAAGCAATACCCCAAAACCACATGGGTTGCTGCAAAGGGTCCTTCAGTAGATCCATCTACTTTATCTGGATTCACTTGTGCTAACCCCATTAACATTGATGAATCCTTTGACTCCAATTATAAACTGTTTAAGAATCAGAATGGTGAAGTGTTTGCCAGGTTTATTGGTACTAACTGCAGGAATGGGCCACCTTTGAAGAAGATCTGGGTCCCTAAAAGCTGTCTTGAGAAGCTTCCTGTGAATGTCATCATGACACCACCTGTGAAGAAGACAAACCCTAGACCAAAGGCTTCATATGGCCCAAAGGATTCATACAGATAGAGGAGCTCACAAGGTTGCCCTAACGCCAATGTTTTGCAGGGAAACCATCATCAGACTCATGAATATGAGCGTGTTTCATCTAACCGCTATGTTCACAGATCAAAGAACTTTTCTGCATATTCTTTTGAGTACTATTCACCTCCTGCAAAACTATTTGCTAGGGCTCCAAAGCCAAAGTTCTCAGATGCTACACTTAGACTTATTGCTTCTAAGCCACCCCTTAAGATGTGGGTGGTTAAGAAGAATTAACTTCTCTTGCAGGGAAAGGTCTCCAACCGGAAATTACTGTCTTCTGAAGATAATGCTGGGGACCTAAAACATCTTGTGGGACGCAAGATAAAATGCCAAAATGGACTTACCATTTATTTAGTCCCTGAGTTTCTTGATGAGCATCCTATCTTACCAACCAAGAATCTTAACTTTGATAGTATGCTTGTTCGCTACATGTTTGTGCTTCACAATACTCTTGGTGAAGCCTATCCCGCTAACTGCACTGTAGGGTATGACTCCGAAAGCTACTGAATGGATAATGGACAGTGGATGCACTAAGCACATGACTGGTGATCGAAGTCTTCTCATGGATTCAACCCTACGTCCATCTACTAAAAGCCACATCACGTTTGCTAACACTGGTAAAAGCAAGGTATTGGGTCTAGGTAGAGTTGCTATCTCAAAGGATCAACACATGGATAAAGTGATGCTTGTTGAATCCCTTGGATACAACTTAATGTCTGTCTCAATGCTTTGTGATCTGAACATGATTGTGATATTTGGAAAATATCGTTGCCTTGTGCTTATGGAAACTGACAAATCTCTAGTCTTCGAAGGTTATCGAAGAGGTGATCTGTATATGGTAAATTTCTCAGCAGGACCACAGCTTGCCGTATGTCGTCTAGCAAAAGCTTCAGAGTGTTGGCTTTGGCATCGAAGGCTAGGACATGCGGGCATGAGGAACTTGCACACTCTCATGAAGAAGAAGCATATCATTGGCATCGAGGGCGTCAAGTTCAAGAAGGATCATCTATGTGGTGCTTGTGAAGCTGGGAAGATGACTAGGGCCAAGCATCCCTCGAAGACAATCATGACTACATCACACCCCTTCAAGCTGCTACACATGGACTTATTTGGCCCTACTCACTAATCTACCCTTGCTACCACTGCACATCTTTATGGCTTCGTTATTGTTGATGATTATTCAAGATATACCAGGGTGCACATAATTCTCTATAAGACTGAAGTGCAGGATGTCTTCAGATGCTTCGCCAACCATGCCATGACCAATTATGGCATCAAGATCAAGCACATCAGGAGTGACAATGGCATGGAATTCAAGAACACTGGCCTCGACACTTATCTTGATACACTGGGCATCACTCATGAGCTCTCTGCTCCATACACACCTCAGCAGAATGGCGTAGTGGAGCGCAAGAATAGGACCCTCATTGAGATGGCTCGTACGATGCTTGACGAGTACAAGACTCCAAGGAAGTTTTGGCTTTAAGCCATTGATACTGCATGCCATATCATCAACAGAGTTTATCTTCATAAGTTCTTCAAGAAGACATCCTATGAACTCCTGACTGGTAAGAAGCCAAACGTTAGCTATTTCAAAGTCTTCGGTGCCAGGTGCTGGATCAAGGATCCACATCACAATTCAAAATTTGCACCGAAAGCACATGAAGGTTTTATGCTTGGTTACGGAAAGGATTCACACACCTACAAAGTCTTCAACCTCTTTCACTATAAAGTGGTTGAAACTGTAGATGTGCAGTTCGATGAGACTAATGGCTTGCAAAGAGGGCACCTGCCAAATGTGCTAGATGAAGCTTCTCTTAGTGAATCTATCAAGCTAATGGGTACTGGAGAAATCATACCCACCGAGGAACAGGTTGAAGAAAATGCTAAAGATGAAGATAACAATCAGCAAGAGCAAACTCTTCACCCAGCTCATCCTTGCGTGGCCAATGAAGTTCAATTTGAGAAGATTCTCGATAGCATCAACGCACCTAGTCCTCTTACTCGATCAAGAGCTACGCAACTAGCAAATTTCTGTGGACACTTTGCTTTTGTCTCAATATCTGAACCCAAGAAAGTTGATGAAGCCTTCATGGAACCTGAATGGATTCAAGCTATGCAAGAAGAGCTTCACCAATTTGAGTTGAACAATGTCTGGGAGCTAGTGAAACATCCTAATCCTCGCAAGCACAATATTATTGGCACCAAATGGATCTATTACAACAAGCAGGATGAACATGGTCAAGTTGTCAGAAACAAAGCTCGTCTCATTACCCAAGGTTACACACAAGTGGAAGGAATTAACTTCGATGAAACCTTTGCTCCTGTGGCTAGGCTTGAAGCCATTCATATACTATTAGCCTATGCCAACCACAACAACATCCTTCTGTATCAAATGGATGTAAAGAGTGCCTTCCTCAATGGCAAAATTGAAGAAGAAGTGTATGTAGCTCAACCACCCGGTTTTGAAGATCCAAAGCGTCCTGATATGGTCTACAAACTCAACAAGGCACTGTATGGCCTCAAACAAGCACCACGCGCTTGGTATGACACACTCAAAGACTTCCTGAAGAGCAAAGGCTTCAAACCTGGTTCTCTAGATCCCACTCTCTTCACGAAGACATATGATGGAGAACTATTTGTATGCCAAATCTATGTGGATGACATTATCTTTGGCTGCACTGATAAGAGATGCAGTGATGAGTTTGGGCATATGATGCAAGAGCAATATCAGATGTCCATGATGGGAGAGCTGAAATTCTTTCTTGGTATTCAAATCCGTCAATAGAGAAATGGCATCTTCATATCACAAGAAAAATACTTCAAAGATTGCCTGAAGAAGTTTGGAATGCAAGACTGCAAAGGGTACACGACGCCAATGCCAACCAAAGGCCAATTGGGCCCCGACGACAATGGTAAAGAGTTCGATCAAAAGGTATACCGCTCCATGATTGGTTCTTTATTATACTTATGTGCATCTAGGCCAAATATAATGCTTAGCATTTGCATGTGTGCCCAATTCCAAGCGGCACCAAAGGAATCGCATCACCTCACGGTGAAGCGAATACTTCGATATTTGGCTCACAACCCAACGCTAGGATTATGGTATCCAAAGGGCTCAGAGTTTGATCTAGTTGGATTCATAGATGCTGATTATGCTGGTGACAAAGTTGATCGCAAGTCCATATCAGGCACATGTCACTTTCTTGGACGATCTCTTGTCTGTTGGCCTTCAAAGAAGCAGAACTGTGTATCACTCTCCACTGCTGAATCTGAATACATTGCTGCTGGATCTTGTTGCGCTCAGCTTCTCTGGATGAAGCAAGCCCTCAAGGACTATTGCATCAACATGAAGCATGTGCCCCTCTATTGTGATAATGAGAGCGCCATCAAGATTGCTCACAATCAAGTTCAGCACTCGAAGACAAAGCACATTCAGATCCGTCATCATTTTCTCAGAGACCATGTGTTGAAGGAAGACATTGATATTATTCACGTCAACACTGAAGAGCAATTGGCTGATATCTTCATGAAGCCCTTGGATGAAAAAAGGTTTTGCAAGCTGCGGTGTGAGCTAAATATCTTAGAATCCTTGAATGTCCTGTGAATGGACACACATCCTAACGCTTATGCATATTGATGACTTACGTGCGCAACACACGAAGTAACGTATATCTTCAATTCATGAAGACATACCGTCTGAGTGTGAATACATTAATGTGGAATTTGACTTTGGAGCACCACGATAATTGTGTGCCGTGTCTGGGTCTAATATTTCATATACGATGGGTAACACCACCACCAACCTTTCTTGAAGATTTTCACTTGGCATTATGATTTCATTATCTTCATAGTTGGTTTGTCTTCAACATTGGTTTATCTTCAAGATTTATCTTTGCAATGTTGATTTGGTCTTCACTAATATATATATATATGTGTGTGTGTGTGTGTGTGTGTGTGTTCTTTCCTCTAAAGCATTCACTTATAGCTATGTCTTCAAGTTGCCATTTTCTTCGCTAAGTGAATGTGATCGGACCCTAACCCTTTCTGTGCTTATCCCTCAAACTCTCTCTGTCTCTTCATATGCATTCTGTTGACACGTGTCGAATGTCTTCACTGTGTCCTTGTCAGCTGAAGATACAGAGACACACATTTAAAACTGCTTTTATTATCTCTATCCTTTTTGCCTGGATAGAGGAGAAGCCGGAACGACCACCCGACAAACCAGGTGCGAGTGGGGTCGTGGCTCAACCTTCAATAAGTTGCATGCCTGCCACGTGTCCTCCAGATGTGAACCGCCAGGGGCACCTGAGTAATTACCCTACACCGTCCCTCCTCCTTATAAATACTTCACCCCCTGCGGTCATTATGTCTTCTCCCCCTCGCCGTCTCGCTCAAACACTAGCGCCACCGCTAGCATCCGTCGTCGCCGGAGACAAAGCGCTTCGCTGCCGCGACCTCTCCGACATCGTCTTCACGCTGGCCGCGGACATCTTCCTCCCGCCGCCGCCATAGGTGTCTTCCGCTGCCAAGTTAGGGCACGAGAGATCGGACTGCTCGGCCTCCAGCTTTCCCTTCTAGCAGATCTTCATGCGGTAAATAAGAACTCACTTTTTACCGTTTATTAGATCTATTGAAATCTTCACATCTTCCAAAACCTGTTTTTACACTTCCAAATCTGAATCTTTCCTTTTATGCATCTCATGACTTGCAAGTATGTTCACTTATGCATCACAACTAGTTAGATTCCTCACTTGTACTTATTCATGGATTCGTACAAATCTGGAACCAACTCACATCGCTAAGTGAATGTCTTCGCACTATGAGGTCAATGTCTTCAAACTGATTTATCTTCAAAATCTTCTGAGAATGCATATGACCTCTTCCCCTTCCCTCGCATCTCTAATGTGTCACAGGTACATGTTCGTGGGAGAGTCCCTTGGTTCTCATAGTCTCATTCATTTGCAGAGTTTTTGCAGCATCATATTGAATCACCTGAAGCCAGCTCTTGTCTGACAAGTAGATTGAAGCCCAACACAGTTGTGAAGCCATTCATTCTGAAGCCAATGGCTGGCGGAAAATCTACAAAGAAGGGTGGCAGGCAGCACCGGGACAACACTGGTTTGGACCTGCCACCAGATCTCTATGAGAAATACAAGTCTGACCCTGAAGAAACCTATGGTGAACGCAAAACTCGAGTCCAATGGATTCGAAGATATTGGGCAGAGGAATGGTTTTAGTATCACTTTGTTACTCCTGAGTATGCAAAGAAGAATGCTGTGAGGCCACCATGGGCCAATATTGTGTACAGGAAGCTCCACCCCAAGACAAAGGCTGAAGCCATTGCAAAAGGCTTCTATCCTTGCATGGTCAGAGGACCTCAGCCTGAAAATGCTGACCCATCAAGTCTCCGATGGTGTTGCGAAGATGAACTGTTTGAACAAAACTTCCAGTTTGCGAGAGCTTCTGCAGTCCAGAACAAGAAGGGCATGGGGATTGACTTCAACCCTGGTCCAGCTGCTCCAAGGCCAGATGGCGGTCGTGAAGCTGAACAGAATCTCATTGGTCCTTTCAATAGCTTTCATGGGCTTCTCTCCCACATTGTTGCAAAAGGGCCCCTGTTGAAGAAGTGATGAGGACATCAATACCATTGTTGCACCCACAGCCCCTGCTGCTATACATACTAGACCAATTACTAGAGCTCGCGCATGCCAATTGAATTACCAGGTACTTTCATTTCTTGGTAACGATTCTAATGTTCATGAGAATATGATGCTGCCTAAATTGGATACATTTGTTTTGCTTACAAATGAAGGGCCTAGCTTGGACAAGAAAGATGAACCTTGGAGCAAGTTCAAGCATGGAGATGATGGCATGCGCTAGGGGAACAAGAATGGAGTTTCAAGTGATGATTTCAGGACTTTGAAGCCACCATAATGAGTGCATGAAGGCTTGGACGAAATATACAACATGCCACTTCCTAAATTTCGTCCAGAGGCTATTATAGGTGCTGCGTCACCTTATTATTGGGCCAGGCCCATGTAATTTTGAAATACTTGAGTATAGGTTATTTTTAGAGTCCGTATGTGTGGGGAAACAAGAGTTAGGGTTGGTTTCGGACCCCTCCTTCAAGGGCCACGAAATTCCCCCCTCTTCCTCCATATATACAGCCCTTAGGGCGCCGTTTAGACTTTGGGTTTTGTTTAGATTAAAAGTTTGCCATAGCTGCAACTTTGCGTACTTCGTTTGTGTTCGACGACCAGACCAAGACGTCACAGAACCCCACCTTGATCAATAAAGCTTTCATCTTATATTCGCAATATTCAGATTGCAATCTTAGTTTCTTGCTTGTTCTTCGTTTTCTTGCAGGAAATAGACCTTCGTGGTCAGGTTGATCGTGCTCCGGCGTGGTCAATAACCTCTCGGAGTTGGTTGAGCGATTGCTAAGGCGCGATGTCCTCGCACGTTCGTAGTCGGATCGTGAAAGTCTACTCCTTCGAAACGATAATCACCATCTCATCGAAAGACGGGACACCTTTGCCTCTGGAGACCCCCAGGCAGTTTTCAGGCCAAAATTTTGGCGATCAAAAATATTTTTTCCCTATCCTGTTTTTAGGCTTTTTTGAGTCTTTTGAGACACGTGCCATCATAGTGATTTTTCATCGCACTTTTTTGTCGTCGCTGCCCTGATTTTTGAAAAAAAATAGTCAAAAAAAATTTCGTGCCTATCCTGTTATTTTGAGTTGGCTAGAGTTTTGAGACACTCGCCATTATAGTGATTTTTCGCAAAAAAAAAAGAGCGCAAAAAAAGAGTGAATTTTTTTTTCAGAGTGTGCTTTTCCCTTGTTTACGTGTCGTGCCGTGATTTTTTTAGTGTTCTAGGCTCGCTTCTCTAGTACGGTCTAGCCTAGGACCAGCACAGTACCGTCGTTGAGCGTTTATTCAACTTTGCATCTCTGAATTGATTATTGCTGACCCTTTTTCTACCATATAATAAGCCTTCCTAGCTCCACATACATCTACGTTGTGCGTTTGACTCTCCCTGGTAATCGCTCTATCCAAGCTTTGAGGGTTTTGACTACAACAGTTGCCGATCACCACCTGCTACTGGGTAAGAACTGGTAAGAATTTCAGGTTTGCTTGACGGATTTGTGACACCCCAACACTTTCTAGTAGTCTGTAGGATCATATTCTTGTGCGTTTCTATTGCTGCTAACCATGGCAGGACCGCAAACCGACGAGATTGACTGGGAGAACATGACGAACAAGGAGTTGCATGATTAATTTCAGCAAATGATGAGTGGCCAGGTGGGAGATGTGCTAAACAGATTCGAAGAGGCCATCGAGAAGATAGATGGCATGGAGAAGTCATTCGAGACAAAGCCGGATAACAAGTTTAATGAATTGCTCACGCGTCTTCCCCAACCACCACCGGTTGCATCTGTCGCACCTCTGCAACAACAACAACGCCCCCTTCCGAATCAGTTCGGATGAGCGAAGCGTGTTCCTCTTGAGGATGGCCAAACTTCTGGTGCTGCTGTACCTACTGTTGATGCTTCTTTGGCTCCTGCTACTGCTGCTGCTGGTGCCGAGGAGGATGACGATTATGCGGGCGATTACGAGGATGAGGTTGATCAAAATCAGAACTATGTGCAACCACCAGCACCAGGTCGTCCACATGCATATAATCGCAATGGTAGGGCTGCACTACCAGCTCAGGTACGAGATCATGACCATCTTCCTAAACTGAAATTGAATATTCCACCATTTGAGGGTAGATATGTTCCTGATATATATCTTACTTGGGAGTTAGAAACTGAACAACGTTTTACATGTTTACAATATCCCAAGGAGAGACGTGTTGCTACTACTGTTTGTGCTTTCACTAGTTTTGCATGTGTATGGTGGTCTGAACATTGTAGATTATATCCTATTCCAGCTACTTGGGCTACTTTGAAAACTACTATGCGTACTTGTTGGGTTCCACCATATTATCAATGTGAATTACTTAAAAAATTGCAGCGTTTAAGACAAGGAAAAAATTCTGTAGATGAATATTATCAGGAATTACAAACTGGCATGATTAGATGTGGTATTGTTGAGGAGAATGAAGCTATGCTTGCATGTTTTATGGGTGGATTAAATAGTGAGATTCTGACCATTCTAGAGTATAAGGAGTATAATAATATCACTCGTTTATTCCATCTTGCTTGTAAAGCTGAACGTGAAGTGTAGGATCGACAAGCATTGGCGCGAACTAACTTTTCTGCAGGTCGACCTTCATCATGGACACCGCGTGCATCCTCTACTTCCACACATTCTACTGCACCGACACCTTCATCGGCTGCCACCTCCAGCCGTGATACAAGGAAGCAGGCACAACCAGCACTATCTGCGAAGAGCACACCTACCGGGCCTGCACAGAGTTCTTCTTCTTCCATGGCATCAACAGGGCACACAAGTGATATTATTTGTCGTCGTTGTAAGGGAAGAGGTCATTATGCGAGAGAATGCAAATCTCAGCGTGTGATGATTGCTACTGAGGATGGTGGGTATGAGTCTGCTAGTGACTATGATGAGAAGACTTTGGCTCTTATTACAAGTGAAGAACACGGCGGAGATGATTCTGAACATGAGACATAATACATGGCTACGGAAGACGCTGACATGTATGAAAGTTTAGTTGCTCAACGTGTTTTGAGTGTGCAGGTAACACAAGCTGAGCAAAATCAGAGGCATAATTTGTTCCATACAAAGGGAGTTGTGAAGGAACGTTCTGTCCGCGTCATCATTGATGGAGGGAGTTGCAACAACTTGGCTAGCATGGAGATGGTGGAGAAGCTATCTCTCACCACAAGACCACATCCACATCCTTACTACATCCAATGGTTCAACAATAGCGGCAAGGTTAAGGTAACACGTACTGTTCGTGTGCATTTTAGTATCTCTACATATGCTGATTATGTTGATTGTGATGTGGTACCCATGCAAGCATGTTCCTTATTACTTGGTAGACCATGGCAATTTGATAAAAAATATGTACAACATGGTAGAAACAATCAGTATACTCTTGTTCATAGGGATAAACATATTACTTTGCTTCCAATGTCTTCTGATTCCATTTTGAAAGATGATATTAATAGAGCTAATAAAACAAAACAGGAGAAAAATAAGAGTGAAAATCAGATTGTGGCAAAAGAATTTGAGCAACAAATGAAGCCTAATAATAAACCATCTAGTGTTTCTTCTGAAATTAAATTGAAAAGTGCATGTTTACTTGCCACCAAATCTGATATTGATGGGCTAGATTTCAGCAAATCTGTTTGCTATGCTTTTGTGTGCAAAGAGGCATTATTTTCATTCGAGGACGTGCCTTCCTCTTTGCCTCCTACTGTCACTAACATTTTGCAGGAGTTTGCTGACATCTTTTCACAAGATGTGCCACCGGGATTACCACCTATTCAAGGGATTGAGCATCCGATTGACTTAATTCTTGTTGCATCGCTACCCAACCATGCACCATACCGTACCAATCCAGAGGAGACAAAGGAGATTATGCGTCAAGTCCAGGAGCTGCTCAACAAATGTTATATACACGAATCCCTTAATCCTTGTGCTGTTCCTATTATTCTAGTGCCGAAAAAGGATGGTACATCGTGTATGTGTGTTGATTGTAGTGGCATTAATAATATTACTATTCATTATCGTCATCCTATTCCTAGGCTAGATGATATGCTTGATGAATTGAGTGGCTCTAAAATATTCTCCAAAGTAGATTTACGTAGTGGATACCATCAAATTTGTATGAAATTGGGAGATGAATGGAAAACAACATTTAAAACTAAGTTTGGTTTATATGAGTGGTTAGTCATGCCTTTTGGGTTAACTAATGCACATAGTACTTTCATGAGATTAATGAACGAAGTTTTACGTGCTTTCATTGGACGATTTGTGGTAGTCTATTTTGACGATATACTGATTTATAGCAAATCTTTGGAAGAACATTTGGAACATTTACGTGCTGTTTTTATTGCTCTACGTGATGCATGTTTGTTTGGTAACCTTGGGAAGTGCACCTTTTGCACCGACCGAATATCTTTTCTTGGCTATGTTGTTACTCCACAGGGAATTGAAGTTGATAAAGCCAAGATTGAAGCTATTGAGAATTGGCCGTAGCCCAAAACGGTCACACAAGTGAGGAGTTTCCTTGGCCTCGCTGGTTTCTATAGGCGTTTTGTCAGAGATTTTAGCACCATTGCTGCACCTCTCAATGAGCTTACAAAGAAGGATGTTCCTTTTGTTTGGGGTACCGCACAGGAAGAAGCCTTCACGGTGTTGAAAGATAAGTTGACATATGCTCCTTTACTCCAACTTCCAGATTTTAATAAGACTTTTGAGCTTGAATGTGATGCTAGTGGAATTGGATTAGGAGGTGTGTTATTACAAGATGGCAAACCTGTTGCATACTTTTCTGAAAATTTGAGTGGCATTGTCTGAATGATTCTACTTATGATAAAGAATTATATGCTCTTGTTCGGACTCTAGAGACATGGCAACATTATTTATGGCCCAAAGAATTTGTTATACATTCTGATCATGAATCTTTGAAACATATTAAAAGTCAATCTAAACTGAATCGTAGACATGCTAAATGGGTTGAATTCATTGAGACTTTCCCTTATGTCATTAAACACAAGAAGGGTAAAGAAAATGTTATTGCTGATGCATTGTCTCGCCGCTATACTATGCTTTCACAACTTGACTTCAAAATATTTGGTTTGGAGACCATCAAAGATCAATATGTGCATGATGTTGATTTTAAAGATGTAATGCAGAATTGTAAAGAAGGAAGAACATGGAACAAGTTCATCGTTAATGATGGTTTTGTGTTCCGTACTAACAAGCTATGCATTCCAGCTAGCTCTGTTCGTCTTTTCTTGTTGTAGGAGGTGCATGGAGGAGGATTAATGGGACACTTTGGCGTGAAGAAGACGGAGGACGTACTTGCTACACATTTCTTTTGGCCAAAGATGAGACGGGATGTTGAGCGTTTTGTTGCTTGCTGCACTACAAGTGAAAGAGCTAAGTCACGACTCAATCCTCATGGTTTATATATGCCTTTGCCTGTACCTAGTGTTCCTTGGGAGGATATATCTTTGGACTTTGTTTTATGTTTACCTCGAACAAAGAAGGGGAGGGATAGAATATTTGTTGTCGTGGATAGATTCTCAAAAATGGCACACTTTATACCATGTCATAAAAGCGATGATGCTGTTATTGTTGCTGATTTGTTCTTTCATGAAATTATTCGATTGCATGGTGTGCCAAATACATTTGTTTTAGATCATGATACTAAATTTCTTAGCCACTTTTGGAGATGTTTATGGGCTAAGTTGGGGACTAAACTGCTTTTAGTACTACTTGTCACCCCCAAACTGATGGACAAACTGAACTAGTCAATAGAACATTGTCTACTATGCTTAGGGCTGTTTTGAAGAATAACAAGAAAATGTGGGAAGAATGCTTGCCTCATATTGAATTTGCTTATAATCATTCGCTGCATTCTACTACTAAGATGTGCCCTTTTGAAATTGTGTATGGTTTCCTACCTCGTGCACCTATTGATTTGTTGCCTCTTCCATATTCGGAGAAGGTTAATTTTGATGCTAAGCAATGTGCTGAATTGGTCTTAAAAATGCATGAGTTAACTAAGGAGAACATTGAGCGTATGAATGCTAAATATAAACTTGCGGGAGATAAGGGTAGAAAACATGTTGTGTTTGCACCTGGAGATCTTGTTTGGTTACATTTGCGTAAGGATAGATTTCCTGATTTGCGCAAATCAAAGCTAATGCCACGTGCTGATGGTCCTTTTAAGGTGTTAGAGAAAATAAATGATAATGCATATAAACTTGAGCTGCCTGCAGATTTTGGGGTTAGTCCCACTTTTAACATTGCTGATTTGAAGCCTTACTTGGGTGAGGAAGATGAGCTTCCGTCGAGGACGACTTCATTTCAAGAAGGGGAGGATGATGAGGACATCAATACCATTGTTGCACCCACAGCCCCTGCTGCTATACATACTGGACCAATTACTAGAGCTCACGCATGCCAATTGAATTACCAGTTACTTTCGTTTCTTGGTAAAGATTCTAATGTTCATGAGAATATGGTGCTGCCTAAATTGGATACATTTGTTTTGCTTACAAATGAAGGGCCTAGCTTGGACAAGAAAGATGAACCTTGGAGCAAGTTCAAGCATGGAGATGATGGCATGCGCCAGGGGAACAAGAATGGAGTTTCAAGTGATGATTTCAGGACTTTGAAGCCACCATAATGAGTGCATGAAGGCTTGGACGAAATATACAACATGCCACTTCCTAAATTTCGTCCAGAGGCTATTATAGGTGCTGCGTCGCCTTATTATTGCGCCAGGACCATCCAAAACAATAAGCTATGCATCAAGGGCGCTTCCTCACGATGTCCACGCCATCACGTGTACTGTTCGGGACGGCCAATGGCGAGTGAGGTTCGCGCTGCGAAGAAAGAGATAGGAAGAGAAAAGTGACTTCAGCCCCACCCATTTTCCTCTCCCGACGCACGCACATCCTCTCCCAGAAATCCCACATAATCTCCTCTCCACCATCACTCCTCCGGCACTGGCAGGCTTCCTTGGCCTTTCCTCTCTCTGCCTGCGATGCATCCCTAGATCCACGGAGGTGGCTGGCAGGGGCCCTAAAGTTGATGGCGCCGAGGAGGAGGTGGAGCGGTTCAGTCGTTGGGTTGAGCGGCGGCCGGAGCGGGTCGGCCCCGAAGATGGCCGTCCGTCGCATTGTTCTCAGGCAGAGAAGGGGAGGGGAGCTCAAGATGAAGAGGGGATGGAGAGGGAGACAGCGAGCCCTTGGAGAACCGCCACCGGGAGCAGATCTGGCCGTCAGCGGTAAGAAGGCGGCGCCCCACTCCAGCCATCTTCCTTCTCCCACTATGCATCTGTTGTTTGTTTGCTAATTTATTGGGTAGATTTTCAACTGGAAGACACAACGAAGGTGGCGTAGTGGGCATGGAGATCCTGGTGTTGGAAGAAGAAGATGAGCAGTCAAATACTTCTAGGTGTTACCGTTTGGCATGTTCCATTAAAATTCACATTTGCAAATATTCGTGCTCAGCAGTCCTGTCCCTAACTTCATGATGATGCTTCTGTTAAGTTCTTGCAGTAACACAAATATTGTGTTTGTACCATGTATTGTTTGCTTGCCTACAAACAGATGGTTGGTATATTTCTCACAGTTTAGGAACATAGTGAAATAAGAAATGAGATTAGAAACCTGAAAGTTTCTTGCGTTGGTAGAGGGCTAATGGATTTTATTCGATCTAAATTACAGGAATGATGAAACTCACCGCAGCCGAGAGGCCACCTCGAGTTGGTGGTGGAGCTGCTCCGGCACATCGACGCCCAGGGCGTCGGCGAAGTACAGATCGGGGTACAACGCGCTGTACGTCTTGGCCAGAGAAGGACATCATGGTGAGTTTCATCCTGACCTCTTTGCTGTGAATTGCGTGTCCCTCCGGTAAATTGTGAGCCTTGAGCTTTGGAACTGTACGATTTCCTGTTTGTTGGTTTTGTAGCGACGTACTTGGTACATACTAGCAGTTTGTTCGGTCCAGGATCTGGAAATGTATGTAAGAATATACTCCCTCTATAAACCAATATAAGAGCATTTAGATCACTAAAGTAGTGATCTAAATGCTCTTATATTTCTTTACGGAGGGAGTATATAATAGTATAGTTGTGAACTGCAATACAAAGCTCGGCATAGCTTCCTTTTGCAATTAGCTGCCGTTTGGGGAAAGACATTTGTAATAGGATGACTCACATGGCAACACTAACTTATAATGAGAGTCCCATATTTTGCACTGCCTTCCACCCAGAACATCCTTAAGTAGGTTGCAATTAATTGGGATACAAATTACAGAACATAGATCACTCAATGTTTTAGTCTGTACAGCTCCTTGCTGATTGATTTCTTCATTTTCAAATGAATATTAAGTGTTAAAATCTCTTCGCTTGTTTCTGACCTCAGTGTAAGTCTGTTTACAAGAGATTGAGCTGTTACACTTCAAAGACTGGGCTAATCGGGTAAACAGCCGTGCAAAATAGGAAAAAGTTTTAGGATAGGATTACTTGCAAAAGTTTGGTGCATGATCTGGATATTTGGCATGCATTGCATATTTGTATGATGGCTGCAAACACCTACAATTGTAGATTCACATCAAATTTGTGTGCCTTTGATGTGTTTCTGCATATCCTAGATACCTTGCTTCCAATAGAACAACCAGTCATCACTTTCTAATTTTATAATGGTAATGATGAAACTGGTGTAATCGGTAATTCATTTGTATCGAGGATAAGCTAGAATATTGTGTTAACATATTCTAACTCCTGTATTGTTAATCGTATGCTTATGTTGCCTATTAGTTATGTAGGACACGCGTGAGAGCTGTGCCCATGTTCCATTGTTGCTGATATAATAGCTTTCGATTTACAGGCCTGTCACCGTCGGAAAGTGCAAGAAGAAAGCCCTGAGGAAGATCCACAAAGCCGAGAGGGAGAAGGATGAGCGCAACCTGCTCAATTATCTTTTCGGTGAACTGGGCAAAATAGGTGTGCATTAATCACTGATCTCGACACCTCGTAGATTATGCCACAGCCGGCATGCTTTAGTTACCCTGTCTCTGAATTTTGGGGGTCGTTTTCTTTTCCATGTGGTTATTTGGAATGTTAGAGCTGAGCGTGGGTATGTGTGAATCTGCATCATGTTGTTACCATCCATTTCCATGTGATGCTTTTGCAGTGAATACTGGGGTTCAGTATGTGTCATGGATTTCCTTAGTTAGATCCCAGTGAACGTTTATGCTGATGAAAATGTGTTTGAACTCATTCAAAATTAGTAACACCAGAAGAGCTCTCGGCGTTTGTTGACGATTCATTACATTATGCATACTTGTCAACATATAAAATTGTGTATTGCCTGCCTCCATTAACAATTTTTTTCTAATCCATCTGTCTCACCTATGCATCTTGCATCAAGCTGTATGTGCGCTGGAGTCTATTGCTTCTTATATTGCACCGTGTGTGTCGCGGGGTCGAGGAAAAGGCCGGCGCCGATGTCGACATGCACACGCTGACGCAATCTCAAGCTGATCCACGCGGCGGGCGGTGCGTGGGCTGGAAGCGGGACATGTTGTTCTTGGTATGGAGAAAGGGAGAAGAGAGAGGCCACAGACCGGTGTGCTGATGAGCCCTGATCATAGGTGATGTTTCAAGTTTTTCTGAACTTATTATTCAAGTTTCTATCTCAATAAAAAATATCTTATTATTCAAGTTGATTCACTCCTTCTGCATCAGTCCCAGTATGTTGTTCCTTATGTATAGGATGTTTCCTGGTACTAGGAACTCAGATCATTGTTGATAAATTTAGTAATGTATCTCTGCTCACAAATGAGTAATTATGTCCACCCAATATGCTTATATTTTCATGCCGGCAAATCCAGAAAATTGTCATATTAAATGTCAACATACAACATGCTGAATTATGTCCTCAGTTGGTCCTGCTGAAACATTACATAATTTTAATTTAACAAAGCATGTGGCTGCAATTATGAATTTCTTTATGGTGTAAATGAACTCTCATTAACTTCGAGCATAAAATGTTGCAGGGTACTACAACTATTTTGGTTAGCTGCAAGGACGAAGACAATGTGGAAAGAATGCAAAGATATTCAGTGGAGCCGCGGGTAGGCTGGTTGATAAGTGAACAGTTCAATTTTCCTTGTGCCATTTATATCAAAATCTTGCATGAGTTTTTGTTGGTTGTTCAATGACTAGGCTTCTGTTGGTTAATCTGAATTTGAATTGTACTCTGGATTAAGTGATTTTCTGATAAGGTAGCTAATTTCTATTTTTTTAGAACATTCTAATTTGAAAATGAAGCAGTAACAAATCATACTTGATGTCTCAAGTAGAAAATAAACTAAATGTAGCCCATTTCTTCAGAGTTGGGATTTCTAAACTATTGTCCCAAAAGCATCACAAAGACACATTTCTAATTTCAGATTTGGCTTTTGGAGAACTATGAACAAGCCATGTACAAGTACATAGGCTGCTGCGTACACAGAAAGAACGAATGAAACGGGCTTGCAGATTCAGTTTTCATTTGCACTTCTTCAAAGTTGATGCTTCCTGTTAAAACAAGTCAGCTTAGAACGATTTGCTTTTCTATAGCCTCTCTAATGTTTGTGGTGTTGAAGTACATATCTACCAGTTTTTAAACACTTTGTATGATACATATAAAATTTTGTGAATTGCTGAGTTTGTTTCATGATTTTATAAGATACTGAAATTAAAGGTTCGACTTATATTTGGCAAGCTTGCTCTTTTTGAAAATCGACAGCCGAATGTAAATAAGTGCACTTGGTATGTTCTAATTCCTATCATCCATTTTTGCAAATTTCTTCTAACTCAATGCAACAATTTCTTATGTTTTTTTGGTTCACCTTCACTCGTCCTGCAAATTTCTGCTTATATTTCAGTTGAACACTTTTGAGCAAGCTATTCTTTATTTTGGTAGTGCGTAGATGCGGAACCGCGAGTAGCAGCTAAGTACACTAAACTTTGTTGCTCTCAGTCCTTTTCCTCCCTCCCTCTCTTTCTTATATAGGTTTCCATCTAATGGCATCTCTCTCCCTTTTCGGTCTCTATTTTGTAAATGGCAGAGCAAACTACCATGCATACACACTGAAATTGATTATGTTGTAAGCTTATTCACATTTTTTTTCCTTTTGATCCATCAAGGAATGGCTGTAATGAATATTTTATATGTCTACATCCAAGAGAGCACGAATATGTTTTTGGAGCCCGTTTAACCTTGATCTGAACTGTTGGTCGTGTCATCGGACATTGAACTTGCAAAGCTGACCGTTCTATGTTAATATAAACATGTTAGTATCTACTCCCTTCGTCCAAAAATAAGTGTCTTAACTTTAGTACAACTTTGTACTAAAATTAGTACAAAGTTGAGACTTATTCACGGAGGGAGTATGAAACTACTAAGCCTGCTCTGCTCTATGAATGAACATTCGTCCGCTGTAGCTCTATTACCAGGACTTATATTTTTAATCACTAATAACATGCCATTGTTTTCATCTGCACTGCCGAAGACGTTACCAGATACTCCAACATGTTTAGTGCCCATCCACTAGAATTACTGCATATCTCTTCCATACTCATGAGCAAAAGCTCTGGTTAAAACGCATGACTGGAAGCAACTATTCAAGAGAGATCAGGTAAATTACACTGCTCTGGTACACGACAATGTTAATTTCAGGGCCATGCTTTTTGCTGCTGGTGTGGTATATAACTGTGCTGAGATACATCTTACAAAGTGTCTGTGCCTGGTTCTTCTCAGGCATAGTTTTTGTTTATTTATTAATGCATTTTACAAGTTAGGCTTGCTTCTCAGCTTCCTATCTAGATCTTGCTTTATGGACTACGACTACTACTTGTGATGTTGCCAGATGTGTGTGATGTTGGTTGTCTATGTATTCGGTGTCGTTGTCTGCCGCAGCTGCTATGTGCCACTAATGCAACTTGTTGTTTGCGAAACTGAAATCCATTTATTACAAATTAGGCCCACTTCTATTTTGATGGTTCTTGATTCCTTGCAGATATCCATTTGTTGCTGGACAATATGCGAAGGAGGATCTGCGACCTCGCAAGGATGACACCATTTTTTCACTCAGATCTACAAGATTGAGTGATTATAGGTAATACTTCATCCATTGTCTCTCGTTGGTTCTTTCTCTGCAAAATCTTAATTTTCAGAATACGAATTAAAATGTGTGAAATTGACTGTTTTCCATGCTGGTTAGGGTTCCTCATTACGGACCTTCCTAATTTGTATTTTCACACATATATCCCCTCTCTTACAAGCTACCATACGGCATGTATTAGATTGTTAGTTTATACTAAAACAAGTACTCTCAGATTGGATTTTGTGTTCACTATAGAATCTTGAAAGAAGAGGTCTAAGAAAAACAAAAGGGTCAACTTAACATATCCGAACAGGCACATGACGCAAGTTCCATTACTTACATTCAACATCTCACTTGTTGCACTCTTATTCTCTTTAGCTCTGCTTTTCTATCTAGCTTCACTTAGCATTTTATTCTGACCGCACAATATATACTACAGCTATTCAAGCATGATTATCTCTTACATAACCATACCATATTCCATGCTTTTACAAAATTGAACCAAAAGAAACTACCTTTGTTTAAGAATTTGTTTTCACAATGACAAAAAACTTCTAACTCTGAGAATTTTATTTTCATCCACTGCACTGTATCTTCGTCTTGCATCTTACATTTAAATTCATCCATTGCAGTATTGCCTAATTTCTCTTACCACAGGGCTACATTTCTTCAAACTCTGCTGGTTTTTAGTCCTTAAGCTACTCCAAACAGTTGATCCACGAACTTTGTTATCCTTCAAAATTTGAATATATCAAGGAAGTGCCTGCTCCAGTACTGACTACTTGGAAAAGTAGATAGAGCTTTGATACTCATATTTTTGTTCCCACCATGAACTCTACAACACTAAGGCCAATTTTAATATTGATCATTTGCGTATATTTTCTTCATGTATAATTTCCAGTGCCAACAACAGAAACTAATCTTATCCATCAAGCAATTATAGAATATCATGGGAATATTTCATCAGGCACCACCAAACTGACAATTCTTCACTTGACACTTTCAGTGCTTGTCATTGAGTGTATGACTGTTTTATAACTGAATAAGATTTGCTTCTCATCCACTATATTATATGATAATCCTGTAATCTACAACCTAAATTCTATTATTGTTTGCTTTACTTTCAACTTTCATTATTTACTTTAACATCTCGCTTAGTGCAATCTTCTTTTCTTTAGCTCTGCTTTTCCATTTAACTTCACTAACATTTTATTCTGTCCACACAACATTGAGAGCATCCCCCTCTGTTTAGCTCAGGGGGGCTAACGCCACCATCCTCACCGACATCCAGCAAGGGACACACAACTAATGGTGTTGCTGCCATGACGACACCCGCCTCCATGGTGATCGAGCTTTTCGACCTGCCCGGAATGGACAAGGTCATGTGGGCATCTATTTTTGATGTGCTATTTGCTATCTTTTTATAAGAAGTGTAGCTACATGATCAAATTTGTACATGCATTGTAGTTCTATGTTGTATCTTTCTTTCTCAAGAAGCGGCAACATGCTCTTGTTAGTGTTATTTTATTTGTATCCAATGCCATGTGCTACTCAGATCAGAAAAGAGAAGTGAAAAATGTGTAAGAAATTTAGCTATTTTCATCAGTTTCAGAAACTGTTTGCCAGTACATATGCTGCACTGCCCAGACCACAAAAGCAAGTGAAAGGTGCGTCTACCTACCAGGCACTGCCGAACTTCCTCTCAGTATTACTATAAAACTTATTGGGCAATCATATTTAATTGTTGAACGTGTTTAATCTGGTTGGGAATAATTCACCACCTAAGGGGATCAAGGTCTCTAAAATATTGTTGTTTGTTCCAAGGTTCAGTTGTAAATTCTATTGCAAGGTTGTTGCTTATATGTGCATGTTTGTCAGCAATTAGAGAAAAAAGGGATGAAAGGGTCGCTTGTCAATCTGGCACCGCGCAAATGTCCTCTTAGGAGGCGCCACCAGGTGGCGCCCCAACCCCTAGTGTAATTTCGAAATACTTGAGTATAGGCTATTTTTAGAGTCCGTATGTGTGGGGAAACAAGAGTTAGGGTTGGTTTCGGACCCCTCCTTCAATGGCCACGAAATTCCCCCCTCTTCCTCCATATATATAGCCCTTAGGGCACCGTTTAGACTTTGGGTTTTATTTAGATTAAAAGTTTGCCATAGCTGCAACTTCGCGTACTTCGTTTGTGTTCAACGACCAGACCAAGACGTCACAGAACCCCACCTTGATCAATAAAGCTTTCATCTTTTATTCACAATATCTAGATTGCAATCTTAGTTTCTTGCTTGTCCTTCATTTTCTTGCAAGAAATAGACCTTTGTGGTCAGGTTGATCGTGCTCCGGCATGGTCAATAACCTCTCGGAGTTTGTTTAGCGATTGCTAAGGCGCGACGTCCTCGCATGTTCGTAGTTGGATCGTGAAAGTCTACTCCTCCGAAACGATAATCACCATCTCATCAAAAGACAGAACACCTTTGCCTCTATCAAGAAGCTGCTGGTGATGAGGAACATGAGGATGTTCCAGAGCCCCAAGCCAAAGAAAGAGTCTAAGGCTTCAAAATCTTCTGCTGCTCCAAAGGCTTCAAGTGTGAAGCCATTGCAATCTGCACCACCTGTATCCAGTGTGTAGTTTGAGGACTTGTCTCGCATCTCCAAGAAGTCCAAGAAGCCCAAGAAGATTTCAGGACAAGACCTCACTCCAGCTTGCATCCTATGCAATGAATAGAATGTTATAGATCTATCCAGTGATGAAGATCTGGCTGATGATGCTCTGGAGATGCTGATCAAGAGCAAGCAAGAGGCTGAGATCTACAAGGATTTGCCTCTCTTTGATGCTGACATTCTCAACAACTTCATCGATGAATGGTTTGAAGATACTACTCTCACCATTGATGATCTGCAGCTGCCCATTGACATCAGTGTCACATTCCAGGGCTGCATAGCCAAAGAGCTTGCTATTGATCAGAAGATTGTTGAGCTGAAGAACAAAATAGACCATGAGAAGGCTCTGTTCAAGAAGCATATGGCCAAGCTCAGTGTCACTAATGCTTAGAACTTCAAGAAGATGATGGCTGATCTCAAAGAGGAATTCCATCAGCGTCGCAATGAAGCCAAAGGCTCAAGGGAGCGCATGAAGTACTATGCTGAAAAATGCGTTCAGGCTCACAATGAAGCTGTGAAGAGAAAGGCCCTTGGGCATCCAGGCATTGACCCCCAGCTGGCTGCCAAGAAGAAGAAGCCTGCTGTTGTTGAAACTGAAGCTCCAAGGTAGGAAAGACCAAGCATTGTCTTCCCTGCCAGCATGACTGGCTCGAAGCCAAAGGTCCCCTCAGCAGCCTGTGTGCAGAAGAAGATGAAGCAGGCTGAAGCTGAAGCAAAGAAGCGAAAGCATCATGATGCTACTGATGCTACTCCATCCAAGAAGAAGCTGAAGACAAAGTCTTTAGAGTCTTCTCGCAAAGAACATGCTGCTCCCCAAGAACCATTGCTCGTTGAGCCCATTTCTGTTGCACTGCCAGCTTCCACCAACCGTGAGTGTCGTCTCCTCGTGCATGAGCCTGCTACCACAGAGGCTCATGAGTTTGAAGATATTCCAGCTACCGACACCATTGTAGCTGAAGACATTGGTCGTGAAGACAATGTTGAAGATGATGAAGTCCTTCCTCAGTTCCCCCAGATCATGCCCAAGCCGGTATCATCGCCTGCTCCCACGAGCAGTGAATAGATTAACATTGGCGGTCCCACGATGCCAATTGCACAAGATGATTTCTGGGAACAACACCACCCCAACACTCCGCTCCATGAAGTTATACCTCGCACACCGCCAGCTCAAGTCACCACTCCAGTGATTGAGACCCCACAAGACACACCAGGAGACATGGAGAAGACCACTCCCTCACCACAGGTGTCGCCATCCTTCCGAAGGCTTCGGAGAGGCCCTAGGCCCACGGTCTCCATGTCGAGCATTCCTGAAGAGGATGTGCAAAACACAAGCTCAGTAGCACGTCCAGTGTTTCCTGAAGCCATCCCTTCAGTTACTGCTCAAGAGTCTGAAGGCAAAGAGGTTGAAGATATTCCGGCTGCATCAGCCGATGAAAGAGAAGAAGAAGAACGTGAAGTTATTCCCCCTACCGTTGAACCAGTTGTACAAGAAGATGTGATTGTGCCAGACCCGCCAGTTGTCCAAACCACTGAAGCTCCTGCACCTGACGATGCTAATGCCACTGAAGCCAATGACGTTGTCATGGCTGAAGATAATGTGCAGCCTGAAGCCAATGATGCCACTGAAGACATTGTGCAGCCATCCACCTCGGATGTGGCTGCTGCTCCTCCTGTGCCTCACACTATGGAACACGCATTCTATCGTGGTGAGCTTGTTACTATCAAGTGGCCAATCATGACACCTCCAACTGCTCCTGGTCCCCAATATGACTATCATGTGGAGCAAAGGCCTCAGACGCAGAAGCCAAAGCCCAGGCTGCCAAGGCTTCCAAGTGCTGTCACTACACAAGGCTCATTCAGTGTGCTCAGCTTCAGAGAGCACAACACATTCTTTGACAAGGCCAAGAATCCATACAAGAAGCCAAAGATCTCCTCTGATAGGTTCTGGAGCCACCAGCAACGCAGCTACTACTCATGCATTCTATACAACCAGGACAGAATCTTTCCCCACAAGCGTCTGGATTGTGATGCCATTGCTGGGCTGCCATGCCTTGAAGAGGCTCTTGATTGCTTTTGCGAAGTTGGTCTGCTCCCATTTTTTGTCGACAAGGAGCACTGGAATGAAGAGCTACTGCTGCAATTCTTTGCCACCCTTCATATATCAGGCTACAACAGGGATCCGAAGACATGGGTCCTTGAGTGGATGACAGGTGATGTTCATGATGAAGCCAAAGCTCAAAACATCATCGAGCTCACTTCCCTGCCCACTCGTGGTGATTTGTATGAGCCAGGTTGTCAGCGCTATGAGCAAGAATTGTAGAGTATCTTCCAAAAGCCTGAGCCCAACACGAGTCAAATGCTCAGCATGATGAAGCCATTGCCAGTTGATGCTGAATACCCCAAGGAATTCTATGTCAATGACCTCGAGTATCTGCCGCACACTATGTATCATATACTGAGGCATACTCTCTGGCCAACTAAAGGGCATTCTCCTCACGCCAAGATTGAGGGCACCATGAAGACATTGGTCTTCTATATCATCAATGGCATCAGATTCAATGCTCAAGACTTCTTCATCCGTCAGTTGGCTGCCTCAGGAATTGATCTGTTTGGCCTCAAGTTCTATGCTCCATGGGTCATGCGGCTCATTAAGCTTCACTTCACAATCAACTATCAAGCTTCAGCGCACAACCATGTTGTATTTTTCTGCCTGTTCGCGAAGACAATGCTGCCTTCCAAAGCTTCACTCGGCCACTTGAAGGGATTCATGTGCCAAATCCAACCCCTACTGCTGCTGGTCCACTTGTCGGTCAGCCCAGGCTGCCGCATCATGCCAACACTGATGCAACAGCCAGCACACTAGCCCAAAGGCCTAAGAAGCATACTAGCACTCTGAATGACCAAGAGCTTCTTGTTTCTCTTCATCAGAAATAGGATAGGCATCATGATTGGATCAAGCGCCAGATGCAAAGTCTTCTCGTTGATGTCAATCGCATTCACAACCTTGCCACTAAGAACTCATTTGTTGCTCATGAAGCCTGTCGGCGTGCCTGGAAGAGCCTCACAATGCTCTATTCCGAAGACGATCTTAAAGCAGATGGCTTCACTGAATGTTTCAAGTTTGACTCCAGGCCTCCACAGTCTGCAAGTTGGCGTCCAACTCCTTCCATTGAAGATTCAGAGCATTCATCTTTAGCTCCAACTATTGTTGCGAGAGTCATTGATGAAGAAGACTATGCCACTTCACCTGCGATGGCTTGACTGCACCAAGATTCTGCATCAGGCCCCTCTGCACCGCCCAACTCCAACATCGACCCGGCTGCCGCAACATCTTCACCAACACCGCCTGGGAACGAATAGACACTCTATGTCTTCAAACCTTTTTGGTCCTTCATGACAAAAGGGAGAGAAGCATATGAGTTGATAGTCTTCAAGCGGGTTCATATGGGTCGAGTGCTTATTTTTGCTAAGTTTTTACAACGCTTGTTCTTGAACTGTTGGTTTTTGAGTTGTAACACTTAAAACTTGATGGTCGTCTGCCTCTTTTGCTGCTAACGTTTGATGCGATTATAAATCCCGCATGAAGTCATTCTACAGACGCCCATTTCTCATTGTGCATTTCATTATCTTCATTACATTTGTGTATGCATGATGAATTGTCTTCATGTGTTGAAGATCTCCACAAAGCAAAACCTGCCATGTGCATTTGCATTCAAAAGCAAAACATTTATATGCACATCTTCAGGGGGAGCCTCGTTCAACCTATGAAGCCAATGTCACGAACTTTAACTTTCACATACTTTTATCCCCGTTGAAAACTTCAACCAGTTTGTCATTAATCACCAAAAAGGGAGAGATTGTAAGTGCATCTAGTGCCACCCCTAGTTGGTTTTGGAGTATTGACGACAAACATGGTTGAGGGACTAATGTGTTTGTCAAAATTGCAGGATAACACAGGTAGTAGTCCCTCATTGATTCAGTTTACCTACCAGAGATGACCCCTAAAAATGTATGAAGACATTGAAGACAATGGTGGTTCAAGACATTCACGTTGAAGATAATGACGTGTGAAGACATTCACTTGAAGACTATGGAATGCGAAGAGGTAGTTTGTTTCATAGTTTCCTTTTCTTCTTTATTGAGTCATAGGAACCACCGAACTATTAAGTGGGGTCCAAGTGAATAAAGTCAGAAGACTGATGTGATGCTCAACACAAAATCCTATGTCTTCGAGTGAAGACATTGAGAGCAAATCTTATCCAGAGTTGGATGAGTCAGCTTTGCTTGTAGCCCAAGCCAAGCTGCCTGATACGTCCATTTTGCATCATGTTTTCCTACTATTATTTATGATGTTTTTATGCATAATAATGCTTTTTGGAGTAATTCTAATGCCTTTTCTCTCATAATATGCAAGGTTCACACAAACAGGGAGAATTCCGACAGTTGGAAATCTGGACCTGAAAAAGCTACATCAGGCTACCTATTTCTGCACAACTCCAAATGAGCTGAAACTTCACAAGGAATTTTTATGGAATAAATAAGAATTATTGGAGCAAATAATTACCAGAGGGGGCCCACCAGGTGGGCACAACCCACCTGGGTGCGCCAGGGGGCCCACCAGGTGGGCACAACCCACCTGGGCGCGCCAGGGGGCCCAGGCGCGCCCTGGTGGGTTGTGCCCTCCTCGGTCCACCTCTGGTGCCCCTCTTCTGGTATATAAGTCATTTTGACCTAGAAAAAAATAAGGAGAGGACTTTCGGGATGAAGCGCCGCCGTCTCGAGGCGGAACTTGGGCAGGAGCACTTTTGCCCTCCGGCGGACCGATTCCGCCGGGGGAACTTCCCTCCCGGAGGGGGAAATCATCGTCATCATCATCACCAACAACTCTCCCATCTTGGGGAGGGCAATCTCCATCAACATCTTCAACATCACCATCTCCTCTCAAACCCTTGTTCATCTCTTGTGTTCAATCTTTGTACCGGAACGATAGATTGGTACTTGTGGGTGACTAGTAGTGTTGCTTACATCTTGTAGTTGATTACTATATGGTTTATTTGGTGGAAGATTATATGTTCAGATCCATTATGCTATTTAATACCCCTCTGATCTTGAGCATGATTATCATTAGTGATTAGTTACTTTTGTTCTTGAGGTCACGGGAGAAATCTTGTTGCAAGGAATCTTGTGAACTTGATATGTGTTCGATATTTTGAGGATATGTATGTTGTGATTCCCTTAGTGGTGTCATGTGAACGTCGACTACATGACACTTCACCATATTTGTGCCTAAGGGAATGCATTGTGGAGTAGTTATTAGATGATGGGTTGCGAGAGTGACAGAAGCTTAAACCCTAGTTTATGTGCTATTCCGTAAGGGACTGATTTGGATCCAAAAGTTTAATGCTATGGTTAGATATATTCTTAATACTTTTCTCATAGTTGCGGATGCTTGCGAGGGGGTTAATCATAAGTAGGAGGTTTGTTCAAGTAAGAACAGCACCTAAGCACCAGTCCACCCACATATCAAATTATCAAATTATCAAACTAGCGAACACAAATCAAACCAACATGATGAAAGTGACTAGATGAAATTCCCGTGTACCCTCAAGAACGCTTTGATTATCATAAGAGACAGTTTTGGCCTGTCCTTTGCCTCAAAAGGATTGGGCTACCTTGCTGCACTTTTGTTACCATTACCATTACTTGCTCGTTACAAATTATCTTGCTACCAAACTACTCGTTACTTATAATTTCAGTGCTTGCAGACATTACCTTGCTGAAAACCGCTTGTCATTTCCTTCTGCTCCTTGTTGGGTTCGACACTCTTAGTTATCGAAAGGACTACGATTGATCCGCTATAATTGTGGGTCATCAAGGCTCTTTTCTGGTGCCGTTGCCGGGGAGTGAAGCACTCTTGGTAAGTGGAAATCGGTAAGGAAAAATTATTACTATGTGTTGAAATTTATTGTCAGTTGTTACTATGGAGAACAATCCTTTGAGGGGTTTGTTCGGGGTATCTTCACCTCGACCGGAACCACAATTAGTTACCCCTCAACCTACTGCACCTACTGAAAATAGTGGTTACGAAATTCCTTCGGGTATGATAGAACAACTGCTAGCTAATCCTTATGCAGGAGATGGAACCGAACATCCTGATATGCACTTGATATATGTGGATGAAATTTGTGGATTATTTAAGCTTGTAGGTTTACCCGGAGATGAAGCTAAGAAGAAGGTTTTCCCTTTATCTTTGAAGGGAAAAGCATTGGCATGGTATAGGCTATGTGATGATATTGGATCTTTGAACTGGAATCGATTTAAATTGGAATTTCACAAAAAAAATTATCCTATGCATCTAGTTCATCGTGATCGGAATTACATATATAATTTTTGGCCTCGTGAAGGAGAAAGTATCGCTCTAGCTTGGGGGAGGCTTAATTCAATGTTATATTCATGCCCAAATCATGAGCTCTCAAGAGAAATTATTATTCATAATTTTTACGCTCGGCTTTCTCATGATGATCGATCCATGCTTGATACTTCTTGTACTGGTTCCTTTATGAAGAAGACTATTGACTTCCGGTGGGACCTTTTAGAAAGAATTAAACGCAACTCTGAAGATTGGGAACTCGACGAATGTAAAGAGTCAGGTATTAAGCTCAAGTATGATTGTGTTAAATCTTTTATGAATACCGATGCTTTTCAAAAGTTTAGCACTAAATATGGACTTGACTCTGAGATAGTATCCTCCTTTTGTGAATCATTTGCTACTCATGTTGACCTCCCTAAGGAGAAGTGGTTTAAATATCACCCACCTATGAAAGAAGAAATTAAAGAACCAGTAATAGCTAAAGATGAAACTATTATTTACAATGTTGATCCAGTTGTGCCTACTGCTTATATTGAAAAACCACCTTTCCCTGTCAGGATAAAGGAACATGCTAAAGTCTCAACTATGGTCAACAAAAGTTATATTAGAACTTCCAAACCTGCTGAACAAATCAAAGTAGAACCTAGTGTTGCTATGGTTAAAGATCTCTTGGTTGAAAATATAGATGGGCATGCTATTTACTTCTATGACGAAGCTGCTAGAATTGCCAAACCCGATGAAAAAGATAAACATAGACCTCTTGTTAGCATGCCTGTTGTCTCAGTTAAAATAGGAGATCACTGTTATCATGGTTTATGTGACATAGGTGCTAATGTGAGTGCCATTCCTTTTACCTTATATCAAGAAATTATGAATGATATAGCACCCGCTGAAATAGAAGACATAAATGTTACTATTAAACTTGCTAATAGGGACACCATCACACCACTTGGGATTGTTAGAGATGTTGAAGTCTTGTGTGGGAAAATAAAATACCCTACTGATTTTCTAGTTCTTGGTTCCCCACAAGATGACTTTTGTCCCATTATCTTTGGTAGACCTTTCTTGAACACCGTCAATGCTAAAATAGATTGTGAGAAACAAATCATCGGTGTTAGTTTTGGTGATGAGTCTCATGAGTTTAATTTTTTCCAAGTTTAGTAGAAAACATCATAAGGAAGAATTGCCTAGTAAGGATGAAATAATTGGTCTTGCTTCTATTGCTGAGCCTCCTACTGATCCACTAGAACAATATTTGATAGACCATGAAAATGACATGCATCTGCATGAAAGAAATGAAATAAATAAGATTTTCTTTGAACAACGTCCTCTGCTTAAACACAATTTGCCAATTGAAACTCTAGGAGGTCCTCCTCCACCTAAAGGTGATCCTGTGTTTGAATTAAAACAATTACCAGACACTTTGAAATATGCTTATCTTGATGAGAAAAAGATTTATCCTGTTATTATTAGTGCTAACCTTTCAGAACATGAAGAAGAAAGATTATTCAAGGTTCTGAAGATGCACCGAGCTGCCATTGGATATACTCTTGATGATTTAAAGGGCATTAGTCCCACTCTCTGTCAGCATAAAATTAATATGGAGCCTGATGCTAAACCCGTTGTTGATCACCAACGACGTTTAAATCCTAAAATGAAAGAAGTGGTAAGAACAAAAATAATGAAGCTTCTGGAAGCAGGTATAATCTATCCCATAGCTGATAGTAGATGGGTAAGTCCTGTTCATTGTGTCCCTAAAAATGGAGGTATTACCATTGTTCCTAATGATAAGAATGAACTTATTCCACAAAGAATTGTCACTGGCTACAGAATGGTAATTGATTTTAGAAAACTAAATAAAGCTACTAGAAAAGATCATTACCCTCTGCCTTTTATTGATCAAATGTTAGAAAGACTATCGAAGCACACACATTTTTGCTTTCTTGATGGATACTCTGGTTTTTATCAAATACCTGTCTTACAACTTGATTAAGAGAAAACCACCTTTACTTGCCCTTTTGCAACTTATGCTTATAGACGTATGCCTTTTGGTTTATGCAATGCACCTGCTACTTTTCAAAGATGTATGACTGCTATATTCTCTGATTTTTGTGAAAAGATTGTTGAGGTTTTCATGGATGATTTTTCCATTCACGGAACTTCTTTTGATGATTGCTTAAGCAACCTTGATCGAGTTTTGCAGAGATGCGAGCAAACTAATCTCGTCTTGAATTGGGAGAAGTGCCACTTTATGGTTAATGAAGGTATTGTCTTGGGACATAAAATTTCTGAACGAGGTATTGAGGTGGATAAAGCTAAAGTTGATGCAATTGAGAAAATGCCATGCCCTAAAGATATCAAAGGTATTCGTAGTTTCCTCGGTCATGCTGGTTTCTATAGGAGGTTTATTAAAGACTTCTCTAAAATTTCTAGGCCTCTTACAAATCTTTTACAGAAGGATGTTCCATTTGTTTTTGATGATGATTGTGTAGAAGCATTTGAAACACTTAAGAAAGCCTTGATTTCTGCACCTATTGTTCAACCACCTGATTGGAACTTGCCTTTTGAAATTATGTGTGATGCTAGTGATTATGTTGTTCTAGGACAAAGAGTCGATAAGAAATTAAATGTTATTCATTATGCTAGTAAAACTCTGGACAGTGCTCAACAAAATTATGCTACTACTGAAAAAGAATTCTTAGAAGTGGTGTTTGCTTGTGATAAATTTAGATCTTACATTGTTGATTCTAAAGTGACTGTTCACACCGATCATGCTGCTATAAAATATCTTATGGAAAAGAAGGATGCTAAACCTAGACTTATTAGGTGGGTTCTTTTGCTACAAGAATTTGATTTACATATCACTGATAGAAAGGGAGCTGAGAACCCCGTGGCTGATAACTTGTCTAGGTTAGAAAATATTCTTGATGACCCACGACCTATTAATGATAGTTTTCCTGATGAACAATTAGCTGCAATAAATGTTTCTCATAACACTCCTTGGTATGCTGACTATGCCAATTATATTGTTGCTAAATATATACCACCTAGCTTCACATACCAACAAAAGAAAAAATTCTTCTATGATTTAAGACATTACTTTTGGGATGACCCACATGTTTATAAAGATGGAGTAGATGGTCTTATTAGACGTTGTGTACGTGAGCATGAACAGGGACAAATCCTATGGAAATGTCGCTCCGAAGCTTATGGAGGACATCATGCGGGAGATAGAACTACTCACAAGGTATTGCAATCTGGTTTTTATTGGCCTACTCTCTTCAAGGATGCCCGTAAGTTTGTTTTATCTTGTGATGAATGTCAAAGAATTGGTAATATTGGTAAGTGTCAGGAAATGCCTATGAATTATTCTCTTGCTGTTGAACCATTTGATGTTTGGGGATTTGATTACATGGGACCTTTTCCTTCCTCTAATGGGTATACACATATTTTGGTTGCTGTTGATTATGTTACTAAGTGGGTAGAAGCTATTCCAACTAGTAGTGCTGATCACAACACCTCTATTAAAATGCTTAAGGAAGTCATTTTCCCAAGGTTTGGAGTCCCTAGATATTTAATGACTGATGGTGGTTCGCATTTTATTCATGGTGCTTTCCATAAAATGCTTGCTAAATATGATGTTAACCATAGAATTGCATCACCTTATCATCCTCAGTCTAGTGGTCAAGTTGAACTTAGCAATAGAGAAATAAAATTAATATTACAAAAAACTGTCAATAGGTCCCGAAAGAATTGGTCTAAGAAGTTAGATGATGCACTTTGGGCTTATAGAACAACATATAAAAATCCTATGGGTATGTCTCCGTATAAAATGGTTTATGGAAAAGCTTGTCATTTGCCTCTTGAGTTAGAACATAAAGCATACTGGGCAATTAAAGAACTCAACTACGATTTCAAACTTGCCGGCTAAAAGAGGTTATTTGATATTAGCTCACTAGATGAATGGAGAACCCAAGCCTATGAAAATGCCAGGTTATTTAAAGAAAAAGTTAAAAGATGGCATGACAAAAGAATCCAAAAGCGTGAGTTCAAAGTTGGAGAATATGTTCTTTTGTACAACTCTCATTTCAGATTCTTTGCAGGAAAACTCCTCTCCAAATGGGAAGGACCTTATGTTATCGAGGAGGTTTATCGATCTGGAGCCATCAAGATAAATAATGCCAAAGGTACTAACCCGAAGGTTGTCAATGGGCAAAGAATAAAACATATATCTCAGGTACGCCCATTAATGTTGAAAGCAATATTATCCAAACCATGACACCGGAAGAACACATAAAGGAAACCTTCCGGAACACTCCAGAATCATGAAAAAAAGGAGGTACGTGATACGGTAAGTAAACGGACTTCGAAAAATCCGCAAAAATATTTTCTGTCCATTTTGGAATATAAAAAAAATGAGGAAAATAAGAAACAACCAGGAAGGCACCCCTGGTGGGCACAAGACACCAGGGCGCGCCTGGCTTGCCAGGCGCACCCAGGTGGGTTGTGCCCACCTCGGGTACCTTCTGGACTTTGTTTTTCTTCCGTTTGCTTGTTTCCCAAGATAAAAAAATCTTTATATACCCCCCGAACCTATTGACCACCGTATCACGGAGAAATCTTCTGTTTTCTTTTCCTTGCTGTTTACTGACAGATCCAATCCACCATGGCCGCTTCAAGCTCCTCCAAGGACAAGTTCTTCGAGAACGCCATCAACCCATATTTGCGGGAGGTGATGCAGCACCCTTAGGCTATCCAGATACATTAGGGGGTGCTGCACATCCGCGATGTGCAAGGCCCCAAGGGGACGGGATCCGTGGAGGCTAGGCTTGAAGCTATGGAGCAGGAAGTCTTCCGGTGCAAGGGGATGGTAGAACATGGACTCAATGCCAATCACCTCATGATCGCGGACTACACCCGTGATCTCAAGGTGGATGGCAAGTCCATGAAGGACATCATGTTCACCTTCAACGAGCAAATCAAATTCCTCCAAAGCCAGATCTATGGTCTCCAAAACCAAGTCTTTGAATATGAGGCGAGGTTTAAAGGTATGAGTTTGGCTGCAAGTTGCAGGACCCGTGAGACTCACTCCTCCTCTTATGATGGTGAGCCCTTGTGTCGGGGACGAATCCGCGATCACCTATGGGACCCAGGGAAGGACCCCTTTACGTTCGGCAGGGAGAGACGGTCGCACGAAGAGCAAATCTAGCGAAGAACACGACAGCACACGAGAGAGATTTTACCCAGGTTCGGGCCGCACGGATGCGTAAAACCCTACTCCTGCTTTTTGGTGTATTATCTGGATGATTGTTCTAGCTGCAGGAGCGCTACAGTACAGAGTAGCTGCGTACAATACTGGAGTTCTCCATCTCCCAGTTCCTAACCCCCCTCCACGTTGCCTATGGGCCTCCTTTTATACGCACAAAGGGGTCACCAACAGGTGGCAAACAGTAAAGGTAGAGGTGGAAAGTTGCTACAGTAAGGCCATTATTACTAGGATGACATGTCCTACCTACCACTGACGGCAGGGGACAAGGGCATTAAATGCCCATGCCTTAGCTGTCCAGATACATGTACCCGGACGTCTTGGACGTGGGAAAAGCCTATCCCACCTACTCCTGCACCGCTAGCTATAGAGTACCACCGTCTACACAGTGCCCTGCCACACACGCTTGGAAGGACCTAGAGCGCCACGCTGGCAGAGGCACCGGAACAGCACAGTAGCACAGTGGTACAGTAACGCTTGCCGCGGCAAGACCTTGCCGTACCTGACAGCTTGCCGCAACCAATAGCTTGCCTCGCAAGGTAACTTGCCGGGGCAAGTACCTTGCCGCAGCTGCTATCTTGCCGCAGCCAATACCTTGCCGCAGCCAATGACTTGCCGGGGCAAGTACTCTGCTACAGCAAACCTCAGGCTAGGCCTCAACTGTCCCTCCCGGCAAGCTCCTCTTGCCGGGGCCTTGACTCTTACTTTGTATACTTTGTTCTTGAATGGCTTAATAACCTTGAGCTTCTCTCTGGCTATCCTCCCGTAAGCCTGGCCGCGGGATGCTGCTACTGCCCGTGCACAAGTACGGGGTACTAGGGTACCCCTATTCTAGTACACCGACAGGAGCCCCCGGGCCTGGGCCACACACGGTGCCGGGCGTTGTTGGGCCAGGCCCAAACAGTGCACGGGCACACTTGGCTGGGATAAGCCGAAACGTCTCTACGCCGTTTAATTGCACGCTCTCCCACGCGTCGCGCGTTGAATGCGGAGCGTGGGAAGCGTGTGCAGTTATCTCGAATGACGAAGGGGCGGATGGTTCCGCATCTTTCCGCATAAAAGGAGGGACCTGCAGAAGCACTCACACACCCCTCTCACCATTCTCGATCTCCAAATCTCCGCCTGCTTCTTCCTCCGCTCCAAAACAAAGCGGTTTCCCAATCCTCCGCCACCGCGCGCGTCCGCATCTCCCTCGGACCTCAGCTCCGCCTTCGCCATGCCTCCCAAAGGAGAAAAGGGGAAGACGGGGAAGTCCTCAAGGACGGAGACCCAGGCGCAGTTGAAGAGGCAGAAGTACGCGCTCTTCGCTCCGACGCTCACGGGGGCGGATCTGAAGGCCAAGTTCCAAGGCATGTGGGCCGTGAGGACCAAGGCGCATCCGGCCACCCGCGTTCGCCCAGCCACCGACGAGAGCGAAGTGAGCAAGTACCCCTTCTTCGCTTGCTACTTTTGGTGCGGGCTCTGCCCACCGTACTCGGATTTCTTCAGCGACGTCATGTACACCTTCAATCTCCGTCTGCTGGATCTCACACCGAATGCCGTATCCACCATGGCAATATTCGCGCATCTGTGCGAGAACTTCGTCGGTGTCATACCCAACACCGCGCTGTTCAGGCATTACTTCACTCCCCGTGCTGAAAAGGGGGAGCCTCTCACTGTTGGCGTCTCGTTCGTTTCAAGATTGGGCACCAAGGAGCATTATCTGAAGGGGGATCTCCGCCCAAGATGGGGAGAAATCCGATCTGAATGGTGTTGGATCATTGACGACGAGCCGCCACCATACTGTGAGCTTCGCAAGACCCCAGCAGCGCGTGGCACGGACTGGAGCGATCTAGATCCCCAGGACAAGAAGCTGGAGATTGCCGCTACCAGGATCATACGGCTCAGGGAGGCCGGGCTCACCATAGGGATGGTTGGCGCAGACTTCCTCCGCCGTCGCATTGCTCCTCTGCAGCAGAGAGGAAGGCCGGCCTCTGATTGGAAGAACCCAGCCGATATCATGCGGCTGCGCCCTGGACTGATCAACAACTTCACAGTTCTGCAGCACGACTTCTTCATGCGAGAACTGTTCAAGCAAGAGACAGATCCAGAGAAGCGCGACAAGGCGTTCACGCTGCCGAAGCACATCGTGCCCCTTTGCAACAACTCCGCACTGAGTGCAATCATCGCTATGATGCCGCTCTGCAATGCGCACAGCGTTGAAGCAACTTGGGACGTGCCGCTCGAAGAAGACGTGTGGCGATTCTTTGACTCCACGGTCGAAAAGCAGGTCCGGGTGGAGGAGTGGCTCGTCCGCAACACCACTGAGCAAGAAATAGAATTCATTGCTCGAAGAGTGGAGGAGGACAGGCTCGCCAGGGAAGCTGGCGATTTTGGTTATACTTTGGCGGAGCTCGACGAGGCACAAAAGGAGAGCCTTGCCGAGCAGGGGATGCTTGCCGGGAAGGGCGAGCTCGCCGCACCCGGCAAGGATGTCGGGCCAAGCCAGCCTACCAACGAGTCAGGCAGCTCGGAGGATGAGGGCTCCTCTTCCGAGGAGGGCATCGAAAGCCCACCGCAGTCAGAGTCCCCAGCCCCTCTGAGGAGGAAACGCCTTCGCAGACTTGGCAAAGTGGCTGAGCGGCAAGAAGTTCAACAACCGCCGGAGCGCCGTTCGACGCGCTCGACCGCGGCAAGGGCTGGTGCTGCGGGAGCGTCTCACGCGGCCCCGGCAACTGGAGCAGGGTCAGCAAAGACCGCTGCTACTACCCCCGCCAAGCGGCCAAGGAGCCCAGCTCCCCCTCCTCCCCCTCCTCACACGGAGGCGGACTTTGATTTTTCCGCTCTCAGCGAAGAGGACGACGAGGAAGAGTAAGTTCCCTTGCCGCGACCCTCAATCTTTGTAAGATTTTGTTTCTGTCCTCACTTGTCGCGCTCCGGCTTTGCTTCCGCAGGGAGGAAACCTTGGCGGAGAGGATAAGGAAGAGAGCTAAGGTCTCGACGAGCAAGACCGTGGTGGTCGTCGAAGATGAGCCCACGGCAACCACCGGGGGAGCGTCTGAGACCATCCCGACCAGCTCGGAGCCCAGCCCTCGTCGCAGCCCCCAGCGTAAGTATTTCAACTACCTTTCGCTGGCGGTCGCTGAGGAACAAGCATTTGTCACTGACATCTTTGGGCGTGTAGGAGAGGAGCAGCAAGTGGAGCCATCTGAAGGTGCTCCAGAAGTACCACCCCCCTCGACCACACCGCCAAGGAGAAGATCTCCGGTAAGGGCTCTCACTAGCGAGCCGAGCCACGAAGAGGAGCCGGCAAGCGCCGAAGCGCCAAGCACCGGCGCTGGCGACCCCACCCGAATGACAAACGTTGACGGGGGAGGGGAGCCCACCGCTCCTGAGCTCAACACGGGTAAACCCACTTGCCGCAAAACTCTTTCTGCTTTCTTTCTTTTGTCTTCTTGAATTTCCTCCTGAAGCTCTTTTTGCTTTACTTCTCGGGTTGGCAGAGCCCTCCTCGGTGGAGCCAATGAACATTGACTCTTCTGCCGAGGAGAACACCGCAGGGGCCGTCGATGACGAGGCCGCCAAGGCCGCCGCTGCCAAGGCCGACAAGCTGGCAGCCGACAAGCTTGCCGACGAAGAAGCTGCCAGGGCTGCCGAAGAGGCCGGCAAGGCCGCCGAGGATAATACCGCCAAGGTGCCCACCGATGAAGCCGCCAAGGCTGCTGAAGGTGAGGCCGCCCAGAAGGCTGCTGAGGAGGCCGGCGAGGGAGCCGGTGGTCGTACTGACGGCCCTGAGGCCACAGGAGCGCCAGGCGCTACTCCGACCACGGGTCCCTCAACCACTAAAGAGGCGGCAGCGCCCAACTCGCCTCCGCCAAGCAAATACATCCGGGTCGGCGAGAACATCTACGTCAGCCTCCCCTGGACGGTGGGCTCCAGAGCGCCAACCGAGGAGGATGTTGTGGACGAGGAGATCCTTGCCGCTGCCGCGCTCCAGCTTGTGGATGCGCCAGGCGCCAGCAGCAGCAGCACGTCTGAAGAGGAGCAACTGCTCCAAAAGCTGCTGAATCTTCATCGCGCCCGACGGGAGAAGCTAGCTTCCAAGGAGGCGCTCATCGAGAAGGTCGAAGCTGACATGTTGAGGCGCGCGGAGATCTTGGCGGACGTCCGCGCGCGATCTCTTAATGCGTTAGAGGTCAAGCGGGCACAGCTGGCCGAAGAACAGCAGGCCCTCCTCCTGATGAAGCAAGACATTGAACAAAAACAGGAGGAGACCGCCAAGGAGTTGTCTGCTCAGGCCGGTGATCTGAACCAGCGGAAAGTGGACCTTGATGCCCACGAAGAGGAACTTGCCGAGCGCAAGAAGAAACTTGCCGAAACCCTCCAGCAGAAAGACGAGGAGGTGGCAAGACTTGTCGCAGAGCGGACCCAGGGGCAGGCACAAAAACACCAGAAGGAAATCGAAGCCTTGGCCCAAGAGTACGCCAGCAAGTTGGTGGAGGCCACCAACGCTGTCACTGCTGCAGAAGTAAACAGGAAGGAAACGGAGGAGAAAGTGGCAAGACTAGAGGCCGCCCTCAAGGCAAACGGTGACAAGCTCTAACGCTTGAAAGTGAGAGGGCAAAGGTGACCCACACCTTGGCGGAGATGCAAGTTACCATAGCCAAGAAGAACAATCTGCTTGCCGCCGCCAACGACTCCAGAGCAGACCTGAAGCTGAAGCTGACCACGCTGAAGGAGACGCTTGACACCACCAGAAAGCGCGAAGGGCTTCTAATGACAGAGCTCCAGAAGGAAAAGGGTCTGCTCCAAGACGCTATTGCGACCCACAAGAAGTTCAGGGATAACGTGGGGATCTTCACAGACAGGCTTGCCAGCGCCGCCGAGGACATCGACAAGGAGCTGACTGCCCTGAAGGTGCCGGACTTCGGGTACTCCACCGACAAGAACACGCAAACTAGCGTCAAGCTAGCCAAGTTCTTCGACGGAGTAGTAGAAGCACTCCAACAGCTCCAAGTCAATCACAAGGCTCAACTGGCCGACGAGTCTCGCAGGCTTTGCCGGGGAGTTCTCCGGAGGTTGTTGGTGAAGATAGCATACAAAAACTCGGGCGTCGACTTCAGCAACATCTTCAAAAGCTTGCCGAAGGGATACGACCCCGCGCCACTAGAGGCCCTTGTCGCGCCCATCGTGGAGAGGGTGGACCATATCCAGAGAGTCGAAGGCGAGCACCGCAATTAGAGAGCCCATTCTTCTCCCTCCTTGCCGCCGCTAGACATGTTAAAGAACAATCTGTTTAAGCCGCGGCAACTTATCTTGTAATATAACTTGCAATATTTTGGAGTTAATGCATGTCATCTCCCTTGAGCAATTTCTTTCTTTGTGTGTACTTGCCCTACGCTTATAGGGAACTTGCCGGTGCGCGCACCATTGCCGCGAGCGCTGGGTGCGGGACTTCAGCAGCCTGCTGGCGGTGCCGCTGCCGGCAAGCAACCTTGTCGCGCTCAGTGCAGCCACTTAGGTTGTTGAGCGGACTCGAAACAAGGTAAGGGCGCGACCGATTACGCTTAGGTTCCGTCGCGCACAAGTTTTCCATACAAAGAGTAGTATCGTTCAAGGAAAATAACCTTGAAAATAAAAAAGAATTTGATTGTTCAAACTTTGGCACTTAGCTTTGTCGCTGATCTCTCCGCGGCAAGGTCTTGTCACTGCTTGCCGCTGCCTTCTTCCCGGCAAGGCAAAGTTTCTTTGAACGACGCCTGGTCCATATCATTATCCCATCCCCCCCGGCAAACTTGTGCGCGAGGGAAGCTTCTGTCTCTTTGAGAAAAAGAAAGAAGAGAAAATAAAGATATAGGAGCTTGGCGTCTCGTTAATGCTTACCGGGGAGGCTGTACTGCACAGTATGTCAGATAATCATGCAAAATAAAAGTAAACATGAAATCGTCAAAAACTGCGAAATACAAAAGCTTTATTTATGCATAGGGTCTGCGCCTGGCTTTGTACAAAGGATTACATGCAACAGCGGCAAGACTTGTACAAAAGGTGGTTGCCGGGGAAGGGCCCGGCAACCGCGCCTTATGGAAAAAACTTACGAAGATGCTCAATGTTCCAGGAATTGATCACTGGAATGCCATCCTCGGTCTCTAGGCAGACAGCGCCGGGCCTGGTGACTCGTTTCACCCGATAAGGGCCTTCCCACTTCGGCGTCAACTTGTTTGAATTCTTGGCCGACTGAACGCGCCGAAGAACAAGGTCGCCTTCCTCGAGACTTCTGGCATTAACTTTGCGGCTATGGTAGCGACGCAAAGCTTGCGGGTAGCGAGCAGCTCTCACAGCAGCGTGAAGACGATCCTCCTCGAGGAGCACAGCGTCATCTTGCCGCAGTTGCTCTTGCTCAAGCTCATTGTAAGCGAGCACTCGAGGTGACCCGTATACGAGTTCTGTGGGGAGAACTGCCTCTGCTCCATAAACTAGAGCAAAAGGCGTCTGGCCAGTAGCTCGATTTGGTGTCGTCCTGATCGACCAAAGAACCACTGGCAGCTCCTCGATCCAGTTCTTGCCGCACTTGCGCAGCCTGTCGAAAGTTCTCATCTTGAGCCCACGCAGCACTTCAGCATTTGCCCTTTCAGCTTGACCGTTGCTTCGCGGGTGAGCAACAGAAGCGAAACAGACCTTGGCGCCAAGGTCTTCGACATACTGCATGAAGGCGTGGCTCGTGAACTGGGTACCGTTGTCGGTGATGATCCTGTTAGGAACACCAAAGCGACAAACAATTCCCTTGAAGAACTTGATGGCTGATTGTGCTGTCACCTTCCTCACTGCTTCCACTTCCGGCCACTTCGTAAACTTGTCGATGGCCACATACAAGTACTCGAAGCCCCCGGTGGCACGGGGAAAGGGGCCGAGGATGTCGAGCCCCCAGACCGAAAATGGCCAGGAGAGAGGGATTGTCTGGAGAGCTTGAGCTGGCTGATGAATCTGCTTGGAATGAAACTGGCACGCTTCACACTTGGTTACTAGTGCAGTTGCATCCTGGAGGGCGGTGGGCCAAAAGAAACCTTGCCAGAAAGCCTTTCCAGCAAGGGCTCTTGACCCTATGTGGTGACCACATATGCCTCCATGAATCTCCGCCAACAGCTCCTGTCCTTCTAATGACAGAGCTCCAGAAGGAAAAGGGTCTGCTTCAAGACGCTATTGCAACCCACAAGAAGTTCAGGGATAACGTGGGGATCTTCACAGACAGGCTTGCCAGCGCCGCCGAGGACATTGACAAGGAGCTGACTGCCCTGAAGGTGCCGGACTTCGGGTACTCCACCAACAAGAACATGCAAACTAGCGTCAAGCTAGCCGAGTTCTTCGACGGAGTAGTAGAAGCACTCCAACAGCTCCAAGTCAATCACAAGGCTCAACTGGCCGACGAGTCACGCAGGCTTTGCCGGGGAGTTCTCCGGAGGTTGTTGGTGAAGATAGCATACAGAAACCCGGGCGTCGACTTCAGCAACATCTTCAAAAGCTTGCCAAAGGGATACGACCCCGCGCCACTAGAGGCCCTTGTCGCGCCCATCGTGGAGAGGGTGGACAAAATCCAGAGAGTCGAAGGCGAGCATCGCAATTAGAGAGCCCATTCTTCTCGCTCCTTGCCGCCGCTAGACATGTTAAAGAACAATCTGTTTAAGCCGCGGCAACTTATCTTGTAATATAACTTGCAATATTTTGGAGTTAATGCATGTCATCTCCCTTGAGCAATTTCTTTCTTTGTGTGTACTTGCCCTACGCTTATAGGGAACTTGCCGGTGCGCGCACTATTGCCGCGAGCGCTGGGTGCGAGACCTCAGCAGCCTACTGGCGGTGCCGCTGCCGGCAAGCAACCTTGTCGCGCTCAGTGCAGCCACTTAGGTTGTTGAGCGGACTCGAAACAAGGTAAGGGCGCGACCGATTACGCTTAGGTTCCGTCGCACACAGGTTTTCCATACAAATAGTAGTATCGTTCAAGGAAAATAACCTTGAAAATAAAAAAGAATTTGATTGTTCAAACTTTGGCACTTAGCTTTGTCGCTGATCTCTCCGCGGCAAGGTCTTGTCACTGCTTGCCGCTGTCTTCTTCCCGGCAAGGCAAAGTTTCTTTGAACGACGCCTGGTCCACGCCTGGTCCATATCATTATCCCATCCCCCCCGGCAAACTTGTGCGCGAGGGAAGCTTCTGTCTCTTCGAGAAAAAGAAAGAAGAGAAAATAAAGATATAGGAGCTTGGCGGCTCGTTAATGCTTACCGGGAGGCTGTACTGCACAGTATGTCAGATAATCATGCAAAATAAAAGTAAACATGAAATCGTCAAAAACTGCGAAATACAAAAGCTTTATTTATGCACAGGGTCTGCGCCTGGCTTTGTACAAAGGATTACATGCAACAGCGGCAATACTTGTACAAAAGGTGGTTGCCGGGGAAGGGCCCGGCAACCGCGCCTTATGGAAAAAACTTACGAAGATGCTCAATGTTCCAGGAATTGATCACTGGAATGCCATCCTCGGTCTCCAGGCGGACAGCGCCGGGCCTGGTGACTCGTTTCACCCGATAAGGGCCTTCCCACTTCGGCGTCAACTTGTTTGAATTCTTGGCCGACTGAACGCGCCGAAGAACAAGGTCGCCTTCCTCGAGACTTCTGGCATTAACTTTGCGGCTATGGTAGCGACGCAAAGCTTGCTGGTAGCGAGCAGCTCTCACAGCAGCCTGAAGACGATCCTCCTCGAGGAGCACAGCGTCATCTTGCCGCCGTTGCTCTTGCTCAAGCTCATCGTAAGCGAGCACTCGAGGTGACCCGTATACGAGTTCCGTGGGGAGAACTGCCTCTGCTCCATAAACTAGAGCAAAAGGCGTCTGGCCAGTAGCTCGATTTGGCGTCGTCCTGATCGACCAAAGAACCACTGGCAGCTCCTCGATCCAGTTCTTGCCGCACTTGCGCAGCCTGTCGAAAGTTCTCGTCTTGAGCCCACGCAGCACTTCAGCATTTGCCCTTTCAGCTTGACCGTTGCTTCGCGGGTGAGCAACAGAAGCGAAACAGACCTTGGCGGCAAGGTCTTCGACATACTGCATGAAGGCGTGGCTCGTGAACTGGGTACCGTTGTCGGTGATGATCCTGTTAGGAACACCAAAGCGACAAACAATTCCCTTGAAGAACTTGATGGCTGATTGTGCTGTCACCTTCCTCACTGCTTCCACTTCCGGCCACTTCGTAAACTTGTCGATGGCCACATACAAGTACTCGAAGCCCCCGGTGGCACGGGGAAAGGGGCCGAGGATGTCGAGCCCCCAGACCGAAAATGGCCAGGAGAGAGGGATTGTCTGGAGAGCTTGAGCTGGCTGATGAATCTGCTTGGAATGAAACTGGCACGCTTCACACTTGGTTACTAGTGCAGTTGCATCCTGGAGGGCGGTGGGCCAAAAGAAACCTTGCCGGAAAGCCTTTCCAGCAAGGGCTCTTGACCCTATGTGGTGACCACATATGCCTCCATGAATCTCCGCCAACAGCTCCTGTCCTTCTTCCCGGGGAATACACTTCAATTTCACACCATTTGGTCTTTTTCTGCACAGCATGTCATCGACAAATTGATACATATTGGACCGTCGGGCTACTTTCTCCGCTTCTTCCTGCTCTTCGGGAAGTTCTCCTGTCTGAAGGAAACGGACGATCTGCTGCACCCACGCTGGAGCCTGTGGCTCGACAACGAGGACTAAAGGCATTTCTTCTCCCGCGGGAACATTAGGCCCTACAGCAAGAGCTTGTCGCTCTACCAAAGCCGGCCGTTCCCCGACGAGCTTGGCGGGAACAGCCGCTTCAACGACGAGAGCCTGCGGCCCTGCTGGAGCGTGCTGTCCTTCAACAAGCTCGTCGGGAGCAGTTGCTTCAACGACGGAAGCCCAAGGCCTCGTCGGAGCATCTTGCTCCTCAGCGCTTCGATCAGGAGCGCCTGCTTCAACGACAAGGACCCGAAGTCTTGTCGGAGCAAGTTGCCCCTTTGCCTCTTGCCTAGGAGCACCCGCTTCAACGACAAGAGCGTGAGGCCTTGTCGGAGCAAGTTGCCCCTCTGCATCTTTGGCGCTGGCTTTGGCAGCGTTCTTGCCGGCGGCTTCGGGGAGCTCTGCCGGGAAGTAGTCGCCAGAAACCAACTTCCTCTTCCTGCCTTGCCCTACTGATGGCGTCTCGGATGGCTGAGTTAGTTGGAGCACAAAAGTGCCTGGTTCCACAGGCAATTTGAGTGCGGCGCGCTTTGACAAACCATCGGCAATGTCATTCTCAGCACGTGGGACGTGCTCCATTTGTAGGCCGTCAAAGCGTTCCTCCAACTTCCTCACCTCATCGACATAAGCTTCCATCAATGGGCATTGGTAGTTCTTGTTCACTTGCCTGACGACAAGCTGCGAATCTCCCCTGACAATAAGCTTCTTGATCCCAAGGTCTGCCGCGATCCTGAGACCGGCAAGCAACCCCTCATATTCTGCAGTATTGTTCGTCGCCTGTTCCTTGGGAAAGTGCATTTGGACCACGTACTTGAGGTGCTCTCCGGTGGGTGCGACAAGCAGTACGCCAGCACCGGCGCCTTGCAGCGAAAAGGCACCATCAAAGTACATAAGCCACTCTTTGCTTGTCTCCTTGCCGGGGAGAGTCGTCTCTGGGATTTCTTCGTCTGGCGTTGGTGTCCATTCTGCGACAAACTCTGCCAAAACTCGGCTCTGTATGGTTGATGTACTCTCAAACTTGAGACCAAAGCTCGACAACTCCAACGCCCACTCGACAATCCTGCCTGTCGCTTCTGGATTTTGCAAAATCCTTTTCAGCGGGAAGCCAATGACGACGGTAACTTCATGTGCTTGAAAGTAATGGCGCAGCTTTCTCGAGGCCATGAGAAGGCCGAAAAGCAGCTTCTGCACACCAGAATACCTTGACCTAGCTCCCTGCAGAAGAGAGCTCACAAAGTAGACCGGGCGCTGCACCATTTTCTTCTTTTGTATCACTTCGCCTGACTGCGCAGACGAATCCTTATCGGCAGCAAAACTTGTCGGGGGAGCCCCCAGCTCGTCGCTGGACGTGCTTGCCGCAGTTACTGCCTCCTCATCCACCTCTCTCTCCGCTACTAGCGCAGCACTAACCACTTGATTGGTTGCCGCTAGATACAGCAACAGCTTCTCTTGTGGTTTAGGTGCGACAAGTATTGGAGGAGAGGAGAGGTATCTCTTCAAGTCTTGCAGCGCTGCCTCCGCCTCCGGAGTCCATTTCAATGGACCTGCCTTTTTTAAGATTTTGAAAAATGGCAGGGCGCGCTCAGCTGACTTGGAGATAAACCTACTGAGAGCAGCAACACAGCCGGCAAGTCGTCGTACATCCTTGACGCGCTTCGGTGCTTCAATTTGCTCAATGGCTTTGATCTTGTCAGGATTGGCTTCAATTCCACGTTGAGACACAAAGAACCCGAGAAGCTTGCCGGAGGGAACTCCAAACACGCACTTCTCGGGGTTGAGCCTCAGGTTGATCCTGCGCAGATTTACAAAAGTTTCTTCTAGATCTTGAACCAAAGTAGCCCTGTCCTTGATTTTGACCACTATATCATCCATATAGGCTTCCACATTTCTGTGCAGCTGAGGCTCAAAAGCAATTTGGACGGCTCTTGCAAATGTTGAACCAGCATTTTTCAAACCAAATGGTATACGTATGAAACAGTATGTGCCACAGGGTGTGATAAATGCGGTCTTTTCCTCATCTTCCTCAGCCATGAAGATTTGATGATACCCTGAATATGCGTCAAGAAATGAAAGCAAATCACATCCTGCCGTGGAGTCAACAATCTGGTCTATGCGGGGCAAAGGAAATGGGTCTTTGGGACAAGCTTTATTGACATCAGTGAAATCAATACAAAGCCTCCATTTTCCATTCGCTTTGCGCACGACAACAGGATTGGCCAACCACGTAGGATGGAGCACTCCTCTGACGAGGCCTGCTGCTTCCAACTTCTTGATTTCTTCCGCAATAAACTCTTGCCGCTCCACAGCTTGCTTTCTGGCTTTCTGCTTGACGGGCCTCGCGTGGGGACAAACGGCAAGGTGGTGCTCAATTACTTTCCTGGGAACACCAGGGATGTCGGACGGTTGCCATGCAAACACGTCGACATTCGCCCGCAGGAAAGCAACGAACGCGCTTTCCTATTTGTTGTCAAGTGTGGCACTGATGGTGAAGGAACCACCAGTGCCATCCTTCTTGGCGGGCACCTTCTTTGTCGCCGGTGGAGCGGCTTTGTTCTTCTTGCACTTGCCGGTGGAGCTCTCTGGTGCGTCCTCGACGGCAGCGCAGCACTCCGAAGAGGTGCGCTTGCCGGAGTGGGCACAGGAGCTCTTGCCGGACTTCCTCTTGTTCTCCCCCCCGGGAGCTTCAGCGGCAAGTGCCTTGGCGGCAGTTGCGGCAGCTGCTTCCCGGTAGATCTTGTCGGCGCAAATAAGTGCATCCTTCTTATCGCAGGGAACTGTGATAACACTTACTGGGCCTGGCATCTTCAACACGTTGTAGGCATAATGAGAGGCTGCCATGAACTTGGCGAGCGCTGGACGGCCAAGTATCCCATTATAAGGCAATGGAATATTGGCAACGTCAAAGGTGACCCTCTCGGTCCGGTAGTTCAGCTCGCCGCCAAATGTCACTGGCAGCGTGATCTTCCCTTTCGGCTTGCTCCTTCCTGGATTGACTCCTTGGAAAGTGCCAGTTTCCTCAAGCTCGCCGTCAGGGACTTGAAGTTTCCGGAGCACAGCGGGCAAAATCAGATTCAAGCCGGCCCCACCGTCAACTAACATCTTCGTGACCTTGAGGTTGCGGATCGTTGGTGAAACCAACATCGGCAAGCACCCGACCGCCGTTGTGCGGTCAGGGTGGTCCTCAATGTCAAAGACGATAGGCGTGTCGGACCACTTCAGAAGCTTTCTGGCGTCAACAGATGGTTCTGCCGCATTGATCTCTCGCGCCCACTGTTTAAGTTGGCGGTGAGAAGAATGCAACGAAGCACCACCGTCAACACACAAGACTTCTGCGGCTTTCTGAAATTCGTGCTCACTGGATTCTTCATCATCTAGATCATCATCATCATCATCTTTGTCGCGGCCACGAGGAGGCCTGTCTCTCTGCTGCTGCTTGGCCTTGCCGCGACACCCTCCTCGGGCAGTGCGCTTCTTGCCGGACCCGCCAGCACCTTCTGGGGCCTTCTCCTTGTCGCGCCTCTCATACTCAGCTTTCTGCTGTTCGACAAGCTGCTCGACTCGTCGGCAGTTCTGGAGATCGTGTCCCTTGGTGCGGTGGATCTTGCAATATTGCTTGTCGGAGCCGTCCTGCTTCTCAGCAGCCGCCAAGGCCTGACAGTTGGCGCACGCGGCAATCTCCTTGCCGGAGCCCTCGACTTTGGCCTTGTCGGCGCTGCCGTTGCCGCTGGACTGTTCGACGGCAAGCACAGCTTTGCCCTTTTTCTTCCTGTTGTTCCGCCGCCGGCCCTTCTTTGCCGGGGCGGTACCTTCGCTGTCAGAGCTCCCCCCTGCGCCAACACCTTCATCGGGAAGTTTCCTTCCCTCTTCAGCACGCGCACACTTGTCGGCGAGAGCATATAGCTGGCCAATGTCTCTGACCTTGGTCATCGCCATTTCCTCCCGCATCTTGCGGTTACGCACGTTCTGATGGAACGCGCTAATAACCGCAGCGGGGTGAACATCTAGGATGTTGTACTGTACGCGGCTGAACCTTTGAATGTATTTGCGCAGGGGCTCTCCTTCCTTCTGGGGGATGAGATGAAGATCACTCTCCTGGCCATGAGGTTGATGACCGCCAGTAAAGGCACCAACAAACTAATGGCACAGGTCCGCCCATGAAGAAATGGAGTTCTCCGGCAAGTGCATGAGCCATGAGACGACATTGCGCTTTAACACGAGCGGGAAGTAGTTAGCAAGAATCTTGTCGTCTCGTCCCCCGGCAGCTTGCACCGCAATGGTGTAAATGCTGAGGAACTCCGACGGGTGTGTCTTGCCATCATACTTCTCCGGCACGTCAGGCTTGAAAGCCTTGCGGTTGGGCCACTGGACCTGCCGCAGCTCACGGGTGAACGCTGGACAACTTACCGCGTACGGCAAGTCGCCAGGATCCCCTGGCGCATGCATGTCAACAGCGGGCCCTGCGCGTCTGTCGGACTGACGATGCGCTTCTCTCCTTCGCTCGATAGTGGTACGAGCGTCTTCTCCTCCGCGTTCCTGAAGAACGAGGCGCTGGTCACGACGAGCTCGCGGGTCAGACGACGCCGTGGAATCATCGCCACAGGCGTCGTTTCGACGTGTCGGCGACCGAGGCCGTCTGGGCGGGGAGTGTACGGTTGTTGCCCCCTCGCCGTTCTTGTTGGTGACAGCATTGTCACCAGTTCTCTTGTCGGCCGCGCGCACCGGGTCGGCATCAGCGAAGCTGAGAAGGCTCTGAATGGTTGACCTCCACTCGTCAAGCTTATCTGCTGGTGGAGGGAAGTTCAGGAGCAGCTGCGCACGCGCCAACGCTTCTACTGGTGAGGGAGGTATCGAGTGGCGTGAGGACTGTGAGATGCTCTTACTCCTAACAGTGTTAGAAGGAGCATCTCCACGCCCAGGTGACAGTACCTCGACCCCGCCAACGTGTTGTTGCGTATGGTGACCCCACGCATCTCGAGATCGATGCGCAAGTTCATTATCTAGGGAGCGCCTGGCACCTGGGGGGTCAGGATGCTGCCTGTCATGGGCTTCTTGCGAAGGCCGCGGCGTCTGAACCGGCGCAGGCGTTCCAGAACGCGCAGCACCGTTTCTGGAGCTTGCAGGGCCAGCAGCAGCGAGCAGCGCTGCGTTCCCAGACCCAGCAGCGCCAAGATTGGCGTTGCTGGCCCGGTTTTGGACAGGTGGAGGTAATAGGAGCTCTCGCTCTCCAGTCCCCCCAGCAGTCGCAATCACGTCGGCACCCTCCTGCATGGGAGCAGGCGGGTTGGACGTAGACGCACCGATGGCCGAAGTCTTCTTTTTTGGAGCCATAAGGCGGAGGATGGCCCAAAAACTAACGCGCAAATCGCTAGATTAGGTTCACACAACCTCCTAGCCCCTACCTGGCGCGCCAAAGATGTCGGGGACGAATCCACGATCACCTATGGGACCCAGGGAAGGACCCCTTTACATTCGGCAGGGAGAGACGGTCGCACGAAGAGCAAATCTAGCGAAGAACACGACAGCACACGAGAGAGATTTTACCCAGGTTCGGGCCGCACGGATGCGTAAAACCCTACTCCTGCTTTTTGGTGTATTATCTGGATGATTGTTCTAGCTCCAGGAGCGCTACAGTACAGAGTAGCTGCGTACAATACTGGAGTTCTCCATCTCCCAGTTCCTAACCCCCCTCCACGTTGCCTATGGGCCTCCTTTTATACGCACAAAGGGGTCACCAACAGGTGGCAAACAGTAAAGGTAGAGGTGGAAAGTTGCTACAGTAAGGCCATTATTACTAGGATGACATGTCCTACCTACCACTGACGGCAGGGGACAAGGGCATTAAATGCCCATGCCTTAGCTGTCCAGATACATGTACCCGGACGTCTTGGACGTGGGAAAAGCCTATCCCACCTACTCCTGCACCGCTAGCTACAGAGTACCGCCGTCTACACAGTGCCCTACCACACACGCTTGGAAGGACCCAGAGCGCCACGCTGGCAGAGGCACCGGAGCAGCACAGTAGCACAGTGGTACAGTAACGCTTGCCGCGGCAAGACCTTGCCGCACCTGACAGCTTGCCGCAACCAATAGCTTGCCGCGCAAGGTAACTTGCCGGGGCAAGTACCTTGCCGCAGCTGCTATCTTGCCGCAGGCAATACCTTGCCGCAGCCAATGACTTGCCGGGGCAAGTACTCTGCTACAGCAAACCTCAGGCTGGGCCTCAACTGTCCCTCCCGGCAAGCTCCTCTTGCCGGGGCCTTGACTCTTACTTTGTATACTTTGTTCTTGAATGGCTTAATAACCTTGAGCTTCTCTCTGGCTATCCTCCCGTAAGCCTGGCCGCGGGATGCTGCTACTGCCCGTGCACAAGTACGGGGTACTAGGGTACCCCTATTCTAGTACACCGACTCCTTGCGATGGAAACTCGAGGATAAGATTGCCACTGCTTCATCACCAACACCTCCTTCTTTAACAAAAGAAAATTGAGTAATTGGGTATGGGCACTCCCCTTGGCTTGTGCCAAGCTTGGGGGAGGTGCCCCGGTACCGTATCACCTCCACTATCTTTTGCCTTTACTTATCTTAGTTTGATCCATAGTTATCTTTTGCTTTAGATGAATAAAAGTTTAGTTCGATCCTTTCTTTTCGAGTGTTTGCTTAGTGATCTATCTCTGTAATCGTGTGCAAGATATATATAATAAAGTTTAGTTTGAGTTTTGTTTTCTTTACTTTCATGTTCAATAAAAAGAAAGGAAATAAATGAAAAAGATCATATGCTAATTTTATGGTAAGTAATGACATCACATAAGGAAGAGTATAGGTAGAAAATTTTATTGGAGATTGACAAACATAGCATTGGTCAATAATGCAATTCATGAAAGAATTAATAAGGGAAGAGAAGATTCACATGCAAATATACTACCTTGGACATCTTTTGTGATTGTGAGCCCCCATCAAAATATTATATGCCAAAATTGTTGATGTTGGACGAGGAAGACAACGTAATGATTTATGTTTGTTTATATTCACATAGATGTTATATTGTCATAGATCCTTTAACATGTGGTGCTTGCCCCCATCTTTGCTAGCCAAAAATTCCGCACTAAGTAGAGATACTACTTGTGCATCCAAAAACCCTTAAACCCACATCTTATTTTGAGAGTCCACCATACCTACCTATGGATTGAGTAAGATCCTTCAAGTAAGTTGTCATCTGTGCAAAAAGGCAATAAAAATTGCTTCTAAAAGTGTTGGATCATTTAGTGTAAGAGAAAATTGAGCGTTGTATGAATTTGTGATGGCAAAGAATAAAAGCGACAGACTGCATAATAAAGGTTGCTATCACAAGGGGCAATGTAATGTGACATTCTTTTGCACTAAGAGACTGAGCATACAAACAAATAAGCGCATGGCAACCTCCTTCGCGAAGGGCCTATCTTTTACTTTTATGTATTTACTTTTATGCAACAGTCAAAGTTCTTCTCTCTATTCCTTTTTTATTTTCTCTTTTGGCAAGCATCATGTGGTGAGGAAAGATCTAGGCACATATATCCAGTTGGATATGAGTAGCATGAGTTATTATTGTTGACATCACCCTCGAGGTGAGTATGTTGGGAGGCGAAACTATAAGCCCTATCTTTCTATGTGTCAGGTTGAAACATTTTGCTCATGTGTATGCGGTGAGTGGTGCATTAGTTAACCCAAAAGGCATGACTAACCACTCATATAAACCGAACTTAGTTTTAAATGCTGTTTTCCATTCATCTCCCAATTTCATACGAATTTGATAGTATCCACTACGCAAATCAACTTTGGAGAATATTGTAGAGCCACTCAATTCATCATGCATATCATCTAGCCTAGGAATAGGATGACGATAACGAATAGTAATATTATTAATGCCTCTACAATCAACACACATACGCGACGTACCATCCTTTTTTGGCACTAGTATAATAGGAACAGCACAAGGACTAAGAGATTCGCGTATATAACCTTTGTCGAGCAGCTCCTGTACTTGACGCATAATCTCCTTCGTCTCCTCTGGATTGGTACGGTATGGCGCACGGTTTGGCAACGAAGCACCGGGAATTAAGTCAATCTGATGCTCAATCCCGCGAATAGGTGGTAATCCCGGTGGCACGTCTTGTGGAAAGACGTCAGCGAACTCCTGCAAAATGTTAGTGACCGCAGGAGGCAAAGAGGAAGGCACGTCCTCGAATGAAAATAACGCCTCTTTGCACACAAAAGCATAGCAAACAGATTTGCTGAAATCTAGCTCATCAATATCAGATTTGGTGGCAAGTAAACATGCACTTTTCAATTTAATTTCAGAAGCAACACTAGATGGTTTATTATTAGGCTTCATTTGTTGGTCAAATTCTTTTGCCACAATCTGATTTTCACTCTTATTTTTCTCCTGTTTTGCTTTACTAGCTCTATTAATATCATCTTTCAAAATAGAATCAGGAGTCATAGGAAGCAAAGTAATATGTTTATCCTTATGAACAAGAGTATACTGATTGTTTCTACCATGGTGTACAGAATTTTTATCAAATTGCCATGGTCTACCAAGTAATAAGGAACATGCTTGCATGGGTACCACATCACAATCAACATAATCAGCATATGTAGAGATACTAAAATGCACACGAACAGTACATGTTACCTTAACCTTGCCGCTGTTGTTGAACCATTGGATATAGTAAGGATGTGGATGTGGTCTTGTGGTGAGAGATAGCTTCTCCACCATCTCCATGCTAGCCAAGTTGTTGCAGCTCCCTCCATCTATGATGACGCGAACAGAACGTTCCTTCACAACTCCCTTTGTATGGAACAAATTATGCCTCTGATTTTGCTCAGCTTGTGTGACCTGCACACTCAAAACACGTTGAGCAACTAAACATTCATACCTGTCAGCGTCTTCAGGAGCCATGTATTGCGTCTCATGATCAAAATCATCTCCACCGTGTTCTTCACTTGTAATAAGAGCCAAAGTCTCCTCATCATAGTCACTAGCGGACTCATACACACCATCCTCAGTAGAAATCATAACACGCGGAGATTGGCATTCTCTCGCATAATGACCTCTTCCCTTACAACGACGACAAACAATATCATGTGTGTGCCCTGTTGATGCCATAGATAAAGAAGAGCTCTGGGCAGGCCCAGAAGGTGTACTCTTGGCAGATGGTGGTGGTGGTGCCTGTTTTCTTGTATCTCGGTTGGAGTTGGTGGCTGAAGTCAGTGGTGCCGCAGTAGGACATGTGGGAGTAGAGGAGGCACGCGGTATCCATGATGAAGATCGACCTGCAGAAAAATTAGTTCGCGCCAATGCCTGTCGATCCTGCACTTCACGTTCAGCTTTACAAGCAAGATGGAATAAACGAGTGATATTATTATACTCCTTATACTCTAGAATGGTCTGAATCTCTCTATTTAATCCACCCATGAAACGTGCAAGCATAGCTTCATTCTCCTCAACAATACCACATCTAATCATGCCAGTTTGTAATTCCTGATAATATTCTTCTACAGAATTTTTTCCTTGCCTTAGGCGCTGCAATTTTTGAAGTAATTCACGGTGATAATATGGTGGAACCCAACGAGTACGCATAGCAGTTTTCAAAGCAGCCCACGTAGCTGGAATAGGATATAATCTACAATGTTCAGACCACCATACACATGCAAAACTAGTAAAAGCACAAACAGCAACAGCAACACGTCTCTCCTCGGGATATTGTAAACATGTAAAACGTTGTTCAGTTTCTAACTCCCAAGTAAGATATATATCAGGAACATATCTACCCTCAAATGGTGGAATATTCAATTTTAGTTTAGGAAGATGGTCATGATCTCGTACCTGAGCTGGTAATGCAGCCCTACCATTGCGATTATTGGCATGTGGACGACCTGGTGCTGGTACGTAGTTCTGATTTTGATCAACCTCATCCTCGTAATCGCCCACATAATCGTCCTCCTCAGCGGCAGCAGGAGCCATAGAAGCATCAACAGTAGGTGCAGCGGCACCAGAAGTTTGACCAGGCTCAAGGGGAACGCGCTGTGCTCGTCCCACTTGATTTGGAAGGCGATGTTGTTGTTGTTGGAGAGGTGCGACAGGTGCAGCCGAAGGTGGTTGTGGAAGACGCGCGAGCAATTCATTAAACTTGTTATCGAGCTTTGTTTCGAACGTCTTCTCAATTCCATCTATCTTCTCCATGGCCTCTTCAAATCTGTTTAGCACATCTTGCACCTGTCCACTCATCATTTGCTGAAATTTATCATGCAGCTGTTTGTTCGTCATGTTCTCCCAATCAGTCTCATCGGCTTGTGATCCTGCCATGGTTAGCAGCAATAGAAACACACAAGAATATGATCCTACAGACTACTAGGAAGTGGTGGTGGTGGTGTATCACAAATCCGTCAAGCGAATCTCAAATGCTTACCAGTTCTTACCCAGCAGCAGGTGGTGATCGGCCATCGTTGTAGTCAAAACTCTCAAAGATTGGACAGAGTGATTGCCAGGTAGTGTCAAACGCATGACGTAGATGTATGTGGAGCTAGGAAGGCTTATGATATGGTAGCAAAAATGTCAGCAATAATCAATTCAGAGATGCAAAGTTGAATAAACGCTCAACGACGATACTGTGCTGGTCCTAGGCTAGACCGTACTAGAGACGCGAGCCTAGAACACTAACAAAATCACGGCACGGCACGTAAACAACGGAAGAGCACACTCTAAAAAAAATTTGCTTTTTTTTTTGCGCTCCTCTTTTTTTTGGCGAAAAAATCACTATAATGGCGAGTGTCTCAAAACTCTTCCCAAGTCAAACTAACAGGATTGGCACAAAAAAAAATTTTAACAATTTTTTTTCGGAAATCAGGGCAGCGACGACGAAAAAGTGCGACAAAAAATCACTATGATGGCGAGTCTCTCAAAACGCTCCCTGGGACCTAAAAATAGGATAGGGAAAAAATATTTTTGACCGCGAAAATTTTGGCCTAAAAACTGCCCGGGGGTCTCCAGACTTTTTTTTTCTTTTTTTTTCCGAATCCTACCCAGGCAAGGAAACACGAATCGGAAACTAGATGGATCTCGAAAACAAACCTAATATGAAAAGAACTCAGATTGGTGGTGGATATATGGTGGTGGATATATGGTGGTGGTATATGGCAGCGGTGGTGGTATATGGTAGCGGTGGTGGTATATGGATACGGATCGGTGGTGGTATATGGATACAGATCGGTGATGGTATATGGATTCAGAGCGGTGGTGGATAAGCGGTGGTGGTAGATGGCAGGGGCGATGACGATGGTGCGGCGGCGGCGTGACAACTTATGACCAGAACTCGAAACTCTAAAGGACTAGACGCTAAGACCAGCAACTAGACACGACGATGCAACCGCAAATTCAACAAAGCAAAAACCCTAAAAAGATTATACAAAGGCTCAGATTGGTTCGGATATGATGAACTAACCCTATTTTTTTTGGCTTTTTCGTGGACTGTAGGTATGAAGAACAGACTCGATCTAAACTACGAAAAACTGTAAAATCTCACAGAGCAACCTGAAAATCTGATACCACTTGATAGAGGCGAAGGTGTCCCAATGTTTCGATTAGATGGTAGCTATCGTTTTTGATAGAGGCGAGGGTGTCCCGATCTTTTGATGAGATGATAGCTATCATTTTTGGTGGAGTAGACATTGACGATCCGACTACGAACGTGCGAGGACGTCCCGCCTTAGCAATCGCTAAACCAACGCCGAGAGGTTATTGACCATGCTGGAGCACAATCAACCTGACCACGAGGGTCTATCTCCTGCAAGCAAACGAAGAACAAGCAAGAAACTAAGATTTGCAATCTGGATATTGCGAATATAAGATGAAAGCTTTATTGATCAAAGTGGGGTTCTGTGACGTCTTGGTCTGGTCGTTGAACAGAAACGAAGTACGCGAAGTTGCAGCTATGGCGAACTTTTAATCTAAACAAAACCCAAAGTCTAAATGGTGCCCTAAGGGCTGTATATATGGAGGAAGAGGGGGGGAATTTCGTGGCCCTTGAAGGAGGGGTCCGAAACCAACCCTATCTCTTGTTTCCCCACACATACGGACTCTAAAAACAGCCTATACTCAAGTATTTCGAAATTACATGGGCCTGGCCCAATAATAAGGTGACGCAGCACCTATAATAGCCTCTGGACGAAATTTATGAAGTGGCATCTTGTATATTTCGTCCAAGGCTTCCTGCACTCATTATGGTGGCTTCAAAGTCCTGAAATCATCACTTGTAACTCCGTTCTTGTTCCCCTTGCGCAAGCCATCATCTCCATGCTTGAACTTGCTCCAAGGTTCCTCTTTCTTGTCCAAGCTAGGCCCTTCATTTGTAAGCAAAACAAATGTATCCAATTTAGGCAGCATCATATTCTCATGAACATTAGAATCATTACCAAGAAACGAAAGTACCTGATAATTTAATTGGCGTGCGTGAGCTCTAGTAATTGGTCCAGTATGTATAGCAGCAGGGGCTGTGGGTGTAACAATGGTATTGATGTCCTCATCATCCTCCCCTTCTTGAAATGAAGTCGTCCTCGACGGTAGCTCATCTTCCTCACCCAAATAAGGCTTCAAATCTGCAATGTTAAAAGTGGGACTAACCCCAAAATCTGCAGGCAGCTCAAGTTTATATGCATTATCATTTATTTTCTCTAACACCTTAAAAGGACCATCAGCACGTGGCATTAGCTTTGATTTGCGCAAATCAGGAAATCTATCCTTATGCAAATGTAACCAAACAAGATCTCCAGGTGCAAACACAACATGTTTTCTACCCTTATCTCCAGCAAGTTTATATTTAGCATTCATACGCTCAATGTTCTCCTTAGTTAACTCATGCATTTTTAAGATCAATTCAGCATGTTGTTTAGCATCAAAATTAACCTTCTCCGAAGATGGAAGAGGCAACAAATCAATAGGTGCACGAGGTAGGAAACCATATACAATTTCAAAAGGGCACATCTTAGTAGTAGAATGCAACGAAAGATTATAAGCAAATTCAATATGAGGCAAGCATTCTTCCCACATTTTCTTGTTATTCTTCAAAACAGCCCTAAGCATAGTAGACAAAGTTCTATTGACTACTTCAGTTTGTCCATCAGTTTGGGGGTGACAAGTAGTACTAAAAAGCAGTTTAGTCCCCAACTTAGCCCATAAACATCTCCAAAAGTGGCTAAGAAATTTGGTATCACGATCTGAAACAATAGTATTTGGCACACCATGCAATCGAATAATTTCACGAAAGAACAAATCAGCAACATTAGCAGCATCATCGCTTTTATGACATGGTATAAAGTGTGCCATTTTCGAGAACCTATCCACGACAACAAATATGCTATCCCTCCCCTTCTTTGTTCGAGGTAAACCCAAAACAAAGTCCATAGATATATCCTCCCATGGAACACTAGGTACAGGCAAAGGCATATATAAACCATGAGGATTGAGTCGTGACTTAGCTTTTTGACATGTAGTGCAGCGAGCAACAAAGCGCTCAACATCCCGTCTCATCTTTGGCCAAAAGAAATGTGTAGCAAGTACATCCTCCGTCTTCTTTATGCCAAAGTGTCCCATTAATCCTCCTCCATGCGCCTCCTGCAACAACAAAAGACGAATGGAGCTAGCTGGAATGCATAGCTTGTTAGCACGAAACACAAATCCATCATTAACGACGAACTTGTTCCATGTTCTCCCTTCTTTACAATTCTGCAATACATCTTTAAATTCAGCATCATGCACATATTGATCTTTGATGGTCTCCAAACCAAATATTTTAAAGTCAAGTTGTGAAAGTATAGTATAACGACGAGACAAAGCATCAGCAATAACATTTTCTTTACCCTTCTTGTGTTTAATGACATAAGGGAAAGTCTCAATGAATTCAACCCATTTAGCATGTCTACGGTTCAGTTTGGCTTGACTTTTAATATGTTTCAAAGATTCATGATCAGAATGAATAACAAATTCTTTGGGCCATAAATAATGTTGCCATGTTTCCAAAGTCCGAACAAGAGCATATAATTCCTTATCATAAGTAGAGTAATTCAGACTAGGCCCACTCAATTTTTCAGAAAAGTATGCAATAGGTTTGCCATCTTGTAATAACACACCTCCGAATCCAATTCCACTAGCATCACATTCAAGCTCAAAAGTCTTATTAAAATCAGGAAGTTGGAGTAAAGGAGCATGTGTTAACTTATCTTTCAACACCGTGAAGGCTTCTTCCTGTGCGGTACCCCAAACAAAAGGCACATCCTTCTTTGTAAGCTCGTTGAGAGGTGCAGCAATGGTACTGAAATCTCTCACAAAACGCCTATAGAAACCAGCGAGGCCAAGGAAACTCCTCACTTGTGTGACCGTTTTGGGCTGCGGCCAACTCTCAATAGCTTCAATCTTGGCTTTATCAACTTCAATTCCCTGTGGAGTAACAACATAGCCAAGAAAAGATACTCGGTCGGTGCAAAAGGTGCACTTCCCAAGGTTACCAAAGAAATGTGCATCACGTAGAGCAATAAAAACAGCACGTAAATGTTCCAAATGTTCCTCCAAAGATCTGCTATAAATCAATATATCATCAAAGTAAACTACCACAAATCGTCCAATGAAAGCACGTAAAACTTCGTTCATCAATCTCATGAAAGTACTAGGTGCATTAGTTAACCCAAAAGGCATGACTAACCACTCATATAAACCGTACTTAGTTTTAAATGCTGTTTTCCATTCATCTCCCAATTTCATACGAATTTGATGGTATCCACTACGCAAATCAACTTTGGAGAATATTGTAGAGCCACTCAATTCATCAAGCATATCATCTAGCCTAGGAATAGGATGACGATAACGAATAGTAATATTATTAATGCCTCTACAATCAACACACATACGTGACGTACCATCCTTTTTTGGCACTATTATAATAGGAACAGCACAAGGACTAAGAGATTCGCGTATATAACCTTTGTCAAGCAGCTCCTGTACTTGACGCATAATCTCCTTCATCTCCTCTGGATTGGTACGGTATGGCACACGGTTTGGCAACGAAGCACCGGGAATTAAGTCAATCTGATGCTCAATCCCGCGAATAGGTGGTAATCCCGGTGGCACGTCTTGTGGAAAGACGTCAGCGAACTCCTGCAAAATGTTAGTGACCGCAGGAGGCAAAGAGGAAGGCACGTCCTCGAATGAAAATAACGCCTCTTTGCACACAAAAGCATAGCAAACAGATTTGCTGAAATCTAGCTCATCAATATCAGATTTGGTGGCAAGTAAACATGCAATTTTCAATTTAATTTCAGAAGCAACACTAGATGGTTTATTATTAGGCTTCATTTGTTGGTCAAATTCTTTTGCCACAATCTGATTTTCACTCTTATTTTTCTCCTGTTTTGCTTTACTAGCTCTATTAATATCATCTTTCAAAATAGAATCAGGAGTCATAGGAAGCAAAGTAATATGTTTATCCTTATGAACAAGAGTATACTGATTGTTTCTACCATGGTGTACAGAATTTTTATCAAATTGCCATGGTCTACCAAGTAATAATGAACATGCTTGCATGGGTACCACATCACAATCAACATAATCAGCATATGTAGAGATACTAAAATGCACACGAACAGTACGTGTTACCTTAACCTTGCCGCTGTTGTTGAACCATTGGATATAGTAAGGATGTGGATGTGGTCTTGTGGTGAGAGATAGCTTCTCCACCATCTCCATGCTAGCCAAGTTGTTGCAGCTCCCTCCATCTATGATGACGCGAATAGAACGTTCTTCACAACTCCCTTTTTATGGAACAAATTATGCCTCTGATTTTGCTCAGCTTGTGTGACCTGCACACTCAAAACACGTTGAGCAACTAAACATTCATACCTGTCAGCGTCTTCAGGAGCCATGTATTGCGTCTCATGATCAGAATCATCTCCACCGTGTTCTTCACTTGTAATAAGAGCCAAAGTCTCCTCATCATAGTCACTAGCGGACTCATACCCACCATCCTCAGTAGCAATCATAACACGCGGAGATTGGCATTCTCTCGCATAATGACCTCTTCCCTTACAACGATGACAAATAATATCATGTGTGTGCCCTGTTGATGCCATAGATGAAGAAGAGCTCTGGGCAGGCCCAGAAGGTGTACTCTTGGCAGATGGTGGTGGTGGTGCCTGTTTTCTTGTATCTCGGTTGGAATTGGCGGCTGAAGTCAGTGGTGCTGCAGTAGGACGTGTGGGAATAGAGGAGGCACGCGGTGTCCATGATGAAGATCGACCTGCAGAAAAATTAGTTCGCGCCAATGCCTGTCGATCCTGCACTTCACGTTCAGCTTTACAAGCAAGATGGAATAAACGAGTGATATTATTATACTCCTTATACTCTAGAATGGTCTGAATCTCTCTATTTAATCCACCCATGAAACGTGCAAGCATAGCTTCATTCTCCTCAACAATACCACATCTAATCATGCCAGTTTGTAATTCCTGATAATATTCTTCTCCAGAATTTTTTCCTTGTCTTAAGCGCTGCAATTTTTGAAGTAATTCACGTTGATAATATGGTGGAACCCAACGAGTACGCATAGCAGTTTTCAAAGCAGCCCACGTAGCTGGAATAGGATATAATCTACAATGTTCAGACCACCATACACATGCAAAACTAGTGAAAGCACAAACAGCAGCAGCAACACGTCGTTCCTCGGGATATTGTAAACATGTAAAACGTTGTTCAGTTTCTAACTCCCAAGTAATATATATATCAGGAACATATCTACCCTCGAATGGTGGAATATTCAATTTTAATTTAGGAAGATGGTCATGATCTCGTACCTGAAGTGGTGGTGCAGACCTACCATTGCGATTATTTGCATGTGGACGACCTGGTGCTGGTGGTTGCACGTAGTTATGATTTTGATCAACCTCATCCTCATAATCGCCCGCGTAATCATCCTTGATGAGGACATCAATACCATTGTTACACCCACAGCCCCTGCTTCTATACATACTGGACCAATTACTAGAGCTCGCGCACGCCAATTAAATTATCAGGTACTTTCGTTTCTTGGTAATGATTCTAAAGTTCATGAGAATATGATGCTGCCTAAATTGGATACATTTGTTTTGCTTACAAATGAAGGCCCTAGCTTGGACAAGAAAGAGGAACCTTGGAGCAAGTTCAAGCATGGAGATGATGGCATGCACAAGGGGAACAAGAACGGAGTTACAAGTGATGATTTCAGGACTTTGAAGCCACCATAATGAGTGCAGGAAGCCTTGGACGAAATATACAAGATGTCACTTCATAAATTTCGTCCAGAGGCTATTATAGGTGCTGCGTCACCTTATTATTGGGCCAGGCCCATGTAATTTCAAAATACTTGAGTATAGGCTGTTTTTAGAGTCCGTATGTGTGGGGAAACAAGAGATAGGGTTGGTTTCGGACCCCTCCTTCAAGGGCCACGAAATCCCCTCCTCTTCCTCCATATATACAGCCCTTAGGGCACCGTTTAGACTTTGGGTTTTGTTTAGATTAAAAGTTTGCCATAGCTGCAACTTCGCGTACTTCGTTTGTGTTCAACGACCAGACCAAGACGTCACAGAACCCCACCTTGATCAATAAAGCTTTCATCTTATATTCGCAATATCCAGATTGCAAATCTTAGTTTCTTGCTTGTTCTTCGTTTGCTTGCAGGAGATAGACCCTCGTGGTCAGGTTGATTGTGCTCCGGCGTGGTCAATAACCTCTCGGAGTTGGTTTAGCGATTGCTAAGGCGCGACGTCCTCGCACGTTCGTAGTCGGATCGTTAAAGTCTACTCCACCAAAAACGATAGCTATCATCTCATCGAAAGATCGGGACACCCTCGCCTCTATCAACAACTCCCTTTGTATGGAACAAATTATGCCTCTGATTTTGCTCAGCTTGTGTGACCTGCACACTCAAAACACGTTGAGCAACTAAACATTCATACCTGTCAGCGTCTTCAGGAGCCATGTATTGCGTCTCATGATCAGAATCATCTCCACCGTGTTCTTCACTTGTAATAAGAGCCAAAGTCTCCTCATCATAATCACTAGCGGACTCATACCCACCATCCTCAGTAGCAATCATAACACGCGGAGATTGGCATTCTCTCGCATAATGACCTCTTCCCTTACAACGACGACAAATAATATCATGTGTGTGCCCTGTTGATGCCATAGATGAAGAAGAGCTCTGGGCAGGCCCAGAAGGTGTACTCTTGGCAGATGGTGGTGGTGGTGCCTGTTTTCTTGTATCTCGATTGGAATTGGCGGCTGAAGTCAGTGGTGCCGCAGTAGGATGTGTGGGAGTAGAGGAGGCACGCGGTGTCCATGATGAAGATCGACCTGCAGAAAAATTAGTTCGCGCCAATGCCTGTCGATCCTGCACTTCACGTTCAGCTTTACAAGCAAGATGGAATAAACGAGTGATATTATTATACTCCTTATACTCTAGAATGGTCTGAATCTCTCTATTTAATCCACCCATGAAACGTGCAAGCATAGCTTCATTCTCCTCAACAATACCACATCTAATCATGCCAGTTTGTAATTCCTGATAATATTCTTCTACAGAATTTTTTCCTTGTCTTAAGCGCTGCAATTTTTGAAGTAATTCACGTTGATAATATGGTGGAACCCAACGAGTACGCATAGCAGTTTTCAAAGCAGCCCACGTAGCTGGAATAGGATATAATCTACAATGTTCAGACCACCATACACATGAAAAACTAGTAAAAGCACAAACAGCAGCAGCAACACGTCTCTCCTCGGGATATTGTAAACATGTAAAACGTTGTTCAGTTTCTAACTCCCAAGTAAGATATATATCAGGAACATATCTACCCTCAAATGGTGGAATATTCAATTTCAGTTTAGGAAGATGGTCATGATCTCGTACCTGAGCTGGTAATGCAGCCCTACCATTGCGATTATTGGCATGTGGACGACCTGGTGCTGGTACGTAGTTTTGATTTTGATCAACCTCATCATCGTAATCGCCCGCATAATCGTCCTCCTCAGCGGCAGCAGGAGCCATAGAAGCATCAACAGTAGGTGCAGCGGCACCAGAAGTTTTACCAGGCTCAAGGGGAACGCGCTGTGCTCGTCCCACTTGATTTGGAAGGCGACGTTGTTGTTGTTGTAGAGGTGCGACAGGTGCAGCCGGCGGTGGTTGTGGAAGACGCGCGAGCAATTCATTAAACTTGTTATCGAGCTTAGTTTCGAACGTCTTCTCAATTCCATCTATCTTCTCCATGGCCTCTTCAAATCTGTTTAGCACATCTTGCACCTGTCCACTCATCATTTGCTGAAATTTATCATGTAGCTGTTTGTTCGTCATGTTCTCCCAATCAGTCTCATCGGCTTGTGATCCTGCCATGGTTAGCAGCAATAGAAACACACAAGAATATGATCCTACAGACTACTGGGAAGTGGTGGTGGTGGTGTATCACAAAACCGTCAAGCGAATCTCAAATGCTACCAGTTCTTACCCAGCAGCAGGTGGTGATCGGCAACCGTTGTAGTCAAAACTCTTAAAGATTGGACAGAGCGATTGCCAGGTGGTGTCAAATGCACGATGTAGATGTATGTGGTGCTGGGAAGGCTTATGATATGGTAGCAAAAATGTCAGCAATAATCAATTCAGAGATGCAAAGTTGAATAAACGCTCAACGACGGTACTGTGCTGGTCCTAGGCTAGACCGTACTAGAGACGCGAGCCTAGAACACTAACAAAATCACGGCGCGGCACGTAAACAAGGGAAGAGCACACTCTAAAAAAAATTCGTTTTTTTTTGCGTTGTTTTTTTTTTTGCGCTCTTTTTTTTTTGCAAAAAATCACTATAATGGCGAGTGTCTCAAAACTCTTCCCAAGTCAAACTAATAGGATTGGCATGAAATTTTTTTTGACAATTTTTTTTTTCGGAAATCAGGGCAGCGACGACGAAAAAGTGCGACAAAAAATCACTATGATGGCGAGTGTCTCAAAACCCTTGGACCTAAAAATAGGATAGGGAAAAAATATTTTTGAGATCCAAAATTTTGGCCTAAAAACTGCCCGGGGGTCTCCAGACTTTTTTTTTCTCTCCCTCTTTCCAAAACAAACTAGATAAGATGTAGATTGGATCAAGCACAGATGTGAACGACCTCAACTATGATTATGACAATGAACACTGGGTAGCACGATGTGGAAATTGATGGATGGGATGGTGGACAGCTGAAGGAATAACGATGCAGCGGCGGCGTGACTAATGTGAACAGAACTCGAAACTCTAAATGAACTAGACACTAAGACCAGCAACTGAACACGATGATGCAACCGATAATTCAATAATGCAAACAATGAAAAGAAAATTGCAAAGGCTCAGACTGGCTTGGACAAAGGATGAATAGATCTAACTTTTTTTTGTGGCTTTTTCTTGAACAATAGGTAAGAAAATAAATCTAATCTAGGGAAAACTGGAAATTCTCACCGAGCAACCTGAAAACTGATACCACTTGATAGAGGCGAGGGTGTCCCGATCTTTCGATGAGATGATAGCTATCGTTTTTGGTGGAGTAGACTTTGACGATCCGACTACGAATGTGCGAGGACGTCGCACCTTAGCAATCGCTAAACCAACTCCGAGAGGTTATTGACCACGCCGGAGCACAATCAACCTGACCACGAGGGCCTATCTCCTGCAAGCAAACGAAGAACAAGCAAGAAACTAAGATTTGCAATCTGGATATTGCGAATATAAGATGAAAGCTTTATTGATCAAAGTGGGGTTCTGTGACGTCTTGGTCTGGTCGTTGAACACAAACGAAGTACGCGAAGTTGCAGCTATGGCGAACTTTTAATCTAAACAAAACCCAAAGTCTAAACGGTGCCCTAAGGGTTGTATATATGGAGGAAGGGGGGGGGGATTTCGTGGCCCTTGAAGGAGGGGTCCGAAACCAACCCTATCTCTTGTTTTCCCACACATACGGACTCTAAAAACAGCCTATACTCAAGTATTTCGAAATTACATGGGCCTGGCCCAATAATAAGGTGACACAGCACCTATAATAGCCTCTGGACGAAATTTATGAAGTGGCATCTTGTATATTTCGTCCAAGGCTTCGTGCACTAATTATGGTGGCTTCAAAGTCCTGAAATCATCACTTGTAACTCCGTTCTTGTTCCCCTTGCGCAAGCCATCATCTCCATGCTTGAACTTGCTCCAATGTTCCTCTTTCTTGTCCAAGCTAGGCCCTTCATTTGTAAGCAAAACAAATGTATCCAATTTAGGCAGCATCATATTCTCATGAACATTAGAATCATTACCAAGAAACGAAAGTACCTGATAATTTAATTGGCGTGCGCGAGCTCTAGTAATTGGTCCAGTATGTATAGCAGCAGGGGCTGTGGGTGTAACAATGGTATTGATGTCCTCATCATCCTCCCCTTCTTGAAATGAAGTCGTCCTCGACGGAAGCTCATCTTCCTCACCCAAATAAGGCTTCAAATCTGCAATGTTAAAAGTGGGACTAACCCCAAAATCTGCAGGCAGCTCAAGTTTATATGCATTATCATTTATTTTCTCTAACACCTTAAAAGGACCTTCAGCATGTGGCATTATCTTTGATTTGCGCAAATCAGGAAATCTATCCTTACGCAAATGTAACCAAACAAGATCTCCAGGTGCAAACACAACATGTTTTCTACCCTTATCTCCAGCAAGTTTATATTTAGCATTCATACGCTCAATGTTCTCCTTAGTTAACTCATGCATTTTTAAGATCAATTCAGCATGTTGTTTAGCATCAAAATTAACCTTCTCCGAAGATGGAAGAGGCAACAAATCAATTGGTGCACAAGGAAGGAAACCATACACAATTTCAAAAGGACACATCTTAGTAGTAGAATGCAATGAACGATTATAAGCAAATTCAATATGAGGCAAGCATTCTTCCCACATTTTCTTGTTATTCTTCAAAACAGCCCTAAGCATAGTAGACAATGTTCTATTGACTACTTCAGTTTGTCCATCAGTTTGGGGGTGACATGTAGTACTAAAAAGCAGTTTAGTCCCCAACTTAGCCCATAAACATCTCCAAAAGTGGCTAAGAAATTTAGTATCACGATCTGAAACAATAGTATTTGGCACACCATGCAAGCGTATAATTTCACGAAAGAACAAATCAGCAACATTAACAGCATCATCGCTTTTATGACATGGTATAAAGTGTGCCATTTTCGAGAACCTATCCACGACAACAAATATGCTATCCCTCCCCTTCTTTGTTCGAGGTAAACCTAAAACAAAGTCCATAGATATATCCTCCCAAGGAACACTAGGTACAGGCAAAGGCATATATAAACCATGAGGATTGAGTCGTGACTTAGCTTTTTGACATGTAGTGATAGAGGCGAGGGTGTCCCGATCTTTCGATGAGATGATAGCTATCGTTTTTGGTGGAGTAGACTTTGACGATCCGACTACGAACGTGCGAGGACGTCGCGCCTTAGCAATCGCTAAACCAACTCCTGGAGGTTATTGACCACGCCGGAGCACAATCAACCTGACCACGAGGGTCTATCTCCTGCAAGCAAACGAAGAACAAGCAAGAAACTAAGATTTGCAATCTGGATATTGCGAATATAAGATGAAAGCTTTATTGATCAAGGTGGGGTTCTGTGACGTCTTGGTCTGGTCGTTGAACACAAACGAAGTACGCGAAGTTGCAGCTATGGCGAACTTTTAATCTAAACAAAACCCAAAGTCTAAACGGTGCCCTAAGGGCTGTATATATGGAGGAAGAGGGGGGGATTTCGTGGCCCTTGAAGGAGGGGTCCGAAACCAACCCTATCTCTTGTTTCCCCACACATACAGACTCTAAAAACAGCCTATACTCAAGTATTTCGAAATTACATGGGCCTGGCCCAATAATAAGGTGACGCAGCACCTATAATAGCCTCTGGACGAAATTTATGAAGTGACATCTTGTATATTTCGTCCAAGGCTTCCTGCACTCATTATGGTGGCTTCAAAGTCCTGAAATCATCACTTGTAACTCCGTTCTTGTTCCCCTTGTGCATGCCATCATCTCCATGCTTGAACTTGCTCCAAGGTTCCTCTTTCTTGTCCAAGCTAGGCCCTTCATTTGTAAGCAAAACAAATGTATCCAATTTAGGCAGCATCATATTCTCATGAACTTTAGAATCATTACCAAGAAACGAAAGTACCTGATATTTTAATTGGCGTGCGTGAGCTCTAGTAATTGGTCCAGTATGTATAGAAGCAGGGGCTGTGGGTGTAACAATGGTATTGATGTCCTCTTGATAGAGGCGAGGGTGTCCCGATCTTTCGATGAGATGATAGCTATCGTTTTTGGTGGAGTAGACTTTGACGATCCGACTACGAACGTGCGATGACGTCGCGCCTCAGCAATTGCTAAAACAACTCCGAGAGGTTATTGACCACGCCGGAGCACAATCAACCTGACCACGAGGGTCTATCTCCTGCAAGCAAACGAAGAACAAGCAAGAAACTAAGATTTGCAATCTGGATATTGCGAATATAAGATGAAAGCTTTATTGATCAAGGCGGGGTTCTGTGACGTCTTGGTCTGGTCGTTGAACACAAACGAAGTACGCGAAGTTGCAGCTATGGCGAACTTTTAATCTAAACAAAACCCAAAGTCTAAACGGTGCCCTAAGGGCTGTATATATGGAGGAAGAGGAGGGGATTTCGTGGCCCTTGAAGGAGGTGTCCGAAACCAACCCTATCTCTTGTTTCCCCACACATACGGACTCTAAAAACAGCCTATACTCAAGTATTTCGAAATTACATGGGCCTGGCCCAATAATAAGGTGACACAGCACCTATAATAGCCTCTGGACGAAATTTATGAAGTGACATCTTGTATATTTCGTCCAAGGCTTCCTGCACTCATTATGGTGGCTTCAAAGTCCTGAAATCATCACTTGTAACTCCGTTCTTGTTCCCCTTGTGCATGCCATCATCTCCATGCTTGAACTTGCTCCAAGGTTCCTCTTTCTTGTCCAAGCTAGGCCCTTCATTTGTAAGCAAAACAAATGTATCCAATTTAGGCAGCATCATATTCTCATGAACTTTAGAATCATTACCAAGAAACGAAAGTACCTGATATTTTAATTGGCGTGCGCGAGCTCTAGTAATTGGTCCAGAATGTATAGAAGCAGGGGTTGTGGGTGTAACAATGGTATTGATGTCCTCATCACCGAGGGTCTATCTCCTGCAAGCAAACGAAGAACAAGCAAGAAACTAAGATTTGCAATCTGGATATTGCGAATATAAGATGAAAGCTTTATTGATCGAGGTGGGGTTTTGTGACGTCTTGGTCTGGTTGTTGAACACAAACGAAGTACGCGAAGTTGCAGCTATGGCGAACTTTTAATCTAAACAAAACCCAAAGTCTAAACGGTGCCCTAAGGGCTGTATATATGGAGGAAGAGGAGGGGATTTCGTGGCCCTTGAAGGAGGGGTCCGAAACCAACCCTATCTCTTGTTTCCCCACACATACGGACTCTAAAAACAGCCTATACTCAAGTATTTCGAAATTACATGGGCCTGGCCCAATAATAAGGTGACGCAGCACCTATAATAGCCTGTGGACGAAATTTATGAAGTGACATCTTGTATATTTCGTCCAAGGCTTCCTGCACTCATTATGGTGGCTTCAAAGTCCTGAAATCATCACTTGTAACTCCGTTCTTGTTCCCCTTGTGCATGCCATCATCTCCTTGCTTGAACTTGCTCCAAGGTTCCTCTTTCTTGTCCAAGCTAGACCCTTCATTTGTAAGCAAAACAAATGTATCCAATTTAGGCAGCATCATATTCTCATGAACTTTAGAATCATTACCAAGAAACGAAAGTACCTGATATTTTAATTGGCGTGCGCGAGCTCTAGTAATTGGTCCAGTATGTATAGAAGCAGGGGCTGTGGGTGTAACAATGGTATTGATGTCCTCATCACCAGGGGAGTGGTGGAGCTGTTGGTCACCCTAGAGAATGGCCTGGTGGGCATGAGTTTGATAGAGGCGAGGGTGTCCCCGATCTTTCGATGAGATGATAGCTATCGTTTTTGGTGGAGTAGACTTTGACGATCCGACTACGAACGTGCGAGGACGTCGCGCCTTAGCAATCGCTAAACCAACTCCGAGAGGTTATTGACCACGCCGGAGCACAATCAACCTGACCACGAGGGTCTATCTCCTGCAAGCAAACGAAGAACAAGCAAGAAACTAAGATTTGCAATCTGGATATTGCGAATATAAGATGAAAGCTTTATTGATCAAGGTGGGGTTCTGTGACGTCTTGGTCTGGTCGTTGAACACAAACGAAGTACGCGAAATTGCAGCTATGGCGAACTTTTAATCTAAACAAAACCCAAAGTCTAAACGGTGCCCTAAGGGCTGTATATATGGAGGAAGAGGAGGGGATTTCGTGGCCCTTGAAGGAGGGGTCCGAAACCAACCCTATCTCTTGTTTCCCCACACATACGGACTCTAAAAACAGCCTATACTCAAGTATTTCGAAATTACATGGGCCTGGCCCAATAATAAGGTGACGCAGCACCTATAATAGCCTCTGGACGAAATTTATGAAGTGACATCTTGTATATTTCGTCCAAGGCTTCCTGCACTCATTATGGTGGCTTCAAAGTCCTGAAATCATCACTTGTAACTCCGTTCTTGTTCCCCTTGTGCATGCCATCATCTCCATGCTTGAACTTGCTCCAAGGTTCCTCTTTCTTGTCCAAGCTAGGCCCTTCATTTGTAAGCAAAACAAATGTATCCAATTTAGGCAGCATCATATTCTCATGAACTTTAGAATCATTACCAAGAAACGAAAGTACCTGATATTTTAATTGACGTGCGCGAGCTCTAGTAATTGGTCCAGTATGTGTAGAAGCAGGGGCTGTGGGTGTAACAATGGTATTGATGTCCTCATCATCCTCCCCTTCTTGAAATGAAGTCGTCCTCGACGGAAGCTCATCTTCCTCACCCAAATAAGGCTTCAGATCTGCAATGTTAAAAGTGGGACTAACCCCAAAATCTACAGGCAGCTCAAGTTTATATGCATTATCATTTATTTTCTCTAACACCTTAAAAGGACCATCAGCACGTGGCATTAGCTTTGATTTGCGCAAATCAGGAAATCTATCCTTACGCAAATGTAACCAAACAAGATCTCCAGGTGCAAACACAACATGTTTTCTACCCTTATCTCCAGCAAGTTTATATTTAGCATTCATACGCTCAATGTTCTCCTTAGTTAACTCATGCATTTTTAAGATCAATTCAGCACGTTGTTTAGCATCAAAATTAACCTTCTCCGAAGATGGAAGAGGCAACAAATCAATTGGTGCACGAGGAAGTAAACCATACACAATTTCAAAAGGACACATCTTAGTAGTAGAATGCAATGAACGATTATAAGCAAATTCAATATGAGGCAAGCATTCTTCCCACATTTTCTTGTTATTCTTCAAAACAGCCCTAAGCATAGTAGACAATGTTCTATTGACTACTTCAGTTTGTCCATCAGTTTGGGGGTGACATGTAGTACTAAAAAGCAGTTTAGTCCCCAACTTAGCCCATAAACATCTCCAAAAGTGGCTAAGAAATTTAGTATCACGATCTGAAACAATAGTATTTGGCACACCATGCAAGCGTATAATTTCACGAAAGAACAAATCAACAACATTAACAGCATCATCGCTTTTATGACATGGTATAAAGTGTGCCATTTTCGAGAACCTATCCACGACAACAAATATGCTATCCCTCCCCTTCTTTGTTCGAGGTAAACCTAAAATAAAGTCCATAGATATATCCTCCCAAGGAACACTAGGTACAGGCAAAGGCATATATAAACCATGAGGATTGAGTCGTGACTTAGCTTTTTGACATGTAGTGCAGCGAGCAACAAAACGCTCAACATCCCGTCTCATCTTTGGCCAAAAGAAATGTGTAGCAAGTATATCCTCCGTCTTCTTCACGCCAAAGTGTCCCATTAATCCTCCTCCATGCGCCTCCTGCAACAACAAAAGACGAACAGAGCTAGCTGGAATGCATAGCTTGTTAGCACGAAACACAAATCCATCATTAATGACGAACTTGTTCCATGTTCTCCCTTCCTTACAATTCTGCAATACATCTTTAAATTCAGCATCATGCGCATATTGATCTTTGATGGTCTCCAAACCAAATATTTTAAAGTCAAGTTGTGAAAGCATCGTATAATGACGAGACAAAGCATCAGCAATAACATTTTCTTTACCCTTCTTGTGTTTAATGACATAAGGGAAAGTCTCAATAAATTCAACCCATTTAGCATGTCTACGGTTCAGTTTTGCTTGACTTTTAATGTGTTTCAAAGATTCATGATCAGAATGTATAACAAATTCTTTGGGCCATAAATAATGTTGCCATGTTTCTAAGGTCCGAACAAGAGCATATAATTCTTTATCATAAGTAGAATAGTTCAGACTAGGCCCACTCAATTTTTCAGAAAAGTATGCAACAGGTTTGCCATCTTGTAATAAAACACCTCCTAATCCAATTCCGCTAGCATCACATTCAAGCTCAAAAGTCTTATTAAAATCAGGAAGCTGGAGTAAATGAACATTAGAATCATTACCAAGAAACGAAAGTACCTGATAATTTAATTGGCGTGCGCGAGCTCTAGTAATTGGTCCAGTATGTATAGCAGCAGGGGCTGTGGGTGTAACAATGGTATTGATGTCCTCATCAGTTTTTCTGTGCGAGTCGACCTTGACGATCCGACTACCAACGTGCGAGACGTCGCGCCTTAGCAATCGCTATACCAACTTCCAAGGGGTTATTGACCACGCTGGAGCACGATCAACCTGACCACGAGGGTCTGTTTCCTGCGAGCAAACGAAGAACAAGCAAGAAACTGAGATTGCAATCTGGATATTGCGAATATAAGAGGAAAGCTTTATTAATGAAGGTGGGGTTCTGTGACGCCTTTGTCTGGTCGTTGAACACAAACGAAGTACGCGAAGTTGCAGCTATGGTGAACTTTTAATCTAAACAAAACCCAAAGTCTAAACGGTGCCCTAAGGGCTGTATATATGGAGGAAGAGGGGGGGATTTCGTGGCCCTTGAAGGAGGGGTCCGAAACCAACCCTATCTCTTGTTTCCCCACACATACGGACTCTAAAAACAGCCCATACCCAAGTATTTCGAAATTACATGGGCCTGGCCCAATAATAAGGTGACGCGGCACCTATAATAGCCTCTGGACAAAATTTATGAAGTGGCATCTTGTATATTTCGTCCAAGGCATCCTGCACTCATTATGGTGGCTTCAAAGTCCTGAAATCATCACTTGTAACTCCATTCTTGTTCCCCTTGCGCATGCCATCATCTCCATGCTTGAACTTGCTCCAAGGTTCCTCTTTCTTGTCCAAGCTAGGCCCTTCATTTGTAAGCAAAACAAATGTATCCAATTTAGGTAGCATCATATTCTCATGAACATTATAATCATTACCAAGAAACGAAAGTACTTGATAATTTAATTGGCGTGCGCGAGCTCTAGTAATTGGTCCAGTATGTATAGCAGCAGGGGCTGTGGGTGTAACAATGGTATTGATGTCCTCATCATAACCTGTGAATGTATCTACGCAAATCTTCTCCTTTCTTTTATGGGATCGCTTACAAGTCGCTGGGCACCCTTGGACCTTTCTATCCCCCAGTGAATGCACCAACAAACTCATTGTAAACATCAGACCACGAAGAATGGAGTTTTCTGGCAGGTTCATCAACCAGGATCTCACATTGGGCTTGAGCACCAATGGGAAGTAGTTGGCTAGCACCTTTTTGTCTCTTCCCCCGGCAGCCTGTATAGCGATGGTGTACACACCTAAGAACTCTGCCGGGTTTTGACTACCATCATACTCTTCTGGTACTCCGGGCTGGAACATGCGGATGGAGGGCCAGCGGACTTGCCGCAGGTCACGTGTTAAAGCGGGGCACCCAACCTCATAAGGTAGGTACCTGCCATCAATGGACCCTGGCTCATCGACGACTGGACCATTGTGCTCGTCTGATTGACGGCGTGCCTCCAGCCGCCGCTAGATAGTGGTGCGAGCATCCTCTGCTCGCCTTTCCAGCAACACTTGCCTCTGATCCTACTGCGTCTGCGGATCTAAGGAAGCCATGGATTCATCGTCGGGCCGCACGTCCTGGTAGTCTTGCTGCGAGGGTCGGTGTTGTCGCTAAGATTGTTGCTGGGGAGGGGACTGCACCGTGGGCGCACCGCCAACCCCACGGCCCTTAGCTAGAGCTGCAGGCGTAGTTGGCGAGCGCCGTGAGGGCTCCGCCAAGTGGGACCTGTTCGCATCGGCAAACTTGATCAAACTCCGAATGGTAGCCCTCCACTCGTCCATCTTGTCAGCCACTAGAGGGAAATCCAGCAGCATCTGTGCCCATGCCGTTGCCTCCGTTGCCGTTTGGGGCATGTTAGAGTGTGAGGAACGCGATGTCGCTCGACTGCTGGCTGAGCCAGCAGGAGCAGCGTTGCGGTCTTGTTGCCGAACCGTGAGGGCAGCAGTGGGCTAGCGCGGTGGGAGTGGCAGCTAGAGATCTTGAGTCTGATCAACTGTTGACTTGCCATGCGGACGCTGTTGCAGAGGCACATCAGCACCGCCCGGCATCACGTCGCATCCATCTCGCGATGGGCGCGGTGTGTGCCTTGATGTTGTCTCGCCTGCAACTGCTGGGGTTGGTGCAGCGGGAGGATCTCAGCTCGTGCTGGACCGGGCGGTGTCGCTTCGGTGGCCGCGCTCGCTATGGTGCGGGGGAAGTGGGAGCTGCCCGTCCGCACCGCCCGCACCATTGTTGTGGTTCTCGCCAGAGGTTCATGCTAGCTTACCAGCTCCGGCATTCCTATCATCTGCTCCCACCGCGACGGGCACGGCGACATCACCTCTTGTGCCGGCCGCGCCACCCGTGGCTTTCGAAACGCCCGCCCGAGTGGCGCCGCATACGCCATCCGCAGGCGAATGTGGTGGGAGTCTTGAAGAGGATGGTTTCGTCGTCAAGGAGCCCTACTTCTTGGGCGCCATGCACGATGAAGAAGACACAGAACTTTACACAGCCGATGCGTTGCTCGCTGCCTTGATTCACGCCAATGCAGAACCCCTGCCTGGCGCGCCAAAGATGTCGGCGTGGAGCCGATGATCTATGGGGCAATGTAGCCCCTTTGCTGGTTCGGCAAGGGGTGGCGATCGATGGAAAGAGCAAATACAACAAGGAGCACACGATTTTACCCAGGTTCGGGCCGCATGGGGGCGTAAAACCCCACTCCTGCCTTTAGTGTATTGGGTGGTGTTTGAACACAAATACACGGAGCGCTCTCCCCCGGATAGTAGTGGAGAGAGAGCAGCTGCACGAATACCTATGCGTGAGGGTTGCAAAGATTCCAACCACTATTAATGCTTCCCTGGCCTCCTTTTATAGCTCAAGGGGTCACCACGGTGGCAAAAAGGTCATTACAGGGGTGATTAGTCTGATACAGAGCTATCATACCTAACACTGCCACTTAAGACAAAATACATGAAATGCGCTGCTAGGTGTCATCTGGAGGTTGAATCCCGACAAGGCTGCCACGACGCTTATCCAGCTACCTCCTATTAGCGTGACACGCCATCATGGTGGGTGTCAATAAAGGTGTTTTACCCCAGCAAGCTGACACGCACGGGTTACGTCCACCTAAACACCTTCGGGCTCGACACCTCACTAATCAGCGACCAATTGGTCAGAGAGGCGGGGCGCTGGTGTTGGCGGGAAGCCCATGCCCGAGGAGCTTGCCGGGGCTTGACTTGCCAGCTCATCCCTCCCGGAGTTGGTTGCTTCCGTTGTGACATTTGTAGCTTGTTCCAAGGCTTGATCTTCTTAATGCTCTCCTTGATCTCATGAAGAGCGGCTTCTCTGGTTTAGTTGTATATGAGACTTGGCACTTGAAGTAAGGGTTGCAATGCGCCTGTGCATAAGTCAGGGCGGCAAACACTCATGTTTGTTGCACCGACATTTGGCCATACTAACTTTTGTTTGAGCTCCACGGCGCGCCAAAATGATCGCAATGAAAAGTTGTATGCCTCCATTACCCACTTCGTCAGTTAAGTAAACATTTCAGAAGCCAGATCCGCTAGTAACATTGAGTTTCAGATGGTTATCTTTGGCATGTACTCTACCACCATTTCGTGGGCTCACCCACAGATAGATATATGGACAATAAAGTATTGAACAATGCACTGTACTTCCATTTATGAACCAGAAATACTACATGCTCAGTCTGGACAGAAGGAGGAGGCTCATTATTGCATCAAACCCGAAGAATTCGTGCTTTCCATTGCCTATCACCCACCCCGCTACCACTCTCACTTTTTCACCGACAGATGCATTATTCTTGGATGATAAAGTGCATAACACCTCATTGTCATCATGTTCATGCACACAAAAAATTATAGATCCTTCTGAATGGTGCAAGATGGCTCATCGGCGCGATCAACTTACCCCGGAAGTTGTAATCATGGTCTGCCCCCCGATGTTGTATTCGTTAAATGACCATAATTTGGCCATAGAAAATTTTGTTTGAGCTCCATGGCACGCCAAAACAATCACAATGAAAAGTTGTCAGCGTCCATTATCCACTTCATCGGTAAAGACAACATTTCAAAAGCCAGATCCGGCTTGTAAAATTGAGTTTCAGATGGTTTTATCTTTGGTGTGTACTCTGCCACCCTCTACAACCATTCCGTGAGCTCACCCACGGATAGATATATGGACAATAACATATGAAACAATGCACTGTCCTTCCATTTACGAACTAGTAGGACAAGATGCTGTGTCTGGACAGAAGGAGGAGGCTCATTGTTGCATCCAAACCGAAGAATTCGTGCTTTACATGGTCTATCACCCAACCTGCTACTACCCTCACTTTTTCACTCACATATGCTTTATTCTTGCATGATTAAGTACATATCAGCTCATTATCATTATGTTCACGCACACAAAAAGTTATAGCTCATTCTGAATGGTGCAAGATGGCTCGTCGCCGCGATCAACTTACCCCGAAAGTTGTAATCATGGTTTATCCCATGATGTTCTATCCTTAAAACGACCACAATTTGGTCATACAAACTGTTGTTTGTGGTCCATGGTCCACCAAAATGATCGGAATGAAAAGTTGTATGCGTCCATCACCCACTTTGTCGGTTAAAACAACATTGTGGAAGCCAGATGCAGCTAGGAAAATTGAGTTTCTAATGAACTTATCTTTGGCGCGTATTCTGCCACCCTCTACCACTCTTCCGTGAACTCACCCACGGGTAGATATATGGACAATAACATACAGAACAATGCATCGTCCTTACATTTACGAACCAGAAAGACTACAGCCCCAGTCTGAACAGAAGGAGGAGGCTCACTATTGCATCGAAACCGAAGATTTTGTGCTATACATGGTCTATCACCCATCCCGCTACCACCCTTGCTATTTCACCGGCAGATGCATTATGCTTGTATGATAAAGTACATAACACATCATTGTCATTCTGTTCATGCAAATGGTGCAAGATGGCTCGTCGGCGCGATCAACTTACCCCAAAAGTTCTTATCATGGTCTGTCCCCCGGTGTTGTATCCATTAAACAACTAAAATTTGGCCAAACAAACTTTTGTTTGGGCTCCATGGTGCGCCAAAATGATCACAATGAAAAGTTGTCTGCATCCATTACCCACTTCATCGGTTAAGACAATATTTCAAAAGCCAGATTCGACTAGTAAAATTGAGTTTCAGATGATTTTATCTTTGGCGTGTACTCTGCCACCCTCTACCACCCTTCCGTGAGCTCACCCATGGACATGTATATGGACAATAACATATGGAACAATGCATCGTCCTTCCATTTACGAACCAGAAGGACTAGATGCTGAGTCTGGACAGAAGGAGGAGGCTCATTAATGCATCCAAACCAAAGAATTCGAGCTTTACATGGTCTATCACCCGTCCCGCTACCAACCTGAGTTTTTCACCGGTAGATGCATTATTCTTGGATGTTAAATTACATATCAGCTCATTATCATTATCTTCATGCACAAAAAAATTATAGGTCATTCTGAATGGTGCAAGATGGCTCGTTGGTGCGATCAACTTACTTCGAAAGTTGCAATTATGGTCTGTCCCATAACATTGTATCCATAAAGCGACCACAATTTGGCCATACCAACTTTGTTTGAGCGCCATGGCGTGCCAAAACAATTACAATGAAAAGTTGTATGCCTCCATTACCCACTTCATCAGTTAAGACAACATTTCAGAAGCCAAATATGGCTAGTAAAATTGAGTTTCAAATGATTTTTATCTTTGGCGTGTACTCTGCCACCCTCTACCACCCTTCCGTGAGCTCACCCATGGACAGATAGATGGACAATAATGTATCGCACAATGCACTGTCATTCCATTTACAATCCAGAAAGACTACATGCTTAGTCTGGACAGAAGGAGGAGGCTCATTTTAGCATCCAAACCGAAGAATTTGTGCTTTCCATGGTCTATCACCCATCCCGCTACCACCCTCACTTTTTCACCGGCAGATGCATTATTCTTGGATGATAAAGTGCATAGCGCCTCATTGTCATCATGTTCATGCAAAAAATATATATAGCTCATTATGAATGGTGCAAGATGGCTCGTCGGCGCGATCAACTTACCTCAAAAGTTGTAATCATGGTATGTCCCCCGATGTTATAGCTGTTAAACGGCCACAATTTGTGATGAGGACATCAATACCATTGTTACACCCCACAGCCCCCGCTGCTATACATACTGGACCAATTACTAGAGCTCGCGCACGCCAATTAAATTATCAGGTACTTTTGTTTCTTGGTAATGATTCTAATGTTCATGAGAATATGATGCTGCCTAAATTGGATACATTTGTTTTGCTTACAAATGAAGGGCCTAGCTTGGACAAGAAAGAGGAACATTGGAGCAAGTTCAAGCATGGAGATGATGGCATACGCAAGGGGAACAAGAACGGAGTTACCAGTGATTATTTCAGGACTTTGAAGCCACCATAATGAGTGCAGGAAGCCTTGGACGAAATATACAAGATGCCACTTCATAAATTTCGTCCAGAGGCTATTATAGGTGCTGCGTCACCTTATTATTGGGCCAGGCCCATGTAATTTTGAAATACTTGAGTTTAGGCTGTTTTTAGAGTCCGTATGTGTGGGGAAACAAGAGATAGGGTTGGTTTCGGACCCCTCCTTCAAGGGCCACGAAATCCCCTCCTCTTCCTCCATATATACAGCCCTTAGGGCACCGTTTAGACTTTGGGTTTTGTTTAGAATAAAAGTTCGCCATAGCTGCAACTTCACGTACTTCGTTTGTGTTCAACGACCAGACCAAGACGTCACAGAACCCCACCTTGATCAATAAAGCTTTCATCTTATATTCGCGATATCCAGATTGCAAATCTTAGTTTCTTGCTTGTTCTTCGTTTGCTTGCAGGAGATAGACCCTCGTGGTCAGGTTGATTGTGCTCCGGCGTGGTCAATAACCTCTCGGAGTTGGTTTAGCGATTGCTAAGGCGCGACGTCCTCGCACATTCGTAGTCGGATCGTCAAAGTCTACTCCACCAAAAACGATAGCTATCATCTCATCGAAAGATCGGGACACCCTCGCCTCTATCAAGTGGTATCAGATTTTCAGGTTGCTCGGTGAGATTTTATAGTTTTTCATAGTTTAGATCGAGTCTCTTCATACCTACAGTCCACGAAAAAGCCAAAAAAAAAAGGGTTAGTTCATCATATCCGAACCAATCTGAGCCTTTGCATAATCTTTTTAGGGTTTTTGCTTTGTTGATTTTGCGGTTGCATCGTCGTGTCTAGTTGCTGGTCTTAGCGTCTAGTCCTTTAGAGTTTCGAGTTCTGTCACAGTTTGTCACGCCGCCGCCGCACCATATACCACCACCGCTGCCATATACCACCACCGCTGACATATCCTACCACCGCTGCCATATACCATCACCGCTGCCATATTCTACCACCATATATCCACCACCAATCCGAGTTCTTTTCATATTAGGTTTGTTTTCGAGACCCATCTATTTTTCGATTCGTGTTTCCTTGCCTGAGTAGGATTCGAAAAAAAAAAGAGTCTGGAGACCCCCGGGCAGTTTTTAGGCCAAAATTTCGGCAGTCAAAAATATTTTTTCCCTACCCTATTTTTAGGTCCCAGGGAGCGTTTTGAGACACTCGCCATCATAGTGATTTTTTGTCGCACTTTTTCGTCGTCGCTGCCCTGATTTCCGAAAAAAAAATTGTCAAAATTTTTTTTGGTGCCAATCCTGATAGTTTGACTTGGGAAGAGTTTTGAGACACTCGCCATTATAGTGATTTTTTGCAAAAAAAAAGAAAAAAAGAGCGCAAAAAAAAATTTAGAGTGTGCTCTTCCCTTGTTTATGTGCCGCGCCGTGATTTTGTTAGTGTTCTAGGCTTGCGTCTCTTGTACCGTCGTCGAGCGTTTATTCAACTTTGCATCTCTGAATTGATTATTGCTGACCCTTTTTGCTACCATATCATAAGCCTTCCCAGCTCCACATACATCTACATCGTGCGTTTGACACCACCTGGCAATCGCTCTATCCAAGCTTTGTGAGTTTTGACTACAAAGGTTGCCGATCACCACCTGCTGCTGGCTAAGAACTGGTAAGAATTTGAGTTTTGCTTGACGGATTTGTGACACCACACCACCACCACTTCCTAGTAGTCTGTAGGATCATATTCTTGTGTGTTTCTATTGCTGCTAACCATGGCAGGATCACAAGCCGATGAGACTGATTGGGAGAACATGACGAACAAACAGCTACATGATAAATTTCAGCAAATGATGAGTGGACAGGTGCAAGATGTGCTAAACAGATTTGAAGAGGCCATGGAGAAGATAGATGGAATTGAGAAGACGTTCGAAACAAAGCTCGATAACAAGTTTAATGAACTGCTCGCGCGTCTTCCACAACCACCGCCGGCTGCACCTGTCGCACCTCTACAACAACAACAACGTCGCCTTCCAAATCAAGTGGGACGAGCACAGCACGTTCCCGTTGAGCCTGGTCAAACTTCTGGTGCCGCTGCACCTACTGTTGATGCTTCTATGGCTCCTGCTGCCGCTGAGGAGGACGATTATGCGGGCGATTACGAGGATGAGGTTGATCAAAATCAGAACTACGTACCAGCACCAGGTCGTCCACATGCCAATAATCGCAATGGTAGGGCTGCATTACCAGCTCAGGTACGAGATCATGACCATCTTCCTAAACTGAAATTGAATATTCCACCATTTGAGGGTAGATATGTTCCTGATATATATCTTACTTGGGAGTTAGAAACTGAACAACGTTTTACATGTTTACAATATCCCGAGGAGAGACGTGTTGCTGCTGCTGTTTGTGCTTTTACTAGTTTTGCATGTGTATGGTGGTCTGAACATTGTAGACTATATCCTATTCCAACTATGTGGGCTGCTTTGAAAACTGCTATGCGTACTCGTTAGGTTCCACCATATTATCAACATGAATTACTTCAAAAATTGCAGCGCTTAAGACAAGGAAAAAATTCTGTAGAAGAATATTATCAGGAATTACAAACTGGCATGATTAGATGTGGTATTGTTGAGGAGAATGAAGCTATGCTTGCACGTTTTATGGGTGGATTAAATAGAGAGATTCAGACCATTCTAGAGTATAAGGAGTATAATAATATCACTCATTTATTCCATCTTGCTTGTAAAGCTGAACGTGAAGTGCAGGATCGACAGGCATTGGCGCGAACTAATTTTTCTGCAGGTCGATCTTCATCATGGACACCGCGTGCCTCCTCTACTCCCACACGTCCTACTGCAGCACCACTGACTTCAGCCGCCAATTCCAACCGAGATACAAGAAAACAGGCACCACCACCACCATCTGCCAAGAGTACACCTTCTGGGCCTGCCCAGAGCTCTTCTTCATCAATGGCATCAACAGGGCACACACATGATATTATTTGTCGTCGTTGTAAGGGAAGAGGTCATTATGCGAGAGAATGCCAATCTCCGCGTGTTATGATTGCTACTGAGGATGGTGGGTATGAGTCCGCTAGTGACTATGATGAGGAGACTTTGGCTCTTATTACAAGTGAAGAACACGGTGGAGATGACTCTGATCATGAGACGCGAATACATGGCTCCTGAAGACGCTGACATGTATGAATGTTTAGTTGCTCAACGTGTTTTGAGTGTGCAGGTCACACAAGCTGAGCAAAATCAGAGGCATAATTTGTTCCATACAAAGGGAGTTGTGAAGGAACGTTCTGTTCGCGTCATCATAGATGGAGGGAGTTGCAACAACTTGGCTAGCATGGAGATGGTGGAGAAGCTATCTCTCACCACAAGACCACATCCACATCCTTACTATATCCAATGGTTCAACAACAGCGGCAAGGTTAAGGTAACACGTACTGTTCGTGTGCATTTTAGTATCTCTACATATGCTGATTATGTTGATTGTGATGTGGTACCCATGCAAGCATGTTCATTATTACTTGGTAGACCATGGCAATTTGATAAAAATTCTGTACACCATGGTAGAAACAATCAGTATACTCTTGTTCATAAGGATAAACATATTACTTTGCTTCCTATGACTCCTGATTCTATTTTGAAAGATGATATTAATAGAGCTAGTAAAGCAAAACAGGAGAAAAATAAGAGTGAAAATCAGATTGTGGCAAAAGAATTTGCGCAACAAATGAAGCCTAATAATAAACCATCTAGTGTTGCTTCTGAAATTAAATTGAAAAGTGCATGCTTACTTGCCACCAAATCTGATATTGATGATCTAGATTTCAGCAATTCTGTTTGCTATGCTTTTGTGTGCAAAGAGGCGTTATTTTCATTCGAGGACGTGCCTTCCTCTTTGCCTCCTGCGGTCACTAACATTTTGCAGGAGTTCGCTGACGTCTTTCCACAAGACGTGCCACCGGGATTACAACCTATTCGCGGGATTGAGCATCAGATTGACTTAATTCCCGGTGCTTCGTTGCCAAACCGTGCGCCATACCGTACCAATCCAGAGGAGACGAAGGAGATTATGCGTCAAGTACAGGAGTTGCTCGACAAAGGTTATATACGCGAATCCCTTAGTCCTTGTGCTGTTCCTGAGAATATGATGCTGCCTAAATTGGATACATTTGTTTTGCTTACAAATGAAGGGCCTAGCTTGGACAAGAAAGAGGAACCTTGGAGCAAGTTCAAGCATGGAGATGATGGCATGCACAAGGGGAACAAGAACGGAGTTACAAGTGATGATTTCAGGACTTTGAAGCCACCATAATGAGTGCAGGAAGCCTTGGACGAAATATACAAGATGTCACTTCATAAATTTCGTCCAGAGGCTATTATAGGTGCTGCGTCACCTTATTATTGGGCCAGGCCCATGTAATTTCGAAATACTCGAGTATAGGCTGTTTTTAGAGTCCGTATGTGTGGGGAAACAAGAGATAGGGTTGGTTTCGGACCCCTCCTTCAAGGGCCACGAAATCCCCTCCTCTTCCTCCATATATACAGCCCTTAGGGCACCGTTTAGACTTTGGGTTTTGTTTAGATTAAAAGTTCGCCATAGCTGCAACTTCGCGTACTTCGTTTGTGTTCAACGACCAGACCAAGACGTCACAGAACCCCACCTTGATCAATAAAGCTTTCATCTTATATTCGCAATATCCAGATTGCAAATCTTAGTTTCTTGCTTGTTCTTCGTTTGCTTGCAGGAGATAGACCCTCGTGGTCAGGTTGATTGGGCTCCGGCGTGGTCAATAACCTCTCGGAGTTGGTTTAGCGATTGCTAAGGCGCGACGTCCTCGCACGTTCGTAGTCGGATCGTCAAAGTCTACTCCACCAAAAACGATAGCTATCATCTCATCGAAAGATCGGGACACCCTCGCCTCTATCACATCAACAGGGCACACACATGATATTATTTGTCGTCGTTGTAAGGGAAGAGGTCATTATGCGAGAGAATGCCAATCTCCGCGTGTTATGATTGCTACTGAGGATGGTGGGTATGAGTCCGCTAGTGACTATGATGAGGAGACTTTGGCTCTTATTACAAGTGAAGAACACGGTGGAGATGATTCTGATCATGAGACGCAATACATGGCTCCTGAAGACGCTGACAGGTATAAATGTTTAGTTGCTCAACGTGTTTTGAGTGTGCAGGTCACACAAGCTGAGCAAAATCAGAGGCATAATTTGTTCCATACAAAGGGAGTTGTGAAGGAACGTTCTGTTCGCGTCATCATAGATGGAGGGAGCTGCAACAACTTGGCTAGCATGGAGATGGTGGAGAAGCTATCTCTCACCACAAGACCACATCCACATCCTTACTATATCCAATGGTTCAACAACAGCGGCAAGGTTAAGGTAACACGTACTGTTCGTGTGCATTTTAGTATCTCTACATATGCTAATTATGTTGATTGTGATGTGGTACCCATGCAAGCATGTTCATTATTACTTGGTAGACCATGGCAATTTGATAAAAATTCTGTACACCATGGTAGAAACAATCAGTATACTCTTGTTCATAAAGATAAACATATTACTTTGCTTCCTATGACTCCTGATTCTATTTTGAAAGATGATATTAATAGAGCTAGTAAAGCAAAACAGGAGAAAAATAAGAGTGAAAATCAGATTGTGGCAAAAGAATTTGAGCAACAAATGAAGCCTAATAATAAACCATCTAGTGTTGCTTCTGAAATTAAATTGAAAAGTGCATGTTTACTTGCCACCAAATCTGATATTGATGAGCTAGATTTCAGCAAATCTGTTTGCTATGCTTTTGTGTGCAAAGAGGCATTATTTTCATTCGAGGACGTGCCTTCCTCTTTGCCTCCTGCTGTCACTAACATTTTGCAGGAGTTCGCTGACGTCTTTCCACAAGACGTGCCACCGGGATTACCACCTATTCGCGGGATTGAGCATCAGATTGACTTAATTCCCGGTGCTTCGTTGCCAAACCGTGCGCCATACCGTACCAATCCAGAGGAGACGAAGGAGATTATGCGTCAAGTACAGGAGCTGCTCGACAAAGGTTATATACGCGAATCTCTTAGTCCTTGTGCTGTTCCTATTATACTAGTGCCAAAAAAGGATGGTACGTCGCGTATGTGTGTTGATTGTAGAGGCATTAATAATATTACTATTCATTATCGTCATCCTATTCCTAGGCTAGATGATATGCTTGATGAATTGAGTAGCTCTACAATATTCTCCAAAGTTGATTTGCGTAGTGGATACCATCAAATTCGTATGAAATTGGGAGATGAATGGAAAACAGCATTTAAAACTAAGTTCGGTTGGGTTAACTAATGCACCTAGTACTTTCATGAGATTAATGAATGAAGTTTTACGTGCTTTCATTGGACGATTTGTGGTAGTTTACTTTGATGATATATTGATTTATAGCATATCTTTGGAGGAACATTTGGAACATTTACGTGCTGTTTTTATTGCTCTACGTGATGCATGTTTGTTTGGTAACCTTGGGAAGTGCACCTTTTGCACCGACTGAGTATCTTTTCTTGGCTATGTTGTTACTCCACAGGGAATTGAAGTTGATAAAGCCAAGATTGAAGCTATTGAGAGTTGGCCGCAGCCCAAAACGGTCACACAAGTGAGGAGTTTCCTTGGCCTCGCTGGTTTCTATAGGCGTTTTGTGAGAGATTTCAGTACCATTGCTGCACCTCTCAATGAGCTTACAAAGAAGGATGTGCCTTTTGTTTGGGGTACCTCACAGGAAGAAGCTTTCACGGTATTAAAAGATAAGTTGACACATGCTCCTTTACTCCAACTTCCTAATTTTAATAAGACTTTTGAGCTTGAATGTGATGCTAGTGGAATTGGATTAGGAGGTGTTTTATTACAAGATGGCAAACCTATTGCATACTTTTCTGAAAAATTGAGTGGGCCTAGTCTGAACTATTCTACTTATGATAAAGAATTATATGCTCTTGTTCGGACCTTAGAAACATGGCAACATTATTTATGGCCCAAAGAATTTGTTATACATTCTGATCATGAATCTTTGAAACACATTAAAAGTCAAGCAAAACTGAACCGTAGACATGCTAAATGGGTTGAATTTATTGAGACTTTACCTTATGTCATTAAACACAAGAAGGGTAAAGAAAATGTTATTGCTGATGCTTTGTCCCGTCGTTATACGATGCTTTCACAACTTGACTTTAAAATATTTGGTTTGGAGACCATCAAAGATCAATATGCGCATGATGCTGAATTTAAAGATGTATTGCAGAATTGTAAGGAAGGGAGAACATGGAACAAGTTCGTCGTTAATGATGGATTTGTGTTTCGTGCTAACAAGCTATGCATTCCTGCTAGCTCTGTTCGTCTTTTGTTGTTGCAGGAGGCGCATGGAGGAGGATTAATGGGACACTTTGGCGTGAAGAAGACGGAGGATATACTTGCTACACATTTCTTTTGGCCAAAGATGAGACGGGATGTTGAGCGTTTTGTTGCTCGCTGCACTACATGTGAAAAAGCTAAGTCACGACTCAATCCTCATGGTTTATATATGCCTTTGCCTGTACCTAGCGTTCCTTGGGAGGATATATCTATGGACTTTGTTTTAGGTTTACCTCAAACAAAGAAGGGGAGGGATAGCATATTTGTTGTCGTGGATAGGTTCTCGAAAATGGCACACTTTATACCATGTCATAAAAGCGATGATGCTGTTAATGTTGCTGATTTGTTCTTTCGTGAAATTATACGCTTGCATGGTGTGCCAAATACTATTGTTTCAGATCGTGATACTAAATTTCTTAGCCACTTTTGGAGATGTTTATGGGCTAAGTTGGGGACTAAACTGCTTTTTAGTACTACATGTCACCCCCAAACTGATGGACAAACTGAAGTAGTCAATAGAACATTGTCTACTATGCTTAGGGCTCTTTTGAAGAATAACAAGAAAATGTGGGAAGAATGCTTGCCTCATATTGAATTTGCTTATAATCGTTCATTGCATTCTACTACTAAGATGTGTCCTTTTGAAATTGTGTATGGTTTCCTTCCTCGTGCACCAATTGATTTGTTGCCTCTTCCATCTTCGGAGAGGGTTAATTTTGATGCTAAACAATGTGCTGAATTGATCTTAAAAATGCATGAGTTAACTAAGGAGAACATTGAGCGTATGAATGCTAAATATAAACTTGCTGGAGATAAGGGTAGAAAACATGTTGTGTTTGCACCTGGAGATCTTGTTTGGTTACATTTGCGTAAGGATAGATTTCCTGATTTGCGCAAATCAAAGCTAATGCCACGTGCTGATGGTCCTTTTAAGGTGTTAGAGAAAATAAATGATAATGCATATAAACTTGAGCTGCCTGCAGATTTTGGGGTTAGTCCCACTTTTAACATTGCAGATTTGAAGCCTTATTTGGGTGAGGAAGATGAGCTTCCGTCGAGGACGACTTCATTTCAAGAAGGGGAGGATGATGAGGACATCATTGTTACACCCACAGCCCCTGCTGCTATACATACTGGACCAATTACTAGAGCTCGCGCACGCCAATTAAATTATCAGGTACTTTCGTTTCTTGGTAATGATTCTAATGTTCATGAGAATATGATGCTGCCTAAATTGGATACATTTGTTTTGCTTACAAATGAAGGGCCTAGCTTGGACAAGAAAGAAGAAACTTGGAGCAAGTTCAAGCATGGAGATGATGGCATGCGCAAGGGGAACAAGAACGGAGTTACAAGTGATGATTTCAGGACTTTGAAGGCACCATAATGAGTGCAGGAAGCCTTGGACAAAATATACAAGATGCCACTTCATAAGTTTCGTCTAGAGGCTGTTATAGGTGCTGCGTCACCTTATTATTGGGCCAGGCCCATGTAATTTCGAAATACTTGAGTTTAGGCTGTTTTTAGAGTCCGTATGTGTGGGGAAACAAGAGATAGGGTTGGTTTCGGACCCCTCCTTCAAGGGCCACGAAATCCCCTCCTCTTCCTCGATATATACAGCCCTTAGGGCACCGTTTAGACTTTGGGTTTTGTTTAGATTAAAAGTTCGCCATAGCTGCAACTTCGCGTACTTCGTTTGTGTTCAACGACCAGACCAAGACGTCACAGAACCCCACCTTGATCAATAAAGCTTTCATCTTATATTTGCGATATCCAGATTGCAAATCTTAGTTTCTTGCTTGTTCTTCGTTTGCTTGCAGGAGATAGACCCTCGTGGTCAGGTTGATTGTGCTCCGGCGTGGTCAATAACCTCTCGGAGTTGGTTTAACGATTGCTAAGGCGCGACGTCCTCGCACGTTCGTAGTCGGATCGTCAAAGTCTACTCCACCAAAAACGATAGCTATCATCTCATCGAAAGATCGGGACACCCTCGCCTCTATCAATTTGGCCATACAAACTATTGTTTGAGCTCCATGGCACGCCAAAACAATCACAATGAGAAGTTTTTTCCATCCATTACCCACTTCACTGGTTAAGAAAATATTTCAAAAGCCATATCCGGCTAGTAAAATTGAGTTTCAAATGATTTTCTCTTTGGTGTGTACTCTACCACCCTTCTGTGAGCTCACCCACGGACAGATATATGGACAATAACATATCAAAAAATGCACCATCCTTCCATTTACGAACTAGAAGGACTGGATGCTGAGTCTGGATAGAACAAGGATGCTCATTGTTGCATCCAAAGTGAAGAATTCGTGCTTTACATGGTCTATCACCCATCCCATTACCACCCTCACTTTTTCACCGGCAGATGCATTATTCTTGGATGATATAGTACATATCAGCTCATTATCATTCTGTTCATGCACACAAAAAATTATAGCTCATTCTGAATGGTGCAAGATAGCTCGTCGGCGTGATCAACTTACCCTGAAAGTTATAATAATGGTATGTCCCATGATGTTGTATGCATAAAACGACCACTATTTGGCCACACAAACTTTTGTTTGCGGTCCATGGCGTGCCAGAATGATTGCAATGAAAAGTTGTCTGCATCACACACTTCGTCGGTTAAGACACCATCGTGGAAGGTAGATTTGGGTAGACAAATTGAGTTTCACATGATTTTATCTTTGGCATGTACTCTGCCACCCTCTACCACCCTTCCATGACCTCACCCACGGACAGATACATGGACAATAACATACGGTCGAATGCATTGTCCTTCCATTTATGAACCAGAAAGACTACAAGCTCAGTCTGAATAAAAGGAGGAGCCTCACTATTGTATCGAAACCGAAGAATTCGTACTTTACATGCTCTATCACCCATCCCGCTACCACCCTCACTTTTTCACCAGCAGATGCATTATTCTTGTATGAGAAAGAACATAATAGCTCATTGTCATTCTGTTCATGCACAACAAAAATTACAGGTCATTCCGAATGGTGCAGGATGTCTCGTCGGCGCAATCAAGTTACCCCGAAAGTGGTAATCATGGTCTGTCCCCCGAAGTTGTATCTGTTAAATGACCATAATTTGGCCATACAAACTTTTGTTTGAGCTCCATGGCACGCCAAAACAATCACAATGAAAAGTTGTCTACATCCTTTACCCACTTCGTCCGTTAAGACAACAGTTCAAAAGCCAGATCAGGCTTGTAAAATTGAGTTTCAGATGGTTTTATCTTTGGCGTGTACTCTGCCACCGTCTACCACCCTTCCGTGACCTCACCCACGGACAGGTATATGGACAATAATGTATCAAACAATGTACCATCCTTCCATTTATGAACCAGAAGGACTAGATGCAGAGTCCGGACAGAAGGAGTAGGGTCATTGTTGCATCCAAACCGAAGAATTCGTGCTTTACATGGTCTATCACCCATCCCGTTACTACCCTCCCTCACTTTTTCACCGCCAGATGCATTATTCTTGGATGATAAAGTACATATCAGCTCATTATCATTATGCTCATGCACACAAAAATTGACAGCTCATACCGAATGGTGCAAGGTGGCTCGTCGGCGCGATCAACTTACCCCAAAAGTTGTAATCAAGGTCTGCCCCATGATCTTGTGTCCATAAAACGACCATAATTTGGCCGTACAAACTTTTGTTCGAGCTCCATGGCACACCAAAATGATCACTTTGAAAAGTTGTATCCGTCCATCACCCACTTCATTGGTTAAGACAACATTGTGGAAGCCAGATCCGGCTAGGAAAATTGAGTTTCCGATGAACTTATATTTGGCATGTATTCTACCACCCTTCTGTGAGCTCACCCATGGATAGATATATGGACAATAATGTATGGAACAATGCATCATCCTTCCATTTAAGAACCAGAAAGACTACAGGCTCAGTCCGGATAGAAGGAGGAGGCTCACTGTTGCATCGAAACCGAAGAATTCATGCTATACATGGTCTATCACCCATCCCGCTACCATCCCTGCTATTTCACCGGAAGATGCATTATTCTTGTATGATAAAGTACATAACACCTCATTGTCATTCTATTCATGCACACAAAAAATTATAGGTCATTCCGAATGGTGCAAGATGGCTCGTCGGCGCGATCAACTTACCCTGAGAGTTGTAATCATGGTTTGTCCCCCGATGTTGTATCCGTTAAACAACCACAATTTGGCCATAAAAACTTTTGGTTGAGCTTCATGGCGTGCCAAAATGATCACAATGAAAAGTTGTCTGCGTCCATTACCCACTTCGTCGGTTAAGACAATATTTCAAAAGCCGGATCCGGCTAGTAAAATTGAGTTTCAGATGATTTTATCTTTGGCGTGTACTCTGCCACCCTCTACCACCCTTCCGTGAGCTCACCCACAGACAGATATATGGACAATAACATATCAAACAATGCACCGTCCTTCCATTTACAAACCAGAAGGACTATATGCCTTGTCCGGACAAAAGTAGGAGACTCATTATTGCATCCAAACCGAAGAATTCATGCTTTACATGGAATATCACCCATCCCGCTACCACCCTCACTTTTTCACCGGAAGATGAATTATTCTTGGATGATAAGTTATGTATCAGCTCATTATCATTCTGTTCATGCACACAAAAAATTACAGCTCATTCCAAATGGTGCAAGATGACACGTCGGCGCGATCAACTTACCCCGAAAGTTGCAATCATGGTCTATCCCATGATGTTGTATCCATAAAACGACCACAATTTGGCCGTACAAACTTTTTTTTGAGCACCATGGCACTCCAAAACAATCGCAATGAAAAGTTGTATGCCTCCATTACCAACTTCATCGGTTAAGACAACATTTCAGAAGCCAGATACGGCTATTAAAATTGAGTTTCAGATGATTTTATCTTTGGCGTGTACTCTGCCACCCTCTACCACCTTTCCGTTAGCTCACCCATGGACAGGTAGATGGACAATAATGCATCGAACAATGCACTGTCCTTCCATTTACAAACCAGAAAGACTACATGCTCAGTCTAGACAGAAGGAGGAGGCTCATTATAGCGTCCAAACCAAAGAATTCGTGCTTTCCATGGTCTATCACCCGTCCCGCTACCACCCTCACTTTTTCACCGACAGATACATTATTCTTGGATGATAAAGTGCATAACACCTCATTGTCATCATGTTCATGCACAAAAAAATTATAGCTCATTCTTAATGGTGCAAGATGGCTCGTCGGCGCGATCAACTTTCCCCGAAAGTTGTAATCATGGTCTGTCCCCCAATGTTGTATCCGTTAAATGACCACAATTTGGCCATACAAACTTTTGTTTGAGCTCCATGGCACGCCAAAACAATCACAATGAGAAGTTGTCCCTGTCCATTACCCACTTCGTTGGTTAAGACAACATTTCAGAAGCCATATCCGGCTAGAAAAATTGAGTTTCAGATGATTTTCTCTTTGGCGTGTACTCTACCACCCTCTACCACCCTTCCGTGAGCTCACCCACGGACAAACCACTTATGAACTAGAAGGACTAGATGCTGAGTCTGGATTCAACAAGGAGGCTCATTGTTGCATCCAAAGCGAAGAATTCGTGCTTTACATGGTCTATCACCCATCCCGTTACCACCCTCACTTTTTCACCCGCATATGCATTGATCTTGGATGATATAGTACATATCAGCTCATTATCATTCTATTCGTGCACACAAAGAATCATACCTCATTCCGAATGGTGCAAGATGGCTCGTCATCGTGAGTAACTTACCCCGAAAGTTGTAATCATGGTATGTCCCATGATGTTGTATCCATAAAACGACCACTAGTTGGCCATACAAACTTTTGTTTGAGCTCCATGGCGTGCCAAAACGATTGCAATGAAAAGTTGTATGCATCCATCACCCACTTCGTCGGTTAAGACAACATCATGGAAGGTAGATCCGGGTAGAAAAATTGAGTTTCAGATGATTTTATCTTTGGCATGTACTCTGCCACCCTCTACCACCCTTCCATGACCTGACACATGGACAAATATATGGACAATAATGTACGGACGAATGCACCGTCCTTCCATTTACGAACTAGAAAGACTACAGGCTCAGTCTAGATTAAAGGAGGAGCCTCACTATTGTATCGAAAACAAAGAATTCGTGCTTTACATGGTCTATCACCCATCCCTCTACCACCCTCACTTTTTCACCGGCAGATGTATTATTCTTGTATGAGAAAGTACATAATAGCTCATTGTCATTCTGTTCATGCACAAAAAAATTATAGGTAATTTTGAATGGTGCAGGATGTCTTGTCGGCGCGATCAACTTACCCCGAAAGTGGTAATCATGGTTTGTCCCCCGATGTTGTATCTGCAAAATGACCACAATTTGGCCATGCAAACTTTTGTTTCGGCTCCATCACGCGCTAAAACGATCACAATGAAAAGTTGTCTGTGGCCATTACCCACTTCACCAATTAAGACTACATTTCAGATGCCAGATCCAGTTAGTAAAATTGAGATTCAGATGATTTTATCTTTGGCGTGTACTGTACCACCCTCTACCATCCTTCCGTGAGCTCACCCACGGACAGATATACGGTCAATAACATATCGAACAATGCACCGTCCTTCCATTTACGAACCAGAAGGACTAGATGATGAGTCTGAACAGAAGGAGGAGGCTCATTGTTGCATCCAAACCAAAGAATTCATGCTTTACATGGTCTATCACCCATCCCACTACCACCCTCACTTTTTCACCCGCAGATGCATTATTCTTGGATATTAAATTACATATCAGCTCATTATCATTCTGTTCATGCAAAAAAAATTATAGTTCATTCCGGGTTGGTGCAACAAACATTCACGTTTACTGCCCGGACTCGTGCACAGTCGTGATGTCGATCATACATCTAGTACCTATCCATAACACAAAGATAAGCCAGAGAAGCCGCTCTTCGTGAGATCAAGGAGAGCATTAAGAAGATCAAGCCCACAAGAGAGCACTGCGAGGAGGCCTCTGGGTCGAGACCGCCTCTGAAGACCAAGTCTAGTTCGCCCCAGCAAGACTTCCGGGGCCACCAAGCTCAGAACCCGCCAGGCTCCCCGCCGGCAGGCCCCCGCCAAGACGCCACCGCTCCACCTCATCACACAATTCTTTAATCAACGCAGTGTCAAGCTCTCAAGTAACTAGGTGGATCCTGTCAGGCACGTGGCACCATGGTGAAGAGGCGATTAGCTTTATTGACACCCGTCCAGAAGGCGTGTCACGCTAATAAGGAGATGATGGATAAGCGGCACGGCAGGCTTGCCGGGCTTCAACCCCAGCATGACACCTAGCAGGTGCATTTAATGCACTTTGTCCTAACTGCCAGAGTTAGGTATGATAGCACTGTTAGCTATCTAATCATACTCAAATGACTGTTTTGCCACTATGGTCACCCCTTAAGCTATAAAAGGAGGCCCGAGGCAACCGAGTAAAGGGTTCAAACCTTAGATCCCATAACACTTGTACGCACGTGCTGCTCTCCCCGAGGCATCCTTGCCGGGCTTGAGCTTGCCGTGTCTTCGTGTTCCTCCGAATCAATCCACCATAGCAGGAGTAGGGTTTTACGCTGCAAAGTGGCCCGAACTTGCGTAAAAGAGAGTTGCCATTGCCGCGCTGCCCCTGTCATTTCTGCTCTTTGTACAATGTGACCGTCCCCTCGCCGAACCACAAAGGGACACCCATGCCCCATAGGTGATCATGCTTCCATGCCGACATCTTTGGCGCGCCAGGTAGGGGGCGTCGCTTGTGTGAACCTGAAGCAACACCCGGTGCATCGATCTTCACCATCTTCTGCATCGTCCATGTCTCCCAAGAAGAGAAGAGGTGCGGCGACGCATCCTTCTGCTTCGAAGGCTACATTTGCCTGCAGCTGCGGGTGCTGCGGGCATGATCACTCCGGCGGGTGGAGCAGGCACCATGGGCGGTGCTGCTAACGCTCCCACCACGACTGGAGCGGGGACCGGGGCCGTGGGAGCGGCCCAACTTCCTCAACATGCTAGCGATCATGCTCCCGCTGGTGTGGGTCACGGAGACGCCCAGCTCCCTCCTCTCCACCACACCGACGAGCTCAACCAACATGACGTCGACGCCCGCTCCGGTGCAAGCCAAGATCCACTGGCCACACCGTCTAGAGGGGCGGCCATAGGACAGACTCTTCGTCCCACGCAGGACGAACGTGACAAGACTCCGAGTGGCGCCGTCGATCCTCAATGACCGTGTCCGCATGGGAAAGGCCCAACTGATCAAGAACCTGGCCATCTAGAAAAGCTTCGACCACGCCAGACTACCCTGGTGATTGGTGATGGAGTCCTCGACTTGGTGGTCCTCGGGGTGCCGGCTCATCTCACGTGGCCAAGACTGTTGGGCCGCACCGTATCCGGACCGAAGACTTTTTGTGCCTTGGTTTGTACCCCCAAGTCAAGATGGAAGATCCGATGTTCCCTTGATGTGACCGACTATCTATAAACCCTAGTACCCCTGCTGTCTATATAAACCAGGGGGCTTAGTCTGTAGAGGCTAGAAGAACAATCCACATCCTAATAGTTAGGGTTTACTTCGTCTGTTCTTGTGGTAGATCTACTCTGTAACCCCCTCATACACAAGCAATATAATCAAGCGGGACATAGGGTTTCACCTCTTAGAGAGGGCCCAAACCTTGGTAAACATCGTGTCCCACGTCTACTGTTCCCCATCGATCCAAGATCCACAGTTCGGGACCCCCTACCCGAGATCCGCCGGTTTTGCCACCGACATTGGTGCTTTCATTGAGAGCTCCGCTGTCGGATCGCCGAAGGATCGATAGCTCGCCTGATCATCGGAAACGACATTAGCACCGGGGACATCTTCATCCCCGGGCAAGTTTTCACGTTCGGCAGCGTTGTCTTGCACGCCGTCTCGACCGGTCATCTCAACCCGGTCGACAGCTTCGCCCCTGAGCATCAGATCAGGTTTGGTAACTTCGAATACGTCACCGACGGTCGGGGCGATCTGATCTTCACCGGCTTCTCAGCCTCAGTTGGAACCACCACGGCTCCCGAAGCATTAACTTTGGCGCCTCTTTTGATGAGGACATCAATACTGTTGTTACACCCACAGCTCCCACTGCTACATATACTGGACCAATTACTAGAGCTCGCGCACGCCAATTAAATTATTAGGTACTTTCGTTTCTTGGTAATGATTCTAATGTTCATGAGAATATGATGCTTCCTAAATTGGATACATTTGTATTGATTACTAATGAAGGGCCTAGCATGGACAAGAGGGATGAACACTGGAGCAGGATAAAGCATGGAGATGAAGGCGAGCGTGAAGGGATCCAGAATGGCGTTTCTATTGCATATTTAATCACTTTGAAGCCTCCGTGATGACCTACAAGGACATGGACGAAATATACAAGATGCCACTTCATAAATTTTGTCCAGAGGCTATTATAGGTGCGGCGTCACCTTATTATTGGGCCAGGCCCATGTAATTTCGAAATACTTGAGTATAGGCTGTTTTTAGAGTCCGTATGTGTGGGGAAACAAGAGATAGGATTGGTTTCGGACCCCTCCTTCAAGGGCCACGAAATTCCCCCCTCTTCCTCCATATATACAGCCCTTAGGGCACCGTTTAGACTTTGGGTTTTGTTTAGATTAAAAGTTCGCCATAGCTGCAACTTCGCGTACTTCGTTTGTGTTCAACGACCAGACCAAGACGTCACAGAACCCCACCTTGATCAATAAAGCTTTCATCTTATATTCGCAATATCCAGATTGCAAATCTTAGTTTCTTGCTTGTTCTTCATTTGCTTGCAGGAGAAAGACCCTCGTGGTCAGGTTGATTGTGCTCCGGCGTGGTCAATAACCTCTCGGAGTTGGTTTAGCGATTGCTAAGGCGCGACGTCCTCGCACGTTCGTAGTCGGATTGTCAAAGTCTACTCCACCAAAAACGATAGCTATCATCTCATCGAAAGATCGGGACACCCTCGCCTCTATCACATGGCCTGCCGACCATAGGAGCACATCACGTGCCTTGATATCACAACTTCGTGCTCAAAATACCATGGGCAGCTGTGGGGCCCCAACCAAGAGTTTGGTTCAACCGCACTTATGGAACAACGTGTCTTCGGATGATGTACAGGTACCATCTATGACCTATCCGACTTCAAGCCCCACCAACACAGCAACCACTCAAGAACTCCCTGTCAAGGTCCCGTCATCGGACAACCATCCAACAAAGTTGTCCCTCTTAGCAGAAGCAAAGGCGCAGACTTGCAGTAGGGCATAGTTCGGATGTTAACCCACACATCAAGGCCCTGCGTCAACCATTCATCTGTAAATTTATCTTTTTCCTTTTTTACAATGTAACCCTATCCGAAGTCTTGTTCGGCAGTTCAAAGTGTATGGCTAGACGTCATGAGCTTATTGGAGATAAAGCAAACCTCTTTACGGTTCCTCTACAGTTGCTTCTGTTGTACTTTTCCCTGGTTGTTCCTTTTCGCTCTTCGAATCTGCCTCAATCAAGCGTTATACACTTCAGATTTCATCTATATGCTGGTTATTAGACCGGGGGCTTGGCCTAGATGCTCACCCTATACATTAAAGACCAACACCTTTCTCTTTTCACTGTGTTCGGCGTCTCAGATATTGCATTATATGCACCGGTTCCAAATTATGTCTTGGGTCAATAGTTGGGTTGCCCCGCTCCTATGCTTACCTTCTTACATTCCGCATGTTCGGCTAAGAAGGTAAAGGGAGAACCACTGCGATTGTACTTCCGCCTAGTTCGGTTAAGTACCTCAGTGGAGAAAGTCGAAAACTGATTGTCATAATAGGCAAGAACTGGTCGGCGATCCGATGACTGGTCTTCAAACCAAAAATCGTTAGCGATTGTACCGTGTACTATGAAGGATTCATATTTGAACAAATCAAGTGAGCGATGTTCGGCCCTAAGGTTCGCCCAACATCTCACCACACCGACCAGCCCCCACAGTCAAGCTCCTATGGCTAAGTGAAGGTAATAAAGCCGCATAGTCTGATTGCCTTGTTCCCTTCCTACACTACCGCCTCCGGGCACCGAGACGCGGCTTGGGGTTACAGTGCGGAGGATGGAACACCCCTCGTAGCATCTATATGGGGGCTGAAGCCGATGAGTGGTAACTTTCAGGATAAAATGGCCACAGAGGAGTCAAAATTAAAACATATAAACACACAAGTATGGTAAACCATATAGAATACCACTGCCTCATTAAGCACAAGGTTCCATCACAAGTTCATACATTACAATGCAATTACTCAAGGAGTACATCCTTGGAACACTGCGCCTCCACTGCTCGAGCCCCGTCCATCATGGTAGCGAAGTATTGCTCCGGGCACCTATGCTCCTTCCGAGTTGGTGGAGGACCAGTGGCTATCTCGATGGGCTTGATTTTCGGCCAGTGCACCATCGTCTTTGAGAACACCATCCGAGCCCCATCGATGCATACTGAGCACTTAATGGCCCCGACACGAGCAGAAGCATCACACATCTTGGCCACCAGACCAAAATAGCTCTCGGTATGGGCTCAGCAGGCCATAGCTGGACACAAAGATCCTTCATGGCCGGCTCTGCCATGCGGTGCAACTCCATCATTTGCTTCATTTGATTAACAAGGAGGGGAGGGTGCTCGGGCACCTGGAATTGTGCCCGGAATAGCCTCAGATCAGCGTCACCCTCCCGAGCCGCATAATGCCTCGCTGTGTCAGCCGCACTCCTCGGGAACTTCGCAAAGGCACCTGCAGAACGCCAGACCCAGGTGAGCAACTTGAATCTTTGGCCGCCAAATACACTCTACAGTAAGTACTGCTTACCATTGGCAATTTGCTTTACTTGCCTGAGCTCCTCCTGGGCGCTCCATGTCTCTGACCGCGTGTCTTGGATCCCCGTCTTCATATTCACCAACGTGGCGGCGTGCTCCTTATTCTTTTGCTCAAGGCCCTCACCTTTCGTGATTGCATCCTTGAGCTCTTGTTGCACTTCGGCCACCCTAGCCTCATGCTTCTCGCATTCGGTCTTCACCAACGCGAGATCGGCAGCCGCCTATTCCGCCGCTACCTTCTATTCGGCCGCTTCCTTCTTGGCCCGCAGCAGTTTGGCCTTGAGGTTTTTGACCTCTGCGGTAGCAGCTGCAAAATCGTTTCTCGCTTAGGGATAATTCCGGATTCTTTGCCCGACAAAGAGACTCAAGGAACCACATTTTAAGCATACTAACCTCGTGCCTCATCGAACCGCTTGTTTACAAGGTCGAGCTCCTCATCGGAACTCTTCAGTTTCCGATTCATCTCACCCAGTTCGGCGGCGTTGGCTACTGCCGCTAACGCTGAAGCCTACAATTACGTAGCAAGCACCCTGGTTAGCCTATTATTCGGACGATCTAGATCCTCAGCCAGGTTTATTTTCAAAACATGCCAGTGTCTCGGGGCTATATATATATATATATATATATATATATATATATATATATATATATAAGGATCGCTAACGTCCTATCTATAAAACACACTATTACAAAGGGAAAGCATTACTTTGTTTACCTCAAACCTTTTAAAAGGCCACCAAAAGCATCTTTCAATCTTAACGGACCGAATGCTTTGCAAAACCGCACCCATCAGGGTAAGGTGTTCTGCGACTATGGAGGAGCTCTTCTTATCCTTCTCCATCATGTCCGGCCACTCTGCCGCGACCCGGCCCCCGGTGTTCGGCACTAGCAGCGGGGACCCAGCTCCCCCTTCGGTGGGAGACGGCTGGGACGCGTCGGGGGGCCGAGTGGGCCCCGGAACCATCGTCTGAGAGGGCTCGGCTTGCTCGAGCCCTTCTCCTGGTCTTCAAGGGCCGAAGCGTTAGCCTCGGCCATGGCGATATCGCCATCTCTCCTCGTGTTCGGCACGGGCGGGGTCCTCTGGGACAACACCTCCCTAGTCCCATCAATGACTGGAGGGGGTGCGACACCCGATGCGCCTCCGCTCTCTGCCAGGTCAGTTGTCGGAGAAGTGCCCTTAGACATCTGGTCATCAGGGAGGTCTAGCGGCGGGCTGCAATGTAGAAGAACATATATTTTTAGTAATGGGTTAGTAAAACCAGTGTCCAGACAAGTCTTCGGGATCTTACCTTTCGGCGCGGGGCTTGACCCTGGGAACCTTCTCCGGGATCTTCTCAGAGGCTGCGGACTCTTCGTCAGAGTCTGAACTGTCATCAAGCAGAACCAGCTTCCCCTTGCCCCTCTTCTTCGGAGCTGGAGAAGGGTGCTCCCCTTCGGCTTCAACCAGTGCCGCTCTCTTCCTGGTGCGGGAAGAGTTGCTCTCCACCTCCTCTTCTTCTTCATGGTCCCCCTCTTGTGCGGTGGGGGCGTGCGTGTCCCCGGACTTGGTGTTCGGAGAGACTCGTTGGCGGAGGCCCTCTCTGGCCCCCCTTGTGGGGTTCTTCTTCTTCTCCTTTTTCTCCGGCGCCTTGTAAGGCACCACTGTCAGCATTTCTCCTAGCTGAGCGGACATATGGTCTTCGAGCAGCGGGGCCGGACAACCCATCTTCACAGCCTTCCTCAGCCAACCCTGGGGAAATAAGAAACAAGGAACTAAGATCCGTAATGAAAGGGCAAATACCCCAGCATAAGGGAGGGTGGTGTCACATTACCTCCTTGGGAGGGGTCTCAGCGTCGAGGCCCATGTCCTCCTTCTCAGCCGGCCAAGTCTCTTGCGGCTTACACAGCGCTCTCCATAGCTTCTCGCGAGTAGTGCCGTCAAAAATATTGCACGGTGCTGGGGTCTTCAGGCTTCCAGGACCACATTTGGGTGACCCGGAGCTGGCAGGGTAGCAGACTGTAGTGAAGCATGATCTGAACCACGTTGGTCAGTGTGACCCCCGCCTCTATCATACTGGTAACATGTTTTTGTAGTGCCTTAACCTCGGCGACAGGCTCCCAGTCAAGGCCTTTTCTGGTCCATGAGGTTAACCTCGCCGGGGGTCAGGATCTGAAATCCGGAATAGCTGCCCAGTTTGCCTCTCGGGGCTCTGTGATGTAGAACCACTCTTTCTGCCAGATCTTGACCGTGTCTACAAACACGCCCTCCGGCCTGCCAAGTCAGGAAATCTTGCTCACCATGGCACCCCCGCAATCCGCGTGCTGGCCATTGACGATCTTCGGCTTAACATTGTAAACTTTCAGCCATAGGCCGAAGTGCGACTGGACCCAGGGAAGGCCTTAAAGATAATTATGAAGGCCGATATGTGGAGGAAAGAATTCAGCGCCAGATCGTGGAAGTCAAGTCCATAGTAGAACATCAAACCTCGAACAAATGGGTGGAGGGGAAAGCCTAGTCCTCAAATGAAGTAGGGGACGAATACCACCTGTTCGACAGCGTGGGGTGTCGGCACGACCTGGCCTTCCTCAGGGGCCCGATGTGCAATGTCGAGGGAGAGGAAGCCTGCTCGCTTCAGGTCCTCAATGTCATTGTTGGTGACACACGAGGCCTCCCACTTGCCCTTTGCTCCAGATCCGGCCGTTGCCAAACTCGAGATCTATAGATTGGGAAAGGCTGTGGCGAGAGGAAGAAGAAGGCGTAGGGGGATAACCGTGGCAGCTCCCTTTTATAAGCAGTTGTAATACCAAGAGCCCTGTAAATGCGCCGCCCACCTCGCCTCTTCCCGAAAAACTCGTAGCGTTATGCGCGAGTGGGATATTGTGAATCATTGATCAAATTCCTTAAAAAATGGGACACAATCTCTACCTTGAAGGGGCGTTCCATCAAAGGGGCGGCCTCTAGTTGCGTATCGAGTCTTCATGTTTATGACTGGATGCGACCCTTCGCCAAAAGTTGCCAGTCAAAGATACTGTTCGCACTCGAACGATTGGCCTTCAAGGCTAAGTAAAACAGATAGTTCGGAGTCCGGATATGACTCGACGTATGGCCAAACTGAATCAAGTACCATTTGAAGGCTTAACTGGAGAAGAATTATTCCAAATACTTGGGAGAAAGGGAACTCACCTACAAGCCAGAGCCTGCAGTCTTGGGAGTTATAAGAAGCTGGCGTTGAAGGCTAGTTCAGGGGGTACTGAGGGAGTCCTGGACTAGGGGTTCCTCGGGGTGCCGGCTCATCTCACATGGGCCGAACTGTTGGGCCGCACCATATCCGGACCGAAGACTTTTTGTACCTTGGTGTGTACACCAAGTCAAGATGGAAGATCCAATGTTTCCTTGATGTAACCGACTATGTATAAACCCTAGGACCCCTGGTGTCTATATAGACCAGGGGCTTAGTCCGTAGAGGCTAGAAGAATAATCCCCATCCCACTAGTTAGGGTTTAGTTCGTCTGATTTCGTGGTAGATCTACTATGTAACCCCCTCATACACAAGCAATATAATCAAGCAGGACGTAGGGTTTTACCTCTTAGAGAGGGCCCGAACCTGGGTAAACATCGTGTCCCACGTCTACTGTTCCCCATCGATCCAAGATCCACAGTTCGGGACCCTCTACTCGAGATCCACCAGTTTTGACACCTACAATCGGTCCAAGATGGCACGAGCACAACACCACTCCTTCTGGTTCGTCCAGGAGTTGAGTGGTGTCATGCTCTGCCTCCCACGCCATGCCGGGGACGGTGGCGGAAGCAATGACCAAAGCCCAACTGTTGATGAACTTTCCCCCAGCAGTAGACAAGATGGATGAATGGAGAGCTACCATTCAGAGCCTCATTGGGTTTGCTGAAGCCAACAAGTCGCAGCGCACGGAACCTTCACGGCGCCCGCAAGTGACACCAGCGGCACCCGCTGGTGGCCAAGTTGAGAGGACCACACCCATGATGCAGTCCCCTCCACGGCATCCTGCTCAAGGGCAGCCACGGCGCGCTCAGCAAACCCAGTACGTCGATGAGCCTGATGAAGCATCAATGAGCTCGTCCGATCCACGACTCCAGCGGGATCAACTCCAAGTGTTGAGAGACAGGAAGAAGGAAGATGCTCGCGACACCATTGAGCGGCGTCGCGGGGCGCGCCGTCAATTAGACAGGCGTAATGGACCCGATGTTGACGAACCCGTGCCCGGTGCTGGTGGGTACTTTCCTTATGAGGTAGGGTGCCCCGCCTTCACTCGCAAGCTGCGGCAAGTCCATTGGCCATCGTCTCACACCTTCAAGCTTGACCTGCCAAAAAGTATGATGGAAAACTGAACCCGGCAGAATTTCTGGGCATCTATATGATTGCCGTTCAAGCTGCTGGGGGAAGAGATGAGAAAGTGCTAGCCAACTACTTTCCATTGGCTCTCAAGCCTAATGTGTGGTCTTGGCTGATGCACCTGTCGGAGGATTCCATTTCCTCATGGGCGGATCTGTGCAACGAGTTTGTTGGTGCCTTCACAGGTGGCCATCAAGAACCGGGGCAACCCAGTGACTTGCAAGCCCTTCTACAAAAAGAAGGAGAGAGTTTGCGCCAGTATCTGCAAAGGTTTAGCCGAGTGCACCGCAACATCCCGAAGATACATCCAGCATCTCTGATCGCCGTGTTCCATACGAATGTGCGCAATCGCAGGATGTGAGCTAAGATGAATGTTCGGCTGCCCAAGACTATTAACGAACTCTACACGTTGGCAGACAAGTGCACTCATGCTAAAGAAGGAAGAAGACTTCCAGGGGAAGAGATTGATGTTGAAGTAGATTCGGAAGACGATGATGACACCATCACCCCCAGGAAGAAGAACAGAAAGCACAACAAGAAGCGTAAGGAGAAGGTAGTGATGGCCGTTGAGAGCTCTGGTGATCTCAACACCGGCAAGAAAACAAAGACTGACATGTCCGGCAAGGAGGCTGCTACTTACACTGACTGCTGGGCGGCAGCGGCTGCTAAGAAGACCGGCAAGTCTGATGGGCCATACTGCAAGATCCATAGGACCAAGGGTCACGATCTCCAAGATTGCAAGTAAGTTGAACAATTGGTTGAGAAGCAGAAGGCTGAGTATGAAAGGCGACATAAAGAGAAAGGCCAGAATGGTGCTGGCGGGAAAGGCTATGGTGGCCGCAATGGTCATCGCGGCAAAGTTGACCAGGAGAAGGAAAAGCCCGCCAGGGGCCGTGAGAAAAAGGAAAATGAAGATGACAGTGAAGAAGAGGATGATGAGACTAGTGAGTGGGAGTTTCAGAGGGCTACTGAGGCAATGTGCATTGACGGGGGTGCGTCATTGCACTCCTCTCACCGCCAACTCAAGCAGTGGGCGCGTGAGGTTAATGCGGCAGAACCGGTAGAAAGCACTCGAGAACCACTTAAGTGGTCCTGCACACCCATTGTCTTTGACATTGAGGATCATCCGGATCGCACTACTACGGTCGGATGCTTGCCGGTGTTCGTTTCACCAACAATCAACAACCTCAAAGTCACTAAGATGTTGGTTGATGGCAGGGCAGGGTTGAATTTGATCTCCCCTGATGTGCTTAAGAAGCTCCAAATTGCTGATGAGGATCTGAAGAAGACTGGCACTTTCTAGGGGATCAAGCAAGGCAGGAGCCAGCCAAAGGGAAAGATCACTTTGCCGGTAACATTTGGCGGGGAAATAAACTTTAGGACTGAGAAGATTGTGTTCGATGTTGTTGAGCTTCCCCTGCCATTTAACAGGATCCTTGGCCGTCCAGCTCTGGCCAAGTTCATGGCAGCGTCCCATTAAGCGTATAACACTTTGAAGATGCCGGGCCATATGGGAGTCATCTCCATTCCATCGGATAAGAGGGATGCAGTCATCTGTGTTGATAAGATGTATAGAGACAAGGTAGCAGCAGACGCCATCAAAACCTCAGCTCCCGCCAAGGAGGAAAAGAACACCAAGGGAACCGACAAGGACCCCAGGAAACACGTCTCTTCGGAGTGCGCTGCGCCCGGCAGTGACTTGCCGGAGAGTTCAGCTAACAAAAGATCCAAGGCTGCTCCTCCTGTGACAAAGAAGGTTCTGGCACGGCAGGATGGCACTGATGGTACTTTCACCATTAGTACCACTCTTGACGAAAAATAGGAAAGTGCGCTCGTTGCCTTCCTGCGGGTGAATGTCGATGTGTTTGCATGGCAACCATCTGATATCCCCGATGTTCCCAGGGAGGTAATCGAGAACCACCTTGTTGTCTGTCCTCATGCCCGTCCCGTCAAGCAGAAAGTCAGGAAGCAGGCCTTGGAACGGCAACAGTTCATTGCCGAGGAGATTAAGAAACTTGAAGTGGCAGGTTTGGTTAGAGGAGTGTTGCATCCAACTTGGTTAGCGAATCCAGTGGTGGTGCGCAAGGCAAATGGGAAGTGGAGACTTTGTATTGACTTCACAGACTTGAACAAAGCTTGTCCAAAGGACCCCTTCTCCTTGCCGCACATTGATCAGATTGTTGACTCCACCTCAGGATGTGATTTGCTCTCCTTCCTTGCATTGATGCATACTCTGGATACCATCAGATCTTCGTGGGCAAGGAAGACAAAGAGAAAACCGCATTTATTACCCCATGTGGCACGAACTGCTTTGTGTGTATGCCTTTCGGGCTAAAAAGTGCTGGTTCCACATTTGCAAGGGCCATGCAGATTGGTTTTGAGCCTCAGCTGCACAGGAACATAGAAGCCTACATGGATGATATAGTGGTCAAAACCAGGGATAAGTCAACACTCATTCAGGATTTGGAGGAAACTTTTGGAAACCTGCGGAAAATCAACTTGAAGCTTAACCCGGAGAAGTGTGTGTTTGGTGTTCCGTCCGGCAAGCTCCTTGGGTTCTTTGTGTCTCAGCGAGGGATAGAAGCTCACCCCGACAAGATCAAGGCAATAGAACAGATCCAAGCTGCGAAAACCATCAAAGATGTGAGGCGTCTGGCCGGTTGTGTTGCCGCACTAAGTAGGTTCATTTCAAAATCCGCTGAGCGTGCTCTGTCGTTCTTCAGAATCTTAAAGAAGGCTGGTGCAATGAAATGGACTCCAGAGGCAGAGGCTGCACTGCGGGATTTGAAAGCTTATCTTTACTCTGCTCAAACCTTGGTCACACCCAAACCACAAGAGCCGTTGTTGTTATATCTGGCTGCAATGAATCAAGTGGTGGGTGCTGCCTTGGTGGCACAGAGAGAAGTGGATACCGAAGGAACTACTGCGGCAGGACTACTCACTGATGAACCAACTCTATCTCCGGCAGGACCAGATGATAACGGCGAAGGGGAGCCACAAACGGGTGCTGATATCGGAAGGTGTTAGCAAGGAAGAAGATGGTGCAGTGACCAGTTTACTTTGTCAACTAACTCCTGCACGGGGCTAGATCAAGGTACTCTGGGGTGCAAAAGTTGATCTTCGGCCTTCTTATGGCCTCGAGGAAGCTGCGCCATTACTTCCAAGCCCACAAGATCACAGTTGTGACCTGCCTTCCACTGCAGCGTATCCTGAGGAACCCTGAGGCCACCGGCAGGATAGTAGAATGGGCACTAGAACTGTCATGCTTTGCTTTGAAGTTTCAAAGCACGACAACTATCCATAGTAGAGCACTGGCGGAATTCGTAGCAGAATGGATGCCAACACCCGATGAAGAGATTGTGGAGACAACCCTCCTCGGCAAGTAGGCCCCCAAGGAGTGGGTCATGTAATTTGACGGTGCTTTCTCACTCCAAGGTGCTGGGGTAGGAGTTTTACTCGTTGCGCCCACCGGAGAAGACCTCAAGTACGTTATCCAAATGCACTTTCCCAGGGAAGATGCCACCAACAACATGGCAGAATCTGAAGGACTCCTTGCTGAGCTCAGAATCGCAGTGGAGCTGGGGATAAAGAAGCTGATCGTACGCGGTGACTCTCAACTCGTTGTGAAGCAAATGAATAAGGACTACCAGAGCCCACTGATGGAGGCATATGTGGAAGAGGTGAGCAGGCTGGAAGAGCACTTTGACGGGCTACAAACTGAGCACGTACCCCGTGCGGAAAATAACATCGCTGACCACCTATCAAAGTGTGCTGCGCAGAAGCTTCTTGTGGAGCCAGGAACTTTTGTACTCCACTTAACCCAACCATCCGTTTCTCCATCGGCATTGGCTAGGAAAAGAAGGACACTCAATACTGGCAAACATTTCCCGGTAGAGCTCCCTGAAGCAGCTGGTGAGAAGGTTACCGGGGGAGACCCTATGCTTGTTGGTGAGCCGCGCTCTTTGGCAGAACCTAGAGTTCTCGCTGTCGAGGCTGGTGCTCCCACGGCAGAGGAGATGCCTTTAGTCCTCGTCGTCAAGCCTCAGGCTCCGGCATGGGCGCAACACATAGTCCACTTCTTGCAAACTGGAGAATTTCCTGATAATCCAGAGGAATATGAAAAAGTGGCCAACCAATCGAGTATGTACCAGTTTGTGGATGACACTCTGTACAGAAAGAGGCCAAACGGTGTGAAGTTGAAGTGTATCAGCCAAGCAGATGGACTAATGCTGTTGGCAGAAATACATGGAGGTGTGTGTGGTTCACATCTGGGATCAAGGACACTTGTCGAAAAAGCTTTCCGGCAAGGATTCTACTGTCCCACCACCCTCTAGGATGCAACTGAGCTCGTCACCAAGTGTGAAGCATGCCAGTTCCACTCCAAGAATATTGATCTGCCAGCTCAAGCCCTTCAAACCATCCCTTTATCTTGGCATTTCGCGGTCTGGGGGCTCGACATCTTGGGCCCCTTTCCCTGTGCTACCAGGAGCTTTGAGTTCCTGTACGTGGCAATCGACAAGTTCACAAAGTGGCCTGAAGTAGAGCCAGTGAGAAAGGTGACGGCGCAATCAGCTATCAAGTTCTTTAAAGGGTTGGTGTGCCACTTTGGAGTACCAAACAGAGTGATCACGGATAACGGCACCCAATTCACAAGCCGTGCCTTCATGCAGTACATCCAGAGCCTTGGAAGCAAGGTCCCTTTTGCTTCTGTTGCCCACCTCAAGAGCAACGGACAAGCTAAAAGGATGAATGCTGAAGTGCTACGAGGGCTCAAGACAAGACCTTCTGATAAGCTGCGAAAATGCGGCAAGTGCTGGGTTGATGAGTTGCCAGTGGTTCTTTGGTCAATTAGGACGACACCAAATCAAGCTACTGGCCAGACTCCCTTCTCCCTGGTATATGGTGCAGAAGCAGTGCTCCCCATTGAACTCATATACGGGTCACTTCGAGTACTTGCCTACGATGAAGTAGCACAAGAGCAGCTACGACATGACGATGCCACGCTCCTCAAGGAAGATCGTCTCCGGGAAGCTGTACGTGCTGCACGATACCAGCAAGCCCTACGCAGCTATCATAGCCGCAGGGTTCACGCCCAGAGCCTTGAGGAAGGTGACCTTGTCCTTAGGCATGTTCAGTCCGCCAAGGTTTTAAACAAGTTGACACCAAGGTGGGAAGGCCCTTACCGGGTAGTACGTGTCACCAGACCTGGCGCAGTCCGTCTGAGACCGAAGATGGCATCCTAATGCAAAAATCATGGAATATTGAGCATCTTCGCAAGTTCTACCCATAAGGCGCGGTTGCTGGGCCTTGCCCCGACAACCTGTTTTGTACAAGCATAGTCCCCAGGACATGTAACCCTTTGTACAAATCCAGGCGCAGACCCTATGCATAGTGAAATAAAATGAAGCACTCTTTTGTACAATACTTGCATGCATGCATTCATATTTGCTTAAAACATGGTCTTATCATGATTATGATAGTTTTTATGTAAGATAACTGACATGCATTGAGGGTTATGTGCTACTCCCCTTTGTCCTTTTCCTCTGATGACAACAGAAGGATTTTATCACGTATAAAACCCTGGGAAGAAGGATGAATACATGCCTGAGCGCTGATCCCCGACAACCCCTCCTTATCTAAAACGATAAGAAGGACAACAAACAGAGATAAGTTCATCCTGTCACTCCATGTTATATTAACGTATGGTAAACTTGTACGTAAGGAAACCTTGTTTCCTCTGCCATCTGTGCTACCATCCTTTGATTTGAGTCCACTCGACGAAGCTGGTTGTAGCAACTTTTGGGGGAGGATAACCAAGGGCTGGCCTTCAGTTACACTCCTAAACAATTTTTGAGCCCATAAAAAAAGGGGGGTTTGGTAGCAGCTGTGATGAAGGCCGACAAGTTTTCTTGCCAGGAAAAACTTTGTTTACTTATGAGTAATGAAGCCTCATCCTTCAGCATGTTCAAAACACATGCATGAATATCCGGCAAACACTTTTTCCATTAATACATAGTTAAACAAGTACAGATCATATGAAATACAAACATGGGTAAATGATTACATAGTCTTAATTAAAATTTGGCAAGTGCCTACATCTTTTGATTCGAAAAAAGATAAGTGCCCCATAATGCCTTTCTTGTCCCTCTCCTCCTAGGAGTTGCATCGAGAAGGAAAGAGGGCAAAAGAAGCGCCTGGGCAGAAGCCCAGCCTGACCCCGTCAGGACCAGCGGGACGCAGCCTAACAAGATCGGGAGGGCAACGCCCCGGCAAGGAAGAAGAGGCCAGGGACAGAGAGAGTGGCTAGGCGATGCCCTGGTCACCCCCGCTAGGACCAGAGGAACGCGACAAGGCGGGAACACCGGCAGGGAAGACGAAGCCGGAGTCCACGATGAAGCCTGCCGGGGTCCAGCTGATGAGGACATGACTACCTTGGATACGACCAAAAATATTGCATACATGTATATTTGTGAGGTGGTTTCTAATGCAAACTATGCAATAATTTATTTGTGTCATCCACGACAAAAATACTTCACAAACTTTTGTGCCATGTCTAATTGCAGGTGTATGGGACATTTGTACAATTCACATATGAAAATAAGGGAAAAAGAGAAGTTTAGGTGCTGTTCAAAAAGTCCTCTCACATCACTTTTGGGCCAAGAGAAGATAGAGTCCAAGTCTCTCACGTTCTGGATTCAGACTCGGACTGCACAGACATACCTAACTCAAAATGCCAAGAACTTTTTCATACGGACTCCGAATTGGGTGATTCTTTTTTTGTTAGAAAGTAGATTTCGTGCTCTTTCCAACCCAATTGGATTCACATTAAAATTCGTCCGGAGCGTTGAGTTATCAACGAAACAATCTGACGTTGCAGCAGAATCCGAGTCAAACTACAAGTCCAAAGGTGTTGCATCACCTCCACTTGGGCCCATGAGCCTTGTACGACCTAGGGTTAGTTTTAGGCTGCCTTGGGACGTCCTCCCACCTCCTTGGCCGCCACCCCTTACTCCTATATAAGTAGATCCATCTAGTAGCTTTTTCCTGGGGGATTTGTTTAGTTAAAAGTTAGCCATTGCAACTTCGTGTACTTCGTTTGTGTCCAACGACCAGACCAAGACCGCTTTCGGATCCCCACCATTATCAATACTTCATCTATATTCGCAATATTCAGATTGCATTATCATATTCTTGCTTGTTCTTCGATTGCGTGCAGGAATAGGCCTTCGTGGTCAGGCTGATCGTGCTTCCAGCATCGTCAGTAACCTCAGGAGATTGGTTTAGCGATTGCTAAGGCGCAACGTCGTGCACGTTTGTAGTCGGATCGTCAAAGTCGGCTCCACCAAATCGATAGTTACCATCTCATCGAAAGATCGGGACACCCCCGCCTCTATCAAGAGGTATCAGTTTTCAGGTTGCTCGGTGAGAATTTCCAGTTATCCATAGATTAGATTTATTTTCTTACCTATTGTCCAAAGAAAAAGCCACAAAAAAAAGTTAGATCTGTTCATCCTTTATCCAAGCCAGTCTGAGCCTTCGCATTTTTCTTTTCAGTGCTTGTATAGTTGAATTATCGGTTGCATCGTCGTGTCGAGTTGATGGTCTTAGTGTCTAGTTCGTTTAGAGTTTCAAGTTCTGTTCACATTAGTCACGCCACCGCTGCATCATTATTCCTTCCGCTATCCACCATCCCATCCGTCAATTTCCACCACGTGCTACCCACCGTTCATTGTCATAATCATAGTTGAGGTCGTTCACATCTTTGCTTGATCCAATCTGCATCTTATCTAGTTTGTTTTGAAAAGAGGGAGAGAGGGAAAAAAAAAGACAGAGAAAAAAAGGTGAAAAAAGTCAGAGAAAAAAAGAGAGAAAGAAAAAGAAAAGAAAAAGTGTGATAAAAAAAAGAGAGAAGAAAAAAAAAACACAAATTTCGGATCTATCTAGACTCAATCTCGTAGCTGAATTCGGATTGGAATCTGTTTTGCGCAGTGTTCAGTAAAACAGGTATATCTTTTCCATACGAAGTCTGTTTTGGCTTCGTGAGTACTCAAATTAAAGCTAGCGACGAGCCGCATCTAAATAGTTGCAGAAGCGTGTTCAATATTTGACACCTCAAAATCGGCTTCTAAATAGGTCTTTTTGCCCTCCGAAGTTCGTGAACACAGCTTGTTCCAGTTTTTCAGACCAGTTTTAGAATTTTTTGACTCCTCATATCAACTCGGAATTAAGTGATTCTTTTTGCATTTGAAAGCTTGAGTCAGTGCCTTTCTTGAGAAAAATTATCATAAAATTGGCACAAACTTTTATAGAGTAAAGTTGGAGAGAGAATTGTTGGTATATGCTACTTGGTAGTTGTTTCTTATCATTATCTTTATTGCCATTGTGATCTTCACTTATATCTTGCTGTCCAGAGCTACTTCATATCCTTTATTAATTCTAGTTGTGCTACGCCGTGACCTCATTAGTGTTCTAGGCTCGCATCTCTAGTCCGGTCTAGCTTAGGACCAGCACAGTACCGTCGTTGAGCGTTTATTCAACATTACATCTCTGAATTGATTATTGCTAATCTTTTGCTACCATATATAGCCAACCCAGCTCCACATATTTCTACACCGTGTATATGTATGTTCACCTGGCAATCGCTTTACTCAATCTTCGGAGTTATTTGACACCGCTGGTTGCCCGTCACCACCTGCTGCATGGTAAGAACTTGTAAGATATTGATAGTTGCTATATTGTGAGCGTTTTACCACCACATCCTAGTAGTTCATAGGAACATTATTCTCGGATTTTGTTTCTTGTTTTCTACTAACTATGGCAGGTTTCGAAGTTGTTAGTTCTTGGGCTTCATCGATCGTGGGAGATTTGCCACCACCTAAGAAAATACAACAACCGTCACAAGAGGAGCAACAACATCAGAATGCACATAATCAGGTTAATGTTTTCATGCCACCATTTATTGGTCATTTTAGGCCTGATTTATATATTGAATGGGAGTACGAAATAAATGCTATATTTGCTTCCCATAATTTTGATGAGCGTGGAAAATTTCAAGCTGCGGTTAGTACTTTCAGTAGCTTTGCTTTAGTTTGGTGGAGTGAATATTATCGGTTAAACCATGATTTTATACCTACTACTTGGGATGATTTAAAACTTGTCATGAGAGATCGATTCGTTGATGTTTATTATACTCGTGGCATGATTAAAAAATTACAACATTTAAAACAAGGCACTGACACGGTAACAAAATATTATGATGATTTACAAACTACATTGTTGCACTCATTTTTAGAAGAAAGTGAAGAAGATTTTATGGATAGATTTTGGGGAGGATTAAACCGTGATATTCAAGAGATACTAATTCATGAAGAGTGTTATCCTATGGACCATTTGTTTCATCTTGCTTGCAAAGCTGAACAAGAAATAAAACGATGTGTTGCCCACAAGGAGAACAAGCGCACGGTGCACATTCCAAGTGTTGATACAGATGTTTCTTCAACTACTTGGCGTACTATGACAACCACATCCGTTGTTGCGATGACTACATCATCTCCACCATGTGACACATCACCACCGAGAGTGCCTACATCATCTGAGTTGATCATAAGAGGTAATGACAAAGGTACATATTTTTCACTTTCACATGAGAATGATGCATGCCTAGTTAACTTGAATACATCATGTGTTGAGTTACCTATTGATTTGGGCACGTCACCTATTTTAGAGAATTGTGTTACTGTCATGAATGCGTCATCTGATCAAACAACTGAAATACCAACAATTTTGAGTGCACCCATTGAATTAACTGTTGATGCAAAAGAACCAATGTTTAATCATTTTGATATGACCTCTAATCTTGGTGATGATTGTGTGACCAATGACTTATTGCATGTTTGCTTATTTAAGCATGTTGTAGCATGTAAATTTGATGCAACTAAGGTTTATTCACCAATGTTAGGATGGTTTAATGATGAACGTTGTCAACCTTTTGAAATGAATAAGTGCTTCACTTATATGTGCAAACTGAGTTGCAATATTTTCATGCCTTCTACTTCTTGTGATAATATTTTGGCTTTAGATTTTATGAACTATGAAGGTTACTCATGTATACATGTGTCATATATGCAAAAACTAAGGGAAGTAAAACTGGATGACATATACATATACAACATGTACACCTTGTCTCTTTTGTTAGCCACATTTCAGATTAAGCAACGCCGAGTACGGCTTTGTTTTCAAGAAGGGGAGGATGATGAGGACATGACTACCTTGGATACGACCAAAAATATTGCATACATGTATATTTGTGAGGTGATTTCTAATGCAAACTATGCAATAATTTATTTGTGTCATCCACGACAAAAATACTTCACAAACTTTTGTGCCATGTCTAGTTGCAGGTGTATGGGACATTTGTACAATTCACATATGAAGATAAGGGAAAAAGAGAAGTTTAGGTGCTGTTCAAAAAGTCCTCTCACGTCACTTTTGGGCCAAGAGAAGATAGAGTCCAAGTCTCTCACGTTCTGGATTCAGACTCGGACTACACAGACATACCTGACTCAAAATGCCAAGAACTTTTTCATACGGACTCCGAATTGGGTGATTCTTTTTTTGTTGGAAAGTAGATTTCGTGCTCTTTCCAACCCAATTGGATTCACATTAAAATTCGTCCGGAGTGTTGAGTTATCAACGAAACAATCTGATGCTGCAGCAGAATCCGAGTCAAACTACAAGTCCAAAGGTGTTGCATCACCTCCACTTGGGCCCATGAGCCTTGTACGACCTAGGGTTAGTTTTAGGCTGCCTTGGGACGTCCTCCCACCTCCTTGGCCGCCACCCCTTACTCCTATATAAGTAGATCCATCTAGTAGCTTTTTCCTGGGGGATTTGTTTAGTTAAAAGTTAGCCATTGCAACTTCATGTACTTCGTTTGTGTCCAACGACCAGACCAAGACCGCTTTCGGATCCCCACCATTATCAATACTTCATCTATATTCGCAATATTCAGATTGCATTATCATATTCTTGCTTGTTCTTCGATTGCGTGCAGGAATAGACCTTCGTGGTCAGGCTGATCGTGCTTCCAGCATCGTCAGTAACCTCAGGAGATTGGTTTAGCGATTGCTAAGGCGCAACGTCGTGCATGTTTGTAGTCGGATCATCAAAGTCGGCTCCACCAAATCGATAGTTACCATCTCATCGAAAGATCGGGACACCCCCGCCTCTATCACCAGCTGGAGGTGGCGGTGACGTCCCAGCCAAGCACCCCCGGCAAATCACTCCGCCGGGGTCCAGCTGCAGATGATGGTGCCGCCAGCGCCTAGCTGACGGTGACGGTGCGTCTGGCGCTTAGCCGGAGTCTGAGTCGCAGTCTTCGTCCTTGACGACAGGGGACTCATCGTCGCCGTCTTCACCGTCGGTGTGCTGTTCGTCGCTGTCGCTTGAAGAGGAGCTTTTGCCATCACTCGAGCTTTCCGCTCAGCACCCTAAGCGAGCACCTCAACGCCCGAAGACATTAATGGAGAGCAGATCGGCCTCCATCAGCTTGAAGTGAAGAACATGCCCTTCCGAAAGGCTGTGGGCACGAGCAAAAGTCTTCCAGCCACGACGGAGAAGCATGATATGAGGTGCAGGGTACTCAATGCCCACCCGCATAGTGCCGTTACAGGAACCCCTCATGTGCAGCCTCAACCTGAGCGACTGATCAACCTCCATCACCCTGGAGAAGGGACGAGTGATGTAGGGTAGAACCCTAGATGCCCGATCTTTCACGAAATGGAGGGGATCCCGCGAAGAACACGAGGGGAAACACAAGGGAAAACGAGAGGAACACTCAAGAACAAGTCCAATCACACATCCACTAGACAATGAAACACACAAGATCCACAAGGGTACATGAACAACAAAAGGAAAGATACAAGGTAAAGTTCATCCCAAATCCAAAGGAGATGGGGGCTTGATGATCTAGATAGATCCTTCCCCGAAGGGGTCTTGATATCCCTCGGGATCTTCTCCGAAGAGGCCTTGGCCACCAATGGAGTAGTCTCTCTCTCTCAAGTGGAGAAGGTAGGAGCAAAGCTCACATACAAATGAGCTATCACTTTGCTAACCCTAGAAAGGAGGTGGAGGACTTATATTTATAGTCTAAGCCACGAAGGGGTAATTGGGAGAGGGGTACAAGGCCAAAGGCCCGGCTGCGCATAGGCAGTGTCGGATGTCCGGTCGCTCGCGAGGGTCCGGAGGGCGTCGGACTTCCGACTTTTCTTCTCTGGATAGGTGGCACCGGTCGTCCGGTCAGCATCGGTCGTCCGGTCACTAGGACTTGTCGGACGTCCGGTGGTCGTCGGTCGTCCGGCCGCTGTAGGTCTCGTCGGCTGTAGCTCTCCTGGCCATCTGGACTGCATCAGGTACCGGATGTCCGGTGGCGTCCGGACGTCCGGTGGCTGTAGCTTGCAGCAGCTCCGTTTCTTCCGTCTTCGCTTCCATGCTTCCCTCGCGGATGGTGTAGTTGTTCCTTGGCGCTTGCACTCCTCCTCGTCATCCGTGAAGCTCCGAGAATACCTATGCATGCACATGAGTGGAGTGTCAAGTAGTATACCATCCTCTAAGGGGTCAAGTGAGCACGTGTAAAGGAGATGATTGACCTTTATGTATGGGAAGTAGATGTCGCACGTGTCACTTGCCAAACGGACTCTTGACATGGTGATGTCCGTAGGATGCTCCGCATCATGTCCCCCCCCCCCTTGGGAAAGATCCGACCTCGGATCAAAAACCAAATCACCATGGGAAAGAGATGGCTTCGCCGTGTAGAGGTGGACGTTCACCAAGTACTTGTCATCTTGAAGCTAGAAATGGGCACTCTCCAATGTCGCACCGTCTTGTGATTCCTTCAAAAGGAGTAAGGACAACAAACACTTGGAAAAACAAATGTGGTTAGCGTTAGTGCAAAACCAAGCATTCAAGAGGTGATTCACCAAACAAGTGTCGTCATCAAGCATAGCATAGGGTGTGACAAAGGATTGTGACATGGCATGTAAGCATATCAATCGAGCACAAGCAAAGATATCATGGGGACAAGCATGTAAATGTGAGGTAGTGATGCAAATATGTGTGATAAGAGAATAAGCATCTACCTCAAGTTCATAGCAAGCATTCACAAATTGCTCAAAGAAAGGTCTATGGTAGGCGTAAGAATCATTCACAACACCAAATAAAATGAAGTGTCTAAACACATGGGTCAAGTGCAAGACAATCCAAGCATAACGTGCATAGGGTGTAGTGAAGATATCGTGGCACTCAACACAATGGAAAGAGCAATTGTTCAACGTGTGTGAGGCAATCAAGTCAATCATGTGACAAGCAATGGGATATGGCATATGAGAAGAAATGACATTGTTGCAACCAAACATATGATAGGAGCAAGTAATCCAAGAATTGGATGCAACACACAAGGTAAATATGTCATGAGGCATGGAAATGTGAAAATGGCAAGTCGAAGCAATATCTCTAACATGTGTGCAATCAAGTAGTCCAAGATGAACAATAAGTCTCATGGTGCAAGCAACACAAGTAGTATGATACTCAATATCCATGCTCAAGAAAGATGTCACCTTGAAGGAGTGTCCTTGTGCATTCTTCACAATGCCGAAACACAAACAAGTGCGATGTAGAATCGTCGTGGTAGAAGGTGGTTCGCTCTCAAGAGCTAGGATTGTCAACTCACGTGACATGGAAGTCGACACGAAGAATGATCCTACACAGGCACAAACAAAAGCAAAGAATATATGCGCATGGTAGATAAACACATCATCCATCATGATGCTTCTCATCTCTTGCACATAATCATTAGTAGCAAAAGTGCATGAAGAATATGATGCAACAATCTTTATGTTCATGGCACGATGCATATGGTGCAAAGAAGGAAGACAAGCATGCTTCACAAGAAATATGTCAAAATCTCCAAATATATGCGAGAAAGCTATGGGGGCAATCACATTATCAAGGCTAAATGCATTGTTGCACTCAATACATGGCAAATCATCTAGCATGAGAAAGGCAACATATGGAGATATATGAGAACAAGCAATATGAATCATGTGCAAAGCATGGCAATGGTTGTCATCAACCGCATGAATAGAGCAAGTATGAATCATTGGTGATGCAACATGAGCAAGCATAGAAATCAAGTCGTGCAAACTAGTGGAGCGAAGATGCAACACAGTAGAGGAAATCATGGCAATCATGTCATGTGTGCAAATAATAGGCATAGACAATGCATATGACATATCGCAAGCACGAACACAAAGCAATATCATAGTATCATCATAGGAATGGGTCATAAGTGGAACATGGCAATAACAAGCAATATCTCCACCAAGCTTGCAAATACACATACAAGTACTAGAATCAATCATCATGTGTAATGCAAAGCATGGGTCACAAAGACATGGCAAAGGCATAGGAATGAGCATATCATGCAAAGTGAACATGGCAAGATGGGCATACAATTTGTAATGGACAATAACCCATAACCATGTGAGGGCCATGTAGAATAGATGCGCGAATTCTTGGTGCGAAGAGAGCGGTGGGAAAGACAATCCATGGGATCCCAAGTCATCATTGCTCTCTAGAGCTCATTTTGTCAACTCATGTGATTGTGAGGTTGACAAGTATTCATGGGTACCTACACAACAAAGACACAAACGAAAGAAATTGTGTGTGTGGTAAATGTACACATCATCCATCATGATGTGTATGTGCACATGTGAGTTAGCACAAGATAAGCATCGCTCGAAGAAATTTGATGCATGGTATAAAAACATGTCATTCATCATGAAAGAATAGTTATTATGTATAACACGATGGGGACACAAATTGAGTGTGCAAGTATATGGCACAACAATAGCATTATCATTCATGGGGAGCATATTGTGCACACAAGTATTAGTGGGATCATGCAATGGATGGGATGGATCAAAATCTCCTAACATGTATGAAGAAACTATGGGGGTCTCCTCATGAGCAATATCGAAAACATCACATGGAGAAAATGGACAACATCCAAAACAATGCATATCCGAAGCTAGGTGGTCATGGCATGGCATATGAGATAAATGATGCAAAGGGAGCATATCAATATCATCACAAGAAAAACAAATGCCAATAACCATGGGCTTGTCATCTATGCCATATGTGCAAATTGGGTTTATTTTAATGGCATATGCATAGTTACTACGAAGAGATTGCAAATTGGACATATTATTGATCTCATGCATAGCATATGACAAGTCAAGCGGATTATCAAACATGATGCGACCTAAAGAATTGTCACAAGAAATCCGATGTAACATAGCATCACAACTAATAGACTCCACATGTCAATCATCATACTCATCATAAATGGGTAAATCATCGCATAAGGAAGTCGCACTAGCATGAAGCATGGTAATAGTTGGATCAACATCATGCAAGCAATCAATGTCAAGAATGTCCACTAGTGGGACTAGAGCATCACCTTCACCTATGTTACCTTTGTCATTCCACTCAAGTGGTGTAGGTGAGGTGGGAAAGACCAAATGGTGGTCGGTATCATCATCTTGATGGAACCATGTGGGGGTGCATCATATTCCACCATGGCCATCGTTTTGTCCATAGGAATGACGAAGTCGTCGTGTATCGACGCGTCATCATATATGGGACCTAGCACCAAATGAGAAGACACAATAGAGGTAGAGGTTAAGTCGTTAGAAATTGAAGTGGCCTCACATGCCCTATCAACTATCACACTCTCTCTATGTGGTCGCTCACCCACTCCCTCAAGGTAGGTGCACTCAAAATCACATATGGTGGAGTCACTCATCTCACTCAAGTGGTGGGGGTTGTGGCTCTCCTCACATGGGAATTGGGGCAACATATCATATATGGGGCAAGTGGTGAAGTCACTCTCACTCTCAATATGGTGGCAAAAGTCACTCAAGTCATCATACGTCGCCGTGGTCGAGGTGAAATACTCAACCATCTCGTCATCGTCGCCGTGGATGAAGGCCGAAGATGGCACATCATCACTCTCCTCCATGACCGAAGGGAAAATCCCATGCTCGATTATCTCGTCACCGTCGCTGTGGATGAAGGCCGAAGATGGCACATCATCACTCTCGCCTCCTAAGATGGAAGCATCATCCTTGCTTGCCACTGTGTCGCTCACCTCCAAAGCATGTTCCTTGAGAGACTCCGTAGTCGTAGTCGTCACCGCACCATCTTGAAAAAGAGTCAAAGTAGACTCGGCACCATCAATGCCACAAAGAGGGATGGCGGTGAACTCGAACTTGGGAGCATCGTCTTGAAGCTCGTCGGGCTTGGACATCATCGTGGTACTAGCCTCATGCTCGCCGTCTTGGAGCTTGGTCTTCGAGAAGTGTGCTTGGGGTGGAGAAGTCTTGGCCTTCATGAGTTCTTGTTCCTCCTTGAGAGCACCAATGTAGTAGTCGTCGAGGGACTTGTAGTTCTCGAGGAAGATAGTCTTGGAGATGTCGTTGTGCAATCCCATCATGAAGTGGAACTTCATCAAAATGGGGTCATCCATGCCAGCTCATCGCAAGGCAATCTTCATCTCCTTGAAGTACGCGTCGATGGACTTGGATCCTTGGAAGGTATTCTCCAATTGGCATAGAAGTTGTTCCGTGTAGGTTGGAGGCACGAACTCTCGCCGCAAAGCTCTCTTCATCTTGGGCCAACTCATGTCGTAGTTCTCCGAAGGTGTGTGAAGCCACCATGCCGATGCGTAGTCATGGAAGTTTCTTGTGGCGCACTTCACTTGATCTTCGGAAGGGACTTGATGTAGCTTGAGGTAGTCGCCCATCAAGCGCTCCCACTCGAGATACTCCTCGGGTTCTAGAGTCCGATAGAAAGGAATCTCATGGTCGGTGTCGATGTCATAGTAGCTCGTGGAAGTCGTGGACTTCAGCTTGGGGCGCTTCTCTTGGGTGTAGTCTTGACGTGCTTGTAGGCGAAGATGCCGTATGTCCGTAGGCGAAGATGCCTTGAAGTCACTTGGCGAACATGCCAAGGGAGATGGTGAAGTCGTTGAGCGGTTGTTCGTGTTGAGCTCTGGACCTTCACATTCTTGTCATTGATGGTGTCGATGCCGATGTGATCTTGCCGGAGATGGTAGCTCGGAAGCATGTGCACTTGAGCATCTTCTCGAAGATGAGGAAGATCTCTTGTAGGACTTGATGAGGGCTTTGATCTCCTCCATTTGAGCTTGCATCTTGGTGTCGAAGTTGTTGTTCGTGGCATCGAACTCGTCGTTGTTGTAGACCGAAGGTGGTGTGCTTTGCCTATCCATCACAAGACTCGAGAAGAAGTGAGTAGGAAATGAGATAAACAATACCAAGTTACCTTTTCCCAAAGTTGAGGATGTATCCCGTTTCACTCAATGTGAAATGAAAGAATAGTGGAATTGATACCGGACTTGTTCACTCACACCTATCAAGTAAAGCTTATGGAGTAGCTTGGTGAGGATAGTGGCACAAAAATTTGATGCAACATGTTAGCAAGAGTCAATAATGTTGAAAGAGATTCAAAAATTCGCAAGTGAAACAAGTAGACCAATAGCAATCCATGGTACACGGACACACACACACAGATAGATAGATGGGGTCGTGCAACCAAGGAATGAGCATAAAATGTGGAGTCCACGGAAAACGCTCATGTTGCACAACTCAAGAGAGACGCTAGCACGATTGCTCAATAGGCGGATACGACACTTGTGCACAACCTATAAGATGCAAAATGTATCAACTTTATATCCCAAGTATGCTATGTACGTATGTTCCGGTGCTTTAGCACAAGATGATCTAAGATGATCGAGTATGATACCATATGATATATTGTAATGCACTATGATACGATGCTATGGCTCTTGCTTACAAGCTTCTTTGTTTTTCTCTTTTTCTTTGCTTAAAAGCTTATTCTCTTTTTTTTGGTATGGCCACAATGCGAAATGCACAAACCAAGATAGCAATTGTGTATATGCGGGAACAAACTTGTGACACAAGGGATGGTACTATGATACCAAGATGATACCAATATGATATGGTATGTATGCAATGGAAGGGATGATCTCTAATGTGCACAAGTAACATTGCCGGCAATACTCAAAGGGTAGTATCGATAGGCAAGTGACGCAAAATGGGCTAGGGGTTGTCAATGCAATTGCAAGAGGAATATACAATGATGTCGTCGAGGTTACCGTCAATGGCGATGATGAGTGGCGATGTTCTTGATGTAGATACCAAGATGATGTAGACCCATCCCTAATTAGCCGAAACACCTTAGAAAACGGAAAAACCGGAAACTCAAAATCTCCAAAGGCAAATGTCAAATGTCAAATGGTGGTAGCGGAAAAGCGGTGGTGGTTTCGAAGTTGGCAATGCAGAAGTGGAATGATGGGTTATGCGAGTAGAAGTTGAGGTCACCGTCCCTAAGTAGTTGAAACACCATATGAGACATGAGCCACAACTCAAACAAGCTCGAACAAAATTCGGTTAAGTTGGGGTGTCGAAAGTGATGGTGGACTAGGTTATGCGGAAGTTATGGTGGTGGTTGATGAAGAAGTAACCGTCCCTAAGTAGCCTAAACACCTTAGGAGACACAAGCCACAACTCAAACAACCACTAATGCTATGGGGAACAAAAATGGGTTAGGTTGCGGAAGGCTATGGTGGTGTAGCGGATGATGTGGTGAAAGCCCTAGGCAAAGATGCCAAAGTTTCAAAAATTTGATGAAGTCAAATGATGTTGGTGGTATTTTTTATGGAAGGGGGATATCAAGAGCTTCAAAACGAGCTAAAGAACATCAAAATTGGAGTTCGGATGAATTAGTTATGAACGAAACAAAAATCAGTCGAAGTCAAATCCTACAGGTACCGGACGTCCGGTAAGTGTCGGTCATCCGGTGGACGGACGTCCGGAAGTCTCGAAAATCCATTAATTTCTTTCTATTGGGTGGCACCGGTCGTCCGGAAAGTGTCGGATGTCCGGTGGTTCGGGAGGCTCCAGACGTCCGGTAAACGTCGGTCATCCGATGGGTCGGGGTCAACTCGAGATCCAAGATTCGGGACGCAATTTTGGGCGGAAATTGGGGATTTTGGGGTCAAAATTAATGAGATTTCATGGATGGAAGGTCTGGAAACTTGGGGAGATGCTAGATCTACTCGAAACCAAGCAAATCCATGGATCAAAATCAACAAAACATCATCAAACCAACAAATCACAAAAAAAAATTGGGGCCATTTTTGGTGGGGATTTTCGAAATTTAGGACAAAATCAAGCAAAAGAAGGCTAGAAAACGGGGGTAGGGGCTCCAAATTCGTGATCAACCTTGCTCATGGTACCAAGATAATGTAGGGTAGAACCCTAGATGCCCGATCCTTCACGAAATGGAGGGGATCCCGCGAAGAACATGAAGAACACGAGGGGAAACACGAGGGAAAATGAGAGGAACACTCAAAAACAAGTCCAATCACACATCCACTAGACAATCAAACACACAAGATCCAGAAGGGTACATGAACAACAAAAGGAAAGATACAAGGTAAAGTTCATCCCAAATCCAAAGGAGATGGGGACTTGATGATCTAGATAGATCCTTCCCCGAAAGGGTCTTGATATCCCTTGGGATCTTCTCCGAAGAGGCCTTGGCCTCCAATGGAGTAGTCTCTCTCTCTCAAGAGGAGAAGGTAGGAGCAAAGCTCACATACAAATGAGCTATCAGTTTTCTAACCCTAGAAAGGAGGTGGAGGAGTTATATTTATAGTCTAAGCTATGAAGGGGTAAGTGGGAGAGGGGTACAAGGCCAAAGGCCAGGCTGCGCACAGGCAGTGTCGGACGTCCGGTCGGTGTCGGACGTCCAGTCGCTCATGAGGGTCCGGACGTCCGGAGGGCGTCGGACTTCCGACGTTTCTTCTCTGGACAGGTGGCACCGGTCGTTCGGTCAGCATCGGTCGTCTGGTCACTGGGACTTGTCGGACATCCGGTGGTCGTCAGTCATCCAGCCGCTGTAGGTCTCGTCGGCTGTAGCTCTCCTGGCTGTCTGGACTGCGTCAGGTACCGGATGTCCGGTGGTGTCCGGACGTCCGGTGGCTGTAGCTTGCAGCAGCTCCGTCTTCTTCCGTCTTCGCTTCCATGCTTCCCTCGCGGATGGTGTAGTTGTTCCTTGGCGCTTGCACTCCTCCTCGTCATCCGTGAAGCTCCGACAATACCTATGCATGCACACGAGTGGAGTGTCAAGTAGTATACCATCCTCGAAGGGGTCAAGTGAGCACGTGTAAAGGAGATGATTGACCTTTATGTATGGGAAGTAGATGTCGCACGTGTCACTTGCCAAATGGACTCTTGACATGGTGATGTCCGTAGGATGCTCCGCATCAACGAGGAAGGCACAGGCAGCTGCGCGGGGGCTCGTGCAGCCTGATGATGAACTCCAACGCCGTATCCTCCGCGTGACCCTCTATCGGAGTCAGAACGGTTGGGGGAGGCGCGGCCGAAGCACCACTGCACCCACCTCTGCCTCGAGCGCCCCTTCATCCTCGCCCATGCCCTGAGGCTTCACCTTGGGCATGGGATCCTGCCCCCGCAGCCGCAATGGGGGCAGAAGCACGGTGCCTAGAAGAAGCCCTCGTCGCTACCATCGGAGCCCGAGTTCGGCCCCTTCTTGATGAGGACATCAATACCATTGTTACACCCACAGCCCCTGCTGCTATACATACTGGACCAATTACTAGAGCTCGCGCACGCCAATTAAATTATGAGGTACTTTCGTTTCTTGGTAATGATTCTAATGTTCATGAGAATATGATGCTGCCTAAATTGGATACATTTGTTTGGCTTACAAATGAAGGGCCTAGCTTGGACAAGAAAGAGGAACCTTGGAGCAAGTTCAAGCATGGAGATGATGGCATGCGCAAGGGGAACAAGAACGGAGTTACAAGTGATGATTTCAGGACTTTGAAGCCACCATAATGAGTGCAGGAAACCTTGGACGAAATATACAAGATGCCACTTCATAAATTTCGTCCAGAGGCTATAATAGGTGCTGCGTCACCTTATTATTGGGCCAGGCCCATGTAATTTCGAAATACTTGAGTATAGGCTGTTTTTAGAGTCCGTATGTGTGGGGAAACAAGAGATAGGGTTGGTTTCGGACCCCTCCTTCAAGGGCCACGAAATCCCCCCCCCCCCTCTTCCTCCATATATACAGCCCTTAGGGCACCGTTTAGACTTTGGGTTTTGTTTAGATTAAAAGTTCGCCATAGCTGCAACTTCGCGTACTTCGTTTGTGTTCAACGACCAGACCAAGACGTCACAGAACCCCACCTTGATCAATAAAGCTTTCATCTTATATTCGCAATATCCAGATTGCAAATCTTAGTTTCTTGCTTGTTCTTCGTTTGTTTGCAGGAGATAGATCCTCGTGGTCAGGTTGATTGTGCTCCGGCGTGGTCAATAACCTCTCGGAGTTGGTTTAGCGATTGCTAAGGCGCGACGTCCTCGCACGTTCGTAGTCGGATCGTCAAAGTCTACTCCACCAAAAACGATAGCTATCATCTCATCGAAAGATCAGGACACCCTCGCCTCTATCACTTCCTCTCGTCATTGTGCAAGAAAAACTAGAAGGAAGGAGGAGGAAATGTGGATGAGCATCGCCATCCCCCTCGCACTTCCTTTTATAGCGGAGCAAGGGGGAGGCTGGCTCTCCACTCCTCTGAGGGCGGCCGCCCCACTCCTCTAATCCGGCATCTCTGCACCTCTGACGACGTCCAGATTCGCCGGCCGCCCCATTATGCCAATCTAGGGTGCTGCATTTTCTGCCAAAGCGCATGATTGCGCACCCTGCGCATCCACCACCAACCCCGCACAATGCGTGTGGCGTGTGTGGCAGAAACAGCAGGCGTAGTGGGTGAAGTAAAATGGCAGTTAACCCCGGTTCACGTGCGGGCACACCCTCGTTGAGCCCCCGTAAACGTAGGCGCCCTCCGGCCTATAGCATGAACGAACCCACGTCGTTTGGATGCTGGAGGTCTCAAGGGAGGCCTAGGGGACTAATTCACTTTCAAGTTAATGAAGAAGCAAAGATCTTAAAAAGACGGGTACCCACCGCGGTAGGATCAGTATGTGCGCCTGTGCATTAATTGGGCCTGCCCCAACGATGCCCAGCGACACATCTGGACCAGGCTCGGGGGCTCCTGTCGATGCAACAAACATTCAGGTTTGCTGCCCGGACTCGTGCACAGGCGTGATATCGATCATATATCCAGTACCTGTGCATAACACAAAGATAAGCCAGAGAAGCTCCTCTTCGTGAGATCAAAGAGAGCATTAAGAAGATCAAGCCCACAAGAGAGCACTGAGAGGAGGCCTCCCCTGCTACGTAGGAGAGCGCGGCTGGGTCGAGACTACCTCTGAAGACCAAGTCTAGTTTGCCCCGGCAACACTTCCGGGGCCGCCAAGCTCAAAACCCGCCAGGCTCCCCGCCGGCAGGCCCCGCCAAGATGCCACCGCTCCACCTCATCACACGCAAGTCATTAATCAGCGCGGTGTCAAGATCTCAAGTAACTAGGAGGATCCTGTCAGGCATGTGGCACCATGGTGAAGGGGTGATTAGCTTTATTGACACCTGTCCAGAAGGCGCGTCACGCTATTAAGGAGAAGATGGATAAGCGGCGCGACAGGCTTGTCGGGCTTCAACCCTAGCATGACACCTAGCAGGTGCATTTAATGCACTTTGTCCTAACTACCAAAGTTAGGTATGATAGCAGTGTTAGCTATCTAATCATACTCAAATGACTGTTTTGCCACTATGGTCGCCCCTTAAGCTATAAAAGGAGGCCCGAGGCAACCGAGCAAAGGGTTTGAACTTTAGATCCCATAAGACTTGTACGCGCGCGCTGCTCTCCCCGAGGCATCCTTGCCGGGCTTGAGCTCGCCGTGTCTTCGTGGTCCTCCGAATCAAAGCAACATAGCAGGAGTAGGGTTTTACGCTGCAAAGCGGCCCGAACCTAGGTAAAAGAGAGCTGTCATCGCCGCGCTGCCGCTGTCATTTCTCTCTTTGTACAATGTGACCGTCCCCTCGCTAAACCACAAAGGGGCACCCAAGCCCCATAGGTGATCGTGCTTCCACGCCGACATTCCGCATGGTGCAAGATGGCTCGTCGGCATGCCAAAATGGTCACAATGAAAAGTTGTATGCATCCATCACCCACTTCGTCGGTTAAGACAACATTTCAGAAGCCAGATCCGGCTAGTAGAATTGAGATTCAGATGATTTTATCTTTGGCGTGTACTCTGCCACCCTCTAGCACCCTTCCATGAGCTCACCCATGGACAAATATATGGACAAATAACATATCAAACAATGCACGGTCCTTCCATTTACGAACCAGAAAGACTAGATGCTGAGCCTGGACAGAAGGAGGAGGCTCATTGTTGCATCCAAGCTAAAGAATTTTTGCTTTACATGGTCTATCACCCATCCGGCTACCACCCTCACTTTTTCACCAGCGGATGCATTATTCATGGATGATAAAGTACATACCAGCTCATTGTCATCATGTTCATGCACACAAAAAATTATAGGTCATTCCGAATGGTGCAAGATGGCTCGTCGGAGCAATCAACTTACCCCAAAAGTTGTAATCATGGTCTGTCCCCTGATGTTGTATCCGTTATGCGACCACAGTTTCGCCATACAAACTTTTGTTTGAGCTCCGTGGCACGCCAAAACGATCACAATGAGAAGTTGTCTGCGTCCATTACCCACTTTGTAGGTTAAGACAACATTTCAAAAGCCAGATCTGACTTGTAAAATTGAGTTTCTGATGATTTTATCTTTGACGTGTACTCTGCCACCCTCTATCACCCTTCCGTGAGCTCACCCACGGACAGATATATGGACAATAATGTGTCGAACAATGCACCGCCCTTCCATTTACGAACCAGAATGACTAGATGATGATTCTGGACAGAAGGAGGAGGCTCACTGTTGCATCCAAACCAAAGAATTCTTGCTTTATATGGTCTATCACCCATCTCGCTACCACCCTCACTTTTTCACTGGGAGATGCATTATTCTTGGATGATAAAGTACATATCAGCTCATTATCATTTTGTTTGTGCACACAAAAATTTACAGGTCATTCCGAATGGTGCAAGATGGCTCGTCGGCATGATCAACTTACCCCAAAAGTTGTAATCATGGCCTGTCCCATGATGTTGTATCCATAAAACGACCACAATTTGGCCGTAGAAACTTTTGTTTGAGCTCCAAATGATCGCAATGAAAAGTTGTATACGTCCATCACCCACTTCGTCGGTTAAGACAACATTGTGGAAGCCAGATCCGGCTAGGAAAATTGAGTTTCCGATGAATTTACCTTTGGTGTGCATTCTGCCACCCTCTACCACCCTTCCGTGAGCTCACCCACGGATAGATATATGGACAATAACATATGGAACAATGCGTCGACCTTCCATTTATGAACCAGAAAGACTATAGGCAAAGTCCGGACAAAAGGAGGAGGCTCACTGTTGCATTGAAATCGAAGAATTCATGCTATACATGGTCTATCACCCATCCCGCTACCACCCTCGCTATTTCACCGGCAAATGCATTATTCTTATATGATAAAGTACATAATAGCTCATTGTCATTCTATTCATGCACACAAAAAATTACAGGTCATTCCGAATGGTGCAAGATGGCTTGTCGGCGCGATCAACTTACCCCGAAAGTTGTAATCATGGTCTTTCCCTCGATGTTCTATCCGTAAAAGGACCACAATTTGTGATGCAGAGCATCCTACGGTCATCCCCATGGACCAACCTATGTCTCCCCAAGTTCCAAGTGGACCGATGACACGAGCACGTCCAAGAGCTCTCGAGGCCAAGGTGACATCTCTCCTAAGTGATATTTTGTATGACCCATGTGAGACATGACTACTACCTATAGCCAGAATGCTATGTGTGATTAGGTATGAAGAACACCCTCTCGAAGATGCTCGTGATGATGGACAAGTCCCCAAGTATGGATGAAGAGGACCGACGAAAGAAATCACCGAAAGTCTATAGGACCCTGACATCCGGCCCCCGAAGACCTCAGCAACAACAACATCCCAACAGCCAATGCTACAGGGCCCGGACATCCGGCCTGGCCCCGGACAACCGGCCTGACGGCCCTCGATATCCGACACCAACCCGGAAATCCGGCCCCCTCTGTCCAGGGAGCAACCGAATGCCACCGAAGCCTGCCCGAACATCCGGCCCGACTTGAAGGCCTGGACTTCCGACCCGATGCCCGGACATCCGCCCCCTGCCTGCTCATAGTAAACGGGCCACCGGCCCATGTATCCATCCATTCGCCCCAACTTGCCCTAGGACTATAAATATTCCTCCCCCTCTCCATCTCGGGATAGCAATGTGATAGATCGTTAGACATAGAGCTTTGCTCATCCACGTATCCCCTACTCCTTTGGAGACCGAGACCTACTGATGTAGGGTGGAACCCTAGTGGCCGATCTTTCACGAATTGGAGGGGGATTCCACGAAGAAGACGATGAACACGGGGAAGAACAGGGAGAAATCACAAGCGGAACACTCGAGAACAAGTCCAATCATACATCCACTAGACTAACAAACACATGGATCCACAAGGTACATGAACAATCAAATGGAAAGATAAAAGGTCGAGTTCATCCCAAATCCAAGAGGAGATGAGGTCTTGATGATGATCTAGATAGATCCTTCGCACAAGGGGGTCCTGAATCCCTCGGGATCTTCTCACGTGCTCACATGGAGGTCTTGATCTCCATGGGAGTGGTCTCTCTCTCAAGAGAAGTAGAGGTAGGAGCAAAGCTCAACTAAGATCAACTATCATAATGATAACCCTAGAATGGAGGAGGGGATGGTCTATTTATAGTCTAAGCCACGAAGAGGTAAGTGGGAAAGGGGGATACATGGGCCTTTAGCCCGGTTAGGCACACATAGGTACCGGACATCCGGGCTGGGGGCCGGATGTCCGGGGCTTCAGGACGAGCCAGATGTCTTGGTTCTCGGCCGGATGTCTGGGCTGAAGTGGCCAAAGTTCGGTTGTCTCTGCATACGTCTCTGCCGGACTTCCGGGAGGGATGCCGGATGTCCGGGGGTTGCTGAGGCACCGGATTTCTGGGCTAGTGCCGGATGCCCGGCCGCTGATGCTTTTGGCCATCTGTGGGTGCAGCTCCTGGGCGGCTGCACAGGCGTCGGATGTCCGACCTCTAGCCCGGATATCCGACCGTTGTAGCTTCAGCAGCTCCATCGTCGCTTCCATGCTTCCCTCGCGGATGGTGTAGTCGTTCCTTGGCGCTTGCACACCTCCTCAACATCTGTGAATCTGCGATGATACCTATACATGCACACGAGAGAAGTGTCAAGTAGTATACCATCCTCGAAGGGGTCAAGTGAGCACATGTAAAGGAGATGATTCACCTTTATGTATGTGAAGCAGATGTCGCACGTGTCACTTGCTGATAACCCACAAGTATAAGGGATCGCAACAGTTTTCGAGGGTAGAGTATTCAACCTAAATTTATTGATTCGACACAAGGGGAGACAAAGAACATTTGCAAGTATTAGCAGCTGAGTTGTCAATTCAACCACACGTGGAGATTAATTATCTGCAGCAAAGTGATCAGTAGCAAAGTAGTATAATAGTTTTGATAGTAGTAGCAATAGCAATAGTAACGGTAACAGTGATAGCAGTGATTTTGTAGCAGGTTCAATAGTAACAAGAGCAGTAGTAACTTAGCAAGAACAATATGAAAGAAATTCGTAGGCATTGGATCGGTGAATTCGTGGGATGATATTCATCATATAACATTCATAACCTAGGGCGATACGGCACTTGCTCCAGTTCATAAATATAATGTAGGCATGTATTCCGTAAATAGTCATACTTGCTTATGGAAAGAACTTGCATGACATCTTTTGTCCTACCCTCCCGTGGCAGCGGGGTCCTATTGGGAACTAAGGGATATTAAGGCCTCCTTTTAATAGAGAACCGGAACAAAGCATTAACACTTAGTGAATACATGAACTCCTCAAACTATGGTCATCACTGGGAAGTGTCCCGACTTCTGTCACTCCGGGGTTGCCGGATCATAACACGTAGTAGGTGACTATAACTTGCAAGATCGGATCTAGAACATAGATATAATGTTGATAACATAAATGGTTCAGATCTTAGATCATGGCACCCGGGCCCAAAGTGACAAGCATTAAGCATGGCAAAGTCATAGCAACATCAATCTCAGAACATAATGGATACTAGGGATCAAGCCCTAACAAAACTAACTCGATTACATGATGAATCTCATCCAACTCCTCACCGACTAGCGAGCCTATGAAGGAATTACTCACTCCCGGTGGGGAGCATCATGGAATTGGCGATGGAGAACGGTTGGTGATGACGAAGATCGAAGATCCCCCTCTCCGGAGCCCCAAACAGACTCCAGATCTGGCCTCCCGATGAAGAACAGGAGGTGGCGGCCGCTCCGTCTCGTGAAATGCGATAATTCTTTCTCCCCTGATTTTTTCTCTGAAAATGTGATTTTATAGTATCAGGGTTGAGATCTGCGGGGCCACCAGGTGGGGACAACCCAGGTGCCCCCCTCCGGTGGTTCTTGGCTCCAGAAGTTATCTTTTATTGTATAAAAATTCCTCACAAAGTTTCATTCCAATCCGAGAACTTTTATTTCTGCACAAAAACAACACCATGGTAGTTCTGCTGAAACAGCGTCAGTCTGGGTTAGTTTCATTCAAATCATGCAAATTAGAATCCAAAACAAGAGGAAAAGCGTTAGGAAAAGTAGATATGACGAAGACGTATCAACTCCCCCAAGCTTAAACCTTTGCTTGTCCTCAAGCAATTCAGTTGATAAACTGAAAGTGAAAAAGAAAAACTTTTACGAACTCTTTTGCTCTTGTTTACATAAATAAGCTTAAGTAGCACCCAGGTTTTTAGCAAAGATTATAACTAACCATGTTGACAATAACTCTTAAAAATTATATTAACTCATATCAATGGCATAATCAACTAGCAAGCAATAATAAGATATCTCAAACAACAACACTTTGTCAAAACAACCATGATATAATATGACAATAGTGGTATCTCGCTAGCCCTTTCTGAGATCGCAAAACATAAATGTAGAGCACCTCCAAAGTTCAAGAAGAGACTAAACATTGTAATTCATGGTAGAGAAGATCCAGTCATGATGCACCCAACATTAGCTACACACAATGCATGAGGATGACAATAGTGCTCTCAGGTTCTGGCGCTTATTTGAGAAGGTGATGACACAACATAAAAGTAAATAGATAATCCCTTTGCAGAGGGAAGCAGTGATTTGCAGAGGTGCTAGAGCTCAAGTTTTTAAAACAGTGGTAAATGAAATTTTGAGAAATGCACCCTTCTTGTTTACTTCGCGACCATTAGTTATCGGTATCTTCCATGCTAAACACATTAGTGGCGGTTCCTAAATGATAATAGTAAAGGTTTACTCCCCCTCCACCAACAATCACACTCCACAGCTGGTCCGAAACAACGGGTACCGTCCATACCAACAACAGTCCTGGGGGAGTTTTGTTTAATTATTTGCAATTTGAGTTCGGGACTGGGAATCCCTATTACCGCCCCTCTCGTGCAAGGATGAGTGAATAAACACTCATCATGAGAATAACCCGCTTAGCATGGAAGATACTGACTACCTCATGTCGCTCTATGAACAATCCAGGCACACAAAAAGGATATTTATTTGAAGTTTTTAGAGGTGGCACATGCAAATTTACTTAGGACGGCAGGGTAATACCGCATATAGGTAGGTATGGTGGACTCATCTGGGATAACTGGGGTTTCAGGATTTTTGATGCACAAGCAGAATTCCCGCTTAGTACAGGCGAAGGTAAGCAATTAGGTTGACAAGCGGCCTGCTAGAGAGCGAAAATGGTCATGAACATGCATTATGCATAAGTAACATTGGATTCTAGCATGAGTAGGATATGAACACCATGAACATAAATATCATAGAGGCTATGTTGCTTTGATTCAACTACATGCATGAACATGTGCCAAGTCAAGTCACTCGAACATTCAGAGGAGGATACCATATCATCATACTACATCACAATCATTTTAACGCAATGTTGACATCCAAGATAAATCATTATCCACTCCTAGCTACTTAAGCATGGCATGAGAAACTATAATCTCTAATTGTCATTGCAAACATGTTTGATCATAATAGGCTGAATCATGGATACTAGGTTAAACATATTAACAAAAACTGAACAAGTTGAGTTCATACCCATTTCTCTCTGCCACAGCCAGTTCATCAAATATCATCATTATTTCCTTTCACTTGCATGACCGAACGATATGAAAATAATAATAGTGCAAGAGTGCCGTGGACTAAGCTGGAATCTGCAAACATTTTATGCAAAAGGAGAAGACAAGGTAATATGGGCTCTCTGTTAGATCAACAATAATGCGTGTGAGAGCCACTCAACATTTTCATCGTGTCCTTCTCCTCGGTACGACTCAATGAAAAGAAAAGAAATTCAGAGAAACACATTGAAATATTTTTGGAGTTTTTGGGTTTTTTGGAAGAAAGCAAATTAAAGAAAGAAAAAAAAATGAGAAAAACTATTTACACGGGAGAGCTCCCAACAAGCAAAAAGAAGAACAAGGAAATCTTTTTGGGTTTTCTTTTTAATACTACAACTAATTAAACTAGGAAGAAAAAATCGAAAATATGCGGGAAATATTTTTTTGGATTTTCTCAAAGTTTTTCAAACACACAAGAAGAAGGCGAGAAAATAAATCTAGCGTGGATAATACAATGAAAAAGTATGAACACCGACAATTGGAATGAAAATATGTGAACATGAATATAATGTTGGTGGAAATACGTACTCCCCCAAGCTTAGGCTTTTGGCCTAACTTGGTAATGACTGTCAGTAGCCTGCATAGTGGTCGGAGTGATAGCTCACGGAGGCTCGGGGTGCAGACGCCTTAGCCTGCCGTGCAGCCACAACCGTTGCGTTATGTGCTTGGGCCTCGCTCTCAAGAACATAATATCTTCCCTTGCTGTGAACATCAAAGAGAGCAGGTGCAGGCAAAAAGGTGTCCACAACAGACCTTTTATTAAACAACAGGTTATAAGTAAAATTATGGGCTTCACCACTAAGGATCTTATGACGTTTCATAGCATTGAAGTCCAAGTACTGCGTGGGTAGGATGGGGTCAATAGGCCAAGGTGAAACACCTAGCTCTCTTGCTAAGCGTGTGGCATAAATTCCACCATAAAAATATCCACTACCAGTATTGTGTTGCAACCTGTGTGCAACAATCGCTCCAAGGTTATAACTTTTTTCACCGGTGAGAGCGGTGCATATGAGGCTTAGGTCTGGAGCACAAAGTGTACTACAATCTTGTTTGCCTACAATGCATTTCCCATTAAATAGTGCAAAGTATTGGATTGAGGGAAAATGAATGCTCTTTATTCTACCTTGCGTCACTCCTCTAGTCTCACCATAGCAAAGACTAGTCAAGAATATCTCAAACTTAGATCTTGGTGGTTCGTCTAACGAACCCCAAAAATGGAATTTTGCAGTAGTTAGAAAATGTGTCTAAGGGTAGAGTGAAAGGATAGTCGCACAGTTTAAACGACACTCTAGACTCACGAGGATGGAATTTAAATTCTTTAGTAAATGATTCAGTGAGGCTGAGGTGTTGGTTGCACTTATCTGCAATGTAGGGACCGAGCTCAGCATTGTGAACATATTGCTCAAATTCTTCTTCAATGCCCACACACACCATATAATCGTCGCATGGCCATAAACATGATTTGGTGGCGGCATCTTGATAGAAGCGGGGGTGTCCCGATCTTTCGATGAGATGATAGCTATCGATTTGGTGGAGTCGACTTTGACGATCCGACTACAAACGTGCACGACGTTGCGCCTTAGCAATCGCTAAACCAGTCTCCCGAGGTTACTGACGATGCTGGAAGCACGATCAGCCTGACCACGAAGGTCTATTCCTGCACGCAATCGAAGAACAAGCAAGAATATGATAATGCAATCTGAATATTGCGAATATAGATGAAGTATTGATAAAGGTGGGGATCCAAAAGCGGTCTTGGTCTGGTCGTTGGACACAAACGAAGTACACGAAGTTGCAATGGCTAACTTTTAACTAAACAATTCCCCAGGAAAAAGCTACTAGATGGATCTACTTATATAGGAGCAAGGGGTGGCGGCCAAGGAGGTGGGAGGACGTCCCAAGGCAGCCTAAAACTAACCCTAGGTCGTACAAGGCTCATGGGCCCAAGTGGAGGTGATGCAACACCTTTGGACTTGTAGTTTGACTCGGATTCTGTTGCAGCGTCAGATTGTTTCGTCGAGAACTCAATGCTCCGGACGAATTTGAAGGTGAATCCAACTGGGTTGGAAAGAGCACGAAATCTATTTTCCAACAAAAAAAGAATCACCCAATTCGGAGTCCGTATGAAAGAGTTCTTGGCGTTTTGAATCAGGTATGTCTGTGCAATCCGAATCTGAATCCAGAACGTGAGAGACTTGGACTCTATCTTCTCTTGGCCCAAAAGTGACGTGAGAGGACCTTTTGAACTGCACCTAAACATCTCTTTTCCCCTTATCTTCATATGTGTATTGTACAAATGTCCCATACACCTGCAATTAGACATGACACAAAAGTTTGTGAAGTATTTTTGTCCTGGATGACATAAATAAATTATTGCATAGTTTGTATTAGAAATCACCTCACAAATATACATGTATGCAATATTTTTGGTCGTATCCAAGGTAGTCATGTCCTCATCACATCTCGTATGGAATTTTCACTTGATTCAACATAAGACCGAGGAATGGAGCTGCTACTAGAAGATGCCTCTGAGGACCTTCTCCTTGAAGAACTCCTCCCAAAGAGGTTCATCATATTTGCGTACAATTTTCTGAAGAAAAAAATTGGGTCACAAAATTTTATTAACAAAACATCACAAGATTGATAGCAACTACTCATAGGGATGCATAGAGGCCATATCAAGCATTCAAACTACTTAGAACTCTAAGAATTCAACATGCAAGCTCATCTACAGCAGCACCAAGAGTAATTAATTTTTCAAAATATAAACCACTAAAGCAAAAACTAATTGGACCAATGGAGGAGTCACATACCAAGCAACAATCCCTCGAAACAGTTTCGAAAATAGAGCTCCGAGCAAAGAGATCGAAATCAGCGGGTTTGGGAGCAAGAATACGAGAGAGAGAGCAATGGTGATTTTTTTCTGGAGGTAGGTGGTGACATGGGCTAAAGAGATAAGTGAGGGGGCCCACGTGGGGACCACAACCCACCAGGGCGCGCCTGGGGCTGCTGGTGCACCCAGGTGGGTTGTGCCCACCTGGTGCACCCCCTCTAATGTTATTTGCATCAAAAATTCAAAAAAATTCAAAAAAAATCATATTAAATTTTCAGAGCAATCTGAGAACTTTTATTTTTGGGTCATTTTTTATTGCACGGGAAATTCAGAAAACAGGCAAAACATGGCATTTTCTTTTATTTAACTAATAAAAACAGAAAACAAAAGGTAGGGACAGAAGGTAGTGCTTACTAAATTCATCAACTTCATACCTCTCAAAAATGATCCATTAATAAGGTTGATCAAGTCTTATTAACAACCACTTCCGATTAGCATGAAACCGAAGAACTTTCGTAAAACACTAAGTTACCTCAACGGGGATATGAATGTCCCCAACAATAAGCATTTCATATTTCTTTTTGGCAGTAGGTAGAGGTAGTTGAAAACTTCCAATAGTGATTGTTGGAGATTTTTCAATAACATTAATACCATTCACTTGGAATTGTTTCTTCGGAAAGTGCACCGTGTGCTCATTACCATTGATATGAAAAGTGACCTTGCTTTTATTGCAATCAATAACAACCCCTGCAGTATTCAAAAAGGGTCTACCAAGGATAATCGACATGTTGTCGTCCTCAGGCATCTCAAGTATAACAAAGTCAATTAAGATAGTAACGTTTGCAACAACAACGGGCACATCCTCACAAATACCGATAGGTATGGCAGTTGATTTGCCAGCCATTTGCAAAATATTTCAGTAGGTGTGAGTTTATTCAAATCAAGTCTTTTATATAAAGAGAAAGGCATAACACTAACACCAGCTCATAAATCACATAAAGTAGTTTTGACATAATTTCTTTTGATGGAGCAAGGTATAGTTAGTATTCCCGGATCTCCAAGTTTTTTAGGCACTCCATCCTTAAAATTATAATTAGCAAGCATGGTGGAGATTTCAGCTTCTGGTATTTTTCTCTTATTGGTGATGATGTCTTTCATGTATTTTGCATAAGGAGGCATTTTCAAGATATCAGTCAAGCGGGTACGCAAAAAGACTGGCAAATGTCAAAAGGTGGTAGCGGAATATGGTTGTGGTTCCGAAGTTGGCAATGCAGAAGTGTAGTTGAAGTCACCGTCCCTAAGTAGCCGAAACACCTTAGGAGACACAAACCTCAACTCAAACAATCTCAAACAAAATTGGGTTAAGGTGGCGGAAGTGTATGGTGGACAAGGTTATGCGGAAGTTATGGTGGTGGTTGATGAAGAAGTAACCATCCCTAAGTAGCAGAAACACCTTAGGAGACTCAAATCACAACTCAAACAACCACAAATGCAATGGGAACCAAAATGGGTTAGGTTGCGGAAGTCGGTGGTGGTAAAGTGGATCCTATGGTGGCAGGCCTAGGAAATTATGCCAAAGTTCCAAAAATTTCATGGAGTCAAATGGTGATGAAACCAAGGTGAGGTCCTCGGGCATGTCGATAGCTTCAAAACGGGCCAAAGAACACTCAAATCGGAGTTCAGAGCGAAAAGTTATGACCAAAAAGGTAAAGAAGGGTAGTGCTAAAATTTCGGTGTAATGTTGCTAGTTAGGCCAGAAGTTCCGGGCTCCGGAAGCTTCGGGCGGGGCCGGAAGCTCCGGGGGTCACGGGAGACGTATGGGGGAAACTGGTGGATTTTGGGGTAAACTTTTTGTTTGGCCCGGAAGTTCTGGGTTAGGGACAGAAGTTCCGGGGGTCATGGAATTTCTTCCAGGATGAACCCTAAATTCCGGATCTGAGAACGGGGGTAGAAAAACATGATTTCCTGGGAAAAAATTGAGAAGTTTAGAGCAATGGCCAGAAGCTCCGGGGTGAGCAAAAACATTGCACAACTCTTGACGCTTGCTGCTCCTCCTCCCTCTTCGGGACGATCGATGTACCTGATCACACATAGTGTCCATGACTTAGATAGCAACCATGTCTCACTCGAATGGAAAAGGGAAGCATTTAGGAGCGGGTTCACCTTGTGTCCAATGGCGTATGCTCAAGGTCAAGGTCTCATCGTATGTCCACTTCGGGCTTGGGGAGTAGCCGTAGTGTACATGGGGTTGATCGTAGGATGCTCCGCATCATATAGCTTCAGATAAAGGGCAAGGAGTATGTGCTACGACCTATGTCACCAAGCCAAGTGATCACCGACAAGCAGGCCTCAAAACATCATGGAGAGACTAGTGAGAGAGTGAACCACCACAAAGAGAGTCAGCGCCACAAGCCCAAATTGAGTAACTCTATGATGAGAGACAAAAACTTAGTACACCTAGCCACCAAACGAGAGATGAGAGAAGTGTGTGAGAAACCATCTAGTGTCCTACACTATGTCCTAGTATGCAAAGTTGAAGTGGCAAGGACTAACACCTCTAATCATCTACCTCTAGTGTTGTCTAATCTTTTGCAGGAGTTCGTGGATGTATTTCCCGATGAGCTACCTCCCGGCCTTCCTCCTATACGCGGCATCGAGCACCGCATCGACCTCATCCCCGGCGCACCCCTACCGAACAAGGCTCCATACCGCATCAACCCCGAAGAAACTAAGGACATACAAAGGCAAGTACAACACCTCATTGAGAATGGACACGTATGTGAAAGCTTAAGCCCTTGTGCCGTTCCGGTTATTCTTGTGCCTAAGAAAGATGGTATTTTTCGCATGTGTTCCGATTGTCGTCCCATAAATGCTATCACCATTCGCTATAGGCATCCCATTCCACGCCTTGACGATATGCTAGATGAGCTTAGCGGCGCCACCATTTTCTCAAAAATTAATTTTAAAAGTGGCTATTACCAAATTCGTATTCAACAAGGTGATGAATGGAAAACCGCTTTTAAAATGAAATTTGGCTTGTACGAGTGGTTAGTTATGTCTATGGGCTTATCAGAAGCACCCGGCACTTTCATTTGTGTGATGCACTATGTTCTTCGCAAATACATTGGCATATGTGTTGTGGTCTACTTTGACGATATACTTGTGTTTAGCGAATCGCTAGAAGATCCTGTCACCCATCTTAGGGACATTTTGCAAGTTCTTAGAAACGAGCGTCTTTATGCAAACATGGAGAAATGCACTTTTGGTGTTGACAAGCTTGTTTTCTTGGGCTTTGTTGTGTCCTCTAAGGGTGTTCATGTTGATGAGTCCAAAATAGAAGCAATTAAAACTTGGCCACAACCAACTAATTTGCAACAAGTGTGTAGTTTCCTTGGCCTAGCCGGCTTCTACCATTGATTAGTTAAGGACTTTAGCACTATTGCATCACCTTTGCATGCCTTGAGTAAGAAAAATGCACCCTTTGTTTGGGGACCCTCTCAATCTACCACATTTGATGAGCTCAAATCTTTGCTTACACATGCCCCAATACTTGCATTGCCTAATTTTGACAAGACGTTTGAGGTCCATTGTGATGCTAGCGGTATTGGTATTGGTGGAGTTTTGAATGCAAGAAAAGTGATCCATTGCATATTTTAGTGAAAACTTTTCGGAGCTCAACTCAACTATCCCATCTATGACAAAGAATTATATGCTTTAGTGCAAGTATTGCATGTTTGTGAGCATTACCTTCGCCCACATGAATTTGTCAGACATATCGATCATGAGACTCTTAAATACCTTAAAGGTCAAACAAAGTTGAATAAATGGCACGCTAAGTGGAGTGAATTCATTGAATCTTTTCCTTATGTGGTCAAGTACATTAAGGGTAAAGAAAATGTTGTGGCGGATGCCCCTTTTCCCGCAAGTGCATGTTAGTTACTCAACTTGAATTAAATGTTATTGGCTTTGAGAATGTTAAAGATTTATATGCACATGATCCTTCATTTGCGATTCCTTATGCCAAATGTCTTGCTAACACTTGTTGGGAGAACTATTACCTCAAGAATGGTTATCTTATGCGCGCTAACAAACTTTGTATACCTGAGTCTTCTCTTCGTTTGTTACTTTCGCAAGAGGCTCACGGCGGAGGACTTATGGGACATTTCGGGCGCGACAAGACCTTTGTCACACTCTCCTTCAAGTACTTTTGGCCTAAGATGTTCCGTGACATTGCACGCTTCACCAACCGGTGCTCTACATGCTGCAAAGCTAAGTCACAAGCTCAATCTCATGGTTTACATATGCCACTTCCTATTCCATATCAACCATGGGAAGATATCAGCATTGATTTTGTGCTTGGACTACCTAGGACTCAAAACGGAAAGGATTCGATATATGTTGTTGTGGGACGATTCTCTAAAATGGCACATTTCATCCCATGCAATAAGATAGATGATGCTTCACATGTTGCAAATCTCTTTTGTAGGAAAATCTTGAGGTCACACGGAGTGCCAAGGTCAGACCGCGACGTCAAGTTCATAAGCTACATTTGGAAGACACTATACGCCAAGCTCGGCATCAAGCTTCTATTCGCGACGGCCTATCACCCTCAAACCGAGGGCCAAATGGAGGTCACCAACCGGACGCTATCTGCTCTCCTACACGTGTTGATCAAGAAGAACATCAAGGAGTGGGAGGATTGCTTACCCATCGCCGAGTACGCCTAGAACCGTGAGAGACACTCTACTATCGGCAAGTCCCCCTTCGAGGTCGTCTACGGCTTCAACCCATTGTCACCCTTGGACATCCTTCCTTTACCACTCCAAGAACGTGCGAACTTCGATGCAAGCACAAGAGCAATTTACCTCAAGAAAATGCATGAAGATACAAGGTCCATGACCGAGCGTCAAGTACACCGTCTCGCCACCAAGATCAACATCAACAAGACCCCCATGGTGTTCAAACCGGGCGATCAAGTATGGCAACACCTCCGCAAAGACCGCTTCCCCAACGAACGCAAGTCCAAGCTACTACTGCAAGCCGATGGACCCTTCAAGGTGCTAGTACGCTACAATGCCAACGCTTACAAGATTGACATCCCACGTGCCAAGTACAACGTAAGCGACATCTTCAACATCAAGGATTTGGCCCCATACCATGTTGATGAAGATCATGATCCAAGGACGGATCTCTCCCAAGGGGGGATATGATGTGGAGCATCCATCCATCATCCCCCTGGACTCTAATACAACTCATCAAGCACCACGTGGACCTATGACAAGAGCTCGAGCATGCGCCATCGAAACCGAGGTGAACCCACTCCTACTCGAGATCGATATGGATATAAATGGAACTTGGATGCTACCTCACCAAAACATGCTATGTGTCTTTAGGTATGAAGACGAACGCCACCTAGCAACTAAGGGACATCCCAAAGGAGTGGAGAAGCACCCCCAAGGCCATGAGGAAGGAGGAAGAGTCCAACAAGGTCAAGACAGCACCTCCCAGGTGACCCCGTGCGCGCGGGCCATCCAAACCCCGTGCCCACGGGCCACCCAGAAGACTTCTATAGCCGAGATGCGCTCCCCTCTGCGCACGGCCTCAGACCCCGCGTGCACGGGCCCTCGCCGCTGTAGCACCCAGTGCGCATGGGCTTGTACTGTGCCCACGGGACCCCCGTGCGCACAGGCCAAACTTACCCCATGAGCACGGGCCCATCAGGTTTCCAGCCGAGAGCACCTGTTTGATATTCCACTTCGTCCCCCTCCCCCACCTACCTATATATTTCATGCCTAGGCCATTTGTTAGGGTTAGCAAAGTATATGTGAGAGATTGATAGAGCTTTGCTCCTTCTACCACTACTCTTGGAGATCAAGACCTCTTAGGAGAGGATCCCAAGTGGATATCAAGACCTCCTTTTGGAGAAGACTATCATCAAGACCTCACCTCCTTAGGAGTGGAGGGAACCTTACCGTTGTGCTTGTTTCCTTGGATTGTTCTTGTATTCTTGTGGATCTCAACTATGCTATTGTAGTGGATGTGTGATTGGGTTTTGTTTGAGTGAATTTCCTCTTTGTATTCTTGTGTTCATCCCTTTTCTCCCTCCAAGTGTGAAAAGATCTCCACTTAGGGTTCCACCCTACAACAATGTGTAAGAAAATTCTTAAGCTCATGGAATGCGGTATCTTGGGAAAGTCCCCAAACAAACGGTGCATTCTTCTTACTCAATGCATGCAATGGTGATGCAATGGTGCTAAAATCCTTCATGAATCTATCATAGAACTGGCTAGGCCAAGGAAATGGCGTAGTTGTTGCAAATTAGTTGGTTGTGGCCAAGTCTTAATAACATCAATTTTAGCTTCATCTACATGAACACCCTTAGTAGACACAACAAAAGCCAAGAAAAGAAGTTTGTCAACACCAAATGTGCATTTCTTCATATTAGCATAAAGTCGCTCGTTTCTAAGAGTTTGTAGGACGTCCCTAAGATGGGTGACATGATCTTCTAGCGATACGCTAAACACAAGTATATCGTCAAAGTTAACCACAACACATATGCCAATGTATTTGCAAAGAAGATAGTGCATCACACGCATGAAAGTGCCGGGTGCTTCGGATAAGCCCATAGGCATCACTAACCACTCATACAAGCCAAACTTGGTTTTGAAAGCGGTTTTCCATTCATCACCCTCTTGAATGCGAATTTGGTAATAGCCACTTTTAAGATCAATTTTAGAGAAAATTGTGGCTCCACTAAGCTCATCTAGCATATCGTCAAGGCGTGGAATGGGATGCCTATAGCGAACGATGATAACATTTATGGGATGGCAATCGAAACACATGCGAAAACTACCATCTGTCTTACGCACAAGGATAACCAGAACTGCACAAGGACTTAAGCTCTCACGTATATGCCCATTGTCAATGAGGTGTTGTACTTGCCTTTGTATTTCCTTAGTTTCTTCGGGGTTTACGCAGTATGGTGCCTTGTTCAGTAGGGGTGCACCGGGGTAGAGGTCGATGCGGTGTTCTATGCCGCGTAGTGGAGGTAGTTCGGGAGGTAGCTCATCGGGAAACACGTCCGCGAACTCCTGCAATAGATTAGACAACACTAGAGGTAGATGGTGAGAGGTGTTAGTTCTTGCCGCTTCATCTTTGCACACTTGGACATAGTGAAGAACACTCGATGGGCTCTCACACACATCTCGCATATCTCTTTGGGTGGCTAAAAGCACTAAGTTTTTCTTTTCTCTCATCACGGAGGCACTAAATTTTGGCTTGTGGCACTCGCTCTCTTTTTGGTGGTTCACTCTCTCACTATTCTCTCCATGATGGGTATTCACTTGCTTGTCGGTGATCACTTGACTTGGCAACATGGGTCGTAGTATGTACTCCTTGCCCTTCATCTTGAAGCAGTGATTTGTTCGCCCGTTGTGGTTGACACCGTGGTCGAATTGCCAAGGTCGTCCAAGTAGGAGGTGGCCAACGGACATGGGAAGCACACCACACTTCAATGTGTCTTCGTATGCTCCAATCTTGAAGGAGACTTGAACAGTGTGCTCCACTTGAATGGTGCCGGAGTCGCTAAGCCACTGGACCTTGTAGGGATGAGCATGCTTCATCTTGAACAAATGTAGCTTGGTACATAGCTCTTCTGATGCGGAGCATCCTATGGACATCACCATATCAAGAGTCAGTTTCGCAAGTGACACGTGCGACATCTACTTCACATACACAAAGGTGAATCATCTCCTATACGCGTGTTCACTTGACCCCTTCGAGGATGGTATACTACTTGACACTCCACTCGTGTGCATACATAGGTATTGTCGGAGCGGCACAGACGACGAGGAGGAGTGCGAGCTTAAATGTACAAGTACACCAACCGTGAGGGAAGCATGGAAGCAACAACGGAGGAAGACAGAGCTGTTGAAGCTACAGCGGCTGGACATCCGGGCCAGAAGCCGGACATCCGGCGCCTGTGCTACAGAGAAGGCCCACACCTTCAGCGCCCGAAGAGCATCAGCGTCCGGACATCCAGTGCGACCCCGGACATCCGGCGTCAGACCACCTCCCGAACATCCGGCCTACCTCCCGGAAATCCGGTAGAGACGCTCCAGAACGCACCCGAAGTTTGGCGAATATCGGGCTACTTAGGGATGGTTGCTTCTTCATCAACCACCACCACCACTTCCTCATTGCTAACTCCGAAACCACCACCGCATTCCCACGACCACCATTTGATATTTGACATTTGAGATTTTGAGTTCGCGGTTTTTCCATTTCCTAAGGTGTTTCAGCTAATTAGGAACGGTATTCCAATCAAGAGCACCGCCACTCATCATCGCCACGAGGTCATCATCGACATTGACCACTTCACCATTTTGACACCATCAACCGTGCATAAGGACGGTAACTTCGACGACATCCATAGTATTTTCTCCCTTGCCATTGCATTGTTAACCCCGAGCCATCTTTGCGTTACTTTCCTATCGAGACTAGCCATTTGTGTATTGCCGGCAATGTTACTTCTGCACTTTTGTGATAATCGATCTGCACCTTCCATTGCATACATACCTCATCTTGGTATCATCCTATCATCTCTGTGTCACAAGATTGTTCCCGCATATACATATTTTCTATCTTGGTTAGAGCATTTAGCATAGTGGACATTAAAAAAAGCTTTTAAGCAAAGAGAAAAACAAAAAGCTTGTAAGCAACAGGCATAGCATCGCCACATTACATATCATACATCATCATTGATCATCTTGGATCATCGTGTGAGAAATACCAGGAACCATACATACGTAGCACACTTGGGATAGAAAGTCGGTACGTTTTGTCTCTCATAGGTTGTGCACAAGTGTCGTATATCGCCTATTGAGCAATCGTGATAGTGTCTCTCTAGTGTTGTGCAACAAGAGCATTTTCCGTGGATTCCACATTTTGAGATCATTCCTTGGTTGCACGACCCCATTTATCTATCCGTGTGTGCATTTCCGTGTGCCATTCATTGCTATCAATCTACTTGTTTCATTTGCAAATTTGTGAATCTCTTTCAACATTATTGACTCTTACTAATGATTGCATTAATTTTGTGCCACGTGTCCTAACCAAGGCTGATAGGGGCAAAGGTGTCCCGTCTTTCGATGAGATGGTGGCTATCGTTTTTGGTGGAGTAGACTTTGACGATCCGACTACGAACGTGCGAGGACGTCACACCTTAGCAATCGCTAAACCAACTCCGAGAGGATATTGACCACACCGGAGCACGATCAACCTAACCACGAAGGTCTATTTCCTGCAAGCAAATGAAGAACAAGCAAGAAACTGAAATTGCAATCTGGATATTGCGAATATAAGAGGAATGCTTTATTAATGAAGGTGGAGTTCTATGACGTCTTGGTCTGGTCGTTGAACACAAACGAAGTACGCGAAGTTGCAGCTATGGCGAACTTTTAATCTAAACAAAACCCAAAGTCTAAACAACACCCTAAGGGCTGTATATATGGATGAGTAGGGGGAATTTCATGGCCCCTTGTAGGAGGTGTCCGAAACCAACCCTAACTTTGTTTCCCCACACATACGGACTCTAAAAACAGCCTATACTTAAATATTTCAAAATTACATGGGCCTGGATACGACCAAAAATATTGCATACATGTATATTTGTGAGGTGATTTCTAATGCAAACTATGCAATAATTTATTTATGTCATCCAAGACAAAAATACTTCACAAACTTTTGTGCCATGTCTAGTTGCAGGTGTATTGGACATTTGTACAATCCACATATGAACATAAGGGAAAAAGAGAAGTTTATGTGCTGTTCAAAAAGTCCTCTCACGTCACTTTTGGGCCAAGAGAAGATAGAGTCCAAGTCTCTCACGTTCTGGATTCAGATTCGGACTGCACAGACATACCTGACTCAAAACGCCAAGAACTATTTCATACGGACTCCGAATTGGGTGATTCTTTTTTTGTTGGAAAGTAGATTTCGTGCTCTTTCTAACCCAATTAGTTTCACCTTCAAATTCATCCGGAGCTTTGAGTTGTCGTCAAAACAATCTGACACTGTAGCAGAATCCGAGTCAAACTACAAGTCCAAAGGTGTTGCATCACCTCCACTTGGGCCCATTGGCCTTGTACGACCTAGGGTTAGTTTTAGGCTGCCTTGGGACATCCTCCCACCTCCTTGGCCGCCACCCCTTACTCCTATATAAGTAGATCCATCTAGTAGCTTTTTCCTGGGGGGATTTGTTTAGTTAAAAGTTAGCCATTGCAACTTCGTGTACTTCGTTTGTGTCCAACGACCAGACCAAGACCGCTTACGGATCCCCACCATTATCAATACTTCATATATATTTGTAATATTCAGATTGCTTTATCATATTCTTGCTCATTCTTGGATTGCTTGCAGGAATAGACCTTCGTGGTCAGGCTGACCGTGCTTCCGGCAACGTCAATAATCTCAGGAGATTGGTTTAGCGATTGCTAAGGCGCAACGTCGTGCACGTTTGTAGTCGGATCGTCAAAGTCGGCTCCACCAAATCGATAGCTATCATCTCATCGAAAGATCGGGACACCCCCGCCTCTATCAAGTGGTATCAGTTTTCAGGTTGCTCGGTGAGAATTTCCAGTTATCCCTGGATTAGATTTATTTTCTTACCTATTGTCCAAAGAAAAAGCCACAAAAAAAGTTAGATCTGTTCATCCTTTATCCAAGCCAGTCTGAGCCTTCGCATTTTTCTTTTCAGTGCTTGTATAGTTGAATTATCGGTTGCATCGTCGTGTCGAGTTGCTGGTCTTAGTGTCTAGTTCGTTTAGAGTTTCGAGTTCTGTTCACATTAGTCACGCCACCGCTGCATCATTATTCCTTCCACTATCCACCATCCCATCCGGCAATTTCCACCACGTGCTACCCACCGTTCATTGTCATAATCATAGTTGAGGTCGTTCACATCTTTGCTTGATCCAATCTGCATCTTATCTAGTTTGTTTTGAAAAGAGGGAGAGAGGAAAAAAAAAGACAGAGAAAAAAAAGAGAGAGAAAAAAAGGTAAAAAAAGTCAGAGAAAAAAAGAGAGAAAGAAAAAGAAAAGAAAAAGTGTGAGAAAAAAAAAGAGAGAAGGAAAAAAAACACAAAATTCGGATCTATCTAGACTCAATCTCGTAGTTGAATTCGGATTGGAATCTGTTTTGCGCAGTGTTTAGTAAAATAGGCATATCTTTTTCATACGAAGTCTGTTTTGGCTCCATGAGTACTCAAATTAAAGCTAGCGACGAGCCGCATCTAAATAGTTGCAGAAGCTTTTTCAATATTTGACACCTCAAAATCAGCTTCTAAATAGGTCTTTTTTACCTCCGAAGTTCGTGAACACAGCTTGTTCCAGTTTTTCAGGCCAGTTTTAGAATTTTTTGACTCCTCATATCAGCTCAGAATTGAGTGATTCTTTTTGCATTTTAAAGATTGAGTCAGTGCCTTTCTTAAGAAAAATTATCATAAAATTGGCACAAACTTTTATAGAGTAAAGTTGGAGAGAGAATTGTTGGTATATGCTACTTGGTAGTTGTTTCTCATCATTATCTTTACTGCCATTGTGATCTTCACTTATATCTTGCTGTCCAGAGCTACTTCATATCCTTTCTTGATGCTAGTTGTGCTACGCCGTGACGTCATTAGTGTTCTAGGCTCGCGTCTTTAGTCCGGTCTAGCCTAGGACCAGCATAGTACCGTCGTTGAGCGTTTATTCAACATTGCATCTCTGAATTGATTATTGCTAATCTTTTCCTACCAAATATTTAAGCCTTCCAAGCTCCACATATTTCTACACCGTGTATACATACGTTCCCCTGGCAATCGCTTTACTCAATCTTCGGAGTTATTTGACACCGCTGGTTGCCCGTCACCACCTGCTGCATGGTAAGAACTTGTAAGATATTGATATTTGCTTTACTGTGAGCGCTTTACCACCACATCCTAGTAGTTCATAGGAACATTATTCTCGATTTTTTTTTGTTTCTACTAATCATGGCAGGTTCCGGAGTTGTTAGTTCTTGGGCTTCATCGATCGTGGGAGATTTGACATCACCTAAGAAAATACAACAACCGCCACAAGAGAAGCAATTACATCAGAATGCACATAATCAGGTTAATGTTTCCATGCCACCATTTACTGGTCGTTTTAGGCCTGATTTATATATTGAATGGGAGTACGAAATAAATGCTATATTTGCTTCCCATAATTTTGATGAGCGTGGAAAATTTCAAGCTGCGGTTAGTACTTTTAGTAGCTTTGCTTTAGTTTGGTGGAGTGAATATTGTCGGTTAAACCCTGATCTTATACCTACTACTTGGGATGATTTAAAACTTGTCATGAGAGATAGATTCGTTGATGTTTATTATACTCATGGCATGATTAAAAAATTACAACATTTAAAACAAGGCACTGACACGGTAACAAAATACTATGATGATTTACAAACTACAATATTGCACTCATTTTTAGAAGAAAGTGAAGAAGATTTTATGGATAGATTTTGGGGAGGATTAAACCGTGATATTCAAGAGATTCTAATTCATGAAGAGTGTTATCCTATGGACCATTTGTTTCGTCTTGCTTGCAAAGCTGAATAGGAAATAAAACGACGTGTTGGCCACAAGGAGAACAAGCGCACGGTGCACATTCCAAGTGTTGATACAGATGTTTCTTCAACTACTAGGCGTACTATGACAACCACATCCGTTGTTGCGAGGACTACATCATCTCCATCATGTGACACATCACCTCCAAGAGTGCCTACATCGTCTGAGTTGATCATAAGAGGTAATGACAAAGGTACAGATTTTCAACTTTCACATGAGAATCATGCATGCCTAGTTAACTTGAATACATCATGTGTTGTGTTGCCTATTGATTTGAGCACACCAGCTATTTTAGAGAATTGTGTTACTGTCATGAATGCGTCATGTGATCAAAGAGTTGAAGTATCAACAATTTTGAGTGCACCCAATGAATTAACTATTGATGCAAAAGAAACAATGTTTAATCATTTTGATATGACCTCTAATCTTGGTGATGATTTTGTCTCAAATGACTTATTGCATGTTTGCTTATTTAAGCATGTTGTAGCATGTAAATTTGATGCAAGTAAGGTTTATTCACCAATGTTGGGATGGTTTAATGATGAACATTGTCAATCTTTTGATATGAATAAGAGCTTCACTTATATGTGCAAATTGAGTTGCAATATTTTCATGTCTTCTAATACTTGTGATAATATTTTGGCTTTACATTTTATGAACTATGAAAGTTACTCATGTATACATGTGTCATATGTGCAAAAATCAAGGGAAGTAAAAATGGATGACATATACATATACAACATGTACACCTTGTCTCTTTTGTTAGCCACATTTCAGATTAAGCAACGCCGAGGACGGCTTTGTTTTCAAGAAGGGGAGGATGATGAGGACATGACTACCTTGGATACGACCAAAAATATTGCATACATGTATATTTGTGAGGTGATTTCTAATGCAAACTATGCAATAATTTATTTATGTCATCCAAGACAAAAATACTTCACAAACTTTTGTGCCATGTCTAGTTGCAGGTGTATTGGACATTTGTACAATCCACATATGAACATAAGGGAAAAAGAGAAGTTTATGTGCTGTTCAAAAAGTCCTCTCACGTCACTTTTGGGCCAAAGAAGATAGAGTCCAAGTCTCTCACGTTCTGGATTCAGATTCGGACTGCACAGACATACCTGACTCAAAACGCCAAGAACTATTTCATACGGACTCCGAATTGGGTGATTCTTTTTTTGTTGGAAAGTAGATTTCGTGCTCTTTCTAACCCAATTGGTTTCACCTTCAAATTCATCCGGAGCGTTGAGTTGTCGTCAAAACAATCTGACGCTGTAGCAGAATCCGAGTCAAACTACAAGTCCAAAGGTGTTGCATCACCTCCACTTGGGCCCATTGGCCTTGTACGACCTAGGGTTAGTGTTAGGCTGCCTTGGGATGTCCTCCCACCTCCTTGGCCGCCACCCCTTACTCCTATATAAGTAGATCCATCTAGTAGCTTTTTCCTGGCGGGATTTGTTTAGTTAAAAGTTAGCCATTGCAACTTCGTGTACTTCATTTGTGTCCAACGACCAGACCAAGACCGCTTACGGATCCCCACCATTATCAATACTTCATATATATTTGCAATATTCAGATTGCTTTATCATATTCTTGCTCATTCTTGGATTGCTTGCAGGAATAGACCTTCGTGGTCAGGCTGACCGTGCTTCCGGCAACGTCTGTAATCTCAGGAGATTGGTTTAGCGGTTGCTAAGGCGCAACGTCGTGCACGTTTGTAGTCGGATCGTCAAAGTCGGCTCCACCAAATCGATAGCTATCATCTCATCGAAAGATCGGGACACCCCCGCCTCTATCACATTTCCTACTAACTCTACTTGAGTCTTGTGATGGTTAGGCAAAGCACATCTACTTTGGTCTACACCAACAACGACGAGTTCGATGCCACGAAAAACTTCATCGACGCCAAGATGCAAGATCACAAGGAGGAGCTCAAAGCCCTCATCAAGACCGCCAAGAGGCCTCCCTCATCTTTGAGAAGATGCTCAAGTGCACATGCTTCCGAGCTACCATCTCTGGCAAGGTCACATCGGCATCGACACCATCACGAACATGAACATGAAAGTCAAGAGCTAAACACCAACAACCACTCAACGACTTCACCATCTACCTTGGCATCTTTGCCAAGTGACTTCAAGGCATCTTCGCCTTTGGACATGCGGCATCTTGCGAACAAGCACCCCAAGCTCAAGTCCGCGACTTCCAAGAGCTACTACGACCTTGACACCGACCACGAGATTCCTTTCTATGGGACTCAAGACCCCTAGGAGTATCTCGCGTGGGAGCGCGAGATGGACGACTACCTCAAGCTACATTAACTCCCATCTGAAGATCAAGTGAAGTGCGCCACAAGTAACTTCCACGACTACGCGTCGACATGGTGACTTCACACACCTTCGAAAAGTTTCAACATGATTTGGCCCAAGACAAAGAAAGGTATGCGGCGAGAGTTTTTGCCTTCCACCTACACAGAACAACTTCAAGACCAATTGGAGAACACCATCCAAGGATCCAATTCCATCGATGAGTACTTCAAGGAGATGAAGAAATCCTTGCGACGAGCCGGAGTGGACGACCCCATTTGGATGAAGTTCCAGTTCATGATGGGATTGAACAACGACATCTCCAAGACTATCTTCCTCGAGAACTACAAGTCCCTCGACAACAACAACATTGGTGCTCTCAAGGCGCAACAAGAACTTATGAGGGCCAACGCGTCTCCACCCCACGCACACTTCGCGACGACCAAGCTCCACGACAATGAGCATTAAGATAGTACCACCAAGATGTCCAAGCTCGACGAGCTCCAAGACGATGCTCCCAAGTTCGACTTTACCACCATCCCTCTTTGTGGCATTGACGATGCCGAGTCTACCACGACTCTTTTGAAGACGGTGCAGCGACGACTACGACTACGGAGTCTCTCAAGGAACATGCTTTGGCGGTGAGCGACATGGTGATGAGCAAGGATGACGCTTCCATCTTTGGAGGCGACAGTGATGATGTGCCATCTTCGGCCTTCATCCACGGCGATGGTAACGAGACGGTTGGGCATGGGATTTTCCTTTTGACCACGCTACGTATGATGAGTTGTGAGACTTGTGCCACCATATTGAGAGTGAGAGCGAGTTCACCACTAGCCCCATATATGATGGAGAGGACACCGATGGGCCTACCGGGCCGCCCCCGGGAAGAAGAAGCAGCTGCTCCACAAAGACCACCCCGAAGCGAAGACGACATCAGCTGGTAGCGACAGCCAGAGTCCCGTCCTCACCATCGGCGCCTGCATTCCTCCCACATAGGAAGGCGCGCCTGGTGCCTCCCTTCTGCCGGGCTCGGGGGCTTTCGCCTGGAAAGCATCCGACTTGACCGGCGTGCCAAGGGAGGTGTTCGGACACCACTTGGAGGCCTGCCTTAACGCGCGCCCCCTCAAGTAAGGAGCGCAGCGCCAGGGGCCAGAGTCACGAGAGTTCATCACCCAGGAGATTTACAAGCGGTGAGAAGCTCGGGCCATCTATGGTGAGCGTCGCCCTACGCGTCCCGCCAACCTAGTTGCCGTCCCCGAGTGCGAATGTGCGTTGACTTCGCGAGCCTCAATAGGGCCTGCTCCCAGGACCTCTTCTGGCCGTCACACGTTGGCCTGAGCAGGGGCCTCGCCACCAACTACACCCGCATGCCCTTTGGCTTGGAGAACACCAACGCCACCTTCCAAAGGTTGGCGTAGCTCGCGATGGCGCCTCGCGAGCCTTCAGCCCCTCGCGAGTCCCCAAGGCCTCGGGAGCCCTTCGGCCCCTGAAAGACGAACCTCCGCGACATGATTCATCAAGCCACCCGATGCTCCTATAGCAGCATGTCGCCAGGTGATTTTTTGGTTTGTTCAAACTTAGGGTGCCCCACGGGCTGCATCATCCCCAAGCCGGCCAAGTTCCGTCCCTACAGCCACCTCACTTTTTGGTCGTGTAGCAAATCTGGTTATGCCCTAATGAGTTTATGTTTCTTGCTTAACCCTGTGTTCGGTGTCGCATCACCATTGAGAGCGTCGCGCCCTCACGACTCTTCTCCTGACCGTCCCATGAGCGGGGGCTGGGCACAGCGTCTGTGCTCGTGTCCGTTCCTGCAACGCTGATAAATCCAAGCGATCGAGCTCTGGGTCGTGGGCCCGCTCCCATGCACATCACCTCACCGAGATCCTTGGTGCCTCATCTCCTCATGTAATATATGTGAGCAAGTGGGTGAGGGTGTACAGGCCTCTGTGTTCTAAAAGCCTTCATTACTTACATAACTGTGAGTTTGGTGCTTCACCACCTAGGTTGCCGTGCGCCCATGGATCATCTCCGGACCATTCCATGAAAATGATTTGACACGACATTTGTGCTCGGGTCCGTCCCTGCAGCGTCGCTAAATCCAAGTGATCGAGCTCTGGCTGGCAGGCCAGGCCCTCGCACGTCACCTCATTCAGGTCCTTGGTGTCCAACCTTTCCATGCAATGGCCTCGAGACCGCCATTGAGCGCGCGTCGCCCCCATGCCACAGGTTTGGTCAGTATACAGCTACATCAAGAGCCAGGCGCAGACCGCCCGGAGACCGAGGAAGGAGCTCTTGAGCCCAGTGCCTGGAACGTTCGACACCTCCTCAAGTTCTGCCCGTGCCCGTCACGTGTACGAATGAAATGGGGTTGTACACGCCCCGGGGACTATGGACAGACCTCCCACCCACGCCCAAGTGGAAGACCCACGCCCCACGCTGGCGGAACGATCGAACAACGATCGTGCCCACACTCCAGTGGAAGCCCAATGCTCCGCGCTGGCGGAACAATTAGTTGAGGTCGCCCCATGGGCCCTGCAAACCTCAGGCTAATCCGTGCCGGACACGGGTGCCGCTCATCTTCTCGTGCGGCTCGCGCTCGCAACTCCCCTAGGCCTCACGTGAGCAGAGCCTGGACACGATGCTTGTGCTCGGGTCAGTTCCAGCAGTGCTGAAAAACCCAAGCAGGCGGGCTCTGGCGGTGGGCCTGCTACCGCGCATGTCACCCCACAAAGGCCCTTGGTGTCTGGTCTCCTTGCGTGACTCCCATGAGCAAGTTAGCGAGTGCACGCTGCTCCTTCGGGATGGAATTTTTTTGTGCGTAGATTCCCTCATGGGCGAATCGCTCAGGAGGTCTTGTCAGGTGCACCCTGCAAGCAATGAACAGCCTGGCGCTGTAAAAAGCTAAGTCTAAACATCTCCTAGGGTGGCCTCGTTAAGGCTAACATTTTTCTTCACGCGGGACGCTTGTGCGTTAAGGGGGGACTCCTGAGCATAGCACTTCAGGAGCCTTCACTTACTCCCGGAGCCCCTCACCTCTTGGCCTTGTCTAGGCATCGTGTCCTGACATCCCAGCAGCAGCTGAGGTCCGCACGGGGCTGGGCCTTGCCGACATAGAGCGCAAAGGCAAGCAAAAGGGAAAACGAGCATAGAAGGGAAGCCTCATGAGGTCACGAGCATTCATTACAAGCATCGAGTATGTAAACAAATAAAACTATCATTTCACGCCTCCGTGAGGCAGAAGCAGTCTATTGCCGGACGATAAAGGGGAGCCTTAAGAAGAAGCGTCATCACCGTTGTTGTCATCGGCCTCCACGGCCTCGCCGGAGCCCTCGCCATCGATGCAGGAGAACTTCTAAAGCAACGCGTCCACATGGCCTTCCACAGCCTCCACAAGGCCATCGTGGAAGTCTTCGACAACAGGCCCTATCACCTTGCCGAAGTCGAAGTCAAGGTCGCCGTGCAGGTGGCTAAAGATGCGAGTTGCTGCCAAAGAGAAGAGATCGCGACGCTCTTCCTCGAGGATGTCGGCCACCTTCCGGGCCCCGTCCTCAAGCCGTTCCATGAGCTTGGAGGAGAATTCAGCGGAATCATCATCGCAGGGCATAAGAGGAGTCTCGAGCTTCTCCCTGCAGATGGAGCGCAGGGCGCCACGGGCTCGGAGCTCGAGAAAAGGGAGCGCCGTGGGGCATTCGGGTTGCCACCCCCGGTTCACGCCAAGCGCCGCCTTGAGCTTGGTGATCTCTTGCTGGAGCTTCTCAAGCTCTGCCTCGAAGGTGTCCTTCTGCAGCTTCAGTTTCTTGCTGTGCTCTCCGGCGAGCCTTGAGCACTCGACAGCTGCCTTCGCGTCAGCGTCCGCATGGACCTTCTTCTCCTTGGCCTCCAGCAGGGAGTTGGCCTCGGAGACGTGCTTGGCATGCGCCTCCTGAGCGTCGGTCACCTGGCGCCCCAATGCTACCAGACGCTCGTGTTCTGCAGCCTGCTCAATCATCACCTTCGCCAGGTCAGACTCGCGGGTCGCAAGCTTCGCCACGCGGGCTTTGAGTTCATCTTCTCGTAGGTGGAGCCGCTGCGTATGCGCTTGGTGGTGGCCTCAGCCTCACCACCTGTGCTCTCGCGAGCCGCCTTTGCCTCAGCGGCCTCCTTCTCACTCCGCACAATGGCACCCTCGGTCTGGTGCTGGCTCACCTTCGTGGCGGCGTCAAGCTGGTGCCACCCGACCGCAAGCCTCGGGCGCTCCTTGGCGAGGCGCGCCTCCGCGTCCTGCAGGTCTGCCCCGAGCCGATCGAGCGCGACCTGGGCGTTGGTCAAGGCCCCACGCCTGAGCAAGGCGTTGCTGCTCACGAGCGCGAGGGTCCAGCCCAATTTCGATGTCTCGATGGCCGCGGTCGTCACGGTCAACGAAGCCCGGGCGATGTTTTCCTGGGGCGCAGGGGGCTCCGAGATCTCCCCCTCTGGCGGCCGTAGCGCGTCCAGGGGGCTCACCGTGTCAGCTATGGGAGCTCCACGGGTGGGCACGGTCAGAGGATCTTCCGTGGCACGCTCCACGTCGCTCTCTGCGGTGTTGATGAGAGTGACTGGTGGGGGCTTGGGCGCCTCGTCCTTCCCCGTCGCTGCGCCCTCCTCCATATCAGGCCCCACAAGGGACGTGCCCCCACTTCTGGTGCGAGGCTTTCCCGCGCCCCCAGGGCTCCAGTCGGACGTCATCGCCATTTTCGGGCCGAGGGTCACCTTCGTCCCGGCCGTCTTCTTCTTCTTCTGGTCATCGCCCTGATGCCTATGCAGGCAAGGGGTCAGCTCGGGTCGTACGGGATTACATGCACGAGGCGTAAGAGTAAACCCGAATACTTACTCATCTCGGGCAGTCCATTTCCTCTTCTTCTCTGCGGCAGACAACGCATCACCGCCTCCCTCGTGTGTCACCCCAGCACCGTCCTCAGGGACCTTGGGATGGTCCTCGGTGAGTCCTGTCGTGCTGTCACCTTCCCTGATGGCTTGGGAAGCCCCCTGGAAGGACTCGGCTGCCAAGGGTTCGGTCGCCGTCTCGCAAGGGTTGGCCCCCCCCGCGGGCGGCTCAGCGGCCGTGATGTCGGACCCCGCCCCTCTAGCCACATCAGCAGGTCGAGGGGGCACCACTGGGGGCTACTCTTCAGCGGCGTCGGCGTCCTCGAAGTCGCAAAGGAACTTTCGGTGGGTGCGCAGCGACGCCTGGCCACCATCGTCCGTCTCTGTAGAGTCCTCCAAGTCGTTTGTCGTTGTCGCTATCACCAGGATCCAACACCACCGTGAAGGGGTTCCCGCGAGGCCCGCCGTGGTTGTTCAGCACGAGCCCCCACTGGTCGAACACGGGCATCTCTGCGACCAGCTCTGCCCTCTCCTGGTAGCAGTACAGCGGGAGTGCTTCCTCAGAAAGGTCCTCTGAGGTGCTGCTGAGTAAGGTCGCCAGGACCCCTTCCAGCTCCTCAGGCGTCAGGCCACCACCATGCAGTCTCATCGCGTCACCGCATCAGTGCACTCCCACATGGGTTGTGCGTGCTCCTGGAGCGGCGCGATGCACCGCCACAGATACTCCTTAACGACCATCGACCCCGACAATGACATTGGCTCGGATCATGGTGATCTCCATCTCCTTATAATACTCTTCAATGAACTTGGTGCCTTGCTTGAGGAGCTACAACTTTCTGAAGAGATCTCGACTATAATAAGTAGGCACAAAGCAAGCTCGCATGACATCCTTCATTTGGTTCCATGTTGTGATGGGCGGGTCACCTTTTGCTTCTCGTCGCTCAGTGATTTGCTCCCACCAAATGAGGACATAGTCTTGGAACTCAAGTGATGACATGGCAATTTTCTTCTCCTCCTCATAGTTGTGTAAGCGAAAGATCTTGTCTACTTTCAATGCCCATGATAGGTAGTCTTCGGGATCATTTCTTCTATAGAACTTTGGCATGTTGAACTTGAGTTTGTCGTAGCGTTGCTCTTCAATGTGTGCGGGGCGATGGTGATGACGCTCTTGCCGTGGTGGAGGATCTTGAACCGCTTGTTCGTCAGGCTCCTCTTGATTAGCTTGACATTGAGGATGTGGAATTCTTGCACAGATCCTCATCTATTGGCGCTCCTCAAGGTGTGCGGCTTCTTCTTGTCGCTCTCTTCAGAGGGCTTCTTCTTGTTCGCGGTTGCATGCTTGGACGGCTTGGGTTGCTTCACGTAGAGCACGTTGGGCTTCAAGGGCTTTTTCCTCACAGCGTTGTCATTGTTGTAGTAGGGCGTCGCCATCTTGGTTTTCTTCTTCTTGGCATCTTGGAGCTTGCTCTTGTTCCATTGGATCATGTGCTTGGAGACGATGTCATTCATGTTCCGGAAGGCGGTCTTGTAAACCATTGCCATGAAATGGGTTTTGTGAAGCATGATGATCTTCATGGTCATGGCGACGATGTGGACGAGCTCGTGGAAGACTTGCATCGAAAGAAATGTCTGAAGAGTGTCGACTTGACTTGCGCCATCTTGATGATGATGATGACATTTTCGAAGAACGATTAACCATCAAGGCTCGAATGTTGCCCATTTGTGTTGCCAATTTGGCGTCGAGCTCTTCCATGTGGTTGGAAAGCTTGTTGTGAGGTAGTCTCTTGTTCGTGCTTCGGATTGCCTTAAGTCGGTGGCGAGTTGGTCGATGCGGTCGCCCAATGCTTCATTCTCTTGATGCAAAGCTCTATGTGTACTGAATAGTTGATTCTTGGTGACGTAGTTGTTCGTTTCCTCTTCTTGCTCGATGAAGAGTGGGTTGGTAGAAGTACTTGGCCTATCCATCATCTCAAGCAAATATGTGAGGGGAAGAAAGGAAAGAACTTGGCCAAATGTACCTTATCCGATTTGAAGATGGATCAATGATCGGCCAATTTGGTATTATGGAAATAGCACAATTGGTACCGGATCTTGTCTATTCCCACACCTACACAAGTAAAGCCTTTGGAGTATCTTGGTGTGGATGGTGGCACCAAATTTATGCAATTGTTAGCAAGCTTCAATAATGTTGAAAGAGATTCACAAATTTGCAAGTGAAACAAGTAGACCAATATGAATATGTGGCACATGGAAACACACACACACGAATAGATAAATGGCATCGTGCAACCAAGGAACGAGCTCAAAAAGTGGAATCCATGGAAAATGCTCTTGTTGCACAACACTAGAGAGATGCTAGCACGATTGCTTAATAGGCGAGATACACCACTTGTGCACAAACCTATGAGAAATGAAATGCAACAACTTCTATCCCAAGTATGCTATATGTATGGTTCTCGGTGATTCTCTCACGGTGATCCTAGATGATCGAGTATGGCAATTTTATATGCAATGAGGTATAATGCTATGGCTCTTGCTTACAAGCTCTTTGTTTTCTATTTGCTTAAAAGCTTTTGAGTCTCTTTTGAAATCTTTCTTTGGCCACTCGAACCAAGATAGCAATGATTTATACTGGAATAAATGAGGACACAAAAGATAATACGATGATATATCCACGCAATGGAAGGTGTGGATCGAGTATCACTAAAGTGCACAAGTAACGTTGCCCGATAATAATCAAATTGCTAGTCTTGATAGGAAAGTGATGCAAAATGGGCTCGGGGTTAACAATGCAATGGCAAGGGAGAGCATACGTACATGTCGTCGAGGTAACCGTCCTTGCTTATGGTTGATGGTGTCACAATGGTGAAGTTGTCGTTCTCGATGACGAATTCATGGAGAAGATGAGCAGCGGCGAGGTTGTTGACGAACCATCCCTAAGAAGCCGAAACACATTAGGAAACGGACACCGTAACTCAAATTCTCAAAATAAATGTGCCAAAATCATAGGTGGTAGCGGAAAGATGGTGGTGGTTGCAGAAAGCGATGGCGGTATGTGGAGTTGGCAATGCAAAAGTGTGGGCGGTGGCTGAAATTTTCTGTCGAAAATTTAGTTTCGGCAGGTTTCGGTCGGACGTCCGGTAGATGTCGAATGACCGGTGGTTGTCGGACGTCTGGTAACAGTCGGATGTCCGGCAGCTGCGCGATTTCGGGGCTGGATGAACTCGAATATCTCATGGGAACAAGAAAAATTGGGACCAAAATTAGTCGAATTTCATCGATGGAAATGATGGGAAGGATGGGGAAAAGCTAGATCCACCTGAAACACATCAAATCCATGGATCAAATTCAACAAAAATCATCAGACCAGCAAATCACAAAAAAAAATTGGTATGGCTATTTTTGTGGGGATTTTCAAAATTGGGCAAAAACACACAAATTGGGTCTAGAAAATGGAGGGGAAGAACTCCAAGTTGTGAATCAACTTGGCTCTGATCCAAGATGATGTAGGGTGGAACCCTATGAGGTTGATCTTTTCACACTTGGAGGGGAAAGAGAAACAAAACAAAGTAGAACACAAGAAGAACTCTCAAATTGACTTGATCCAATCACACATGTGCTAGATCCACAATTACAAAGGAAGATACAAAGATCCAAAGTCAACAAAGGGGGATACAAAAGGGTAACTAGTTCATCTCAATCCTAGGAGGAAAGAGGTCTTGAATCCTTGAAGGATCTTCCCACAAGGGCGGTCTTGAATCCACTTGGGGGATTTTCTCCTAGGAGGTCTTGGCCTCCATAGGAGTAGGGATAAGTGGATGAGCAGGGCTCAATCTCAATGTTGAGCTATCACATGGCTAACCCTAAAAGTTGGGGGAGACGGAGTATATATAGTCTAACGGGGCAAAGGGGTACATGGGCGTCGGCCCGTGACACTGTGCACAGACAGGCGTCGGACGTCCGGGCGTTACCGGTCATCCGGTGACTCACGAGGGACCGGTCGTCCGGTAAGGCTCGGACTTCCGACCTTTTGGCTCTGTAATGGCTTCATCGGATTTCCGGACGGGGTCGGATGTCCAGTGCGTCGGTCGTCCAAAAGGGCTCGGACTTCTGGCGTTCTCGTTGTCTACTGGTGGTGTCGGATATCCGAAGACGGTCGGAAGTCCGGTCGCTAGAGAGTGTCGGGCGTCCGGTACTTTTCGGTTGTCTGGCCGCTGTAGCATTCGTCGGCTGGCCCTTCTAGCTGGTGGAGTCTACAGGCGTCGAACGTCCGATAGGGACCGATCATCCGATGGCTATAGTTTTCTGGCAGCTCTTCCTCTTGTTCCTCGCACTTGGTGTCCTCGCCATCTTGTCCATTGGATGTAGTTGCTCTTTGGCTTTCCTCCAAGTACCTGATAACATGCAATGTCTCCGCTTGAGGTAGTAGCCATGTCTTACATGTGGAATGTGTTAGTTCAGAGAGGAGCGAGTTCACCTTAGCTTTGATAGCCCTTGCTTGAGCTCTAGTCATTTATTCCATGTGGTGGCATCGGAGATGAAGGTATGTCCATGGGGATGGGTTTAGGATCGTCCGCATCACCGTGACTTTCTACCATCCCTTCCTCTTGCTTCTCGCGCTTAGTGTCCTTGCCATGTTGTTCATTGTTCCGAGCATCTTTGGGAGAATCTTCTTGGTACCTAAGCACACATAGCATTCCAGAGTGAGGTAGTAGCCATGTTGATGTAGGGTGGAACCCTAATAGGTCAATCTTTTGACACTTGGAGGGGGAAAGTGGGCAAACCAAAGCGAAACACAAGAAGAACTCTCTAATAGACTTGATCCAATCACACATGTGCAGATCCACATACACAAAAGGGAGATACAAAGATTTGAAGTCAATAAAGGGGGATACAAAAGAGGAACTAGTTCATCTAAATCCTATGAGGAAAGAGGTCTCGAATCCTTGAAGGATCTTCCCATAAGGGGGTCTTGAATCCACTTGGGGGATCTTGATGAGGACATCAATACCATTGTTACACCCACAGCCCCTGCTGCTATACATACTGGACGAATTACTAGAGCTCGCGCATGCCAATTGAATTACCAGGTACTTTCGTTTCTTGGTAGCAATTCTAATGTTCATGAGAATATGATGCTGCCTAAATTGGATACATTTGTGTTGATTACTAATGAAGGGCCTAGCATGGACAAGAGGGATGAACACTGGAGCAGAAACAAGCATGGAGATGAAGGCGCACGCGAAGGGAACCAGAACGGTGTTTCTAGTGCAGATTTCAGTACTTTGAAGCCTACTTGATGACATACAAGGACATGGACGAAATATACAAGACGCCGTTTCATAAATTTCGTCCATAGCTTATAATAGGTGTTGCGCCACCTTATTTTTGGGCCAGGCCCATGTAATTTTGAAATACTTATGTATAGGCTGTTTTTAGAGTCCGTATGTGTTCGGAAACAAAGTTAGGGTTGGTTTCGGACCCCTCCTACAAGGGGTCACGAAATTCCCGCCTACTCCTCCATATATACAGCCCTTAGGGCGTCGTTTAGACTTTGGGTTTTGTTTAGATTAAAATTTCACCATAGCTGCAACTTCGCGTACTTCGTTTGTGTTCAACGACTAGACCAAGACATCACAGAACCCCACCTTGATCAATAAAGATTTCATCTTATATTCACAATATCCAGATTGCAATATCAGTTTCTTGCTTGTTCTTCGTTTGCTTGTAGGAAGTAGACCTTCGTGGTTAGGTTGATTGTGCTCCGGCGTGGTCAATAACCTCTCGGAGTTGGTTTAGCGATTGCTAAGGCGCGAGGTCCTCGCACGTTCGTAGTCGGATCGTCAAAGTCTACTCCTCTGAAATGATATTCAACTTCTCATCGAAAGATGGGACACCTTTGCATCTATCAAGTGGTATCAGATTTCCAGGTTGCTCGGTGAGATTTTTCTAGTTTTTCATAGTTTAGATCGAGTCTTTTCTTCATACCTACAGTCCACGAAAAAGCCAAAAAAATTAGGGTTAGTTCATCATATCCAAACCAATCCGAGCCATTGCATAATCTTTTCTGTATTTGCTTTGTTGAATTTGCGGTTGCATCGTCGTGTCGAGTTGCTGGTCTTAGCGTCTAGTTCTTTAGAGTTTCGAGTTCTGTTCACAGGTTGTCACGCCGCCGCCACATCAACTTCATTTCCGCTGCCATATACCACCACCACATATCCGCTGCTAATCCGTGTCCCTATATGCCACCACATTTCCACTGCCGTCACGCCAATCCGAGTCCACCTCCAACATACATCCGCCACCAGTCCGAGTTCCACCATATACATATCCGCCAACAGTCCGAGTTCCACCAGATTCAACTCCGCCACCAGTCCTAGTCCGAGTCAAGTATTTGTTCCTTTGTTTTCGATTTCCAGATCACGCCATACTACGAGTCGTGACCGAGTCGGACTTCCCAACATCAGTGCCACCCGTACAAGAAAAATAATTCCAGTTTAAAAAAAATAAAAAATAAAGTGTAGAAAATTTTGGCTAGGCAGTTTTTAGGCCATTTTTAGACTTTTTCGAAAAAAAATTGTTGCGGAGCAAAAAAAAGGAAAAAAAAGGGAAAAAGTGAAAAACGGAAGAAAAAAGAGGGATTCAGAGTGTGCTCCTCCCTTGTTTACGTGCAGCGCCGTTATTTTGTTAGTGTTCTAGGCTCGCGTCTCTAGCACGGTCTAGCCTAGGCCAGCATAGTACCGTCGTTGAGCGTTTATTCAACTTTGCATCTCTGAATTGATTATTGCTGACCTTTTTGCTACCATCTATTAAGCCATCCCAGCTCCACATATATCTACATCGTGCGATTGACACCACCTGGTAATCGCTCT